>CM064912.1:86559995-87283596 GCA_032727855.1 Quercus ilex subsp. ballota
CCTTATCTAAAGAGAAGCTGTTGGAGTGGAGACGGGTGGTGTAGGATCTTTTAGAAGCAAATTTCAGCCTATTCTTTTTGTTAGAGCATTTGCGTTCACTGGCCCACATGTTATTCCAGAGGCAGGTTTCCATGAGTATAGATGTTAAGATTGCTGCTGCTGAGGACGCTTTAGCTCGCGCTCTTAAGGCTCTGCAGGATTTGAAGGTTAAAAGGCAGAGGGTTCTCTCTTCTTCAGCTGTTCTTGCTATTTCTCCCAACAGTTCTTTACTGACCGGCCTCATTCCTTAGCCTTTTCCCTTCTCCCCCCCTTTTTTTTAGCTAGCACAAATGTGTATTTTTCAAACAATTCGAGTTGTATAACCTTCATCTTTTTCTATTGAACACCATTCCTAGCTCATTCTTCGTGATAAGGATCTGTATTTGTGTTACCTTTTTTTTTTTTTTTTTCAAGGCTGCTCCTAGCTTTTAACAACATGTGGATCTTTTTCTTTTTGTATACTGTCTCTTTTTTTTTTTTTTTCTTTTTCACACTGAGTCCTGGGTCATGGTTCCTATAAGTCTTACTGTAGGTCCTGGATCAGGTACCCTGGTGATTGTTTTATTGTGCAGGTACTGACCGAGGTACATTGGGTGCTTTCCACCCACCCTGCCCCCCCTTCTTTTTTTTTAGTCCCAGATCATGAACCAAGCAGGTTTTCTTTTTGTCAAAATATTGGGCTAGGTATCCCAGGCCCTTATCTTTGCCCGTGATCCTAGGCCATGTATTTTGAACTAATTGTGGGGTAGGTCCTGGGTCATGTGTCAAAGTTCTCTTTCTTTTGCATTGGCCTGGGTACCCTCCTCAAATCTGCCCATATTTGGACTTTGCAATATTTAATAACTTAAAAGGAATAAAGAGATTTCATTAAATCAAAGCACAATTACTTTCTGAGGAACATAGAAAAGTTATCAAAAAGAGTAAGGATCACAGAATGACCTTTTACCCTAGGTTCCTGAACAAAATTACTTAAACAGAAATTTATAACAAAAGCAAAGAATGATGAAACACTTAGTAGGTTGGGGAGTTAGCAAAAGGGTCCCGATGTACTGAGGTCTCTCCATTTCTATGCATAGTACTGTTTCAGCCACTTCCTGTTTATGGGATCTTCCAGGATTGTCCCATCTTCCTTTAAGAGGTAGTAATACCCACTACTGTGGGCTTCCCTGATGATGTAGGGTCCTTCCCACTTTCGAGTAAATTTGGAGGGTCTTGGGAGGTTTCTTCTTACATGTTCTGCTGCTCTCAATACCAGCTGCCCCTCAGTGAAAGTCCTTGGGTGTACTGCCTGTGCATATGTCTTAGCCATCCTTTGCTGGTACCTCAAGCTTCTCCTTCTAGCCACTTCCCTTTCTTCCTCTAACCCCTCAAGATCTGCCAACCTCCTTTCATTGTTTGCTTCCTCGGTGTCCTCTTGATTTTCTTCAAGCACTACTCTTGGTGTGGGGACTAATGGCTTCTGTCCCATAAACTAGGGAGAATGGTGAGAATCCTGTGGTTGTTTTCACAAAGCTCCTACATGCCCAGAGTACATCTGTCAAGTAATCACTCCATTTTCCCCTATATTCATGTTTCATCTTCTTAAGGATCTTCAGCATCACCCTATTAGTGGCTTCAGCCTGGCCATTTCCTTGTGGGTAGTATGGTGTAGACCTTCTATGCTTGATGTAATATGCTTCAGTCAAGTTCTTCATGTCTTTGTTTATGAACTGGGTCCCATTGTCACTGATCAGCCTCCTGGAGATCCCAAACCTTGTGATGATGTGCTCTCAAATGAAGTTTGTTATAGCTGCTCCAGTGGCCTTTTTTAAAGGGATAGCTTCTACCCATTTCGTAAAGTATTCGGTAGCTGCTAGAATCCATATGTAACCATTGGAAGGGGGGTTTATAGGCCCTATGCGGTCAAGCCCCCAAGTGTGGAAAGGCCATGGTGTTGTCATATCCTGCAATGCGTTTGGGTGAGTGTGGATTGCATCGCCAAGAACTTGACAGGTATGGCATGTTTTGACTAGTTCCTCAGAGTCTTTTTTCATTGTTGGCCAATAGTACCCCAATAGTAGCAATTGCTTATAGAGTCTTCTTTTTCCTGGGTGACTTCCATAATCACCGGAATGGACTTCCATAACTACCTCTATGGCTTCCTTTGGCCCCAGGCATCTTAGGGGATCCCCACTATACGCCCTTTTGAAAAGGATCCCATTCTGCAAGAAGTACTTGACCATGAGTTTCTTGAGCTGGTGGGCTAATGTCCTGTCAGTTGGTAGGATCCCTTGAGCCAAGTACTCCATGAATGGAGTTCTCCAATCTTCTGTAACAAATACAGCATAGCTTTCTTCCTTGTCCATTGAAAATTGACATTTTTGGCACTTCTCTTGTATAGTCGCTGCCTTTTTGTTCATACTTAGCCAATAGTACCCCATGCGCTGCATCCTCCTATATAGATTGATCTTTTCTGTAACCCCACAGGCTTGGCAGTGTAGTTCTTCTAATCTCAGCTTTCCTTCCTTCTCATTGATACTTCTAGACGGGATCCCTCCTAGCAGCCTCCTGTATAGTTCCCCTTCTATTAGAGTGTAGTCCCTCAGCTCCTTGATACTTCCTCTAGATCCCGCTTCTCTCATTTTTTCTTTGACTTCATTCCTCTAATCCTGTTGCTTGGGCTCTCCAGGGAACATCCTTTTGAGGGCCCTTATGATGGAATGCTCATGTTTTCCTTTTTTTACCAAGGCGTCTCTTCCTTTGAATGGTACTTGGGATCCCAGGGTTGCAAGCGCATCAGCAAACCTATTCTCACTTTTCTGGGTGTACTCCACGCTAAAGGTCTGGAATTCCTGCTCCAGCCATTGCGCCCAAGTCCTATAGGCTACCAAACTCTGCTCTCTCAGTGCAAAGTCACCTTTCACCTGAGAAACCACAAGATTGGAGTCTCCTAGAACTCTCATATGCTTTACTCCTATGTTGAGTGCTATGGTTAACCCAGTCAAGTATGCTTCATATTCAGATGCATTATTTGAACAGGAAAACCCAAGCTTAAAAGATAGGGGTATGGTGTCCCCATGTTCGCAGCTAAGTACAATTCCCAGTCCATTTGAGGTAGTTGTTGCTGATTCATCAAATCTCATTGTCCATTTCTTTCTCGGGATTTTTGCTACTACCACTTCCCTTGGGATTTCTTCGCTTAGTGAGCACTCTTCCTTCCTTGGAAATTGGGCTAACAGATCTGCTATGGCTTAACTTTTGACAGCCTTAGAGGTCCTGAGGCTTATGTCGTATTAGGAGAGAAGGACCAACCACTATGCTATCCTTCTTGTTAAGAGGGGCTGATGTAGGAGTGCTTTTATGGGGTGTGACTTAGTCACCAAAAGGATTTGGTGAGATGAGAAATATCGCTTTAGCCTTTGGGATGCATAGATGACTACTAAGCAAGCTCTTTCTATCCTGGAGTACCTGGTCTCAGCATCCTTAAATGTTCTGCTTAAGTAGTAAATGGGTTGCTTATTCCCATCATCATCCTCTTGTGCATCATTTCTTTATGCATCATGTCATGGAAGATTGCTATCATGGTTCGCTGGTAGGTGGCCCCTGCATTTTTTAGGCCAAAGAGCATCACAGTATAATAAAAATTCCCAATTGGGGTTCTGAATGCTGTCTTTTCCGCATCTTTGGCAGCCATGCGAATTTGGTTGTACCCACTATACCCATCCATGAATGAAAACATAGAACTTCCCGCAGCTGAATCTATAAGGAGGTCAATATTAGGCAGAGGGAACTCATCTTTTGGACATGCCTTGTTCAGGTTGTGAAAGTCCACACAGCAACAGATTTTGCCGTTCTTTTTCTTCACATGTACTATGTTGGAAAGACACTTGGGATGTTGAATGGGCTTGATAAAACCAGCTACTAGCAGCTTCTTGACTTCTTAAGTTATCTGAGTTTCTACATCAGTGTGAAAGACCCTAGTTGGTTGGATTACTGGCTTGACTCCTGGGTCTATGTTGAGAGCATGGACCATCAGCCCTGGATCCAGACTAGGCATCTTATCATAGGTCCATGCGAACACATCCATGTATTCCTTGAGCAAGGCCACTAATTGGCCCTTTTCTTGTGCTATTAATTGACTACTAGTGAAGACAGGCTTTTAGGATCCCAGCTCAGCCCTCAAGTTTATTTCCTTTAATTTTTCCTCAGGTTGAATTTGCGTCTCTTTAACTGGTTCCACTGAGACTTTTTCTTGAGCCATCATACATTCTGGTGGTCCGGGAGCCTCTTGCGTGATGCATTCAGGCCCCGCGCACCTTCATAAGCAATAAATTTCCTCTAGGTTCCTGCACTACTACAAATTCCCAGGATCCTGAAGTGCTGGGCTCACTTTTTTGCCTTTTTCTCTCTAAGAGGTTTCTTAAGTCGCGGGTACCCCCTCCCTCTTCTTCTTCCAAGATAGGTGCTCCTGGGGTCCCCGGTATAGGACTCTCATTGTCTGGTTCTAACTCATCATAGAACATTGTTTCCACAAAGTTTACTTCCCCTTGGTTGAAAAGGTTATAGTTGGCAGAGATCCTTACGGGCCTCCCATTCACCCTCCCTTTAACACATTAATGGTACGTGGATGGTATAAGGCGGTGCTTATGGAGCCATGGGCGACCCAGCAGTACATGGTAGGACACCTCTAAGTTGATTACATGAAATCTGGTCAGGGCTACTATTGGCCCCACTCTTAAGGCCAGTTGTACATATCCCTCGGTTGATTCTGGTGATTCTCCAAATCCTGTTATCTCCATGGGAGCCCCTAGAAGCCTCCTGCCGGTCAGACCCACGGCCTCTAGGGTACTCAGGGCTATAAGGTTAAGTGATGCCCCTGTGTCTACTAGTGCTCTTTTGACCTGGACACCATTTATAGTGGCCATTAGATAAAGGGGTCTATAGTGGTCTGGATGCTCGACCTCCATGTCTTCGTTAGTGAAGGTTATTGCATTGATTGTTTCTAAGTAAGCTCGACTAGCATGGGATTCTGCTGTGAAACATTTCATCCCTGAATCTACTGCTATACTCATGAGGGACTCTGTGGCCACCCTTTTTGCTTTTGGCCCAAATCCCAACTGGTTGAATAGTGCCCTAAACTTAGGGTTCTACTAGAGAGTTCTGACTATATTTGGGTAGAAGGATCCTTTAAATTCCTCTGCTTCTGCTGGGTTCCCGTGAATCACCACAGCCACCACCCCTTTCCCTTTGTGGTTGGGTATGGGATTCCTTTGCACTTCAGGTTCTTTCTGAGTGAGCTCTAGGGTTCCTTTCCTTAGTTTCTTATGAAAGAGTCTGCGGAGGGTCCAATAATTCTTGGTGGAATGCTTGACGTAGTTGTGAATCTTGTAAAACAAAGGATTCTTTCTTTCTTTCTCAGTTGGTGGCCTAGACACAGTGAATGGCCTAACAACTCCATCTTCGATCCATTTGTCCAAGACATGGTTCAATTCCTATGCAGTACATGGAATTACTAGTGGTTCTTCAAACACTTTCCCCTCAGGTCTCTTCCTTTTCTCTCCTACCGATGCTGTCATGGCCTAGGGTACTGGTACCCTCTTCGTTCTCATAGTCTGTGCTGTCTTTCTAGTCCTTTGTAATAGGTCAACAAAATGAGCGATGCATAAGTTTTCGAGGTTGAGCTTGTAATCAAAGAGCATGTTGCATATGAAAGTTTCAACGAGCTCCTTTTCCTCATGGTCTCCATAACAATCTAGAGAAATATCTTCAAATTTTTTGATGAACTAGACAGGATCCTCTTTGGGCCTTTGCCTTACCATCTGAAGGCTTTGGAAGGTAACCTTATCCTCACCGGGGTAATACTTTGCACAGAACCTCTCCATCATTTCATCCCAGGTCTTAATGGACCCAGGCTTCAGCGTGGTGTACCAAGTATATGCTCTGTCTACTAAAGACTTGACAAACTCCCTTAGGCACAGTTCTCTATCTCCTGTGTAGGGGTCCATAGTGTGAATAAATCTACTCATGTGTTCCATGGCACTCCCATTCCTTCCATCAAAAGGATGGAACTTCAGGGGTTCATATCCTTTAGGATATGGCTTGCCAAGGAGTTCTGGTGGGAATGGGGGATCTCGTGAAAATTGCTTGGGGATCCCCGAGAGTTTTTCCCTTTCTTTCTCCAAAAGAGCATTAACATTTGCCAATGTTAGGTGCTGGGGGTTGCCAACTCCTCCTACTGCTGACCCTTCCTTCGGTTGAGCTCTGTCCTGGTTTACCATAAGGGGGACATTGTCCCTGATTTCCTATGTCCTACCTTCTTTGAGAAGGCGAATATTGCTGCAGATCTTTCACCATTTCTGCCATTCGAGCCATGGGGTCTGGCTCTTGCCTTGTGCGCCTTTGCCCTGATACCACTTCTTGTTCCACTAGAGGCACCTCATTCCTCTGTCTAAAGGCTACTTCATTCTCTCCTATGGGCTCAGAGGCCGCAGGTGGCACGTTGGTACCTTTGCTATTTCTTTGCCTTGGAGCCATGCTTCTGCGAAGGGACTACTTTTTCCCTCTCCTTTGCCCAGTCCCCAGTGAAGTCGCCAAAATGTGAGGGTCGATTTTTGACGGTATCCTAGCCCAAGCTTAAGCAAGGACCCCAGACCTTCTTGTTATAGTTTGAAGGGATTGGGCTTGGTTCATCATAGCTAAATAGGCTGTTTACGAACTAGGTTATATGCAGAGCAAAGATCCTACAACATGTATACACTGGCAAGCAAGAATATATGTATTGAACAGCAAGAAAAACCGCAAAAAGACAATGTAATGTAAAAGAAAAGGCACACAAACTAGTAGGGATCCCCAAATTAATATGAAATATTTGATTATCTTTTTAATTATGGATTACAGTATGCTCACTAAAACATGATACAAGGTCCAAATAAGCTCAAAAATTACAGACTTAGATGGCTATCCAAGCCTCTAAGACTTGCAAAGTTTGAAGCCCCTTGAATCCAAGTAAATACTAGTGGCTGCTTATGGGATACCGGGAGGTATTGTCCTATTTCTTTTGAATTCTGACAAAGTTTTCTCAATGATTCTATTATGATTCCACTATTGCTCCATGCCCCTTTGATGTTGGCTTCCTACCCCTTTTATAGTGTCATGGTAGAATTCTAAGGTACCACCAATTTCTCTCTTTTGCTCCCCTGGGCATCAAAGCTCGTGCTGTGCCCGTTACTCAGATGGTAGGTTCTTTCCTCATTCCTCATAATTTTCTCCTTTTGGTGCTGCTTCCCTAAAAGTCCTTTGTTGACTTTCCATTCGGTGGTGCTCTTAGGTAGCCGACCTTCAATCTCCCTTCTTTCAATGCTTCCACGCCTTTACCCTTTGTCATTTTTCGAAAGTGAGCTGAATCCTTCCCTGCCAAGTCGAAGGTCTTCCCTGCTACTTCCCCTTATGCGTCATCGTTTTGGGTTCCTTGAACTACCAGCCTTTTTCTCACGAATTGTTGCTTTCCAAGCCCTCTGGTTCATTGCTACATCACTAAGTGCTTGGGGAGGACATATCTGTCCTTCATTTCCTATGCTTTTTTTATTCCCCCTTTTCGAGCTGTCTCAATCCCACTCTGGCTGTGTTGCTCGTACCAGGGATCCCTGGCTCTTGGCAATCTCTGGGATCTCGGCCCAGTTTCTTTCGTCCCCTTTTTTCTATCTTCTGATCTTGGCATGTTGGGCCTTTATTTCATGGGCTTTAAAACCTGCTCATTCATGGATCTTGGGCTTCAAATCTTTAGGCCTTATTTTATGATTTTTGAACCTCAACAGATAGTTTTAGGAAATGAGTTCATGCACATGAGGTGTTGTGCCCATATCTTAAATCTCATTGTGGGGGAGGGTTTGAAAGAGATTGATGCATCTATTGTTAAGGTGCGTGTAGTTGTGAGGTATGTAAAGTCCTTACCTAATAGAAATCAAACTTTTAGGAGTTTTATGGAGAGGTTAGGTATGGAGTCCAAGAGTCTTCTTTGTCTAGATGTACCTACTAGGTGACTCTCAAAATATCTCATGTTAGAAACCACTAAAAATTTTGAGAAAGTGTTCTTTCAAATGGATTTTGAAGATGATGGTTAATCGTCGTACTTTAGGACCAAGGAAGATAGTGATGGTTTGGGATCTCCTTGTGTGAGTGATTTCCAAAATTGTAGGGCATTTGTGACTTTCTTAAGGCTTTTTTATAATGCAACGAAGAAGTTCTCTGGTTCTTTGTACGTTACTTCAAATGCCTTCTATGATGAGATCTTTGTTATTTAGGAGAGTATTTCTAATTTAGTTAAATCCCAAAACACTCTCTGGAAAAACACAGCCACAAACATGCAAACTAAATTTGAGAAGTATTGGGGGAAAGGGAGAAAATTAATCCACTTTTGTATGTGGCTGTGGTTCTTGATCCATGAAAAAAATTGAGGTTTTTGAAGTTTTCTTTTACTGAAATTTATGGGAATGCAGTGGCAAAAGTGATGGTTGATAAGGTGAAAGATATTTTGTATAAATTGTATAATTTTTACTCTTCTATTCATTCACCAAATGTGCAAGAACAAAGTAGGAGTAAGAGGACAAAATTGGAAAGTGATGCTAGTGATCCATATGTGACGGTTCACTCGCGATATGAACATTTCTTGCAAGTTGAGCAATCTATAGGTTGAAGTAAGGAGCTTGAAAAGTATTTGGCTAAAAATTGTGATGGTAGAAAGGATACGAATTTTGAGATATTGGAGTGGTGGAGGGACAATTGTAGTAGGTACCAAGTGTTGTCTAAAGTTGCTAAGGATGTGATGGTTGTACCAGTTTCCACTGTTGCATCTGAGTTAGCATTTAGCTCTAGAGACCGCATTGTTGATCCATTTCGAAGTTCACTATCCCCTCTCATGGTTCAAAACCTTGTTTGTTCACAAAATTGGCTTCAAGCCATAGTTCCAATTTCTCATCGCCAGTTAAGGGATGATGTAAAGGCTTTGGAGGAGGAGCTACTTGACTTAGGTAATATGTTTAAATTCTTAAACTTATTGTCTATTAATTTTATTGAATGTCTCATGTATTCAAGCAAAATTTAATCTATTGTGTTTATTTCCTATTCTTTTCTAGTTTTAAATCAACAACCAACAGCAAGTGCAACAGCAAATACCAACTCAAGCAAGGGTTCCACCTCAGGCAAACGACCCTTAATTAGTATTGATGATTAATCATTGACTTGATATGATTCTGCCTTTAGCCCCCACTACAAGAAAAAAGTCTACTAGCGAGAATAAAATGCCCTCGCAAAAATTTAAATATCATCGCAAAAGGCTATTAGCGAGGGCATGTGGCCCTCGAAGGCCGTCGTATTTGCCCTTGTTGCTAAAAGAGATTTTGCGACCATGCCTTCGCAAATAGATAATTTACAAGGGAAATGTACTATCATTATTGAACAAATCCGTCTTCGCAAATATACTACCAAACAACGAGAAAAGTCGACGACTTATTTTTAGCGAGGGGGAGTAGTCGTCGTTAACAACTATTTGTAAGGACCTTTATACCCTCACAATTAGTTATTTTCAAATTTCAAATTAACAACATACTTTTTAGAGATAAATAATGTCGTCGCTAAAATTTATTTGTGAGGGCTGCTAACCCCTCACAATTAGTTAGGAATAATAGTGACGATATTAAGCTATTGTTTAAAATGTTTTTGCAAGGGGTTAAGTGGCATCGATATTCTATAAATTGCGAGGAACTTTGTCGTCACTATAAAATTATTTATGACCAAATTTTTATGTAATCGGTGATAATATTTTATATAATTTTTGAAATATTTTATTATTTATTTATTTTTAATTATTTTATATAATTTTTTTAACTATCATGTTACGATAATACAATAATTGCTAAAAATTGATCAATTGAAAGAGAAAAAATCATATAAGTTCAAACTTTAAAATATAGAATATACAAAGAAATCCTAAAATTAAACCTTATTTTAAACTTAAACAATTAGAATTATGACAAGATCTATACTAGTCTTCCTCCGAGTCACCCTCCAACCTGTTTTCAACCTCCCTCGTGTTATTGATTAAGTTGTCCTCTTCATCTCTACTAGTATCATCCTTAAAATAAATTAAAAAAAAAAAAACATTAAACATAATTCATACACTAGAATATTAGTTTTTATAAAAATAATAACAAATAATGGTTAAAGAGAGTGCAAGAGAGATAGAGAGAATTCATGACATGCATTTCATTTATACTCACACCCTAATCTCCATCCATCCATTTATCCACCATCTTTTTTCCAAAAAAGTGTAGGAATGAAGGAAGGACCAGTCTTATAACGATCTTCTTTCTTTGTGTACTTCTTAAAAATAGGATTTTTAATGTGAAACATCCAATCAGAATAATAGCATGTCACCAATTCTACAAATGCTTTCTTCACTTCCTCATCTGGTTGCTTATGCTTATAATGTTGAGCTCGATAGCAAGCATATAAAGTTTCAAGCTTAGATCTTGGGTATTCAGTAAAAGTCGTCCAAGCTCCATTTAGTTTTTGGTGAAAAAGAATAGTAATCTCTTGAGTAGCTTTTGGTGTGATGATTCTGCCTTTACTTTTACCTCACCTTGCCATGTCTGCCTTTTTTTTTAATAAGCCCTTGCCATGTCTACCTACTATTAGTTAGTATTAATATGATGAAAGTATATAATATAAATATGTATTTCCAATACGATTGTGTTAAAGAAATGATCCACTAGTAAAAGATGATACTCTAGTATAAGATGATACTATATATACTTATTGCTACAATCAACACACAAATAATTGATTTTCATATATTTATTTATTGAATGTTTAAATGCATACTTAAGAAAATTTTCAACCCCATTAATATATCTAGTAGAATAATGCATCCAAAATTTATCAACTGACATTTTATCTACCCCCTATAAAGCATCATATTATATAACTAACAACAATAATGGTTGCTGACACATTTACACATATATAATTATGCACTCTTAAAATTAACTAGCAGAGTTAACATTGGGTCTTGTAAAATAGAAATATCAAGGATTCACATATCTGGCCACAAAATAGAAATATCAACACAACCTAAAGCAAATCTCAAGCCAAACAATTGAGATTGGACAAATATGTTGTCAACATCATCATCCTGATTAACTTTTTCAAGTAATCTATAGATTTTCAACTCACTACAAGCCTTACACATTTAAAACTCACATAAGTGAACTCTACAAAATTTCCGCATTTAACATTCCTTATAGTGTTCCGAAAATTACCACAATATATATATTTTCACTAAGATACAAAAGTTTGAATTTGCCTGTATATGAGATAAAACAATTGCATGTCAAGTAACGCATACCAGGATCCAAGATGAGCACATATTTCTGACCATTTTGATGAAGAGTATCAACAAATTTTTGCATTTTGTCCAATGGGAAGTTGATGGAATCAAGGGTAAAATCTTTATAGCCATCCATGTAATCAATATCTGTCCACATAGCTTCAAGAGGTATACCAGCTTTTGCATAGCCAGCAACCACGCCTTCAAGGTCAGCCACATTCTTGTAACCCCATCGACACTGATGAAATCCTTTACATAAAGTTAACAATAACCACTTGGGTTAGCATTTCTTATAAAGTATGTCATGATAAAAACATTGCAGGTCAGATCCTAATTTGGAGTGAGTCAGTCCAAGTGACGATTATTTTGGCATACAATTGAAGCCTGAATATAATGGAATGTCTTAAAATTATCTTTAGAAAAGAACAACTCATTACGGCAATTAATTTTTTCAATTGGTCCGTCAAAAAGTCTTCTTTCAAATTCACATTACATCTTCTAAAGTCACACTTTTCTTTTTCTTTATAACCACTCTGTAACCCACTATGTTCCCAATAGAATTACATATGGCGTCTTTCTATAAAGGTGACTATTACTGGTAGTATTCATTAAACTTCAATTTGGTCAGGATTTGTATTGGCCTTTGTGATGGACCAACATATATTTTCTTGTTCTAGAAATTCTTCTTCATTCTAAGGAAGTAGTAGATCTAATTTCAGGATGAAGTGTCACACTCGTCAGTTTTGACCATGACTTTCAAAATCAATTTTACGATAATTGAAAAGAAAAAATCCTAAAAGAAGTCAAAAGGCAATTTAGAACAACGTGAAAATGAGATTTGTGAACCCCTTGATGCTAATTTGAAAGTTAACTTTAATTACCTAGATCTAGATGGTGATGTTATGATAGGTGTCATTCATCTAATTTTTACAGTCACAAAGCAAGATGTTCAAGTGAACCACTACCTAACTTCGGAATTGACATTGGGAATTGTAATAATGTAATATCTAAGAAGGCAATGTAGAAATTGAGAATAGAAATAGAATCACATTTGGATCCTTATCATATGATATGAATTAATAATATAATATTAAGATCCAGTTGATGATAATAAGATAAATGCCATACTTAAGATCCAGTTGATGGAGTCTTGGCGAGCGGTGACGTCGATGGAGCGGTCACGACAGCGTGAGAGGTAATCCGGGCGGGGCATGTGGTGGGCTCCGACTCGAAGACTCTGGAAATATCAAAACCATCATCATCATCGGAGGATGAGGAGGAGGATGGACAGTGATTGGATGAGATCCACATGTCATCGTCGTCATTACCAGCTTCCCATGATATGACGCCGTCTGCATCCTTGGCACAGTACAAGTTAGTAGTAGAAGTGGAGGAGTGAGAGTGAGACATTGGTGCGGCGGCGGAGAGAGTGAGAAAAAAAAGGGAGATTTAGTGACATTGGTAATGGCAGCGACACGAAGAGTGGTGGTGGTGGTGGAGAAGTCTTTTAAGGTTTTGGTCATTGCTTTCTATATGGGTCTGAATGGGAAAACATTTATATGTCTCTGTCTCTCACTCACTAATTTATTTTCTATTACAATTATTATTTTAATTTTTTAAATATAATTAATTTACCATTAGATCTGTAAACTCATCTTTTACACATTATTTTAAACTACTAAAACTTGAATCTAGACAATTGATTGTTGACATGACTATTAATATTTTATTACCATGAAATTTTGTAAGCATAAAAAATATACAAAGATAATGTAATCTAACAGTAGATTTGTCAAAATTCACATCGAATTAAGAAATATAGAGTTCAGTTCAAGTTACACCTGATGTAATTCTAAAAAATATTACACCACCCAATAACTTATTATTGAAATCATATTTTGAAAATCTAACTGTTGGATTACATGTTCTATATGTTCTTAACATTCATGCCAATTTTCATGTCAATTGGATGTAATTTACCATTTGTTCTTCAGACTCATCTTTTATGCATTATTTTAAACTACAAAAACTTGAATTTAGATAATTGTTTGATGACATGCCTATTAAACTTTGATCACCTTGAAATTTTGTAAGCATGCAAAATGTATGAAGCTAATGTAATCTAACGGCAGATTTGTCAAAATTCACATTGAATTAAGAAATTTAGGGTTGGGTTCAAGTTACACCTGACGTAACTATAAAAAAATGTTGCACCAATCAATAACTTATTATTGAATTCATATTTTGAAAGTCCAACCATTGGATTACATGTTCTATATGTTCTTAACATGCATGCCAATTTTCATACCAATTGGATGTAATTTACCATTTGATCTTTAAACTCATCTTTTGCGCATTATTTTAACTATAAAAACTTGAATTTAGACAATTGATTGATAACATGTCTATTAATCTTTGATCACCTTGAAATTTTGTAAGCATGAAAAATATATGAAGATAATGTAATCTAACGCTAGATTTATCACAATTCACATCAAATTAAGAAATATAGGATTGGGTTCGAATTACACCTGACGTAACTCTTAAAAATGATACACCACCTAATAACTTATTATTGAATTCATATTTTGAAAATCCAACCATTGGATTACATGTTCTATATGGTCTTAACATGCATGCCAATTTTTACGCCAATCGGATGTAATTTACCATTGATCTATAAACTCATATTTTATGCATTATTTTAAATTACTAAAACTTGAATCTAGACAACTCATTGATGATATGGCTATTAATTTTTAATCATCTTGAAATTTTGTAAGCATAAAAATATATGAAGATAATGTAATCTAATGGTAAATTTGTCAAAATTCATATCAAATTAAGAAATATAGAGTTGGGTTTGAGTTACACCTGATGTAACTCTAAAAAATGTTACACCACCCAGTAACTTATTATTGAATTCATATTTTGGAAATCCAATCGTTGAATTATATGTTCTATATGTTCTTAACATGCAAGCAAATTTTCATGCCAATCGGATGTAATTTACCATTTGTTCTTCAAACCCATCTTTTATGCATTATTTTAAACTACAAAAACTTGAATTTAGACAATTGATTGATGACATGCCTATTAATCTTTGATCACCTTGAAATTTTGTAACCATGAAAAATGTATGAAGATAATGTAATCTGACGGTAGATTTGTCAAAATTCATATCGAATTAAGAAATTTAGGGTTGGGTTCAAGTTACACCTGACGTAACTATAAAAAATGTTACACCACCCAATAACTTATTATTGAATTCATATATTGAAAATCCAACCATTGGATTATATTTTCTATATGGTCTATGCATGCCAATTTTTATGCCAATCGGATGTAATTTACCATCTCATCTATAAACTCATATTTTATGCCTTATTTTAAACTACTAAAACTTGAATCTAGACAATTGATCGATGACATGACTATTAATATTTTATCACCTTGAAATTTTGTAAGCTTGAAAAATATATGAAGATAATGTAATCTAATGGTAGATTTGTCAAAATTCACATCGACTTAAGAAATATAGGATTGGGTTCGAGTTGCACCTGATGTAACTCTAAAAAATATTACACCACCAATAACTTATTGTTAAATTCATATTTTGAAAATCCAACTGTTGGATTACATGTTATATATGTTCTTAGCATTCATGCCAATTTTCATGTCAATCAGATGTAATTTACCATTTGATCTATAAACTCATCGTTTATGCATTATTTTTAATTACAAAAGTTTGAATTTAAACAATTGATTGATGACCTGACAATTAATATTTGATCACTTTGAAATTTTATAAGCATGAAAATTATATGAAGATAATTTAATCTAACGTTAGATTTGTCAAAATTCACATCGAATTAAGAAATATAGAGTTGGGTTCAAGTTACACGTGATATAACTTTAAAAAAATGTTACATCACCTAATAACTTATTATTGAATTCATATTTTGAAAATCCAATCATTGGATTACATATTCTATATGGTCTTAACATGCATATCAATTTTCATGTCAATCGGATGTAATTTACCATTGATCTATAACTCATCTTTTATGCATTCTTTTAATGGGAATAAATTTTTGTTCACTTTTGAGAGAGAGAGAGAGAGAGAGAGAGAGAGAACAAGAGGCTGAAATTCTTGAATTTTAGGCTACTATTTTGAAGTTGAAAGTGCTATCATTTTTTTATGGGTACAATTGTTTAGAAAATAAGGACAGACCTTTCTTATAAAGGATATTGTGGGGGGTAAAACCCCATATCTACCAATTGGGCCTAGGTCCCTGTTTTTGAGATTACTTTGTGTCCGAAGAGTAGTAACGGGTTGGGATAGAGTTCACCTGAGGGCAACAAACCCAGAGATGGCGGAAGAGTACAATCCGAAGAGGTCACCCTTTGTCCGATGAGGTTTTACTCCTCGGATACGAATAGTTCTGATCAAATAAACGTACAGAAGGCCCGAATGCCTTTCTTGGCAATTTTGGTGACAAAGATAAGCTCTGGGCATTCCTGAGGATGATAAGGATGAAGAAATATCTCAAGGAAAAGCTGCTACCACCATATTTAATGCCCTGCAGCAACTTATCTGGCCGTATTTATGTGGAGAAGACCCCTGAACAGTGCAACCTCAGCTATCGCCACTCCCAAAAAGCTAGAGAAGATGCTTGATGTGACCTGTACTCAAGTATGTAAGCAGATGGAGGACAAGTGGACGATTGAGATGATTAGGAAAGAGGCTATATAAAGAAGAAGAGCCCCTGATAGAGCGGGGATCAAGAGAGAGAGAGAGAGAAGAACAAAAAATAATTTTACTGTATCTCTGGAATTTGTAACCTAATTTCATTCAATAAAATTCCTCTTCGGACATTAGGTTTACCATTGTTTTTACGTGATTGCATGTTAGATTATTTGCAAATACTATAATCAACTCTTGTTTAATTCATATCCGGACCAGTTCTTTTACCCACGCTCTACAAATTCATTGTCTTGGGTTCATAGGGCTCATACTCCGTATCTCGTGGGCTTGGGCTACAAAAATTTACCCTACAATTGGCGCCGTCTGTGGGGAGAGCTTGTGCAGGGGTGAAAACAACCGTTGGAGATGGCAGAACGAAGTTAACAACAAGCAGAATCTAGGGCATCTCAACATGCTGACCCTTTTCTTAACTTGGAAAGAAGGCAAGATCGTGAGGGTAGTGTGCACACTGTGCATACTGGCCAAAGCCAGTCACACAGTGGAAGTCACGTGTCCCATGCAGAGGAGAATCGGGGCTTGCAACTAGAAGTTAAAAAATTGAAGAGGGAGTTGCGCCATGTAAAGAGGAAACGGATTTCCTCGTATTCTGATGACGATTCCGACGACGAGCAGGACGTCACTTATCAGCAGAAATCTTGGATACCAGTCAGTGAATCCTTTTCCTACGAAGAAGAGCCTCATCGCAAAAAGCGATCTAGAAGTCCATCATGCGGAGGCGTAGGGAATGATGCTATGAGCAGGGCCTTGAATCAGATCTCTTGATCACCTTTTACTCGCAGAATTGAGGAGGCAAGACTCCCTCGGCGTTTTAACCAGCCAACGTTTACCATCTACAACGATAAGACAGACCCGGTGGAACACGTGAGTCACTTTAACCAGAGGATGACTGTCTACTCCAAAGACGAAGCCCTGATGTGTAAGGTTTTCCCCTCCAGTCTGGGGCCGGTGGCAATGAGGAGGTTTGACAGCTTGAAGGCAGACTCTATTAATTCCTTCAAAGAGTTCACTCAGGCATTTGGTTCACGCTTTGTCACCTGCCAAAGAGTAACCAGGCCCCTGTCTTCACTATTGTCCCTAAGCATGCAAGAGGGCGAGACTCTGAAGGCGTATTCAGATAGATACTGGGAGATGTTTAATGATATGGAAGGCAACTCCGATGCAATGGCCCTCAGCACGTTCAAGCTAGGCCTCCCTACTGACCACGGTCTAAGGACCTCCTTATCTGGCAAACCAGTCACTAACATGCGTCAGCTTATGGACCGTATAGAAAAATTTAAAAGAGTTAAGGAAGATCAGCAGCAAGGGAAGGGAAAAGACAAAGCAATCCCCCAGGAGAGGAGGGATTTCCCGGTCGGATCGTTACAATAGCAGTAAACCGCATAGAGATTTCGCTGGACAATCAGGATCGACCAATCCTCAAGCGGTCAATACTGTATTCAAACAGCCGGTGCACCAAGTTTTGGAAAAGATTAAAAACGAGCCGTTTTTCAGGTGGCTGAATAAGATGGTAGGAAACCCTGAGAGGCGTAATCATAATCTTTATTGCCAGTATCATCAAGACCACGGGCATAGCACAGACGATTGCAGGAGCCTGTGGGATCATTTAGACCAGCTGGTCGGCGAGCATAAATTAAGACACTTCCTGCACCATTCCAGTGGCCAAGGAGGGCAGATCAGTTCGGAGCCCCGAAGAGATGATTCCTCAAAATCGCCATTGGGAACAATTAATGTCGTCTTCGCTGCACCAGGGAGAACAGGATCCTGGCCAGCGAAGGTTATGTCAATAGCCCTATCACTGACAGGGCATTTCGGCCATGGTTCGAAGAGGTCTAAGTTGAATGCCCCCCTGATTATAGGATTCTCGGACGAGGACAAGATAGAGACCATTCAGCCCCATGATGACGCTTTAGTAATCACCCTCAGGATTGGAGGATACGATGTAAAGAGGGTGATGGTGGACCAGGGTAGTGCTGTGGAGATAATGTATCCCAATCTCTACAAGGGGCTGGGCCTAAAACCTCAAGATTTAACAACATACAACTCCCCCCTCGTGAGTTTTGAAGGAAAGGTTGTCACCCCGAAAGGCCAGATACGCTTACCCGTGCAAACCGGCTCTGAAGTGGTAGAGGTGGATTTTATAGTTGTGGACGTGTACTCACCATATACAGCAATCGTAGCCAGACCTTGGCTTCATACACTGGGGGCTGTTTCCTCTACTTTGCATCAGAAAGTCAAGTACCCAGCTGAAGGGCAGGTTTATGAGATCCGAGGAGATTAGTCCGTAGCTAGACAGTGCTTAGTGGCTGCCATCCAACACGAGCCCGAAGCCGAGCCCTCGTCCAGGGCCGAAAGGGGTTTATAGCAGTTAAAGTCTCGGACATTACCCATGGAGGATTCGAACGAGGACGCTCGTTGCGAAGATTTAGTGAAAGTTGTCATTGGGGACGATCCTGAAAAATTCTTTCAAGTCGGATCTCAACTGCCTCCTCAGGAGAAAGAAGAACTGATAGAGTTACTCAATAGGAATCTTGACGTGTTTGCCTGGAATGCTTACGAAGCCCTAGGGGTGGATCCTCAATTCATTTGCCACCATCTTAAAGTCAACCCATTGATTATTCCCAAGAAGCAGCCTCCTCAGCGCCCATCCAGGGAGCATGCTGATGCAGTGAGAGAAGAGGTGGCCAAGCTTAAAGAAGCTGAAGCTATTAAAGAAGTTTTCTATCCGGAGTGGTTAGCGAATACTGTGGTAGTGAAGAAGAAAAACGGGAAATGGCGAGTCTGTGTAGACTTCACTGATTTGAACAAGGCTTGTCCTAAGGATCCATTCCCCATGCCAAAAATTGATCAGCTTGTGGATGCCACTGTCGGCCACCCTCGGATGAGCTTCCTAGACACTTTCCAAGGCTACCACCAGATACCACTAGCTTTGGACGATCAGGAGAAGACTGCTTTCGTCACCCCAGTTGGTAACTACCACTACAAAGTAATGCCGT
Organism: Quercus ilex subsp. ballota; assembly: GCA_032727855.1. NCBI lineage: Eukaryota > Viridiplantae > Streptophyta > Magnoliopsida > Fagales > Fagaceae > Quercus > Quercus ilex. The sequence continues at coordinate 86,579,158 of CM064912.1, forward strand.
TTGGCTTAAAAAACGCGGGGTCTACTTATCAAAGAATAATGACGAGGATGTTTGAACCATATCTGGGTAAAAATATCGAGATTTATATAGACGATATGGTGGTGAAAAGCAAGATTGTTGCTGAGCATGTGAAGGACCTTGAAAGTACCTTTGAAGTCCTTAGAAAGTACAAGCTCCGCCTAAACGCTTCCAAGTGCTCATTTGGTGTGGGGTCTGGCAAGTTTTTAGGGTATATGGTAACTCACAGGGGAATTGAGGTTAACCCCAATCAGATTAAAGCCATCAACGATTTGCAAGCTCTTCGAAACCCCAAGGAAGTTCATAAGCTGACTGAAATGACGGCTGCCCTGAATCGATTTATCTCTCGATCAGCAGACAGGTGTCGGCCTTTTTTCTCTCTGCTCAACAAGTGGAAGGGATTCGAGTGGACTGAAGAATGTGCTTTTTCCTTTCAGCAACTTAAAGATTATCTAGCTCGGCCACCAATTATGTCCAGTCCTGAGCAAGATGAAGTATTTTTTACTTACATTGCTGTAGCTCCAGGCGCGGTGAGCTTGGTGCTGATACAGTCAGATTGTGGTGTGCAAAGACCGGTTTATTACGTAAGTGAGTCGCTGCATGAGGCCGAGATCCGTTATTTGCCGCTGGAGAAGGCTATCCTAGCAGTGGTGCTTGGTACACGAAAGCTACCTCACTATTTCTAGGCTCATACAGTCATTGTTCTTACTCAGCTCCCACTCAGGGCTATACTCCGAAGTGCTGACTGTACGGGGAGAATTGCTAAGTGGGGTACGATCTTGGGGGCTTTTGATATCAGATATATGCCCCGTACATTGGTCAAAGGCCAGGTCCTTGCAGATTTAGTGGCTGAGTTCACGGAGCCCCAACTAGAAGAAGTAATGCCTATGTCAGACATGGATGAAAAATCAGTTGACATGATCTTTCAGCAAGGCCCCTTCCGTTAGGAAGTGTACGTAGACGGCACAGCAAATCAAAGAGGTTCTGGAGTGGGGCTAGTGTTGATATCTCCTGAAAGAATCATTATCGAAAAGTCATTAAGGCTGGACTTCTCGGCAACGAACAATGAGGCGGAGTATGAGGCCCTATTGACGGGAATGGCTATGGTCCGAAAAATGGGAGGAAAGTCTGTGGGGTTGTTCTCGGACTCAAAGTTGGTCGTGGGTCAAGTACAAGGAGCGTTCGAGGCGAAAGATGAAAGAATGCAGGAGTACCTGAGTCGAGTTAAATGTCTACAATCGGAGTTCGACTCTTTTAGTTTGCTGCACATCTCCAAAAATGATAACGCACATGCTGACTCCTTGGCGACGCTTGCTACCTCCTCGGCACACAATTTGCCAAGAGTCATCCTCGTTGAGGACGTGCATGGGCCTACAGAGGCAAAAAGAGATGCTGTTCAGGTTCACCAAGTTAGGACCGGACCCTGCTGGATGGATCCTATAATTAAGTTCTTGAAAGAAGACCTCTTGCTTGAAGAAAGGGAGAAAGCTGACAAAATTCGGAGGAAGGTGACCAGATTCTGGCTATCCGAGGACCAGAGATTATATTAACGCTCCTATTTAGGACCATATTTATTATGCGTGCATCCTGAAGCGGCCGAGTTGCTGCTAGAAGAACTACATGAAGGAATATGTGGAAACCATACGGGAGGAAGGTCCTTGGCCCATCGGGCTATTACTCAAGGTTATTGGTGGCCGAACATGCAAAAAGAGGCCCTCGAGTATGTTAAAAAGTGCGATCAGTGTCAGAGATTCGCCCCAAACATTCATCAACCAGGGGGGCCTCTTAATCCACTGTCCAGCCCATGGCCTTTCGCCCAATGGGGTTTAGATATCGTGGGACCATTCCCTAAAGCTGTAGGAAACAGGAAATACCTCCTGGTCGGAACATACTATTTCACCAAGTGGGTCGAGGCTGAACCTCTGGCCAACATCAGAGACATGGATGTGCAAAAGTTTGTATGGAAAAATATTGTCACTCGGTTTGGGATTCCTCATACTCTAGTCTCAGATAATGGCCTGCAGTTCGATAGCAAAGCATTCAAGAGTTATTGTGGTGAGCTAGGAATTGTAACCAGATACTCCACCCCTGCTTATCCCCAAGGTAATGGGCAAGCAGAAGCTGTCAACAAGGTCATAGTGAATGGCTTAAAGAAGAGACTGGACGACGCGAAAGGCAAATGGCTGGAAGAGTTACCACACGTACTGTGGGCTTATAGAACAACGCCTCGCAGATCTACCGGAGAGACCCCCTTCTCAATGACCTATGGAGCTGAAGCTGTCATACCTTTGGAAACTGGATTCCCAACACTGAGGACCAGTTCGTTCAATCCGACTAGCAACAATGAGCAACTAGAGAGGAGTTTAGACCTGATTGACGAAAGGAGGGAAAACGCCATGATCCGACTGGCCTATTACCAACAAAAGCTCAGGCAGGGCTACGATGCCAACGCAAAGCTGAGGCCCCTAGAACTTGGTGACCTGGTGCTGAGGAAAGTGGTCGGCACCGCAAAAAACCCAGCTTGGGGAAAGTTAGGACCTAATTGGGAAGGGCCATATCATATCACTTCAGGAGCTGGCATTGGGGCATATTTCTCAGAAGACCTGGATGGTCATGTAATACCATGTCCTTGGAATGTAAATAACCTCAAAAGGTACTATTATTAGTCGATCGTTCTCTTCAATTAATATGCTGATTCTGTATATGTTACTGTTCTTTAAGTGTTTAAACTTAAATCCAATCATGCCTGTAGTCCTCGGACCAGATGATTTGGGTTAGTTAACACTCTGTTACTGTTCCCCAAGTGTTTAAACTTAAATCCAATCATGCCTGTAGTCCTCGGACCAGATGATTTGGGTTAGTTAACACTCCGTTACTGTTCTCCAAGTGTTTAAACTTAAATCCAATCATGCCTGTAGTCCTCGGATCAGATGATTTGGGTTAGTTAGCACTCCGCTACTGTTCTCTAATTGTTTAAACTTAAATCCAATCATGCCTGTAGTCCTCGGACCAGATGATTTGGGTTAGTTAGCACAAATATGTTTGTTCCCTATGGTCCTTGAACCAAATGACATAGGTTAGTCAACACCCCCACACAGCTAGTGTCACTAGGGCTTAGCGCTAAAATTCTTGATTGTATTTAAATTGATTCTAACTTATGATTGGCTTCCTTAGGTGTGTTTAATTCAAAGCCGAGGGGTAATCACACTCTCTTTGTATACTTGGAAAGACATGTAAAACTTCCATAATTACTCACCGCAATCATTGCTTATTACTCTTATACGAATTGTTCTTTTCGGTACCAATTTCGATTATTTATACCATCAGTATGATATAGTGATCAAGTTTATTCGCATTGTTATAATTGCAAAGTACAGTTATATGCAGCAATAATAAGTCATAAGATATGTAACGAAAACATTAGAAGCAAAAGGGAAACTGTTTCATTGATCAAAAGAAAAGGGCTTACAATTCCTTACATAAAAACAAAATTAATACAAGTACAAAACAAAAGCCCCTATGTCTAAGTCTTCAGTTGAGGAACCACAGGGTCAGCAGCCTGGCCTGTCCGAGTAGCAGCAGCTTCTGGGGCCTGGTCCTGGAGCTCGGAAGAGGTCTTCCCCTTCTCCAATTCCTTGGAGGCCTTAGGGTTGGCAGCAGGGACTTGGCTGGCCAGGGGTTGATCTGAGGCCTCTAGGAGCTGTGTAGGAGGAGGATCAGCCACCGGGAGCTCTCGGATCTCAGGATCGTAGTATATGCTCCCAGGCAGTCTCAGCTCCAAGTCAGCAGGGACTCCAGCAGCGTCCAGTGCCTTGTTCCAGGTTATGTCGCAATAATCTCGACTAACCGAGGCAAATTGCTCCGTAAGCTGGGACCCGGTCTCATCCACCCCCAGCTGGTATGCTGCTTTTCTCTCAGCTTCGACTGCCTCCTTGGCCAGTTGAGCATTCTGCTCGGCTAATCGGGCACTCTCCTTGGCTTTTTTAAGCTCATCTCTAAGCCCTTTTACCAGCTCCCTCTCAGTAGCCAGGTTGATTTCAGCCATGTTTAGCTGTTTACGTTGCTCCTCAGCCTGCCTTTCAGCGGTTTTCAGGCCAGCATCGAGGTTGTTCCTCTGGTTGGTCATATCTTTGAATTGCTCGGATAAGAGAGCATATTCTTCCTTCAAATTGCCCTGAGATTTTTCCACCTCGGTCCGAGAGTAGGTCGCTGCCTGGGCTTCGTGATAGGACTTTTTATTCCACTTCTCGGCCACAAAGATCTGCTGGGTAACCTACATAATGGAAATTCCGAGTGTAAAGCAAAAAAAAAAAAAAAAAAAAAAAAAAGGGAAAGATTAAAAAGGCTCAGCAATTTAACTGAGCAAACTAAGTCCACTTACCATGGCTATATCCCTCTTAAGGGATAGAAAGAGCTCCTGCTGGTTGAAACACCTGTAGGACTCCATATCATGTGGGAGGAGGAGTGGCTGCTCCAAGGCCTCAGCAACGTAGCCTGCCCTTCCCCCATCATAGTTTCTAAGGGAGGTGTCCCAAGGGATCAAAGCGCCATCCAACTCCAACCTCGGAGACCAGGTGCGAGGCCCTCCTCGGCGGACGTCTGCCACGACGGCCTCATCCCGGCTCTCAACAGACGAGCCCATTTTGCTTCGGTGGTCTCTTGTCACCTTCTGTTGTTTACTTGTCTTGGGTGGCACCACCACCACCTCCCTCTTCTCAGTTTCGAGGGGCCTTTTCTTCCTCAAGTCCAGTACGGGCTTTAGGCCGGGGTCAGGAACCTGAGGTGGCGGCAGAGGCAGATTCGCCACTGGTTGAGAAGTCCCAGTGCCTTTCGGCTCAGAGTTCTTCCCTCTGTTCTTCATTAATGCCCTTAAATCTGCCATATCTTCCTCGTCCGAAGAAACTTCTGGAAGGGCAGTTATCGGAAGGGGTGGATGGACGCTAGAATGCCTATCAATCCCCTCTTCGGAGTCCGAGGACGGTATAACTTGTACCCCGCCCGAAGCTTCTCCTCTGAATTGGAATTTATCTATCTGCTCTTCTAGTGAGGAGATCGAAGAGCCAACCCTTTCACCTGCAACCACCGGTTCAAGGGGTACTTGGGTAACTGATTAGCCGAGCAGCGGTACAGCCTGTGGGTTAGGGTGTGGCACTGGTGCAAGGTCGTGTGGTGCTAAAAACCCTTTCCGAGTAACGTCTATGCGATTGAGACGATGATCCCCTTGTGTTATAGCGTTGCCGATCGGTTAACAGTCTTTCTTTTTCGCCGAGTACCCCAGAATAAGAGGAGCCGACCGCAGCTGCCCGTCCTTGCTTACAAAGATCTCTGATCTTAATAGGTAGTTGAGTGCGGCAGTATTGGTAAGGCTGAGCCGAGGAGAAACGCGGTTCCTATCTGTTAAAAATCACGGCAAAACTTTATTAGAGACTCGAAAATAACAACACAAAGAGAATTAAAAATTGTTAAAAGGCGGGGATCCTAAGCCTACTGTTAATGAACCTAAATCTAGCATGTCCCACCTGGCTCTCCTGGCTTGGTTAGACAATGGGGACCGTCATGCCACGCGCCCGAGACGATCACATAATCGTCTTTCATCCCTTTGTTGGATTTGGGGAGGCAGGAAATGAGTCTAACCTCGTTGGACCGGGATTTGAGATAATATCCCGCCCCTTGTTGGCTGTGGCACTCATACATGTGCACCACATCAAGCCAGGTGAGACCCAATCCTAAATGGCGGTTCAGATCCTCAACTGCTCCTAGGATCCTAAACATGTTGGGCGCGCATTGATCTGGGCTAATCCTATGGTTCCTAAGATAACTAGTGGTGATGGGACCCATAGGGATGGTCATCCCTCCTTCTAGAAAGGCAATGAGGGGGATAACCACTTCGCCCGTCTTCCGATCTGTTAGTATTTTTTCTAGGGAGCAATACCTCACACCCACATTTGGGGGTATGCGATATGCGGCCCTAAACGCCTCCAACTGATCAGGGATATCTACCAAATACTGGAGTTTACCCATGGCACTTAAAACGAAAAGATGGCTGGCCGAAGAGAAGACTAAAGGATCTAATGGATGACAACTTACAAGAACTAGGTCGGAGAGAGATTTTCAAACTCGTAGAAGGATTCGTGAAGACTCTGGAGAAAACTGGAATCGGTGACTGAGAGAGTTGGACGGAGTCGCGTGCTTGTTCTTGCTGGATTTTCTGAAAATTTGCAAAGTGAGGAAGAAGTAACTTCTTCTGAGGATTTATACCGGGTCACATGAAGGGGCGGAAGTTATTTCGCCCAAACCCCGGGGAAGAACCACGTCCGTCAGATCAATCATTCACCGTTGGATACAAAGGACAAGGCGCCACCTAGTACAATTAATGCAGCGCCTTGGGAATATGGAAACAGCAGCGGCAATGATGAAGCGCTTATATCTACGCCTACACACGTGCCAGTTCAGGCATGTGGCTGTTCTCAAACTCTTTACTCCGTGACAAGTCAAAATCCCACTTTTCCTCTTCGGATGCGAGGGAAAAATTAAGATTTTGAGGGGCTATTGTGGGGGTAAAAGCTCAGATCTACCAATTGGGCCTGGGGCCCTGTTTTTGAGATTACTTTGTGTCCAAAGAGTAGTAACGGGTTGAGATAGAATTCACCTGAGGGCAACAAACCCAGAGATGGCGGAAGAGTACAATCCGAAGAGGTCACCCTTTGTCCGAGGAGGTTTTACTTCTCGGATACAAATAGTTCTGATCAAATAAACGTACAGAAGGCCCGAATGCCCTTCCTGGCAATTTTGGTGGCAAAGATAAGCTCTGGGCATTCCTGGGGATGATAAGGATGAAGAAATATCTCAAGGAAAAGCTGCTACCACCGTATTTAATGCCCTGCAGCAACTTTTCTGGCCGCATTTATGTGGAGAAGACCCCTGAACAGTGCAACCTCAGCTATCGCCACTCCCAAAAAGCTAGAGAAGATGCTTGATGTGACCTGTACTCAAGTATGTAAGCAGATGGAGGACAAGTGGACGATTGGGATGATTAGGAAAGAGGCTATATAAAGAAGAAGAGCCCCTGATAGAGCGGGGATCAAGAGAGAGAGAGAGAAGAACAAAAAATAACTTTACTGTAGCTCTGGAACTTGTAACCTAATTTCATTCAATAAAATTCCTCTTCGGACATTAGGTCTACCATTGTTTTTACGTGATTGCATGTTAGATTATTCGCAAATACTATAACCAACTCTTGTTTAATTCATATCCGGCCCAGTTCTTTCACCCACGCTCTACAAATTCATTGTCTTGGGTTCATAGGGCTCATACTCCGTATCTCGTGGACTTGGGCTACAAAAATTGACCCTACAGATATATATAAAAGATTTTTTTTTAGATTGTAAACAAAAGGTTCTTCTAAAGAATACAAAGTGCTGTTTGTTTGTACGTTTCTTTTTATTTTTCTTTGAATTTTAGAATAATTTTTATCTCCAAAAAAAATTAATATTTTAATGATTTTTTGTGAAGGTCAATCGTGGCCCTCGCAAATAATTTAGTGTTAGTAAGGGCATATTTTTAATCCACACAAAAAATAAACTTATTGCAAGGGATTTTTATTGTCCCTCGGAAATAATTTGGTGGGAACATTTCCCTCCCAAAATTTTGACATTTTAATGATTATTTATGAAGGTCAATCCTAGCCCTCGCAAATAATTTAGTATTAGTGACAGCTTTTTTTAACCGTCACAATTAATACACTTTTTGCAAGAGATTTTTAATTGTCCCTCGCAAATAATATGGAGGGAAAATTTTCATCCAAAATATTAGTATTTGTTACGGCTATAACACATAATTGTGACAGCTTTTCTTGTTGGTCACAAATATTTTACATTTTACCAAGTATTTGCGAGGGCTTTATTTTGCCATCGCAAGTAAGATTTTTATAGAGAGCTTTTTGGGTCCGTCAAAAATTCTTGGTCGCTAATAGGCATTTTTCTTGTAGTGCCCTTACTATTATAAACTTGGTTTCCTTACTAGTTGGTCTTGTATTTGGTACTAATGTATTGTTTGTTGAATATTTTTTTGTCTATTGTAGGAGGATGGTCATTCATTTTGTAAAGAAGGCAGCTTTTTGGGAATATTTTGGAAGCTTTTTTGGATATATTGCTTTTCTAAGTTCTAACAATACTCAACTGTCAATGCTTATAGAAAAGAAATCTTAGTTCATAGGTTTTCTTTTCTATTAGTTATAGACTTATAAACTATAGAGTAGTCATTCAATGCTTTGGAAAAGCTATTTTTTGGAAATATCTATGGTATTTCATTATTGTAACTAATTATACTGCTAGGAACATTGTATAACTAGCAAGCTTTCTGCCTTATGGTTTACTACCCGAAAAACTTGCAGTAATTGCCTCTATGGTACTAAGTATATATATCCATTAACTGGAATATTGCAGTATACTATTATCTGTTGTGATTTATTTGTTGTTGGAAATATTATTTGTTGTGGTTAGCAGGTTTAATAGGTGTTGAGCTACTAGCTTACTGCCTAGGTATTTATTGTGTTGTTTAATAGATCACATATGGTAAAATTAGGGGTTTTGTAGGTGGTGTTGTGCTATCTTTAGTGTATTTTGTTGTGTTTGTTTTTTGTAGTTAATGTGGGAAAGATTATGTATTTGGATTGATATGTACTGCTTAGGTGCTTCTATTATTTCAGAGATCACATGTGACAAAAAAAAAAAAAAAAAAAAAAAAAGGCTTTTTGGTGTGTTCTGTAGTGTTATTCTGTCCAGGTTTAAATTTGTGAGAAACTGCAAGATTATATTGGGTTTGATATGTCCTGAAGGCCCAACAACTCTAGTGTAGTTCATAATATAAGATAAGCTTGAAGGCCTATTTTAAAATAAATTAAGTAAAAATAGGCCCAATTTGAAATATATAGGGAATTCAAAAAATCTGAAATCAATAGGGTTTATTAAACTGTCAAACCGAGTAATTTGGGCTAAAAGGCCCAAAAAAATGAAATTATGATAATTTTAACTATGTCAAAAATTTCAGCCCAATCTAAGGCCCAGACTCGACAAACCGACAACTCTAACCTGGTTAACTGATTACCCGAAACGTCGGATCTGACCCAAATATTCGGTAGAATACAGGTCCGAAATTTAGCAACCCGATCCAATTGGGTCGAGTACAGTTTGGGCCTTAAACCGACCCGGCTTGACCAGTGGATAGGCCTAAACTCACCTAACCTCTCTCTCTCTCTCTCCACCCACCTCCACAGCCTGTCTAGCTTGACTACATAGCCATTCCCACACGTGATTTTATAATTATTAACTTATGTGATTTTGAGTGGTCAACATAAAGTGGTGGCTCACACAAGGCAAAAAATGCCTAACACTCAAAGTCGCACAAATTAGCAACTTATGAAATTAACCTAACTACATAGCCATTCCCATATCTATAATTATACCTATGTGACCCAATCCACCGTAGATCCACCCACTCGCACAACCCTATCGAAGATCAATTTGTGGATATGTTTTTGGTTATGATGAATTTGGGTTATGATAGTGGTGTTTTTACTGTGTTTTTAGAATATTTTTACTATCAACAAAACACATGAAAATATTTCCAAAATATGTAACCACACATCGTTTTCTCCAAATTCAAATTTTCACTAATAAGGGGCCTCAAATAATCATGACTTGTGCATTAATATAATTACTGTGTAGCACAGGTACAATTAAAAACAATTACAATTATATGGTTCAAATCAAATTATAAATTGTAAAATTGTGATTTACAACTATGTTTTTGTTGGCTTTAATTCCATGTCAAATTTGATTGTACTTGTTCAATCTTTTCCCTGTATGTTTGTGAGATTTAATGTAAGGGTTAAGTGTAAGAGTTTTGTGTAGAAATGCTCTAGACATTGAAGATCGCAACTGGTTCGTGACTGGCTAGTGAGTGGACCAACCCGCGAAAGGTCACATGAGATGCACAGGTTGGAATCTGAACAATCTAAATCTAGGGTGGATTTCGCAAGTCACCTTGTGACTTGGACAAGTCGCAAGTGACCCACCAAACTCTCTGCCAGGAAATTTTAAAAAGTGCTTTCCTCATTTCCTTTACCAACACTATATAAACCCTCATTAGCCATGAAATTGTAAAGAGACTTTCACAGAGAAAACCCTAGTAAAACGTTGAGAGTTAGAAGATTATAAACCCACAATCATCTACTTAAATTCTCTTACTTTTCCTCTACTCCTACCTCTCTAATTACAAATCCTTGAGAGGTCTTTACCCCAAACACTTACCTCACCCAATCCTAGAGTTGTGAGAAGTTTTGGTGCTTGTGGGAAGTATTGGAAGAAGCCATTATTTGGCGGATGCAATCTGGAGCTAATTGTAGGATCCAAACAACTAGTGGAGGCATAGCTCGGTGAAGCTCGTTAGTGGTTGGAGCTTAGAGGGTTTAAGTACTTTGGGTAGATTAGGCTTAGAGGGTCTATTTGATATCATTGTACTCCAACTTATTCATTAGTGGATCGATTCGGCTTGGAGGACCACAAAGAGGTTTTTCGCCGAGTAGTTCGATTTCCTCTTCAATAACACATTTTGGTGTTATCTTGTGTTCGCATCTCTCTTTCCTTACTCTTTAAGCTTTACATTTATTGTTTATTGTTTATTGTATATGGTTATGCTTTAGAGAGTTGTTCTAGTTTCATTGTGTTACACTTACTCTTATTCTGCACTTAATTAAGTAGGGTAAAAGCAATCTAGTCGTAAGTTTCAATAACTTATACATTTTTTAAACCGTACATTTCTAAGATATGTGATAGTTTCTCACTATATATATATATATATATGACTTAGAATTTAATCGGTTTTAGACTATTCGGTTTTTACACCCAATAATTCATTTGCCATAAAAATTAAAAACTTAGATAGACATGTGGCAGAAAATTAAACTCCAATTTAGAATTTAATTAGATTTGGATTTTTCGATTTTTACACTCAATAATTCACTTGGCACAAAATTAAACATTAAATGGGACACGTGCGTAAAATTTGTAATTCAATTAAAATCTAATTGGATTTCTCTAAGCTTTGACTATTAATGTATACTAGTATGTAATCCATGCAAACGCATGGATGCATTTTAAATTAAACACAATTTTATTATAAAAATATAAATAATTAGTCAAATTATTAAAAAAAATAGCATGTAACACATGTATACATATAAATACATTTAAAATTAAATATAATTTTTATCATAAAAATATAAATTATTAGTTAAATTATTTTTTTAAAGTAAACATAATTAGTCACATATTAAAATTCTTACCTAAATTCAATACTACTTATGATCATTTTTGTAAATTTTTTTTAATAAAATAGAATGTGTGGTGATCTTTGTTGTGTGATGATTTTTATTGAGTATATGTGTGGTGATCTTTTTATTTTATTTTATAGTTCATTAATATTAGATTCTTAGTATTTTGCACTCATTAATTCACTTGGCACAAATATTAAAAAACTTAAGTGAACATATGACACAAACTTAAGTAGATAATTATGGTGTGGTCCTTATATAAATTTAGACACATGGCGCAAAATTGGATTCTAATTTCAAATTCTAATTGAATTTTCTCTAAGTTTTACCTATATATATATATATATATATATATATATATATATATATAAACTAGGACTAAAGCCATGAAACTTTTCTCTTAGATTGTATCTAGAACCAAGGTCTTGTAGCTTTTTACTTAATGTAAAATCATTCAATTATTCAATAAAAATCAAGTACTTTTGATTATAATTTTTTTTTTCCATTTTAATAAAATAAGTGGCAGCTCCATGTTAAAACTTTTATAAAAGGAGAAAATATAATTAGCTGAATCCCCACCACAAGGGACACTGATATGATATCACCCATTCACATGGGTTTAGCCCAATGGTTTTGTTAAAGAAAAAGAATAAAGCAAAGAAGAGAGCTGATCATGACATTTACTATGTCTAGAATCTTCAATGCTATGTCTAGTATTGGTTTAGACGCCTTGAGATGACAAAAACATACCATAATGACAATGTTGACAGCTTGAGATGAGAAAAAAAAGAGAGAAATGAAATCTTTGATCAAAATTTGTACTAAAAAAAATTGGTTTTTCTACTGTCCATTCCCAAAAAAAAAAAAAAAATTTAAGCATTGATATGGAGAAGAAATGGTGCTAAAGGTCAAATTACATGTGTGTGAACAACATAATATAAACATAACCATACAATATGTTTGTAAATATGTGTGTGTCATGCGGGAAAAAGGGAAGGGGGGCCATTTAAATATATTTTTATACATGTACCTTAGTCACCCAATCAAAGTAAAAGCTTCATTATTCACCTCCCCCCAAATTTACTTTTAATTTTCTCCACAACCATGCAACAAAAGTAATAACAACATAAAAGCATAGTCCAAAATTTTTGGTATTTTTGTTTTACATTTAAAATTACACATTAATTAATATGGCACATATAGCATAATTCATAGTATTATTAGCATCATTCTATTGTACCTAAAAAATAGATCATTGAAATGTTATTCATAAAATATATATATATATATATATATATAATAATCAATTGACTTAATTGGTAATATTCGTAGCATTATTTTATTGTCTTACATGATTTCTCTTTTATTAGGGAAAACTTATTCAAGGTAGGAAATTTTTAAAAATATGTACCTGTATTGTAGTTGTCATACAACTTCAACTCTAATTATGGAAATCGCAAAGTAATATATAAAGATAATGTAGGAAATATATTTTTTCAAGACTTATTGAATAGCTCTATAATCTAGTGATACCTTTTGTGCACTTAGCGGATAAATAATAAATTAGATTGTTTCACAACTGATCAGAGCTCACTTGATTATACCTCTACATGTGTAAATTCGGGGGGGGGGGGGGGGGGGGGGGGGGGGGGGTGGGGTGTGTGGTGGCCCTTGGAGTGAGAGAGAGAGAGATAGATAAATTTCATATAAAAAAATTGAACTAATAAAAATTTTCTACAGCCCACCCAAACAAATTTGTGAAGCGTTAATGGATTAGAAACAAAATTAAAATTCAACTCACCTGTGAATGAAAAACATAACATAAACATACAATAATATATTTATGTATATGTGTGTGTCATAAGATGGGGAAACATGGAACTATAGACAAAGTTTTAATTAACACCAGATCATTTTGATCTTGCCTCCTAAGTTTCAAATTTTGGATCTATACCTTTGGTGGCGAAGTCATGGTACGTCAAGAGGAGCCATGCATGCTCCCAAATTTTTTAGTTAAGTGCCTGAACTCATATATGAGTTATCTCAAAACTTAAAAATTTTTTCTTCAGCATTTATGCTTCTAGCTCCCCAACTCCGGAGTATTCGTTTAAAATATAGATTTTTATAAGAAAGTTAGCTTTAAAAATATATATTATAAGAAAGTCTAAAGTTACATTTTACCTTAATGTAAATTGGGTTACAATCTTATTAGTGATAAATTTACAGTGAATATATAATTATTTTAACTATTATCTCAAAAAATGAGGAGAAAGAAAAAAGGTTTCTAATTATTTTTTATCATTCCTTCCTCCAAAAAAAGAAAAAAAAAAAGAAAGAAAATAAAACTCTATTCTCTTATGTACTTTGAAGTTGACGGCATAATAAGGAGGTTGTGTTTTGCCGTAACAATCTTATAGCAACTCGCATCTTCTTCATCCTAAAAAAAAATAAAAATTACACAATCATATGGTATCATCAATAAATTTGTATAAAGGCGGATAAACAACACAATTGGCACTCACAATCCACATGTATGGTTAAACCATACACTTCATAGTCTGTTATGGCAATAAGAAAAGTTAAGTCAGCCATAAAACTCATGCTTCTCAAATAATATCATGACTTTTAAACTATTATGTATTTGTTATCAAATTGATAGCATATAAATTATTTATAATAATCCATAATTAAATTGATAGAAATGTATAATAATCATATAAATAAATAAAAATATTTTTAATAAGTTATTTCATTAGATTTTTTATGCATTCCATGATTGTATATTTAATTTTTATCCATCTTTAACCTGTAATTTTTTATTTTTTATTTTTGGGTACTCTATTGTTTTATTCTTTTTAAAAAAGGATTGTGTGTGCCCAAAAACCTAGGTGGACTAGATTCGGAATTGGGTTGACAATTAATTTATAATGTGGGCTATGAATTTCCTACTCTGGGTAATTCCTAGCTGAACTTGGATTATGTGTTGCTTATCCTTTGTAGAACTCTATTCTCCATCTGAGTTTCTCTCCCTTTACTAGTGCTCTCTCTCTCTTATTCTCTCTTTCACTTAGAATGACCAACCCTTCTCGCTACTCCTTTTTTCCTATTTATACCTTGAGGTTGGTGGGGTGCTTATGATTATCTTCTGGTCTCACTTGTGTGGGTGGGACCTGATCTGATTATTACTTACACAGAATATGCTTCCTTGGAAACAGTGGTAATGGCGTTGGAGCTAGTTCCAACCTCCAAAAGGTTGCTTGACAACAATATTCTCCAAGCCAATATTGACCTACCAAGGTCGTGGGCTGCCCCTAGTAAGCACAGCCCCCGACCAATCCATACATGATCTGCATGAGCTTGTCTAACTTGCGGTTAATGGAATGGGCATACCATTGGGCTTGGGCTTATGAAAGCCTTAGGGGCATGTCCGGGCCAAGGCCCAAGACCCAATGGGCTTGAGGCTATATGCCGTACAAGGGAGATTATAATTCAAAAAATGATGCAGTTTTAAGTTCTAATATTGAAACTTCAACCTACAATGAGCCTGCTTCTAAAGCTAAGTATTGAGTTATAAGATAGTTCAATTATATATTATTGTACCTAATTTGGATATAGTATAGATAGAGAAAGCAATTTAATCATCTCATTTTTTATTTCCCCCACACACAAAAAAATAATTATAATAATGATAATTTTGGCTCCACTACCGTGCACCTCTAATGTTAGGTAG
The DNA here is from genome assembly GCA_032727855.1 of Quercus ilex subsp. ballota. Lineage (NCBI taxonomy): Eukaryota > Viridiplantae > Streptophyta > Magnoliopsida > Fagales > Fagaceae > Quercus > Quercus ilex. The sequence continues at coordinate 86,594,238 of CM064912.1, forward strand.
CATTTACAAAAAAAAGGTCATTCTGTTCATATATGTTGATGAGGTGGCCGTTAAGCATACCACGTGTATTAGTTATTCCAATCAAATTATGTCATATTAATTAATTAATTATGTTACACATTTAAATAACATAAAAATCCAAAAGGACTTTTAAAAAATTAATACAATTTTCTAAAAACTTTACATGAACCAAAAATATAAAATAAATTATTTCCAATATTTTGTAAGCATCCAAAAAAAAAAAAAAAGATGCCAATAATCACAAAAACCCACTCCGCCCAAACCAGTTTGCAAGGCAATGTGTTTCTTGATGGACCTAATTAGTTTATGCATTAATACATGGCGAAGATTCAGGATTTAGAAATTGGTTTATAACTTGGTAAATGTAATCACGTGCAAATCTATTTTTTAATATTTCTATACACATATACACAAAGAAATAGAGAGACTAATAAAAAAATTAATACATATGTAATATTTTAATAAAATATAATGTAAAATATATAATCTATTGTAAGTGTTTTGGAAAGTGGTTGTATAAAATTGAAAAAGAAGGTTCTAATACTAAAATAGACAGAAATATTTTGCACGAGTTCATGTGAATAACAGCATCATTATCGTTTACGTAGAAAACAATTAAATGAGTGGGTGACTTCGCAACATAGGAAAGAATGATAATTAGGATTACATATTATTCACCATGAGGCATGCATGTCAGTGTAACATATACTGAGACAAAGAGAGCAAACAAGTTTGAGCTCAATTAGAAACCCAAATGATTTTGAGACTGATTAATTGCCCGCCAAGCACGTGTACCCCTTTTTTTTTTTTTTTTTTTTTTTTTCTTAAATTGAAAATGGTGTTATGTATGTGTTAGGACATATGTGAAACTTGTTGGAATATATGTCATGTAGAATTGGCTAATCCTTTGACAAAACACACTTTACTTATAATTGGGTAGATCTAGGATGGGTTTAGTACTTCAAGGAACAAGAATTCAAGTCTAGTATTGAAGCCATACAAATCTGTCTAAGAAACAAGTGAAGAAGTGTTGTTCATTAAAACTCGACAGATATATCTATCGAGGTCTCGACAACTTCTCGACAGAAATATCTATCGAGATCTACAAAATTAGAATTTACAAATTTGATTTTAAGCCCATACTGACATGTATGTGTCAGGTTTCTTTTCTCACAACCCTAGAAATGTATAATGCTTATTTTAAAGGCCGTCATAGAAGATGTAAAGTTGTAATTTACAACTATGTGTTTTGTTAGCTTTAATTCCGTGCTAAATTTGATTGTAATTATATTCAATCTTTTAAACCTTGTATTATTTGTGGGATTTCATTGTAAGGGTTGTGTAAGAGAGAGAGAGAGTGTGAAGACTCAAGGCATGAAGACTAAAGCTATTTTCACGGGTAGCTCATGACTAAGTTTCCCGAAAAGTAAAACATGTGTCATGCACATGACTGGAATGCGAAGAGTCAGGATAGGATGGAGAAAGCTGTGTTTCGTGTGTAGCTCACGGGTAAGGCCTTCCCGCGAGACACCCGCGAAACATTCTGTTTTGCCAGACTATCGTTTTTGATACACACTGTGGACGACTAAATTTCTCGGTTCGAAATGAAGTCAAACAAGTAAAATAGTGTCACAAGTGCGAATTTGTATTGATGAATGTGTGGTACAATTCTCTGTGATTACAAAAGAGTGATCCTCTGATTCGATCTCCTTGAAAGATTTGTTGATTTGGATTTGTGGTAATGTGATTTTGATTTGAACACCAAATATTCTTCAATTTGTCTGAAGAATGGATCGAAGACCTTTGAAACAGAATTACAATGAATCTCTGGCTATGAGCTTGTTAGAAATTCTTTACTCTTCGTGTTCTTCGAATGTTCTTCGTGTTCTTGGTGCGTTCTTCGTCTTTGAAGATTTGTGGTGGAAGTTCTTCGGGGCTTTAGAGGCTTGAATCCGTAGAGCTTCACTGATTTGTGCTTTGTGAGGTTTCTGGAGGCTTTTGAGCTTGATTCCAGTGAACTTTGAGATCTAGGAATATGATTTGGATGATTCCTCTTTAAATGTTCTTCGTATTTGAAGGTTTGTGTTGGAAGTTCTTCGGTGCTTTAGAGGCTTGAATCCGTAGAGCTTCACTGATTTGTGTTTATTGAGGTTTCTGGAGGCTTTTGAGCTTGATTCCAGTGAACTTTGAGATCTAGGCAGGTAGTTTGGATGATTCTGCTTCGAATGTTCTTCGTGTTTGAGGGTTGAAGTTCTTGAAGTTGCTGAAGGCTTCAGGGCTTGATTCCAGCAGAGCTTCTGGACTTCTGAATCTTCTCTGATGCTGCTTTGTGCTTCAGATGGCTTGGTGCCCTTCTCCTAAATGTCTTAGGAAGGCTTCTATTTATAGGAGTTTTGGGGTAGATGAGCGACACGTGGCGGAGTCTGATTGGTGACACATGTCACAGTCTGATTGGTCTGCTTATGTCATCGCTTACACGTGCGAGGTTGCTTGGGTCATCGCTTACACGTGCGAGGTTGCTTGGGTCATCGCTTACACGTGCGAGGCTGCTTGTGTCATCGCTTGCACGAGCCGATGCATGATTGGTTCTTACATGACACTTGGCAAATTTCTATTGGCTTCTGAATGGTAATAGTAAAATCTAGCAGCAGTATGTGGCGCTTTGTAATTGGCTGTATTTTGTGGTCTTGGTAGTGTGACGTGTCAGCTTGTGATAGGTCGGGAATTTTCCCTCTCTACAAATGCCCCCTCGAGACTCGTTCATGCACACGGTTTCAGAGTGTGGTGTGGGAATAAGTTTCGAAAACAGATTTTTACACTTGGTTCTTCAAATGAAGTAATTGAAGGTGGTGGAGCTTTCAGCGGGATGAAATAATTTCCGAGGAGTAGACCCACCCATATGAAAGGTTTTGATGAGACTGAAAAGAGGTCTGCGAGTAGTTGAATGTACTTGCGTGACCGAGCCTTCTCAGGAGAGGTTAAGTTGAAGTAACTTCAGAAGAGTACCTTTGGATCGTTGGCGGCGATCACGGGGTGTAGAAGATGGGGAAGACGCAAAGCGAATGGGTGAAACACATGCCACCATGGTGCTGGCCCTATATGTTGGGGACTTCTGGTGTAGGTGTTTCTATGAAGTACAACTTTAGATATGAGACTGACTGCATGCTGTATGAGGTCTGACAGTAAGTCGTAGAATGTGCATGCGTGATTGGACCATACTGACAGACGTTAAGTTGAAGTGATTTCAGAAAAGTTCATTCTGAAATACTTCAAGTTAAATTTAAGTTGGAGTAATTCCAGAAAGTGTGTTTTGAGGTACCAGCAACGATGACCTTTGAGTCCCATAGTGGTGAGGACATGGAATAAGGCTCTGGTGACCATTTACCAGCCCCAAAGGCTAAACTCTGATGAGCTGGTGCCTTGAAGGTTGTTTCAAGTGTTGGATGAAAGACAATTTGTTGGATACCCCAACACTTTTTACCATCTTCTTTTACTGCTTCTTGTTGGAAAAGCACAAAAAAATGAAAGATGGAGCTAACTTGTGATTCTGGTCTTAGAAACCAGCCAAGTTGCTGTTTGTTCCGAACCGCTGCCTCTGCTGGAAGACCAAGCAATTGGAGAGAGACTACAGGAGCCCTGAGGTTAGGAACAGGTGTCTCTGCTGGACTTGGATCTCCTGGCCAACCAAATATGAAGAAGCATGGAACCACAATGCAGACCTTGTTATGACTAATTTTATGGACAACTCTGGTCGTTAAGGGGAGAAACAAAATTTGTTTGGATCTCAAAACTACAATGATGTTGTGAAGAGAGTTTCTACCGAACCATGAGAGGGTTGATTTCAAACGGATTATGAAGCAATATTGGTTGCTAAATGTTGAGAATGATAAGGCCATAGTGAAAAATGGCTGTGAGAATGAGGACTTGAAAATTTGAAAGAAGCAAATCTTCATTTCATGATTCAGTGTGTTTTTCTTTTCTTCTCTTTTTTTGATGAGTTTTTTTTTTTTTTTTTTTGAACCCGGACCTTCTATTTATAGTGGAGAACCGAAGGATGGTAGATGGGTAGTTGAGAATGGCGGATGTGAATTTTTGATGAGACTGGTGGCTAGGAATGGTAGGTGGGAACGGTAGATTCCCGACTGGTAAGTGCCGAATGGTAGGTGGAAATGTTTGGCACCGAAAGAGGGATAGTAGGTTGGACGGGTGACCCGATGTAATTTCAAGTTCAAGACACACTTGTGAGAGTTCATCTGTACTTTGAAAGGGAAGCCTTGATGAAGTCTGGAGAACAACCCTGAGGGGATCCAAACTAAATGGATGAATCTCAAATTTTGATATTGAGAGTTTTAGTTTTGGACATTGTCAGTACTTCGAAGATGTGAGTTAGATTGGTGATTTCCAAGTCACGAAAAACTATGCAAGACAAGTCTGGCTCGAGAATCTTGACTTTGGGTTGACTTCAACACAAAAGACAACTATCTTGGAATTGAGTTATTTGTGCAATTTTCGAGTCTCAAATGATGAAACGGACTCCAAAATTGGAATGTACGCGAAAAATTGAGCAAGATAGGTCCATCCTAAAAATTTTGACTTTTGGTCAACATTTGCGCAAAAGTCAACTTTTTGGAAATTGGACGTTTGCACAATTTTCGAGTTTCGAATGAAGAAACGGATCCCAAAATCGGAATGTACTCGAAAAATTGAGTGGGACAGGCCCGTCTTGAAAATTTTGACTTTTTGATCAAAGTCAAAGGTCAAACTTGGTCAAAGCATTTTTTTTTTTTTCGGCGGTTCGGACCGGGTCATAATTTCGGGTCGGTCCGGGTCAAACGGGTCAGACCGAGTTTCTGGATGATGACGTCATCCATGACGTCATAGAGGCGCGTGTGACGCGTGTGAACAAGCCTGGCGCGTGTGAGCGCGTGAGGAATGATGGAGGCGCGTGAGAATGGCGCTGTGAACTGCCGGATTTTCTGGCGGCGCGTGGAGGCGCGTGGCTCATCGTTTGGGCCTGAAATTTTCAGGTTTGGTAGATCGGGGCCAGCTGGATCTAGTGGTGGTTTCTGTTTTCTGAATTGGTGGCGCGATTTGCACAGATTTCAAGGATTAAACCGTTGGTCATCGCGAGTTCGTGGCGGCGCGTGGTGGCGCGTGGTAGCTCCGTTGTTGATGGCCTTTCTGGGTTTTGTACATTGCAGTCCGTTTAAGGTCCCTGTGGGTTCAGTTTTGTGAAATGAGATTTGGATTTTTCGCAAATCTGAAAGCAAAGTCCGCAGCATTGTTGGACTCATAGCATTCTTGGTCTACTTTGGTGGTGGCCGCTCTGACAGGGCGGTGCCAAGGCTTAGACTTGTGGGTCGAGAGGTAGGTGATGAGTCTTCATCTTCTGTCTCTATGGCTGAATATCCTCTTTCATTTCAACATTTGGTGCAGTCTTCTTTGATTTTGAGTGCTAAATGTTGTGAGCTTGCAAAATCTTACTTTGAGCTCCAATCGCTTTCACATTTTTGAAATGTGAATATAATTGATTTCACTGGCGGGTTGGTAGAACCCTTTAATGATTTGTTGACTTTTTTTCATTTTTCTTGCTTGTAATCTCAGAAGTTTTCTATATAAAGGCATGTTGTTGCCTTCCTTTATCACTGAGGCACATGCTGAACATTAAGCTTTCTCCTTCTGTTTTCAAGATTTCTTTTTTTTTTTTTTTTTTTTTTTTTTACTTGCTATGAGACCTTTTCCTGACAAATTTTTTTTGTTGCTTGTTTTTGTTTTGCAGCATAGTTTTCTTGATCTTTGGGCTTTAACATCGAGCTTTACACCAACGTTCTTATAATGATGTTTGTCTCCATCCTTAACATTCTCATAGCAACAGTCATCTAGGCAACAATGTTATCAAAGGTGTTCATGATTCAATGATGCTATTATTAGTATTTGACCTTGAAGTTGTATGGGCCTTAGTCTTGGCAATTAAACTATTCCAACACTTGTCTTTTCAACGCAGCCATCTCAACAGTTTTTTTTTGCAACGTAGCTACATCAAGAGTCTTTACCATGAAGCCGTGCCAGCATTTGTCCTTGTACGGAAGCCATATTAACACTTGCCTTCACAATGAAGCTGCATCCATATTTTTCTTTGCTATGAAGCCACGTCAACAATTCATTTGCATTGAAGTCGTGCCAACATCCATCTTTGCCATGGAGCCACGTCGACACTTTATTTGCACTGAGGTCGTGCCAACGTTCATCTTTGCCATAAAGCTACGTCAACACTTCATTCGCACTAAAGCCATGCCAACACTCGTCCTTGCCATGAAACCATGTCAACACTTCATTCGCATCGAAGTTGTGCCAACGTTCATCTTTGTCATGAAGCCATGACAACACTCCACATGAGCACTTGCACCTTGAAGATGAGGGAAAGAATGATGCCAATACTTTGAAGATGTCAGAACATGCCACCAAGAATCCGACATTGCATGAACATGCCCATAAAGGAAAGATGATGCAACACCGACTTCGGATATATAATCTATCATCATTCTGGAGGAAGTTGACGTCATTCAAATTTTAGAGACATGATGTAAAACGACACCACTCAGAAGGGAGATGATGTGGTTCAAATTTCAGAGTTATGAAGTGGCACAACCTAGAAGAGAGACGATGTAGCTTAGACTTGCAAAGTACAAGAAGATGCCCCCGGGAGATAAGTGATGCAAAGCATACTTCAGAAACGTAGGAGAATGTCCATAGCAAATGAGCAATGCCATGCAGACTTTGTTTCTTGCAAAAGAGGTTGAAGATTTTATTTTGCGCCACAACCAAGAATCAACTTATGCTTATCATCATTTCAAGGAAAGCTAAGCAACGTCAACTTTTTACAGTCTTCATCTTTGACTACAACGATCTTCGATCATCCTATTGAGCAGTTGACTACCTTTAAGCAATGCCTTGCCAACCAAATGGACCTTAAAAGCATATTGACAACCGTTGCAAAACTCTTCAAGCCAGACTGACAATCCTTCTTCTTTTCATGTGACTGAACTTAGTGACAAGTACTAAGCTGCCTACGTACCCCGGAGAGGGATCAAGTCATCACGTAGTTCAACAGAAATTTTGTTTTTTTTTTTTATAATTTTTTTTTTGATGATGATTTTTTTTTTTTTGATATTTTCTTTTTTGGATTATTTCTTTGTTTTTTTTTTTTTTTTGGTTTTTTTTTTTGTTTTTTTGTTTTTTTTTTTTTTTTCAATTTGGTAACTTTTTTTTTTTAGTGCGTGACTGAACTTAGCAAAAGATACTAAGTTGCCTACGTACCCTTAAGAGGGATCAAGTCATCACGTAGTTCAAAATTTTTTTGTTACTGCTTGTTTGTTTGTTTTTTTTTTTTTTGCAAAAAAGGGGGCTCAGTGTGTAATAGTGGGTATCACCACTAATCGAACCCGAGACCTCTCAAGGGCGACTTGGGCATCCAACCACTACGCCACACTAGCAATTGGTGACATAGAATGGGATTAGTTTCTCCATGTTGGTACGCTTTCAAAGGTAATGGGAAGACATCATGTACCCTTGCAGCGCTGTAGTGGGTAGTTTAAGCTCTTGCCGAGGAGCATTCCTCGATTTTCAAGCGTAGAAGTGTTTAAGGAACTTCCCATTGATGGGGCAAATCCTTACATCATCCTTGTTAATCAACTTGTACGCTTGGTTGGTGTTTGCCCCCTGCTTGAGAGTTGGAAGTACATCACAAGCAACGGTCACATGGTTTGACCCGACAACTTTATTGAAGTCTAGATCAATCTTGTTTTCTTTGGCAAGCTTCATGATTTGTTCTTTGAAGACGAAGCATTTTTGGATTGGGTGGCCAATGATCCGATGATATTTGCAGTAGTTAAGGTCATCAACTTTCCCCATGTCTTCTGGTCGCTTGCATTCTGGCAATTCAATCAGCTTCAATTGCAATAGTTGTTCTAAGATGTTTGGCACATCTTCATTGGGGAACGGATATACTTTTTGCTCACGTTCCTTGAAAGTCAGATGACGCACCTTGTTCTTTTGCCATCCTTCAAGCTGTTTTTCATTTGCCTTTGCTCCTCTTCTTGGAACCTTGACTTCGGCAGTGTTAACAACCATTGGGTCTTTGAGGCTGACTTTTGCATTCCTATCATTCCTCCTTACTTCCTTTATGCTTTCCTTAGGTATGGGAGGCTTTGTATTCCCACGGCTAGCAATGCTCAGCTCCATGTCATGTGCACGAGTTGCTAACTCTTCAAATATTCGAGGCTTTATCCCTTGAAGGATGTAAAGAAGTCCCCAATGCATGCCTTGGATGAACATCTCTACAGCAGAAATTTCAGAAAGTCGATCCTTGCAATCCAAGCTCAAAGAACGCCATCGATTGATATAATCGACCACCGGCTCATCTTCCCATTGCTTGGTATTAGTAAGCTCTATCATGCTCACTGTACGACGCGTGCTATAGAATCGGTCAAGAAACTCTCTTTCGAGTTGTTGCCAACTGTCGATTGACTCGGGTTCTAAGTCTGTATACCAGTCAAACGCATTCCCTTTGAGCGAACGGACAAATTGCTTTACAAGGAGGCCTCCTTGAGTCCCTGCGTTCTCACCAGTTTCTACAAAATGAGCAATATGTTGCTTAGGATTTCCATTGCCATCGAACTGCAAGAACTTGGGGGGTTGATACCCATTTGGCATCCTCATGTTGTTGATGCGTTTTGTGTAGGGTTTTGAATATGTGAGAGGACTTGTAGAAGAACCTCCATATTGTGCTCGGATGGTATTTGTTATCATGTCTTGTATTTGTTAGACTGACAACGAAGCAACCGAAGTAGATTGTTCTCGTCGAGGAGTGTTTTCAATTTCTCTCCCTTCGTCATCCTTTGCGGATGTGAATTTATGACCATGGCTTGATTCACCAAGATCTTGTACTTCAAGTTTGTTCATTAAAGTTGCAATTTGGAGGTCCTTATCTTCAAGTGTTTTTGTGAGAAAGACGACCCTTTGTTCCATTTCAACCATCTTTTCTTCCATGGTAGTGGTGTTAGTCATCATGACTGGCACAACTTCCCAAGATGATGGAAAAGGAAGTGAATTGAAGTGAGCATGTGAAATCTCATCTTTTGGATTCCCTTTGATGGGAGAGAAATCATGCGACCAACTTTTTGTGAATGAAGAAGGGGATTTGCCCCCATACTTGAGGTGTTCCAAGGTGGAGATGTCCTTGTTGATGACCTTATTTCTTGTAAGAGGGTCTAAGGAGATGATTGTCTAGACCTTGGCTTCCTTGGTTGATTGAGATTGAAGTTGATTGTTTGCTTTGGGTTGGCTACAGTTGATTACACCAATGTAGTTGTTGGTGGTAGTCATACCAAGTTTAGTTGAAGTAGCTATTGTTGAAGCTTGAATGTTCTTGCTAGAGGCCATTAGAATGGGTAGCAAGATGATGTAGATTTCTTTCTTTAAAGGAGAATGAGATGAGAGGCAAAGATGTCCCACCGGGCGTGCCAGAATATGTGGACGACTAAATTTCTCAGTTCGAAATGAAGTCAAACAAGTAAAATAGTGTCACAAGTGCGAATTTGTATTGATGAATGTGTGGTACAATTCTCTGTGATTACAAAAGAGTGATCCTCTGATTCGATCTCCTTGAAAGATTTGTTGATTTGGATTTGTGGTAATGTGATTTTGATTTGAACACCAAATATTCTTCAATTTGTCTGAAGAATGGATCGAAGACCTTTGAAACAGAATTACAATGAATCTCTGGCTATGAGCTTGTTAGAAATTCTTTGTTCTTCGTGTTCTTCGAATGTTCTTCGTGTTCTTGGTGCGTTCTTCGTCTTTGAAGATTTGTGGTGGAAGTTCTTCGGGGCTTTAGAGGCTTGAATCCGTAGAGCTTCACTGATTTGTGGTTTGTGAGGTTTCTGGAGGCTTTTGAGCTTGATTCCAGTGAACTTTGAGATCTAGGAATATGATTTGGATGATTCCTCTTTAAATGTTCTTCGTATTTGAAGGTTTGTGTTGGAAGTTCTTCGGTGCTTTAGAGGCTTGAATCCGTAGAGCTTCACTGATTTGTGTTTATTGAGGTTTCTGGAGGCTTTTGAGCTTGATTCCAGTGAACTTTAAGATCTAGGCAAGTAGTTTGGATGATTCTGCTTCGAATGTTCTTCGTGTTTGAGGGTTGAAGTTCTTGAAGTTGCTGAAGGCTTCAGGGCTTGATTCCAGCAGAGCTTCTGGACTTCTGAATCTTCTCTGATGCTGCTTTGTGCTTCAGATGGCTTGGTGCCCTTCTCCTAAATGTCTTAGGAAGGCTTCTATTTATAAGAGTTTTGGGGTAGATGAGCGACACGTGGCCGAGTCTGATTGGTGACACATGTCACAGTCTGATTGGTCTGCTTATGTCATCGCTTACACGTGCGAGGTTGCTTGGGTCATCGCTTACACGTGCGAGGCTGCTTGTGTCATCGCTTGCACGAGCCGATGCATGATTGGTTCTTGCATGACACTTGGCAAATTTCTATTGGCATCTGAATGGCAATAGTAAAATCTAGCAGCAGTATGTGGCGCTTTGTAATTGGCTGTATTTTGTGGTCTTGGTAGTGTGACGTGTCAGCTTGTGATAGGTCGGGAATTTTCCCTCTCTACACACACTTTCTGTACTTACACTATTTATACCCATATTACCCACAAATGTTGAGGAGTGCTTCTGAGAGAAAACCCTAGAGATTGTTATATCCACATTTCTCTACACAATTACTTGTGGATTTTCCTTAACTCCTACATCTCTATTTCCATACCATTGAGAGGTTGATAGCCCAAACACTTACCACACACTTTCAGAGTGTTCAGTGGGGTCTTGTTGCTGCTGGGAAGCATTGGAAGAAGCTAAGGATGGTAGATGCAACATAGAGCTTGTTGCAGGATCTGGAGAGCTAGACAAGACCCGGTTCTGAGAAACCTTGTTGGAGTATGAGCTTGGAGGGCTTAGGTACATCGGATAGATTAGGCTTGAAAGGTCTCTTACTAACCCATGTATCCCAACTGATTGTCTAGTGGATCGATTACTGCTTGGAGGGCAATGAAGAGGTTTTTCTCCGAGTTCTTCGGTTTCCTCTTCGATAACACATCGGCATGTTATCTTGTGTTTACATCCCTCTTCCATACTCTTTTACATTCCATTTTATTGCTGTGTTGTTGTGATTATGAATTAGAGTAGCTTGTTTGTTTATCCGCTCGCATTTACATTATTCCGCACTTAATATTAAGTTAGTGTAAAATCAATCAAGCTGTAACTTTAATTTGGGGGTCTAAACAATTCTTGTGTTTTCAACACATTTTCGAGTATTCAATTGGTATCAGAGCGGGTACACTCGCTGTGGTTTTAATACCTGAGTGTGATCCTAGACCCCTTAGTTTGTCATGGAAAGTGATATGGCAAAGGCCAACATGAAGTATAGCAAAGGTGTTTGTGAAAATGACTCTATGAGCATATTTGGAGACTGTCCTAGTAATGAGCTTTTAGAGTTATTCAAATCAAAGAAACATGCTAGAATCTTTATACACATGCTAAAATCATTAGTTCATAGGAATCATGATATTCATAATAGCTTGTGTGAGTCAATTAATTGATAAATATAAGAGAAGGAGTAGACATTTGTGCGATAAACTTGATTTTCTGAAAAGAAAGCTTCACTCATCTATGAATGAAGCAAAGAAAGAAGAGTCTTGCTTTGATGGTCAAGAATGTCTATCTCATGCTTACCTTTTTGTTCATACCGCATTGAAAGTGTTTAATTCATGTTTGTGGTATCTTGACAGCGGTTGTTCAAGGCATATGACTGGAGATAAAAAGAATATGGTTTTGTGACATTTGGAGATGGTTTCTAGTATATGCTTCTCACGTGGCCTTTTGCAGGTTGTCACTCGTGAACCAATTGCGAGCCAGTCGAGAATTCACCTTCTTCACAAGTCTTCACAAAACTCTCACACTCGACCCTTACATTAAATCCCACAAAAAATACAAGGAACTGATTGAACAAAATTACAATCAAATTTGACACAAATTAAAGCCAACATAAAACATAGTTGTAAATCACAACTTTACAAGAAAAAAATAATTAAAAAAAAAAAAAACAAATCAGAATAACTCACCTACACAATCTCATCCTTGAAGGTGAGGAGTGTATCATCAAGATCTCTGACACGCACCACCATATTCCCTACAAAACAATGCATTATGCATGTTTTCTAGCCCACTCATAAGGTTTTGTTTCTCATCCACGATAGGATCTTCAATACCTCCAACAAGTTTTTCTTTGATGATAGTGAGGATAGTTTTGAAATGGTGATGGGTGCGAAAGAAAGAGTGACGATGATGCTTGTAAGGTCAATAATGCATGAAGGTTGTTTGCTGAGAAAAGCTGAAAAGGAGGAAAGATTATTAAGAAAATGAGGATTGAGACCAAGACCTAGATTAGGATTTTTCTTAGAGAACATAATCTGCCACGCTACATTTCAAGGTTTGAAGCGTTAGGCAATGATTGAGGACTAAAATGATAATTACATCTAAACTATTCTTTGAAAAACCCTATGACGAAAGACATTATATAGGTATCTAATAAAAATATAAATTTGATTCAAATGCAATGAAATTTTAATAACTTAAATCACGGGCTAAGGTTTACCTTGGTTAACTCTAATGCCCATCAAATTCCTCCCCCTCCCCCCACCTTCTTATTGGGCTAGGAGAGTGGATTCAGTTTTGATTTTTCGTATTTTAAGAGTGGCACTCAGGTATGAAATTTGGAGATGAGAAATGGGCCACTATAGTTGGGATTATGATTTGATATTTTTTCAAATCATAGGTTTTATTTTCTTAGTTTCTAGACTCAATTATAAGTCCAAATTATTGTAATTTCAATATTCAATAAGGGGAAATTAAAGGAGAATTAAAAATTTAAGCAAATTAAGAATCAAAGGGAAAAAGAAATGTAAATTGAGTTCTTTTATAAGGGAAAAGAAGATATAAGATGGGAGATGCAATTAAGTAGAGAGAGAGAGAGAGAGAGAGAGAGAGAGGAAATGTAAATTTAGCTATTCAATACGAAGGGGAAGAGAAGATCAAAAGAGTGAGAAGTAAAGGAGGGAGGAATGAAATGGAAAACGAGTGAACAAATGGCTCTGATGAATTACAATTAGAGACAAGCATAATTATTATAAAGACTTCTGTTATTATATTGTATAGTTTATATGGTTACTAATATTAGAAACTTCGACATGAACAAAGTTCATTATGCTTGTATCTCAACATTTATTACTATATTTATGTTTAAACATATGTTTTACATAGTATTTGAAGGAGTTTATTTTTTGAAAAAAAAAAATTTGAGTCAACATCTTATTATGAAAATCAATTTATAAGAAATTGAGAATTTTTTTTTATTTAATTTTTTAAAGTTTGTAAGCATTATAGTTATATATATATATATATATATATTTGGAACTTTGTTTTAAATTGTAATGAAAAGTTGGAAAAACAGCTCTATTTTAAAGCTAGAATTTATTTGTTCAAAGTTACTTCATCCTATAAAGTGGAATCCACAATGTTGAGAATGATGTTGAAGAAACAAGAATTTAAAATAACATTTTACCAAAATAGCATCAAAGTAAGTGAAGTTGAATAAGTGTTTGAAGAAAATAGTTACTGTTGCTAATATGTTTATAAATATGCTTAAGATACATATGTTTATATCTATGTTTAAATATGGTTATATGTCTATAAATATGCTTATCATTTAGTAAATTATTTGGGTTATGCATAAACTTTACTTATGTTTTCTGCACATCCTTTCACCCTTCAACGGACGGATAGTCATATCTATTTAGATCCTAGAATAAAGGCTTTTGTACAAGGTTCCAAAGATAGTTAGACTAATCAACTGTACTTAGTTAGGTTTGCTTATATTTTCTTATTACATTATTTTTGACTTTGTTTTTACCTTTGTAATCGGTACCTTTATGTGTTTTGAGGTGTGTATTAAAGACACTTTGCTTACTCTATCTCTCTGTCATTTTTTATGTTACTTTGTTATAGGACTTGTCATATTATTTATTCTTTTATTCTATGATATTATTTTTTATTTACTAACATTTATGTAGAATATTCTCATACATTTTTGCACGAGTTAACGATTAATTATATTTTATCTTCAATCAATTCAAGTTCCAAACTATTGTCATATTATTTACTTTTTAATAAAATTGTTAAAATTAATAAAATAAAAATGCAGGTATACTTTAATTCACAATGTATAAAACACACACACACACATTTTAAGGGAGGTGGGGGGGGGGGGGGGGTAGGGGGGGGAGAAGGTTATAAAGAACATCTATCTGAATATTTCAATAGTGAAGCTCAGCAAGATAATGAAACTCCTTTTCTCCTACCATGATGACTGTTTAGATATTGGAAACAAATTTTTTTTTTTTTTTTAAGTATTTAAGCTTTCTAGTAATATATATGTTTGGAACTTTATTTTAGATAGCAATTAAAAGAGGAAAAGAGAGCTCTATTTCAAACTTAGAATTTGTTTATTCAACTTTACTTCATCCTATAAGGTGGAACTGATAATGTTAGGAGTGAAGTGGAAGAAACAAAAAATCTTAATTAAATTTAATCAAAATAGTTATAATAGTTTAAGAAGACTTTATTAAACTTCTTCTTATGTGGCTTCATAAAAAGAAATCCCTTATTAAATAAGTATAAGGATATTAGTTGGAACTTGGAAGTGTCATGATATATAGGCAAGTCGCCAGTTAAGTGGATGTGACAAGGTTCATTTAGTTTATTTTCGCGAATAACACCATTGATATACAAAATCTGGTAACTATCTCATGGCGAACAAGGTCTGGTATCAAAACTTTTTAAGAATAATTAATTAAAAAATGTCCTAAGTACACCTGTTAATTGGACTTATTTTTATATGTTAAATCCTTTTGTCATTAGGGTATTAATAGACAGTTGCACCTATGTGGCCTAGATTTGTGTTATATGACTTTGTAGTGTCAAATATTCAATGTGTCTTGTAGTTAACTTCAACTTTCTTTAAAAAAGGCCACTATACTTGGGCTTGTGATTTGATATATTTTCAATAGTCTTAGTTTTTTTATCCAAAGTTTCTAGACTCAATTATAGGTACAAATTTTTGAAATTTCAACATTCAATTGAGGGGATAATTATAGAGAGGAATAAAAAATTAAGCATCTCAAGATTCAAGGAGAGAGAGAGAGAGAGAGAGAGAGAGAGCCAACGTGGAATTGAGGAAACAAAAATTGGAAATAACATATGCCCAAATTAGTTAACATAGTTTATATGTTTATAAATATATTTAATTTTTTTTAATAAATATCTCTAAGATTTCTATGTCTATGAATATGTTGTGGGTTTTTCTGTGCAAAATATTGATATTATCCCACCTATTAACATTATCGCATAACATTCTAAACAGTAGAATGACTGAAGTTGAAGAATATTTAAACACATTTTTGTATCTAGGATATAGCTTCCCCCCCCCCCCCCCCCCCCAAAAAGATTCAAAAATAGGCTTAACTATTTTGGTTAGAAAATTCCCATTAGTTGTAGGGTTTATTTCTCTTTTAGTGCCTTTTTCTTAACTTTTTTTTTTTCAAAAATAAAAATCATTGCAAAAAAAAAAAAAAAAAATCATAAAAATAGTGCCATTGTATGAATTCTTTGTTAAGAGTTACATATCTCACAAGAAGTTCCTCCTAGGCATGCTAATGCTACCTAATTGGCTGGTTGATCTGTAAGACTCGACAACTTGAAAAGCTAATGAACTATCTATTATAAAAATAAAAAAAAAAATTAAAAAAAAAAAATCTTACCACATCAGTCTCAAAACAAAACAATATAAAACTCAAAACTGATTATATTTTTAAGTTTTCTTAATTGGAATATATTTATTTATTTATTTCAGTTGTTTTTTAATGATTAGAAGATTGTGGTACTCCTTGGGGAGTAGTTTTTCATATCATCGTTCAATAAAAATGAAGGAATGATTAATTTAATTGAGACTTGTTATATGGTAGAGATTGGACCTATTTGGCCTACATTTTTTTTTTTTTTTTAGAAGATATTTGCCAGGCCTACATTTGATATTAAGAGCTCGTTTGGATAAAACTTATTTTGCTAAAACTGAAAATTGAAAAATGAAAACACTGTAGCAAAATAATTTTAAATGTGTGAATAGTACCGTGAGACTCATTTTTAATGAAAAAATTGCTGAAAAGTGATATTTGTAGGTCTATGAACAGTGCACGGATGCACTATTCATAGTTGAAAAGTCAACTTTTGCGACTACTGTTCATGAACAATAGCCACATTACTCCTTGAAACGCGTGAAAAAAAAGAAAAAAAAGAAAAAAAAAAAGAGGAAAACACAAAACGTGCAAACATTGAAATGCAACGCATATCCAAACTCAACATAAGGTTTTTTTGAGATAGTTCCAACCAATAGCATCCGCTCTTAATGATATCTTTTTATCATTAAATCAAAATATCAATAAGTTTTTATCAGTTAAGTTTATTGGAACCCACCACTTGATATTAAGGTAATAAACAATTTTGCATTCTTCTTCTAAGAAAAAAAACTTTGCATCATAAGATAATAAATTATTGATTATATTGTCAATTTTTTCAAGACTTTCTCCTCTTTTTTAGTGTGTATATTAAAAATACTTAGTATTCTTAAAAAAAAAAAAAAAAAAAAAAAGTTATTGGAGATGGGTTAAACCGTTTTACATTCAATATAACTTTTTTTTAAACCTCTGGCCATGGCCCATCTGGGCAAAACTGCCAATCCATCACTAGCCCTCTGGGCGATTTACCCAACTTAGATTTTAAAAGCCCATGAATGGAGACTGTAAACAAAGGGGATATGCATGGTTGGATGAACGAGCTGGGTCAAAGATTGCGCAAGTTTGGGGACCTACAAACTTGAAAAATGTACATCTTCACCATGATCGCTAATTGGGAACTGGCTTGACGTACGCCTGTTCCCAAAAAGAAAAAGTGTGAACCTAAAGCTACATAATCAATTATTGTTAGTGTGCTTTCTCAAAAAAAAAAAAAATTATTATTATTGTTATTATTATTGTTAGTATGTACTTTGAATCAATTTCTTCAAATCATGATTTTTAGCCATAAAATAAAATAAAATAAATCATTATTTATCTTTACTCTTTTAGCACAAACGTATATCTACTTTATCTACGTAATTTCTTTGGGTTTTTAATGGCACTTCAATCTGACCAATATGAATATCTGCCAAGAATTGTTCTATAGAACAAGTTGTAACTTCGGATGTGTACTTTTTATTGTATTTTAGTCTCTAGAAAATATAATATGAATAACTTTTTGTCAAGGAAAAAAAAAAAGAAAAAGAAAAAAGAAAAGATATTCTCTATAGGAGACTTATCTCGGTGTGGTTCATATGTCAGTAAGACATGTCTTATGCGTTTGGCGCATATGAAAATTTTCCTCTCTATAGTTTGTATAGAGTGAAAGAGGTAAAAGAGAAATTACAAACATAAATGAAATAGAATATCTATAGCAAATTTTGTGTACTATCCATGTTTTCGAAAACCAATTTACACTCGCATGATTTTATTACACACACAAACCTCATAAAGTCTGACTAAAGTCTTAAAGGAAAATTTACCGCATCTCACACAAACGGCCAAATGGCTCATGGTCAAATACTACTGGGAGGCCCGACCCGGCTTCACTTCCAACTCAATGCCTTGCAAATCTTCCCCACCCGGCACCATCATACCCGAATACACCCAAACTATACCCGGGTTCTTAACACCATAAAATGCCTGCTAATTCACCCTGTCTGAAACCACTCTTCTAGACATCATATGCGCCAAACTTCGTCGTAATTGGTCTCATCCCTCCACCATATACTTGACCCACACCCGGATGATGGTACTCAACTAGTATTTGACCTGCCCCAATTGGGTATTGCTGAACATATGGGGCTTGCATATGAACGGTTTGAACCGGTCCCGGGTGTAATAAACGGGTACATGTTGTACCGCTTGACCCAGATAGCGAGGATCCGAAATGTAATGGATTAATGGGTTTCCCGGGTATAGGCTGCTGTGTGTATCAGAAGAATAAGATAAAGCTAGCAGTTTTAAGGCATTTATGTGGAGAGGAGTATGGAGCTTACATATCCCAAGTAAAGGTAAATATTTCCCATGGAGGGCTTGAAAGGAAGCATCACCAAACAAATTAAGCCAACCTGATGAACCGCAAGATCAACACAGAAAATGCCTGCAAGTAGTTGTGCAAGAATGATGTAGATAGTGCTATACATAATACATGCCTTTTTGTGGTCATGTAACTCAATCAAAACCAATTTGGGAAGAGGAATTCAAATGGATAATTCAGAAAACTTGTGCAATGTCCCAATTCATCGATGTGGTGGGTTTCATCATAAGGGAGAACAGAAACAAAGATTTATATTTCTATGTCAGCCTGGAGCATTTGGTAATGACGGAAAGCAACGCAGCAAAATCAACAAGTTGTTCCAGTGAGCTTGGTCTATGCAACAGCATAAGAAAAACTAGAGGAATACCAACGCCACTATTCAACAAACAAGCTACCTATTCGTGTGGCAAGGAAGGTGCAATGGACGCCGCTCATGAAACAAAGATATTACAAAACGAACTTCGACGGAGGTAGAGATCATTTTGAAGCATTAGGCAATGGTTGAGGACTAAATGATAATTACATATAAAACGTATTATTTGAAAAACCCTTAGACAAGAAGCATTAATTGTATTGGTCTCTAATAAAAATAGAGATCTGGTTTAAATGCAATGAAATTTTAACAACTTAAACCATGGGCTAAGGTCTACCTCAGCTGACTCTAATGCACATAACTTGTGTGCACAATCTTCAAAGTTCAAATGAGCCAGTCAGCCAACCTTTTAAAAATTTTCTCCCTCTTTCTTGGCTGGAAGAGAGGATTCAATTTTGATTTTTTGTGCTTTCAGGACTTTTTAATTATATATTTTAGAGAGATTTACTAGGTATGTGTACGTATGGCAACTAATTAAATACTAGCTTTTTGTTTAAACTAGTCGCTAACTCGTACAATGCAAGAAAAAGTTATTAAGTCCGAAAAAAATGAAGAAATATTTAACTTCTATATTTCTCCATAGTTTAGAAGTGTTGTCTAACATTGAACGTTATAGAGTTGCAAGTGCATAGTTACAGAAACCTACAAAGTAATTTACAATTCTTAAATTAATAAAGCAAAACTCTTAATAATTATATATACACACACTCAAAACTAATATAAACTACAAATATATAAACAAAGACCATGATATGAGGAAAACAAACCAAGTTTCAAATTTGGGTAGCAATATGACTTTTTCGTAGTAATAACAATATAAACAATTCAAAATATGGAGCAATATCAAAATTATAATACCTAATTCAATTATCTTTTATGTTGATTCCAAACAAATAATTAATTGAAATTAATCCAAACAAATAATTAATCAACCAAAAATCATAGCTTTTAATAAGAAAACAAAAAATCACATGAACCTAAATAAAAAGCATTTAAGGTGAAGAATTAAGATCAACCTATTGAGATGCAAATACCAAAAACCTCAAGACCTAAAACTTCAAAACTTCAAAACTTATAAAATCCCCAAATTCTACTTCAAAACCAAACCAAATTCAACAAATTTATATATAACATACTAAATAAAAATTTATCATTCCCTAGGCTGGAAGACATAGGTTGCAGCTTTAATTTTTCTCTAAAAAAATAGATATGCTTTATCTGCCATGTACAATAAAAAAAATAAAAAAAATAAAAAAAGTAAAAATTTCAACCCAAAAACCAAACCCACGAAAACAATTTCAATATAAATATGGGCATTAACCCAAATACTCAAAAGAATAAGATAAAAAGAAAATCTCAAGCACATATGAAAGAAAATTAAAAAATTCGACATAAAAGATAAAATTCATTAATAACAATATGAACAAATATCTACATATGTTGAATTGAAATTTTATTAATAATAACAATATAAACAAATTTGACATAAAATTCATTAATCAAAGAAGAAAATTGAATTAGATTTCTTGCGTTTTTATTTATTAATTTTTACGTTAGTCTTCTTTTTTTTTTTCCCCCCTTTTTTCTTTTTTTAATCCTAAAGTGAAGTTAAGTTTAGGGTTTCAATGTGGTAATTGCTAAGGTTTTGAGGAGGGAAAAAAGACTCCTAATAGGAGGCCTCTCTTTTTTTTTTTTTCTTAATCCTAACTTCTTTTTTGGTTACGTGGGTCTCTTTCTTTTTTCTTTTTTTTTTTCTTTTTTTTTTGGAATCCTAAAGTAAAGTTAAGTTGGGTTTCGAGGTGGTAATTGTTAAGACTTTGAGGAGGGGAGAGAGAGTCCTAACAGGAGTCTCTCTCTCTCTCTCTCTCTCTCTCTTAATCTAACATAAGTCTCTTTTTTTTTTCAACATGAGTCTCTTTTTTTTTTTTTAGTCCTATTTTCAACGTGAGCCTCTCTTCTTCTTCTTTTTTTTTTTTTTTTTTAGTCCAATCAAAATTTTTGTTTTTATATAGATTATCAATGTAATGATAATGATGAGTTTGAGTTTAAATTGGACTTGTTAGAGAAATAGAGTTTTACTCATTGTTAAGTTTGGACTAAACAAAAATAATTTTATTTAAATAAAATGATAATTTATTTAAATATTGTGCTGACGTGGAAAATTGTGAGAGTTTTAAAGGTTTTGATTATATATATATATATATATATATATATAGATAAATAGATAGATTATCCACAGTTTATGTGTCCCACACAATTTTTAGTCTTAACTTTGTTTCAAATAATCTAACTTTCAAATTTTAAAAAAATAAGCTGTACAGTTTTAGACCCCTTAAACCAACCAGATTAACCTAGTTAATTAGCCAAGTGATTAACTTAGTCAAATTATGCAATTTTAGGTTATCACAAACATACAATCATATCAAAAATATAAAGCAGTGGAAATATAAATAACACAATGATATGATCACCCAGGAAACCACACGGTAAAAATCTAGGGAGGATTTGACCTACCTATCCTCAAGGTAAACTGAATCCACTACACGAAAGAATCGAAGTTCATGCAGAAGGACTTACAAGCTCCCCGCTTGACTTCCTAATGCTACTCACCAGTAGAACTTACTGACACGACCACGTGCAAGCTCCGAATCCACGGAATCCTTCTTTTTTGGATTCTCCAATCAACTACAAGCACCCACGCTTGTTATTGTTTAAACTCCAATGGCAGCAACTGAGTTGATCATCAAGATGTTGATATTAATCTCTACCTTGAAAACCCTAAGTTTATGTGAAGGAAATCTCCTCAAGGATCTCACAAGAGATTCACACAAACAGCAAAGTATGAGCAACAAGAGCATCCAGAGCTACTCTAAAAACGTGGCTAGGGTTTCCTTTATATAGTGGGAGAAGTAGATCTAAAACCCTAATCCTTAATGGGCTTGGGCTGAGTTGGAAAATTCTGCAGAAAAACGTTTTGCCCGAGATTCGATCGATCGAGTCTAATTTTCGATCGATCGAGCCAGGCTGAAAGTTACTAATACTTCTGCAGCCACTCGATTCCAACTTTACATAAAACACCCACACTTTGAGCAAGTCTAAACAAGACTAACAACCTGTTTTGATCATGGTTTGCCAACAATACACATTAGAGTTCTAAATACATAAAATCCTAAGTTTTTAGAACCTAACAAACTCCTCCTTTGGCAATCAGTGACAAAACACAAATTAAAAGCTCAAAGTTTACAAGAAAAAGCCCTTTACAAAAATAATGCTCATAAACTCAAATTCAATCCTAACTACTATCCATCAGTTGCAAGTGTAGATAGCAGCTCAATTGAATCAACCTATATATTCCTGAAACACTCAACAAACGCATAAACGCATGTGTGACGGAAAAACAGTAAATCAACAAATAAATTCTTAACTTCACAAAACACAAAATAAAGACATATATCATGTAAACTAACTCTCCCCCTAAGTTAGATACAACAAAATGTTTTTATTTATATTCTCCCATTTCAAAAATAATTTCAACCCCCTAAACAAGACAAATATGATTCCTATAAATCAATAATTTCTCCCCCTTTTTGTCATGTATTGACAAAGACAACTCATACAAAGAGTAAATAGTCACCATACGCAATAAAGGATAAGAGAAAATAGAGAATCAAGGGGACACAAACCATTTCAACTCTATATAAAATAGAGACAACTCCCCCTATGAACAACAAAGGTTAAAAAAAATCTCCCCCTATAAAAATAGGAAAAACAAAACAAGTTTTTGGAAAAAACAGGTTTGGGGAAAAATAAAGAAGGAGTGGGGTGGGGGGGGGAGACACACAAACCAAAGTTAAAAACTAAGATGAGGATACACATGAAGAAAAAATATTCTCTCTTTCAATAAAATGCAAACATGGTACTATACGACCCATAAACAGTTGCATGAGTAGAGAAAATATTTACACATTGATTATCTATCATATCTCTTAAGAAAAAATATTTTCTACAATTCACACATAAAAAAGGCATATACTAGAAAGTACATAGCTCAAAAATTAATCAATCAATTTTTTGATCAAGTTGAGTACCCAATGTAGTAAAGTGTATGCATGTTATGTGTGAAAACAATGAAAGATATGACTGCAAAACTGTAAGATGGATACAAAAACAATGCAATGCATGTGAATCCTAAACACAAATAATGCATGAAAAAATTTTGGTAAAAAACATAGAAACTGAAAATTTTTCAATTTAGATCGATCAAGAATCGATCGAACATCAATCGAGTCAGGCAAACTCAAACCAAAAATTTTAATCGCAATTTCGATTGATCGAAAAACAGGTTCGATCGATCGAAAGTCTAGAAAAATCTGATTTTTGAAAAACAGATAATTTTAATGCAGAAACTCCTCAAAGCACATTATTTTATAAAAAATACATGAGTATGAGACGAAAAGTTTTTCAAAAACACTTGAATTTAACCCAGATCTTCCAAAATCAAGATTTTCAATTAATTTGTCCTCAAAGCGCAAACATTAAACACATTTTGCATTAAAATCAAGGAACTTTTAATCTTAGATGGCCACAACAAAATCACACACAATATAATGTACCAAGTTTAGCAAAGAGTAACTTGTGTAGTGTGTGTAACTAGTAAAAGCTTGAGATACATGTGAGGTGATATGTGAATAGCAATCAATCACAAAGTCTACAAAATTCATCACATTGAATTTTAAAAGAAACTATCACCTAAAGAGTTACATCATATAACTCTCACATCTCCTAGATCATAAACTTGCAATCATGTAAGTTTCTTGAATTTTGCCTCATAATATACACACCAATTTTAATTATGTGATTTGGCATCAAGCCTAATAGTACACACTAATTTTAAGCATTAAGCATTTAAACTGAGACTTCACCTTATGTTCTTTTTGTGCATGTGCTACACTTTTTCGAGCACAGAATCTTAAGATATGCACTAAAGTGTTCATGATTGGCTAGTGAACAGTGGTGAAATAGTTATTTATGCCTCTTTCAAAAGGATCAAGTCTGACAGTCAAATAACATGTGACTTCAAGATTAAGACAAAGTGATAAACACCATAAACATCTTTCCCACACAACATGCACTACAAAGTTTCAACTTGTCAAGTGCAATAAATAAGCTCATCAAAGCTAAATAGGGTACATAAACATGTTATGTAAAGATAAGGTGGCCAATCCTTGATTATAAATCCAAGATGTGAAATACAAAACATAAAAATCTTTTTGATTTCAAAAAAACTATATGACCAAAAACAAAAAAGCACATATTATGCTAAATGAATAATGCAAATGCAATGCATGATAGTGCATAACTAAGCTATATAGGATACACAAACAAGAAATATCAATTTCTTAATTAACCCTTGAGTACATGTACAAATTAGTACATACTCACACAAAATCAAAAATAGCTTAGCATACTATTCAAGTTTCTCCACAATGTCAAGCATGTTCTAAATCAAGAGAGATATCATAATTCATGTAATCCTCAAGAACAAATAAAACAAGATACAAAATAAAATATTTTTGTCTTTTTGAGATTTTTCAATGTTTTTGGATTTTTTTTTAAAATAAAAAACAACAAAAAAAAAACCAAAAACAAAAACAAAACATGTCCACAATTAATTGAAAGAATTAAATTAGGGACAAGTTAGCAACACTCACCTTGGAGAATCTTTTCTCACCCATATAGCACGATTCTTCAGCTTTGTAGGTGAAAATCCATGAGAAGCAGAGTGTATTTGAGGGATTACACCAATCTTCTGAGAAAGACTGAAATCCTGCAAATTTCTTTCACAAGCTAACAAGCTCAAATTTTTCAAAAGAATATGAAACAATGGACTTATGGTAGGAGAAATATCATCACATATCCTAGATTAACATACAGAATGTTTAAATTAGGACGAATGTGACCGGAGACACCACAAAAGTGACAAATAGGAACAAATTTAGGAATATCAGTATTCCTAATAGCAAATCTAGTCTCAGATTTTGGTTTTTGCCTCAACAAAGAACAATTTGGTCTAATATGACCAACAACACCACAAAGGTGACAGGTAGGCATAAAAACAGATTTATTATGCTCTCCAACAGTAGGTTTAGACTTAGGTTTAGAAACTTCAGCGTCGACATCAGAACTTTTACCTTTGTCTAACCTAGCAAAATAAGTCTTTTCTTTATTATTCCTCTTAAAAGGAGGGATACAAACTTTCTCAGTTTTAGACTTAAGAGAAACAGAAACACTTCTGTTATCAACAGCAGACTTAGTACTAGTCAAATTTTCAATTTTAGTTTTAGATTCAACTAACTCTTGTTCCAAACTTTTCATCTTCTCATCTTGAGAGGAAATTTGATTTCTCAAAAATTCATTCTTTTTATTAGATTCATCTAATCTAACAATTAATTCCTCTTATTCAAGATTAGCTAATTTTAATTATTCCTTGAATTTTTTAGAAATTTTCAAAGATTTAAATAATTCCTTACAAAGAGTTTCAAAAGCATCAAAAAAATCAACAGAAACAATAGTGTTTTTTTATTCAAAACATCACAAGCATCAATAAAATCAGCAGAAGCATGGGCAGAAACATGATCAGAAAGACACTTCAAATTATCCATGACAACAGGGGTCAAGGATCAGCTCTTAGATCAAACGATCTACAACAAAAGAGCTACCCGCTCTGACACCACTTGTACAGTTTTAGACCCCTTAAACCAGCCAGATTAACCTAGTTAATTAGTCAAGTGATTAACTTAGTCAAATTATGCAATTCTAGGTTATCACAAACATACAATCATATCAAAAATATAAAGCAGTGAAAATGTAAATAACACAATGATATGATCACCCAGGAAACCACACGGTAAAAACCTGGGGAGGATTTGACCTAGCTATCCTCAAGGTAAATTGAATCCACTATATGAAAGAATCGAAGTTCATACAAAAGGACTCACAAGCTCCCCGCTTGACTTCCTAATACTACCCACCAGTAGAACTTACTGACACGACTACGTGCAAGCTCCGAATCCACAGACTCTTTCTTTCTTGGATTCTCCAATCAGCTACAAGCATTCACGCTTGTTATTCTTTAAGCTCCAATGGCAGCAATTGAGTTGATCATCAAGATGTTGATATTAATCTCTACCTTGAAAACCCTAAGTTTATGTGAAGGAAATCTCTTCAAGGATCTCACAAGAGATTCACATAAACAGCAAAGTATGAGCAATAAGAGCATCCAGAGCTACTCTAAAAACGTGGCTAGGGTTTCCTTTATATAGTGGGAGAAGTAGATCTGAAACCCTAATCCCTAATGGGCTTGGGTTGAGTTGGAAAATTCTGCAAAAAAACGTTCTGCCCGAGATTCAATCGATCGAGTCTAATTTTCGATCGATCGAGCCAGACCGAAAGTCACTAATACTTCTGCAGCCACTCGATTCCAACTTTACATAAAACGCCCACACTTTGAGCAAGTCTAAACAAGACTAACAACCTGTTTTGATCATGGTTTGCCAACAATACACATTAGTGTTCTAAATACATAAAATCCTAAGTCTTTAGAACCTAACATAAGCTAACTTTTAACTTTTTTTTCTCACATTATGCGAATAAGCTACCAAAAATAAACAATTAACTCAAACAAACACTAGATATTAAAAAGAGCACTCAAGTGTGAAAATTGGGGATTATAAATGGGTCAGTATTCTTCGGTTTGTGATTTGATATTTTTTCAATAGTCTTGGCTTTTATTTTTATTTTTCAAAGTTTCTAAAACTCAATTATAAGTCAAAATTTATATAATTTCAACCTTCAATAAGAGGAAAATTGAAGAGAGGATTAAACAATAACATTAGAGTAGGTGAAATTTAATAAGTGTTTGAATAAAATAATTATTGTTGCTGATATGTTTGCAAATATGCTTAAAATATATATATATATATATATATATGTTTATATATATGTTTAAGATTAATATGGTTATGTGTCTATAAATATGCTTATTATTTAGTAAATTCTTTTGGTTATTCATAAACTTTGCATATGTTTTATGCACAATATTTCACCCTTTAATAGATGTATAGTCATAACTGTCTATTTTACTCTAAAAAGATTTCTTAACGGCTAGTATACAAGGTTCCAAGGATAGTTAGGCTAATCAATATTTTTTTAGTGAGGTTTGTTTATGTTTTCTTATTACATTATTGTTGGATTTTTTTTACTTTTGTATTATTTTATAATATTAATTTTTATTCACTAACACTTATTAATGATACAATATATATATATATATATATGTGTGTGTGTGTGTGTGTGTGTGTGTGCGCGCGCGCGCGCGCGCGTGTTTGTATATATATATATAACTGAAACCTTTGACTTTTTTTTTAGTTTCCACATTTTTACACGTCAGCATTATTAAAAAATAATAATAATAAATCTATTTTTCCCATTACAGACAAATTACAAAACTCAATACGTCTTATATTCTCTCACGCTAACATGTCCTTCCCTTAAACCTAAAATTCTCTCTCTTGACTCTTTTCAGGAGATCATGTCTCCCTCTTTCGAAGCAGCTACCCTCTTCCTCTTCCTTTCAACCCCAATCTCTCAATCAATTCACATCTATTTCTCTTCTATTTTCTTAGGGCTCAAACACAGACTCTGCCCAAACCTCTGATCAATAATTTTTTTAGGTTTTATTTCTAAAACCCTATTTCAATATTTACTCAAATGCTTCACTGTACCTCACACTTAAACCAGACCTTGTCTTAGAAGGTCAGTGATATTTAATGGTCAGATTTGTTCAAACGTGAAATTCCATCTCCTTCAATTCATATGTGGGCTTCCGAGAGAGACTTGGAAAAGGGTTGTGGAGATTTACCGCTGTTGACCAACCGAGTTGGCTGTGCAATTGAAAGAATAGTGAAAGCTATAGCAACAACATAGACCCACCTGCGGTTTCCTTCAATTTCATCATCATTCAAATACTTTAGTTTGATCAAGCACATGGAGGAGAACATCAATTTCTACATGATTAAAACAATGTGTATGTGGCTTGATTATTTATAAAATTGATGTGAGATTAGATTATTCTCATGAGAATATATACATAGAATTGAAAGTTGAAACTTCCTCTGACAGTTTTGTGTTTTTTTTGGGTGGATTCATGTTGTTAAACTGTCTTTTCATTCCCATTTAGAACATGTACACCATGTGTTTGACAAAATGTCTCACTCACTTTTGCATTTTTCATTTATGATAATTCAATAGTTATACTCTTACATTAGTTCAAGTCAACTTCATGGTTTATGTCTCTTGGTTTTAGTTGTCAAAGGAATCACTAACACATTGAAACATCACCCATGTGACAAACCAAAAACACTATTGACAATTGACAAACCAATCATGACAGGTGTTACTTAAACCCAAGCCTGGCAAGTATTTTTGAATAGAAAAAATTGGTGTAAATGGGATTTAAGTTTGAAAGCACATTTAAAAGGTAATTCACAGTTTTCCTAGTAGCAAATTGAGGGGGTTTTGTTGGAACTGATGACATTATTACTTTAATGCCCATTGAAGCAAATGAGGATTCATTTTGGATGACAACAGCATAAAGAGCAGGCTGATGGCAGCCAGCAGCTAGATCGGGAGAGCTAGAAATCACCAGGTCCTACTAAGAGCCAGTATCTCAGTGATCCTTTTCTACACTTGGAGGCACTCACAGTTTGTATTAGTATTTTCTTATGCTCCCCTAATCAAATGGGAGCTTAATTTTAGCCAAAGATGCAGACTTTAAAATTTGGTCAAGGTGTTGGTCCAACTCATAGAGGAATTTGGGGTTAAAAGCAAAGATAAAATTAGGAGCTTTGTTGATAATTAGCTTTAGAATTGGTAGCCTAAGACCAGATTAAAATTAAAATATTTACATAGAATTGAAGTAATGAATTGGTCTAAGACTTAAACCAGAAAATGCATATCAGCCGTTTTCTTCTGCTACCAACAAAGTTTGTCATATGATTCACCATGTACAAGTAGTTGTTTTTGTTTTTCAAATAACATGCATAAGTTACAATTTGATTTTGCTTTATCTTGGAAAGAGTTGTAATAGTTGAAGTTCACATTTGATTACGACAAATTATAATTGTATAAAAGTTATCATATGATATATTCATAATATGCTATATCTCTGTATATAAATCATTCCGAGGTCTTGGTATGATATATGTGCATGTGAGTATAGCATTTTGTCTTTGATTTAGATATTTGGGTTATTGGGTTGATTGTCTTTGATTTAGATATTTGGATTATTGGTTTTGATTAAGGTTGAATGATGATGAAAAATGAAAAGAATGGCACAATCAAAGAGTCTACAAACCCCCTTATAGAAGAAGCAGTGAAGGCAAAGAAAGACTAGAATGGGTTTTTCGATATTGATTTCTTTTGAATTGTATGTATATTGAATTTTGGTTTGTGTATGTGATTCAAATTTGAGAAAATTTTTAGTTGAAATTTCAGATACAATAGGTTTGGATAAATTGGATTATGATTTATGCAGATATAAGGATTCATAAAATCCTATTTTCTTGGGTAGGACTTGAATTCTTTGAAACTTTTCAACAAACCTCTTTTGTATATTATGATTAAATTAAAAGGATTAGTTTGAATATGAGGTATGTTGACTAAATTCTAAGTTTGAAATTTTTTGATATAAAACATTCCTGTGCATAGAATGGGTTAGTGACTAGTTGTTGCACGAGTTAGTAGCTAGTTCTATTTTATTCTTCAATCAATTTGCCAAGTTCCCAACTTGACATATTATTAATTCTTTTTTATAAAATTCTTAAAATTTAAAATTGAGAAAATATGTAGGCATACTATGATTAACAAAATATTGAAAAAAATTTTTTTTTTTCCGATTCTTATTCGGATATCTTATTTAACCTGCTTAGAAAGAGTATGCATCATCGTCCGAAGTTTTTATTGTTGCCAATTTAAATCTCTATGTAGCCCTACCAAATAGCCTCTAATAATTGTTTAGACATAGGAAACAAAATTCGTTTCAAAAGTATTTAAGTTTTTTATATATTTATTTATTTATTTAGAATTTGGTTTTAGATAGCAATAGAGAGAGGCAAAAAGAGCACTATTTCAAATCTAGAATTTGTTTTTTCATACTATAAGGTGGAACCAACAATATTAGGAGTGAAGTTAAAGAAACAAAATTTTGAAATAACATTTACTGAAAATAGTTATAAAGTTTCAAAGACTTTTATTAAACTTCATCCTTTGTGGCTTCATAAAAAGAAATCTCAATGAATATGATATAACAAACATTAGAATGTATAAATTATATGGTTACTAATATTGGAAACTTCAACATGAATAAAATTCACTATGCTTGTGTCACAACTTTTACTATTATATTTATGTTCAAATGTATGACTTACATAGTATTTGAAGGGGTTTATTTAAAATATATATATATATATATATATTGAGAAGACTTCTTATGATGGAAATTTATTCGAAATTGAGAATAAAATATGTTTCAAAGTTTGTAAGTTTTATGGTTATATATATATGTGTGTGTGTGTGTGTGTGTGTGTGTGTGTGTGTGTGTGTGTGTTTGTGTGTGTGTTTATAATTTTTTTTTAGATAGCAATTAAAATGGGAAAAATAGCTCTATTTCAAAGATAGAATTTGTTTCTTTAACTTTACTTCATCCTATAAAGTGGAATCCACAATGTTAGGAGTGAAGTTGAAGAAACAAAAATTTAAAGTAACATTTTCCCAAATAACATCAAAGTGAGTGAAGTTGAATAAGTGTTTGAACAAAATAGTTATTGTTACTGATATGTTTATAAATATGGTTAAGATAAATATGTTTATATGTATGTTTAAAATAATATAGCTATATGTCTATAAATATGCTTATTATTTAGTAAATTCTTTGGGTTATGCATAAACTTTACTTACATTTTATGCACATCTTTTCACCCTTCAATAGACAAATAGTCATAATGGTCTATTTAGATCTTAGAAGATATCTTAAAAGCTTTATACAAGGTTCCAAGGATAGCTAGACTAATCATCTGTACTTAGTGAGGTATGCTAATATTTTCCTATTACGTTATTGTTGGTTTTGTTTTTACCTTTGTAATCGTTACCTTTTTGTGTTTTGAGGTGTATATTTATTGTCACGACCCAAACCTGTACTTCAGGATTTAGAGCATGACCGGCATGTTAATATCAAGTTTACCTCGATACTAACACGAACCAACCTGATCTGAAAGTGCTTATCAAGAATTTGTTTCTTGAATTCCTGCTTATTTTCTTACATAAAACCATGATATACAAAAATGGTGAAAACCTGAAATTTCATTTCCTTTGAACTTGGAAAGATTACCCCTTGGCTAAAATATCAGGTATTCATGCAAATATTACATAGCTAAACGTTTAGCAAACTCTTATTACAAACCTAACCCCAAAGACATACAACCGGGGTTTAAAACCAACTAAGATACTGAATTACATCTGTGCTCAAGAATCAAGTACATCTTGATTCATCCTATACAACAAAAGAGCTAAACTACTATACAACAAAAACTCTACGTTCTAACAAACGAGAAAACACAGAATCCTTGCCACCTCTAATACTCTCGCTGCTTCCAGGAAGAACCTGTGCACTGAAATATAAAAGGGTGAGCTGCGAAGCCCAGTAAGGTTTTTAAGCTCCATGGGCCTTTGATAAGAATGCATGTAAATTACATATTTTATGGATATGCCAACTTTGATAATATAGCTTCATACTATTCACGTTGTTCTTAAAATAACGTATGAACTTTCAAATAAAATACTTCATTCTCCTTTCATATAATAATAACAAGGCATAATAAGAAACGTAAACATAATTCCGTTATCTTATTTTCTTAGAAAGACTATAAAATATTTCATCATAAACTTCTTTTCATGAGAGCTTTTTAACTTCATATTGCATTTAAATAAAATCATTCTCTCATGCTTAATCATGTAATATAGCTATTACTGACATCTTGGTTATTCCATATCTAATAAGTCTGTACAGAGAAGGCCTCATCACATTTGGGTGACCTCGTGTGCATGATATTGTCCTCTTTGAGAGGCCTGATGGCACATCTCCTCAAGGTTTTATTCCTCCCCGCCGTCCGTACACATTGGGGAGAAGGCCTTATTCAGATTAGAGTTACGGGCAACCCCATTTCCTCTACTTTAAATGGCCAAACAGATAACATTTTCCATGGAAAGCCAATAATTAACCCCTACTGGCTGAGTTCAGAACATGACAATGGAATAACCCGAACACTATATTTTTCTGATGACTATGCTTTTACTTAATTATTTCATAATTGTAGCATATCCACTTCATTCTGAAATATGATGTTCATGATATAAGTACTAGCATTAATATGTTAAAATTATCTTGAATATAAGATTGAATAACTCACGAACACATATTTTGCTTAACTCATGCTTATACGTAATATCTCTAAATAAAAGCTTTAATGCATAATACTTTTCTAAATAATATCTATACTTATCAAAGACACATATCTCAAATCCCTTACCTGAAAGCCGCAGAAGCGAGAGATTATGCAAGAGGAGCTCAAGTGTCCGTGTTCTCGTTCTCGTCACCTAAATGAAAATCAAAACTTATTATTGACGACCTCTTCCTAAGTATTTAAACTTATTCTCAATCATAACCTAACTCTCAAACTCAAGAAAATCTTAATTCCCATCACAATAAGTTCCCCAAAGCATATGGTACAATCATCAAACACATTATGCATCCAAACCATAGAGAAACCAAGGCATAAAATTTACACATGCTCCAAACATAACAAAGGATGAGCATATAAAATTATAGCTCAAAACATTCAACCTAGCTTCAAAATTAAATCCACAAGGTCAAAGTTTTCCTACCCTGTTTACCGGTCATTACAGCAGCAAAAGTCCCATTTGTAAAATACGAATGGGCTGGTCAAACACATCCACAAGTCATGAAATTTTACAGAGTTACTCCCCTGTATGTCCAGTATATACCATAAAAATTTCGGAGTCAAAACATAAAGCCATGATTTATTAAAAATCATACAATACAACATGTTCAAATCTGTCCTGGCAGAAACTCATGCAACTTAGAAATTACACCATTATTTTTATACTCATCCAAATACTGTGAGACCACTTCCATAACAACCCTACATGTCTTAGGGTTCGTAAAAACTACTCCTAGCATGCTAATTCACAAAACATGATTTAATACAGAATTTTCTTTTTGTAAACATCAAATCTGTCACAGGGACAGCTTCAGTGCATGTTCTTTCTAAAATCATCAACAAATAGCAATTGGCCTTAATTTCGTTTGGGTATTTTTATACCTATACAATACATATAAAAAAACCCTAATAAGCATCCAATAGCTCATAACACCATCACTCTTTAAACTTACAAAAACAGAATCACAAGTTCAGTCTCACAAATCAGAACAGAGGATAAAGAAATAGAAATAACAAAACAATTATACTATCAACATACCTAAAATCAAATGAAGTTTTGATTACTTACCTACATACTTTGAAGGTGAAACCTTAGGGTTTAGGCTCTTGATTTCTTCTTAGAGAAACTAGGATTTTTGGTGAGAGAGTGAGAGAGAGGTTTGGCCGTGTAGGAGCAAAGGAAGAAGAAGAGAGAGAAAGGAGAAAAGAGCTGGACTTTCTGGTTCCAGCAAAAGAAAAGATAAAGAGAGACTTTTGGAGCAGCCAAGAAGATAAGGAGTGGACTTTTGAGGGTGAGAGGTACGTGTGCTTGAGAGAGAGGCCAAAGAGAGCTTCCTAGCTCTTTCCTTAGGAGAAAAAGAGGGCAAGTATGTGACTTTTCTGATTTGTGTGTGTGTGTACCGTGGGAATTGCTTCTTGGTTGTTCAAAGGGCTTGAGAAAAGTCAAGGAAAATGGCTCTTAGTAAATTTGCATGGCCGGCCAAGTCCTTGGCCCTTTGATTTGTCAACATGCATGATTTCTTTTAACCTTACTTGTATTGAATTCCCATTGGTTGCATGGGAGTGAAATTTCCACAATCACAATTCATGCATTATATGTCTAATTAAAACACCAACTATGCATCATACTAAATGTATATTTATAATGCAACTAGTCATTTCAATTATTCATAATCTTTTAAAAAAAATCAAAGCTTCATGCACTTAAGAGTAATTAAGATCATAACATACATATAAACCCATAAATTAAATAGGCAATTAAGTTGGGGTGTTACATCCTTCCCTCCTAAAAAAAATTTTCGTCCTCGAAAAATTGCACACATACCATCAACAAAAAGATTCGGATACTTTTGCCTCATTTCCTCCTCTGCCTCCCAGGTTGCCTCTTCCGTAGAGTGATTTCTCCACAACACCTTGACTATAGGAATTGTCTTGGTGCGAAGAACTTGCTCCTTACGATCTAAAATCTTAATTGGGATCTCTTCATATGACAAGTTCTCTTGGATTTGAAGTGGTTCATACTCTATCACATGCTTTGAATCAGGAATATATTTTCTAAGATTAGAGATATGAAATACATTGTGTATCTTGGATAATGCAGGAGGTAAAGCAACTCGATATGCAGCTGATCCAATCTTTTCAAGTATCTCAAATGGTCCAACAAATCTAGGACTTAGCTTATTTGTCTTCCCAAATCTCATCACTCCTTTCATTGGTGAAACTTTGATAAACACATGATCTCCCACATCAAATTCAATGTCTCGTCGTTTCTTATCAGCATGGCTTTTCTGCCTACTCTGAGTAGCCTTTATTCGTTCTCGAATCAACCGAATTTTATCAACTGTAATCTGCACAATCTCAGGTCCTATCAACTTCCTTTCTCCAACTTCATCCCAACAGATTGGTGACCGACATCGTCGTCCATATAAAGACTCAAAAGGAGCCATTCCAATGCTAGAATGATAGCTATTGTTGTAGGCAAACTCAATTAATGATAAATGATCATCCCATCTGCCTCCTAAATCCAAAACACAAGCCCGCAACATGTCTTCAAAGGTTTGAATAGTACGTTCAGATTGTCCATCTGTCTGAGGATGGTAAGCTGTGCTGAATGTCAATTTAGTACCCAAAGCTGTCTGTAAGCTCTCCCAAAAATGTGAAGTAAACTTAGGATCTCTATCAGACACAATAGATGAAGGAACCCCATGTAACCTCACAATTTCTTGGATATATAACTTAGCAAGTTTATTTAAAGGATAGTTAACCTTCACACGAAGAAAATGAGCTGACTTGGTTACTCGATCTACAATCACCCAAACCGAATCATAACCTTGAAATGATTTTGGGAGTCCCACAACAAAATCCATAGAAATATGCTCCCACTTCCACTCAGGGATAGGGAGGGGCTGTAATAGTCCTCCAGGTCGTTGATGTTCAGCCTTTATTTGTTGACAAGTCAAGCAACGACTTACAAATTCAGCAATATCTTTCTTCATACCACTCCACCAGAAATTTCCTCTCAAATCATGATACATTTTGGTACTACCCGGATGTACGGTATAGGGAGTGCAATGAGCTTCTTCCATAATCTGTCTTTTCAACTCATCATCTGCTGGAACACACAATCTAGAACCGTGCATTAAAACACCATCCTTGCTAATGAGAAAACCAGGTATATTACCATTAGATGCTTTATCACGGATCTTTGCTAATTTTGGATCATTAAATTGAGAGGCCTTAATTTTCTCCGATAAGGTAGGTTTCACAACTAGAGTGGAAAAACATGTACTTGAACCCCTGATTATAAACTCAATCCCCATCCGTTGTAAATCTGCCAAAATTTCTTTCTGAGTAGTTAGCATGCACGCTAATTGTCCTGAAGACTTTCTACTCAAAGCATCTGCCACCACATTTGCTTTGCCGGGATGATATTCAATGGAGCAATCATAGTCATTTATCAACTCCAACCATCTTCTTTGCCTAAGATTCAACTCTTTTTGTGTAAAGAAATATTTGAGACTCTTGTGATCGGTGTATATCATACAAGGTTCACCATACAAATGATGTCTCCAAATTTTAAGAGCAAAGACCACTGCTGCTAATTCCAAGTCATGAGTAGGATAATTTTGTTCATATGACTTTAGTTGTCTAGAGGCATAAGCTATGACTTTCCCTTGTTGCATGAGAACACATCCCAAACCTTTCTTAGAAGCATCACTGTATATCACAAAACCTCCTGAGCCTGAAGGTAAAGTAAGCACTGGAGCTGTAACTAGTCTTTGTTTTAACTCCTTAAAACTGCGCTCACATTTATCAGTCCATTCAAACTTCACTGCTTTCCTGGTTAAATTGGTTAGAGGCCCAGAAATCTTGGAGAAACCTTCTATAAATCTCCGATAATAACCAGCCAAGCCCAAGAAACTACGAACCTCCGAGACAGTCTTTGGTCTTTCCCAATTCACTATAGCTTCAATCTTCTTTGGATCAACAGAAATTCCATCCTTTGATATCACATGTCCTAAGAAAGAAATTTGTGCTAGCCAAAATTCACACTTCTTTAGTTTGGCATAAAGTTGCTTATCCCTTAAAGTCTGCAATACAATCCGCAAATGCTTCTCATGATCTTCCTGATTCTTAGAGTATATTAAAATATCATCAATGAATATCACCACAAACTGATCTAAGTAAGGCTGAAATACTCTATTCATTAAATCCATAAAAGCAGCTGGTGCATTTGTCAACCCAAAAGGCATCACAAGAAATTCATAATGACCATATCGGGTTCGAAAGGCAGTTTTCAGTATATCATCCTTCTTCACCTTCAATTGATGATAGCCAGAACGCAAATCAATTTTTGAGAAAACTGATGCTCCTTGTAATTGATCAAATAAATCATCTATTCGGGGAAGTGGATACTTGTTCTTCACTGTTACCTTATTCAATTCCCGATAATCAATACAAAGTCTCAAACTTCCATCCTTCTTTTTAACAAACAAAACTGGTGCACCCCATGGCGAAACACTTGGCCTAACAAAACCCTTATCAAGCAGATCTTGTAATTGCAATTTTAACTCTCTGAGTTCAGCTGGGGCCATTCTATAAGGAGCCTTAGATATAGGACCAGTACCAGGCAAAAGTTCAATAGAGAATTCAATCTCCCTATCTGGAGGTAGGCCAGGTAACTCTTCTGGAAAAACATCAGGAAATTCCTTTACAATAGGAATATCTTCTAACTTCTCATTAGTAGCTTCAGAATTAATCATATATGCCAAAAAGCCACTACACCCCTTTTTAAGCATATTACTCGCTTGAAGAGCAGAAATTATACTTACTGGTTTAACCTTTCTATCTCCCTCAAAATAAAATTCAGATTGGCCAGGTATATGAAAGATTACACGTTTCTCAAAACATTCTACCACTGCATGGTGAGTCGACAACCAATCCATACCCAAAATGACATCAAAGTCATGCATATTTAACAATATTAAATCTGCAATTAACTCCCTAGCAGCAATATTTATAACACAACTTCGATACACCCATTGAGCACACAAAATTACACCCGAAGGAGTAGACACCCATAGTTCACAATCCAACAACTCAGGATTCATGTGTAGCATATCAGCAAAAGCAGGGGATATAAAAGAGTGTGAAGAGCCGGAATCAAATAAAACATGAGCAGCTTTAGAGCAAATATTGAGAGTACCTGATACTACATCCGGTGCTGCTTGTGCATCTTGTTTTGTGAGGGCAAAAACTCTTCCCTGGATCATAGGCCTCTTTTGTCCACTTCCAGCAGTGGAGTTCCCTTTGTTAGAATTATTTGGACAATCCCTAATAAAATGACCAGGTTTCCCACAACGAAAACATGTATTGTTAGCAGCACGGCATTCCCCGGAATGAGGCTTTCCACAATGTGAACAATTTCCTCCAACCTTTGGCGGGTACTTAGTGGTATTCTTCTTGGAGAAATTAAGGGAAGATTTTCCTTTCCAGGGCTGATTGAACTTCACTGTTTTGCCTTTATTCTGTTCTAACGCAGCTTTGATTTTTGTACCTTCTTGGAGGTCTTCTTCTACGGCTTCAGCAAGTACAACCAAAGCCTTGTAGTCTTCACAGCGAGAAGTAGTCAAACGATGTCTGACTTTGAAATTCAGCCCATTGAGAAACTTCTTAACCCTTAAAGCTTCAGTAGAAACAAGATGAGGAGCAAAACGAGATAACTCCGTAAACTTTGCTTCATATTGAGCAACCCCCATACTCCCTTGTACAAGTTCATCGAAATTTTTAGCTTGTTTATCTCTGAAGCGTTCTGTAAAATATTTCTCATAAAATTTCTTCACAAACTCTTCCCAACTAATCTTGGCATTATCACCTCTTCCTTCTAATAGAAGTCTCTCGGCTGACTTCCACCATATTTCAGCAGGACCTTCAAACATGTATGTAGCATAATTCACTTTCTGAGAATCAGTGCATCCAAGGAATTTGAAAATCTTTTCCATCTTAAAAACCCAACTTTCTGCTTCTAATGGATTTGTAGTGCCACTAAAAGAAGGAGGCCTTTGCTTTAGAAAAGCCTCTTGGGTAGAACCTTGACTAACTCCAGCTGGAGGATGGATATTAGCTGCCCTTTGGGCAATCTCCTCCAACACTTGGTTGCACACGTTACTTATATCTGAAGCTTGCATCCTATTAAGAAACGATGTCATACATGCTAGGATACCATTTTTCTTTATTATTAACATATTCATAATCATGAATGTCATAACATAAACTCAAAATGTATGTGATATAGATTAGACATGCAATTATTCAAACATAGAGCACAACAAAATTCACAAAACAAAAATTCAAATGTCTCCGAAGAGATATGCATTTACTAATCTACCCAAACTACCCCTTTCTGACTTCTAAAAACACTTACATCTATCTAAAAGTTTATAAAATCATAACCTATGCTCTGATACCACAACTGTCACGACCCAAACCTGTACTTCAGGATTTAGAGCATGACCGGCATGTTAATATCAAGTTTACCTCGATACTAACACGAACCAACCTGATCTGAAAGTGCTTATCAAGAATTTGTTTCTTGAATTCCTGCTTATTTTCTTACATAAAACCATGATATACAAAAATGGTGAAAACCTGAAATTTCATTTCCTTTGAACTTGGAAAGATTACCCCTTGGCTAAAATATCAGGTATTCATGCAAATATTACATAGCTAAACGTTTAGCAAACTCTTATTACAAACCTAACCCCAAAGACATACAACCGGGGTTTAAAACCAACTAAGATACTGAATTACATCTGTGCTCAAGAATCAAGTACATCTTGATTCATCCTATACAACAAAAGAGCTAAACTACTATACAACAAAAACTCTACGTTCTAACAAACGAGAAAACACAGAATCCTTGCCACCTCTAATACTCTCGCTGCTTCCAGGAAGAACCTGTGCACTGAAATATAAAAGGGTGAGCTGCGAAGCCCAGTAAGGTTTTTAAGCTCCATGGGCCTTTGATAAGAATGCATGTAAATTACATATTTTATGGATATGCCAACTTTGATAATATAGCTTCATACTATTCACGTTGTTCTTAAAATAACGTATGAACTTTCAAATAAAATACTTCATTCTCCTTTCATATAATAATAACAAGGCATAATAAGAAACGTAAACATAATTCCGTTATCTTATTTTCTTAGAAAGACTATAAAATATTTCATCATAAACTTCTTTTCATGAGAGCTTTTTAACTTCATATTGCATTTAAATAAAATCATTCTCTCATGCTTAATCATGTAATATAGCTATTACTGACATCTTGGTTATTCCATATCTAATAAGTCTGTACAGAGAAGGCCTCATCACATTTGGGTGACCTCGTGTGCATGATATTGTCCTCTTTGAGAGGCCTGATGGCACATCTCCTCAAGGTTTTATTCCTCCCCGCCGTCCGTACACATTGGGGAGAAGGCCTTATTCAGATTAGAGTTACGGGCAACCCCATTTCCTCTACTTTAAATGGCCAAACAGATAACATTTTCCATGGAAAGCCAATAATTAACCCCTACTGGCTGAGTTCAGAACATGACAATGGAATAACCCGAACACTATATTTTTCTGATGACTATGCTTTTACTTAATTATTTCATAATTGTAGCATATCCACTTCATTCTGAAATATGATGTTCATGATATAAGTACTAGCATTAATATGTTAAAATTATCTTGAATATAAGATTGAATAACTCACGAACACATATTTTGCTTAACTCATGCTTATACGTAATATCTCTAAATAAAAGCTTTAATGCATAATACTTTTCTAAATAATATCTATACTTATCAAAGACACATATCTCAAATCCCTTACCTGAAAGCCGCAGAAGCGAGAGATTATGCAAGAGGAGCTCAAGTGTCCGTGTTCTCGTTCTCGTCACCTAAATGAAAATCAAAACTTATTATTGACGACCTCTTCCTAAGTATTTAAACTTATTCTCAATCATAACCTAACTCTCAAACTCAAGAAAATCTTAATTCCCATCACAATAAGTTCCCCAAAGCATATGGTACAATCATCAAACACATTATGCATCCAAACCATAGAGAAACCAAGGCATAAAATTTACACATGCTCCAAACATAACAAAGGATGAGCATATAAAATTATAGCTCAAAACATTCAACCTAGCTTCAAAATTAAATCCACAAGGTCAAAGTTTTCCTACCCTGTTTACCGGTCATTACAGCAGCAAAAGTCCCATTTGTAAAATACGAATGGGCTGGTCAAACACATCCACAAGTCATGAAATTTTACAGAGTTACTCCCCTGTATGTCCAGTATATACCATAAAAATTTCGGAGTCAAAACATAAAGCCATGATTTATTAAAAATCATACAATACAACATGTTCAAATCTGTCCTGGCAGAAACTCATGCAACTTAGAAATTACACCATTATTTTTATACTCATCCAAATACTGTGAGACCACTTCCATAACAACCCTACATGTCTTAGGGTTCGTAAAAACTACTCCTAGCATGCTAATTCACAAAACATGATTTAATACAGAATTTTCTTTTTGTAAACATCAAATCTGTCACAGGGACAGCTTCAGTGCATGTTCTTTCTAAAATCATCAACAAATAGCAATTGGCCTTAATTTCGTTTGGGTATTTTTATACCTATACAATACATATAAAAAAACCCTAATAAGCATCCAATAGCTCATAACACCATCACTCTTTAAACTTACAAAAACAGAATCACAAGTTCAGTCTCACAAATCAGAACAGAGGATAAAGAAATAGAAATAACAAAACAATTATACTATCAACATACCTAAAATCAAATGAAGTTTTGATTACTTACCTACATACTTTGAAGGTGAAACCTTAGGGTTTAGGCTCTTGATTTCTTCTTAGAGAAACTAGGATTTTTGGTGAGAGAGTGAGAGAGAGGTTTGGCCGTGTAGGAGCAAAGGAAGAAGAAGAGAGAGAAAGGAGAAAAGAGCTGGACTTTCTGGTTCCAGCAAAAGAAAAGATAAAGAGAGACTTTTGGAGCAGCCAAGAAGATAAGGAGTGGACTTTTGAGGGTGAGAGGTACGTGTGCTTGAGAGAGAGGCCAAAGAGAGCTTCCTAGCTCTTTCCTTAGGAGAAAAAGAGGGCAAGTATGTGACTTTTC
The DNA here is from genome assembly GCA_032727855.1 of Quercus ilex subsp. ballota. Lineage (NCBI taxonomy): Eukaryota > Viridiplantae > Streptophyta > Magnoliopsida > Fagales > Fagaceae > Quercus > Quercus ilex. Next base: position 86,635,713 of record CM064912.1, read on the forward strand.
TGATTTGTGTGTGTGTGTACCGTGGGAATTGCTTCTTGGTTGTTCAAAGGGCTTGAGAAAAGTCAAGGAAAATGGCTCTTAGTAAATTTGCATGGCCGGCCAAGTCCTTGGCCCTTTGATTTGTCAACATGCATGATTTCTTTTAACCTTACTTGTATTGAATTCCCATTGGTTGCATGGGAGTGAAATTTCCACAATCACAATTCATGCATTATATGTCTAATTAAAACACCAACTATGCATCATACTAAATGTATATTTATAATGCAACTAGTCATTTCAATTATTCATAATCTTTTAAAAAAAATCAAAGCTTCATGCACTTAAGAGTAATTAAGATCATAACATACATATAAACCCATAAATTAAATAGGCAATTAAGTTGGGGTGTTACATTTATGACATGTTGCTTACTCTATCTCTTTGTTATTTTTAAGTTGCTTTGTTTGAGGACTTGTCATATTGTTTATTCTTTTATTCTATGATATTATTTTTTATTTACTAACATTTATGTAGAATATTCTCATACATTGTTGCATGAGTTAACGATTAATTATATTTTATCTTCAATCAATCCTAATTCCCAACAATTGTCATATTATTTACTTTTTAATAAAATTCTTAAAATTAGTGAAAATAAAAATGCATGTATACTATGATTCACAATGTATAAAACAGACACACACACACACACACACATATATAATACTTTAAAGGTGGGGAGTGGTTATCAATCAATCTTTTCTGGATGTCTCATTTACTCTTCTTAGGGAGAAAAACTCTTGGGAATGCTGATAAAATTCGAAGTTCCTATTTTCCTACCATAATGGCTGTTTATATATTGAAAAAAAAAAAGGTGAAGTACTTAAGCTTTATAGTTATATATGTGTTTAGAACTTTGTTTTAGATAGAAATTAAAAAGAGAAGAAAATAGCTCTATTTCAAACTTAGAATCTATTTATACAACTTTACTTCATCCTATAAGGTGGAATTAATAATGTTAAGAGTGAAGTGGAAGAAACAAATAAATGTTAATTAAATTTAACCAAAATAATTATAATAGTTTAAGAAGACTTTATTAAACTTCTTCCTATGTAACTTCATAAAAAGAAATTCCTTATTAAATCAGTATAAGGATATTAGTTGGAACTTGGAATAGTAATGACTTTTTAAAGAGGCAATTTAACCAAGCAAAACCATACTTGATAATTGCATATTAAATGTTAATAAATCAAACATTAACAAGAAAGAATGTTCCACATGAATATGACATAATAAACATTAATGGATGGAGTTGAATATAATAGTGATTGTTGTTAATATGTTCATAAATACACTTAAAGCTATATATGTTTATAAGTAGGTTTAAAATTAGTATAGTTATATGTCTATAAATATGTTTATTATTTAGTAAATTATTTATGTTATGCATAAAATTCACTTATGTTTTTGCACAGACTTCCACCCTTCAACAAATGGATTGACATAATAAACTAATTAGATCTTACAAGATAACTTAAGGGCATGTGTTCAAGATTCCAAGGATAGTTAGGCTAATTATTTGTACTTAGTGAGGTTCATTGGGATATAGATAGGTTTGTTGGGATGGGTGTTGTTGGGTGAAAAATCTTGAACCATAAATCATGTAGATGACTTTTGAAAAAATTTATTTGACTCCTAAAAGATTACAAATAACTTATGATAGATAGAAAATTTAAAATAACAATAGAAGGACGGATTTGGAGTTCAAAGTTGGGGACAAGATATTCCTTAAAGTTGATCCTATCGATAGAGTTACAAAATTTGGTAAAATCAATAATTCAAGGGAAGTCTAGTAAGATATCAGGGTTATTTGTGTGCACATAACATATTTTCTGAAAATTAGTTTCCACAACTTTAGGTGTTCGATTTGGCCACAAACTCTAGTCAACATGAGGGTGTAAAACATGTTACGCCCACAGTTAACAACTGACCCCAGTCAATTTCACAACTTGCTGACTTGTTCAATTAAGAAAGGTTGACATAAAATAGTGGGACACAAGGTAGAAAATGTTCATAACTCGCATTTGTATGAGTCACCAAGTTGTAAAATTGGCTTTGTGATTGGTTGCATCTCTAGATTTATTTGTGCATAACCCTCCCCCCATTGCGGATCCACCCACTCAAACGACCTTGTCAAAAATTGAATTTTTGAGCATATCAGAAGGTTGTAGACCCTCTAACCTCAACGATGACTTGAATATTCAATACACATTATATGTTGCTCTCATTTAAATTCACACAATCACCATTGCAACTTTTTTTGGCTGACTACAAAGTCATGAAACATTACTTTAATTTAGAATGATTTAATACAAATTAAAAGCTTATGTGTATGTTAGCATAATGATGTGTAGTAGAATGAACAGAACAAATGAAGCAAGATGAGACATGGCATACGTCATAGAGTTCATCTAATATAAGTATCAACTGGTGAATAAACGAGATTCTTAAATTATCATCAACAAAATCATCTCTCTTTGAGTTCCCAAGTACATGTCCCTAACAAAATGTTGAAATGCACATCTTTGATCTGAATACACATAGAAAACTAATAATATTAAGATTAGAAGATTTCAATTTCCTTTCCTCCCCTTAAGACTTAACAGAATATTAGTCATTACTATCCTTGTATTAAAAAAAAATTGCTAACAATGTAAGTCAAACTCAGACAGATTAAGTTGAAGTTCTTGAATAGGAATTATACTCTCATATTCAAATTCAGCTCTAGCTACATCAAAACCAAATTTGGCTCAACAAACAGATAACATAATATATTACATGTTGACTTAAGGGACTTTCAAAATAGGCCAACTAACACGATAGAGTTTGGTAAGTATAAGTAAAGCATCAAATAGTTTTAAGTCCATACCAAGTGAGCAGAAACAACCTTACCATGTGGCTGAGGACCTTTTCAAGCACTAGGAAGTAAAAGGAAATAAACAATCCAAATATTGATGGCCTTTTTGTAAAAGAGCCAAGATGCAAACAAACACCATCAAGTTTTAATGTGTGTGTTTATATATATATATATTCTTTTTTTTTTTTATCACAAATCACACATTATCATCAATAATAAGACCAAATTCAATATTCTACTTCACAACCTGATTTAAAGACAACAACCCAAACTATCCAAACCCCAATTTCAATTGAAGATGAATTCTTACCTCGAGTTTGGATTTGCTCTACAAAGGAGACTAGCTTTAGTTGCAATTGACAACCGAAAGAGAATGAGAAGGAGAATCTAAATGTAATAGAGGAGGTTGGCTTCAATTGCAATGTGTGAGATTAGAGAGAAAGCAACTCACATAAGAGAAGTCGCGTAATAGGTTTGGTAAAAAATCGAAATAAATAAATCAGATTTAAAAAGTAGAAATAAAAAATGTTGATGTGGAAAATTGTGGAGCTAACAAAGCTAATGTGGCAACATAATATGAGGTCAACAGAAAGTCAGAGGCTTTGATTTTATAGTATATATAGGTTATGGATATATATTGATAATTTTTCTTACCATATCAGTTTCAAAACAAAAAAACTTGAAACCAATTATATTTTTAAGTTTTCTCAATAGGAAACTTGATCACTTCATCTCCATATCACATCATTCAATTAAAATTACGTAAAGATTGATCAATTGGGGTTTTATATGCTTTTGTAGCTGCCTTAGGGTTTCTAGTTGCCCTAAATTTTCCTTTTACTATTTAAACGCATTGTTGCCTCCAAAGGCAATTTAGTTTTCAAATTTATAAAAATACTAACTTTGTCTGTTTCTTTATTGTGGATTTTAGAACCCTATCACCTTGTGAATTTAAGGGACCCCTAGTGGATTCAAGTTTTACTACTAGAAACTAACAGTTTAGTTTCTGTTCCATCAAAAGAGTTTCGTGTGTACTTCCTTTAGGCTTCTGTGACAACAATTGGTATTAGAGCCTTGACATACCCTAGTCTAATGGGTAACCGGCGAGACGGTAACCTCCACAACAATGACGGCAATGATAATGTCAACAACCTAGTCCTCACTAGGGCTAAGTTCTTCTAGTTCCATAAAGAGGCTCGTGACGAGAATAAAAAATTTAGTGAAAAGAGTTAGCAAATTATAAGCGAAATCAAGCAAATGATTGCTACTCTTCTTGCTATGAAATCATCTCACAACAACAATGATTAATATATTCAACGTCACATTCTTAACTACAAGAAAATTCCACTCTTTGATGGAGATATGTGTAAGTTGGATTTTATTGACTGGCTTCTTGATTTGGAAGAGTATTTTAATTTTTGGAAGATTTGTGATGACGAAAAAGGCGGCTCACATCTAATAAATTGGACGATAAAGTAGAGGAATAGTGGGAAGATTCAAATCGATAAAAAGCGACAAGTTAACCATCTAATTTGGCTCTTGGCAAAGAATGAAAAGGGTATTAATTGATTTATGGTTTCCTAATGACTATTATGATATACTAGATTATATAAGTGTGGATTATAAATCTGTATATTCATATGAAAAATGATATGTTCAAAACATGGAAGGTCAACAACAAAACCAAAATTATCACAATCAAGCCCATGTGTCAAGTAAAGTAAAGGGTTTGGGGCTTGAGAAGAAGCAACCTATTTTTAAAGAAAATTTTGAAGTGGTTAAAGAAGATCAAGACTTGCAACAAGTTATTAAATTGAAAATGGAAGATACCACTTGCCAAAAGCTTGACAAAGAGGTCAAAGAAAAGAAGGTTAAGTTGATTGTAAATAATGACATAAATCAAGAGATGGTTATTGTTGAGAATATTGCGGAAGATCCTATTAAGGTTAGATATGAGGATAAGTCCACAACTCACAATTCTTAGGTTTCGGTTGATTTGTTGAAGATGACTACACAATATGTTCATTTTCTTGGAGTGGAAAATTTTAATTGTATTATCAGTCATTTGTTAATTGATGTTGCAAATAAATTGAAGGTAGATGAGAATAAATTTTGTGCTACACTTTATGAAGAATTCAAGTTTTAAAACCGAATCAAGTCATTAAAGCATTCAAAGTATTTGTTTATTTAGAGCAAAAGATTTCAGATTTTGACTATCAACTTGAGGACGAGTTTGTTTCAAGTAGAGGGGTCTAATGTAAAACTCAATTTAATATTTAATTTTTGTAATTATTTAATTTTATGTAATTTTGGTAGTTTAGGTTTAGGTTATTTATATCCTTCTTTTTAGGTGCTTTTAATATTGTTTAGTCAAATTAGGGTTTTATATTCTTTTGTCGCCCTTTGGTTTTCTAGTTGCTCTAAGTTTTCTTTTTACTATTTAAACGCATTTTAACCTCCAAAGGAAATTTAGTTTCCAAATTTATAAAAATACAAACTTTGTCTATTTCTTTTTGGTTGATTCCAAGATCCTATCACCTTATGAATTCAAAGAACTCCTCGTGGATTGGAGGTTTACTACCAGAAATTAACTGTTTAGTTTCTATTTTATCAAGAGAGCATCGTATGTACTTTTTTCAGACTTCCACAACTTCAATGAACTGCAAAATCACCACAGAAAATGCCTGCAATCAGTGCAAGAATGATGTAGAGAGTGCTATACATGCCTTTTTGCGGTCATGTAACTATATTAGACCAATTTGGGAAGAGGAATTCTAATGGGTAATTCAAGAAATTCGTGCAATGTCCCAATTCATCAATGTGGTGGGTTTCATCTTAAGGGAGAACAGAAACAAAGATTTATTTTGTATGTCAGCCTGAAGCATTTGGTACAGACGGAATGCAATGCGCCAAAATCAACAAGTTGTTCCAGTGAACCTGGTCTGTGCAGTAAAAAAAAAAAATTTGAGGTATACCAACGCTACAATTCAACAAACAAGCCATCTATTCGTGTGGCATTATATTACAAAACAAACTTCAACGGAGCTATATTGAAGATACTAATGACGCTGGCATAGGAGTTGTTATTTGCAACCATGATGGATTAATCATGGCTGCCCAGGTATAGAAAATTCCCCTGCCCAACTCAGTTGATATAGTTGAAGCATTAGCATCAAATAGGATCATTATTTTTACAAGAGAGATTGGGCTTACAAAGGCAAACTTTTGAAGGTGACTCTACACGTATTATTGAAGCTCTTCGGGAAAGATCAGCTCAGTGTGTTCAGTTTGAGCACACATTTTAAATGATACTATGGTTTTGGACCTTTTGGTGCAAGGTATGAAGGAATACAGTTTTTCTCATGTTAACAAATAAGGGAATAGCATAGCTCATGCCCTAGCTAAATGAGCAAAATTGCCATCTAATTATATAAGTCTGGATGGTAAATGTTCTACCAAATATTGAAAATCTTGTAAGCTCTGAATTAAGTCAACGTTAAATAATAAGTTCTATCCCCTTGGCAAAAAAATAAAAAAGAAAAAAAGAAAAGAAAAGAAAAGAAAAAGAAATGAGACTTATCATATTAGATGTGACCAATTTGACCTACAATTGTTGTTAAGATAATAGACAACACGTACTGCTCTCTGTATCATATGATTGCTCTTTATAATTGGAGATGACTCAAAACTTCATAGATTCTGTATCATTGAAAATAGCTTTGTCCAACCAAGGCCCATCTATCACTAGCCCTCTGGGCAACAGATTTACCCAACTTAATTGTTAAAAGCCTGAGACGTCAAAAAAATTGTTAAAAGCCTGTGAATGGAGCCTGTAAACAAAAGTCCAATACGTGGTTGCATGAACAAGCTGGGCCTAGGAGTACACACACGAAAAACCTGCATTTTCTTCATGGAATGAAAGGGGTAAGATTATCAAAATAAAAATTGGAATGAAATGAGTAAAAAGAGAAACCTCACAATTATATCACAACAACAAAAAAAAAAGGAAACTTCTTTATTCACATAAAAACAAATAGAGATTCTATAGCAAAGTTTGTGTCCTATACATCTTTTGAAAACCCAATTTACACTCTCAAGATGTTATCACACTAAACAAACTTAAAAATAGCATCAAACACACATACACCTCATACAGGTATGACTTAAGGTCTGAAAGGAAAATTTGCCAACATATTACACAAATTGCCAAATGGCTTATATATAGTCAAATACTACTGGGAGGCCCGACTTGGCCTCACCTCCGACCCGATGCCTTGCAAATCTTCCCCACCCGGTACCATCATGCCCGAATACATTGGAACTATACCCGGGTTTTTAACACCATAAAACGCTTGCTGATTCACCCTATCGGAAACCATTCTTCCTGTAACATCATACGAGTCAAACGTTGTCGTAATTGGCCTCATCCCTCCGCCATATACTTGACCCACACCCGGATGATGGTACCCAACTGGTATTTGTCCCGCCCCAATCGGGTATTGCGGAACATATGGGGCCTGCATATGAACGGTTTGAACCGGAACATTCCCGGGTTGCACTTGACCTGGAATGTAATAAACAGGTACATTTTGTACCGCTTGACCCGGATAATGAGGATCTGAAACGTAATGAATTACTTGGTTTCCCGGGTACCCGGTTGGTTGTGGTATAACCGATTCACCCGTCTCCACCTCAACTTGATTCTCTTTTCGTTCCACAACCGGTTCCGGGCTATCGGGCTTGGTCTTGACAGGTGGAAGATTAAGCATGGCTTGAACAGAAGGAACAGATGATGTTGAATAATAGGTTGAACTCACAACCGGAGCAGGAGAACCCGGATCCGAGTTCGACACGGTTTCAAGCTGCCGGGTCCTTATTTTCTGGTCACGGTTTTGGGTTTGGGTTTGGGTTTGGGTCTCTTCAGAATTATCTAACCCGAATAGATAATCAGGTAATTCAGAAACAATAGAAGAGGCTTCGGATCGTCCCCGCTCTAGACCCATGCCCGAGCCGCCATGATTGAGAGCATCGAGAAACCAATGGTCACGATTAGCCGAGCTGATACTACAGTTTCTACTAGAATCATGGTCACTGTTACGAAACAAAAATAGCCTAAGCCGAGCCGACCTTGGGTTTTGATTCTGTGTGAACCGGTCATACTCATCCAACATGTTCTCAACATCCTCGTCCGTTGTAACAGAAATCAACGCATCAAGATCCTCGTTCGGAAGCTGGTACTTAACAGTTACATTTGTTGTACCTGTTAATTAATTACTACTACAACGTTAAAAAAATACAAAAACAAAGAAACGGTTTTTCTTTTTAATTACTAAAATTTTAAAAAACCGTTGAATTAAGAAGTAACGGTTTATATAGGTACGTACCTGAGAGCTTAGAGAGCCTGGTGAGGAGGGTGGAATAGTTTGTGGCGCGGTGTACAGCAACGATGCGTGTATCGCCGCCAACGTAGCGGAGTTGGTTATCGTGCGGTCGTGGTAAGATCTTGCCGCCGAAGCTGCACATGAACCGTACACGTGTATGCGGATCATCTCCACGAGGCGAGGACGCAACGGAGTCGGTTGTACCTAATTCTAGCTCAGTTGCTTGGTATGATGAAGTCATTTCCCGAATTCTGTTTGGAAAAGTAATTCCCGGTTAGAGGAATTCTTTTGTGTGAGTTAGACTGAATTCTCAATTGTATTGGAATCTTGGTTGGCTATGTAAAATAGAATGTCTGTTACTGTGTTTTTGTTTTTTTAGGGTATTATGGCTGTGAAGGAAGAGAGTCACAGACAAATCAGATTGTAAAGTGTAACGGGTCCCACCCACTTGATGTCAGAAATTGGAAAAATATCAAGGGGCGGTACCAACTATGTGATTTTTTGGTCATATTTGATTGTTGATTACAATGCATGCTTCATAACCATCGCAACGTGGGAATTTATTTTTTTTACATCAAATTGTTGGAGACCCATGTCAGCAATTCACATTAGGGTTGGATTAATCTATAAATATAAAAATTAGGGTGGGATTAGATCAGTGCAAGTGGGAATTGGAAACATTTGTAATTTAATTTTTTTTTATAAATAAAGTATTGTAGAAGATGATTAGTTCTTATGTCATTGGGTTGCAGAGTTAGTAACCAATGAAGGGTATTTTTGAATAAAAGAATGCGATTGATTTATTTGAAAAAATTTTGATGTATAAACTAATAAGAGCTTACCTGTTCTTTGTGTGTATTATGGAATCAGACTTCAAATGTCACCTACCAGCTCCATGTGGGTGATGTAGTCCTCATTTTATTAATTATAACCTCCTGGGAGAAAATAAATAACAAAGAAATTTTAACCACAAACTATACAAAAGAAAGGGAAAAAAAAATTATCCAAAGGGTCCTAAAATGGGAGAACAATATAGCTCGAAGGAGTTAAATCAAAAATAAAAATGACGTGTTGTCACCGACAAGCAACAAAAATCAAAATATAGTACCAGTTGCAGTATCTAGTTAGGCTAAAAAAAGCTATGTAAATTGTTTTGTATATATAAGAAGAAGAACATACACGGCAATTTTTGGAAAGTTCCTACACGACAATTAATAAAAAGTAAAATTGATCTTAAGATTTGCCGTTCAATGCTTTTGTCAAATAAAAATCACATGTCTCACTCTATTATACTTTATGCTTTATTAATCCCAGTCTATTACCTTTGTCAGAAAATAAAAATTTCTCAGTCTACTAAACAGTTTTTCCGATTTAGCTAATTCTTAATTAGTCAAAAATTGAAACAGTTGTAGTTATTAACTTGTACCCTTCACATTATATTAGCAATTAAAGTTGAAATCATGATCTCTAGTGTTGCTGTTAAGCTCATAAAGAATTTCTTTAAAAAGAAAAAAAGCCAAATCAATTTTTTTTTTTTTTTTAAGAATTAGAGAATAAATTTTTTTATTTCTGACTAATCAATTTCACTTTTGAGCCTCTTTCATAAAAGTTTTATAGGTACTTTTATACCCTCACAGCCTTCCAAGGGCCACGTCCTCCAGACATTGTAAGACTTAAGAATCTCAGCCATCAAATCAAAACTTTGACAGCAAAAGCAGAAAAAACTTTCGGTAGCTAGTGCTAATTAATGGTTCCCTTTGGATGATGATGATCATGGTCACTAATGCGATCCTACAAGGTGCCCAGAGTCTTCAGACTAATTCATTATATCTTTGAAAGATTCTATGACACAAAAAAGATACACAGCTAACTTTCTTATTATGCTTATATTATGCCACTATTTTCTTTTTCTTTCCCTATTTTGGGTTATTGTATTTTGTTCTCTATGCATATTTTCGCAGCTTTTCCCATCATGCAAAAGACTCCAATTTCTGTTTAGTTCTATTCTTCTGGCAAGTAGAATGGCTAAAATCTTGGTATCCCTAGTAATCTCAAGCTACCCTGGCTTCTGTACAGCCATGTCAATGAAGATTGCGATCGAGCTTTAATGACATAAACAACCTACTATTCTTGCAGCTACAATTCGTGATAAATGTGACAGGAAAAAATTGGTATTGGGGTTCCATTTCTTTTGCTAGATACAGAAATGAGAAATCTACTCCAACCAGTCATTAGGTAATAGTTTGCCTTCCTTTTGAGGGGAAAAAATGGTACAAAAACAATTCTAAATACTAAAATCTTCATAACATAGCATCAAATCTCTATTCACTACTAACCCACACAATGTAAATTAAGAGCATGCACTTGGTGGTTTGAAACAAAAACAACAAGGATCAATGTCCCAATAGGCTAATACAAATCAAAGCATTTGAAAATTTAGGATTGATTGGATTAATATAAGTACTATAGCAATATATCATTATAGTTCAAAGGATCCATTCACTAAATAAAAATCAAAAATCAAAAAACATCTAAGTTCTAAGAGAAAGAGCAAATTAATACTTACTTGTAGGCTGTAGTGATCGCTTTTTTGGAACAAAACTGCAGAAGATGTGTCTGCCTCCAGAGGAAATTTGAGCTTTAAGATGTTAGGTTTGGAAGGTGGAACTAAAAGCTAAAACCGAAAAAGGGAAAATTGGCAAATTGCTTTGGCTTTACAAACTTACAATACGGGTTGATATGGGACCCACGTGGCTCTACGTGTCAATGTCTTTTAGTAAGTTACAACGTGGCTACAAGTCACTCTAATTTTTGTCCCAGTGATAATGCTAGTCCCACTTAGGTTGCTTTAGTTTATTACCTCACTGTCCAATCATTAATAAGGATAATGTGTCATGCTTTTATTCGAAATGTTTATGTGTCCATCATGCAAACATCATTGGTGCTCAGTGGGGTGCAGTAGCGGAACGTTGTTACTTGTTACTCTCTCACTATTTAAAAAAAAAAAAAAAGTGAAATATTCACGTAAAATATCAGATATTGGAAAATTTCAAGGCACACTGCCACTAGCATTCGTTGGAGGAAACTTTTACAGCAAATGTATAATCGCATCATGCAATTATTCAAAAAACGTGGCAAGTCTTATATTCCAGGTGGAATCCATGCACGTCGAAATATGTTTTTTACTTATCAAGCAACATTCACATACACACACACAAAATTGTGTGTGTATATATATACACATATTCAATATTTATCGGGGGAAAAAAAAAGTTTACCTTTGCACAATTTGGGAAAAAAATTCTCCAATATTAGGCTCTATTGAAGGTTGTAATTGTAAAGGTTGTTTCTTGCAGCGTTGTAGTCTTTTTGTACTATAAGGCTTGTTTTGTTTTGAATGAAATTCCTCTTAGTAAAAAAAAAAAAAAAAAATTCCTCTCTAAATAAAACTATCCTCTTATATTTTCAGTTACGTGATCTATTTGATAAAACAATTTGCGTAAATAATAAGGAAATTCATTCACACTAATTTAGAAAAAAAAAATTTGTTGATTATATATATTTGGTTTGTACATTAATTATCTTTCATGAGGTACTATTAGACCATTATTGTTAAGATTTAAGATAATGGTTAATAATAAAGTTTGAAATATAAGATTGATTGATTGAAGTTTGAATTTTGATTTTTGATTTTTTTTTTTCAATTTATTTGCAATATGATATAAAGGTTTGTTTCTGTTTATTTATTTCTTTTTTCATAACAAGAGATTAAGAGGGGTATGTTAAACCTTTTTTTTACATAAACTTGATTTTTGTTTTGTTTGCCCTCATCTTCTTAACTGGCGTAATACCTATTTTTATTCGTAACTCTCTTTAAGTCATTTTAGATTTGAATATATTTAAGTACATAATTAATTTCACTAAGTTGAAGTGGTAGGTAGTTTATATTCATTATTTTTTAGATGAATTTATTACTTTTTGTCTTATACTCATAGTCAACCACTTTAACATGTGAAATTGGATGTAAAATTGTTTGTTGCCTTATTATTGCTAATATAAATAGATAAAGATAAAGATAGAAAGAGCGCACACATATGGTTGTGTCATTCCATATCATACAGTTGATTTCTCATTATTTTCTAAAGAGAGAAAAATTATTGATGATTGAATAGATTGATGTGGAAACGTATATTCATAGATGTGCAAGTTGAGATTAAAAAGGACGCATAATGTCAAGTCTATGTTGGTCGGTGGCTGGTACCATTTTGAGACAAAGACTTCTATAATAAGTGCACCGTCCAAAGGTAGAACAAAAAGGGAAGAATAATTACTCTTCATTTCTAAATAAGTAAGCAAACTAGATTTTTTTTTTTTTTGGTGAGAAGAGTAAGCAACCTAGGCCCTAGCTAATTGCTTTTGTTGTTTTAATTTTGATAATATTCCCTTGTCTATTTTGTTGGTTATCTTTACAAAAATCTAATATAGTAATATATATTTTTAGGAGATATCGTTTAATGTATTTTTTTCCCTTTTTTACATAACAATGTATATGTTTTGAAACCTATCATCCTTGGTTTAAACTCAAAAAAAGAAAAAAGAAAAAAAAAGAAAAAGAAAGAAAGAAGGGATATTGACTTGGAAACATTTCTATCGAAGTAAACAAAGTCTTAAGCAAAAACCAAAACAAAATAATAAAATAAAATCTTCAGGGAATAGCCTCACATTACAAATTAAATTAGTGAGTAGGGATGATGCTAATTTATTTTTTAAAAACAAATAAAAGAGCTACTGTTCATATATATATATATATATATCTATATATATTCTAATTTAAAAAAAATATATTATCCATTTTAATACTCTCTATAAACTCTCAAATATAATGTTAACGAAAGAAGAAAAATAGTGAAATATAACATTAATGATGAAATAGGTGAGAAAAAGTAAACTAAGTACTATTTTAATTTTTTTTGAGAAAACGTACTATATTAATTAACTGTACAATAAAGAATTAAAGAATATTCTAGCTTTATTCCTAAATTTTTTTTTTCAATAGTTATAATCCTAACCAAATTTATAAGAGATTCGAACTCCTTTTTTTTTTTTTTTTTTTGGTCAACGGGAGCATAAGAAGTCGGCATCATATCATATCATATCCACCTTAGACAAATCGATCAACATTGATTTAGTCCACTGAATTGTCGATGGTGTCTTGTATGTGGAAGTATTCAGTTAAGAACCTTATGATGGATGTGAAAGAACAAGCATGGACGGCACCGATGTCTTCCAAATGGTCCAAACATCAACCCCATATAAAATGTCCATGGAAGAACTATTTTGCTGAGAGTTACCATTTGAAAACACTTTAACGAGTGAGGACAGTTACACACTATGCGTATAGGATACAAAACTAAAATTTCAGTTATAACTGTGAAATGGAAACACGATTTTACCATTACAACTAAATCGTGTTTGCCAAAACACAATATAAATGGAATATGAAAATTGTTATAAAAAATATTTTTATGCGTTTGGTTCTATTCTGAAAATGCTATTTTCCTACAATATTTCACATTTTCTCAGCTATTTTCTCAGCATCCAAACAAATTTTGTTACAAAAAATTTCAAAATCACAGCCAGTTCATCAACAAATTCCGACAGCAAATTCCAGCAATCAAAAGCCACAACCACCAAAACATCACCACCACACCACCACAATAACAACAACAATCAAACTTTAAAAAAAAAAAAAAATTGAGAGATTGAGGAAGAGGGAGCGATGGGTCTGGGTCGACGACAAGATCGAGGTTCGTGGAAAGGCGAGATCGAGGAGGCGATGGGTCTGGGTCGAAGGCAATGGGTCTGGTTCTGGGTCTGGGTCGACGACGAGATCGAGGTTCGTGGGTTGCTCTGGGTCGACGGCGACGGCGATGGGTTGCTCTGGGTTCGTCGGTGTGTGGGTTGCTCTAGGTTCATCGGAGGCGATGGGTTGCTCTGAGTTCATCGGTTCGTGGGTCGAAGGTCGCCGGCGGTTGCTCGTGCGGTTGCTCCAGGCTTGGTCTCTCTCGCCGGCGGTTTGTGGGGCTTGGTCGCTGGTCTGGGTCTCTTTCTCTCTCTCTCTCTCTCTCTCTTCGTGCTCTCTCTCTCTCTCTCTCTCTTTTCTGGAAAATGGCATTTGAAGTGAAAATAAAAGGGGAAAATCATTTCACCCTTGACTGCTAGTCAACTGAAAATAATTTTCGAAAAATTGATTTTCCATGCGCAACCAAACACCCGTAATTACAAAAAAGCATTTCCGAAAATGATTTTCACCCAAAACAAACGCAGCCTAAGTTGAAAAATCTATTGAAAAAGATATGAAGTTTATGTAGTAATGGGCTAGGTGTTAATGTGTTAGTCAATTTGGAAGCTCATATCGATTAGGAGATAAAATCCTTGCTAATCTATAAATCTTCGCAAAAAAAATCCTTACTAATTTATAAATGTGAAGATTTATTGGGTTTAAGTGTACTGCATGAGAAAATGGGTCAAGTATGCGCACAAGAGGAAGGTGAGAGGAGTTTTTTACTTGGCTGGCTCTAATGCCCTCCACTTTGTGTGTGCGATCTGAGGAAGCTTCAAATAGGCCAATTCATTGAAAAAAAAAAATCCCTTTTTAGGCCAAGGCTAAATGAGGTTCAGTTTTGATTTTCAGATTTTTAGAGTTGAAGATTTGCTAAGGCTAAATGGGTGCTCGAGAGTGAAATTCGGAGACAAGGAAATGGCTAGCTATACTTGGGCTTATGATTTGACATTTTTTCCTATTTTTATTTTTTTTTCCTAAACTCACTTATAATTCCAAATTTATGTAATTTCAACATTCAATAAGGGGAAAATTTTGAGAAAGTGGTTGGCAACGAAGCTTCTCAAAAATTGAGTGAAAAAGAAACGTAATTTGAGTTCTTCTGTAATGGAGAAATAAGAGGAATAAGGGTGGAGGACAATTAAGTGGAGAGAGAGAGAGAGGGGGATGAAATGAAAAGAGAGTGAACAAATAAGTCTAATATATCACAATATGAGACAAGTAAAATTAATTACAAAGACCTTCCTTGTTACGTTGTATAGATTATATGGTTGCTAATATTGGACTTCATGAATGTGAAAAAAAATTTCATTTGTGTTTGTGTCTCAAATTTATTTTTGCATTTATGTTTGAAAATATGTTTTACATGGTAGTTGAATGAGTTTATTTATTTATTTATTTTTTTAAATACTTGAGAGGAATTCTTATGATGTTGGGAATTTATTAAAAGTAGAAAACAAAATATGTTTTAAAGTAGTTCTTTTATTTTTCAAAGCTCTTTTATTTTCTTTGTTCATCCAGTTATAACAAATGGTGAGAAAAATACTAGTAGATTTGTCTACTAGTAAATTGGAATTATGATATTAATTTGATTTCGGAGTATAGGTTTAATGGTTAAATTACAGATTGAAAATAAATTTTATTTCAAAGTGCTATCAGTGTTGTTTAGCCAATTATAACTTCGGAGGTGAGAAAACACCAATAGGTTGGTCTACGAGTAAATTTGGCACATAATATTGATGTTGATATTCAACTACAGGTTTAAAGTTTTAATTAGAGATTGAAAAAATATTCAAAAGTTGCACTTATTAGAATTACATATATGTTTAGAATCTTGTTTAAGATATTAATCGAAAGGGGAAGAAAAATGGCTGTATTTCAAACTTTTTTTATTCAACCTAACTTTATCAATTGCTTATATGTTTATAAATATGTTTACCTTTTTTATAAAAAAAATATATATCTCTAAGATTTGAACATTTACATATATGTTTAGAATCTTGTTTCACAGTGCACAATCATAAGAATAACACGATGTCCATTTTTTATATAGTTAATATTACCTTAATTTTAAAATTTGGAGGGGTTATGACCCCCTTTGCTCTCTTGTTAGATTCGTCATGTCCCTGCTAAGCCTCACTAAGTGCATTTAGTTTGAATAATATTAAAGATATAATATTCTTCACTTTCTTTTTCACAACTTATAAAGATGACAATTTGTGATTGGAACACCATCAATTTTATATGGATCCACCGCTGGTAACATTTTTTCTATTCACAAATCGTAATAGATTACATCAAAAGTTAGGAAAAATTTTGTTTTGATTTAGTTTTCAGATAAGAACCAAGTTTTCTGGGGGTCCCAATTGGCTTTTAACCACAGATTTATATAGATTTTTTGTCCTATGGGCATGGATTTGGACATCCCACATGAATGTAGAAGATCTGAAATTTTGTTTACTTGGGTCAGGCATTATGTACCCTCAATCAGCTGCACACATGATTGTTTACCTTTTGTCTAGATTTTTCTGATGTGCCTGGTATTATGGAGTGACAACCAAAAGAAATGTTCTAAACTTATTACAAAGAGCCATAGGCAACATTTTTAATTTATCAGAGAGAGATGGCATATGCACTTATTTTGTCACTTTGATGCGTTAGCATGACACATTCCAGAGCCTCAAAATGTTGATCCTTTAGGATCTGGTAGCCAATTTCGTAGTTAAAACTACATACACTACATGATAAAGTCTACAGACAAGTGCCTAGGAATCGTAAAACTAAACCAGTCCAGAAAATACGACTAAAAAACACGCCAATTTTCAGGAAGACCACGTTACATAATTGTTCTTGGATAAATAAACATGGTTCTGGCATCATCAACTAATTTATAATTCTCAAGAAGTCAAACTCCACCAAGATGATTTAGCTTTCACTTAAGCTATCTGTCTGTCATCCTTGACAACCAGTCCACGAAGATCTTTCTTAAAATTCCACGCTCTGTGATAACAAGCTCATTTCTTTTCCACAATTCACTTGATAAGGTTTCTAACTAATATTCGATTTATGGTTTACAACATAAGTTTTCATTTTTTTTTTGCCAAGTTTTATTTAGCTATAATGTTAGTTTAAATATTTTTCTTCTGGACAAGTTCAATACTATGTTTAATGTAGTTAAGAAAGTCAACTTTTGATTCATGGGGTACATTGTTAAAACTTCATCTTATTGTTTTTCTTTACTCTTTTTCCACATTTCTGTTCGTCTAGTTAGCACTAGCAGTGACTGAAGTCCCAGGTTCAAGCCAGAATACAACTTTCAGATTGATTTTATTTAGATATAATTTCATTTCTATGTAACCAGTATGAAATAAGATTATTTTTTATTTTTGTTATTTGTATCTTTAATATGGCTCCCGTAGACCATTTCCAGTATCAGTTATATTGCAATTATTTCCAACTAAGGGAGTCAAAATTTGTAGACTTCATGAGAAATATGCCTTACATTGTTTTTCTAATTTTATAGGGAAGTAATGGCTATAGTTGATAAAAGTGAGCCTCAAACAAGACTTGAGGTTTGTGCTTAGTCTCTGTTACATTGGTTGAATTTCTTTAAGAAGAAGATATATATACACATAAATTCAATCCAATTGAAATGTATATCTAATATTTTAAAATTGTAAGAAGCAGGGAAAATATAAAGCAGTGGCAGTTTGCTGGATTCTTGGACTGGGGTCCCTTATGTCATGGAACAGTATGCTGACTAGGAGATTACTACTGCAAGTTGTTCCCAGTAAGCTATTCATAACTTATGTTACTTGCCAGTTCTTCTTTAAGTCCAATGAAAATCAGTAGACAGCTAGATTTGCCTTTTCTTAAGTGATCATTGACGTTTTTCTGACCCAAGAATATGAAATCTAGTCTAAGACATTGTTGTGATTCAAATAAGTCACTTGGCAGCACAAGGTGCAATTTCAATTTCATTCAAGTGGCTATGACATTGTAGATAAAAGGCAGGTGAAAAATTGCCTGCTGTAGGAACCTAATTCTTAGAAGAATAGGAGTAAGATTGTCTTATCCATTCTGGAAGGCAAGCCTTAACAATGCACACGAGTAAGATTAGTATATTCTTCAATTCTGAAAAGAAAAAGAAAATGAGGAAGAGTTCTAATTCCTTCATTACTAATTTACTATACTTGTTAGTTGGTTAGTGTCTATAGTAGTTGAAGCATCTTTTCATGTTCAAAAGATAGTAGAAGGGAACCAACCCTCATTGATTTCTCAAACTTGAACAGTGCAAGGGAATTACTTGCTGAGTTACTTAGATAAATGTTTCAATTCTATATCTTACTACACACTAGAACAAAGTGAAAAATTTTCAAGATTGACAAGACTGATAAATTTTTCCTCTTTCTTTGAAGCTATACCACCCTTCAAGGGTACTTACCCTCGTTTATGAACCTTTTGCAATTGTGACAATGGCATTGCTAGCCTACAATGAATCAAAGATTGATACTAGATTGCGGAATTTGATTGGATACTCTCTCTTCTTTGCAAGTACTGTGATGCTCATAGTTGTAAGTAATGCTGATACAGTGATACTTTGTGATATGCCCAACTCAGTCTTGGATTGCATCATTAGATTAATTACTTCAATCTTGTTTGATGTCAATTCACTGATTATTTCTTCTAATAAATATGGTTCGACCTTCCATTCATTTTTCTGTGAAAGTTGGACTTAGCAACATCTAGGAAAGGAGGAGTTGGTCCTTATATTGGTATATGTGCAATTGTTGGTTGCTTTGGAGTAGCAGATGCCAATGTTGAAGGTGGAATGATTGGAGACCTATCTTTCATGCACCCAGAACTCATTCAGGTTTCTTCTGCTCAATGTTTTTTGACATTCTTTCCGTTTTTCTTCTTATTCTTTTTTCCCGCAGGCAATCAAATTGCTATCTTAATACACACTGTTACTATGTTCTGCAGTCCTTCCTTGCTGGCTTGGCTGCATCAGGGACTCTAACATCAGTTATGAGAATAGTAACAAAAGCTGCCTTTGAGAAATCTGAAAATGGTCTTCGCAAGGGGCTAGTATGTGAATTTTTTAATCTACATTTTTTTTAAAGATCCACCATTGATGTCACTTTTATTATGCACCAATCAGAACAGGCCAAAGCAATTGTGAAAAATATTGTATCCCTAGACTGATAGTTTCTTTAATAATAGAGAAAATTGCAGGTTCTATTTCAAATAATTGTTAGTTTCTGTGCTGAATTACTTGGAGCCTGATGTTTTATATTCTGAATTGGTCCTTTTCTTGTGGTTTATATAAGTATGCATTTATCATATGCTACAGTGATCATAAGTGCAGAGGATGATATACTGGACTAGTATGCAACTACTACTTAGGTTCACACTGCAAGCAAACATTTGACTCCGCAATGTTTTAAATGTATTTTAGGAACTTTCCTCAGCAATAATTTGCTTTATGACTGTAATTTGCAGTGTTATTCCTAGCAATCTCAGCGTTCTTTGAGTTTCTCTGTGTTATTCTCTATGCCTATTTCTTCCCTAAACTGCCAATAGTGAAGTACTGCCGGTCAAAGGCAGCATCTGAAGGATCAAAAACAGTATCAGCTGACCTTGCTGCCGCTGGAATCCAAGTGGAAGCAGACCAAGAAGTATTGTAACACTCCCATTATTCTCATAATGCATGGTGTTTCAAGGGCATTATAAGATTTCAAATCACTAACAAGCTTTAAAAAATTTCACAGGCTGAAGGGAATGCTGATCACCATGAGAGATTGAGCAATAAGCAACTATTCTTTGAGAACATTGATAATGCAATTGACCTGTTCCTGATATATGCGCTGACATTGTCAATTTTCCCTGGTTTCTTATATGAAAATACAGGAACACACCAGTTGGGGTCATGGTAAGTATTCGTTTGTCCCAAAGTGAGATTAGTTAGTTTATTAATGGTGATTTTTGTGCACTCCTTATGTAATGATCTGTTTTGGGGGCCTTATAAGTTGAAGTGTTTCTGTAATTTTTTTTTTTTTTAATGAAATTATCATATTAAAAAAAAAAAAAAAACTATAGAATTTTTACAAGGCACGTGGCGTTTGCAGGTACCCACTAGTTCTGATTGCAATGTACAGCGTCTGGGATTTCCTATCAAGATACATTCCTCTTTTGCAATGCCTAAAGATGGAATCTAGAAGGGGCCTTATGATACTCTTTCCCGGTTCTTACTCATCCCGGCTTTCTACTTCACAGCAAAATATGGTGACCAAGGATGGATGATCATGCTCGTATCCTTCTTGGGACTATCCAATGGTTATCTCACTGTCTGTGTCCTCACAGTAGCACCCAAAGGCTACAAGGTTAGTTGATATCATTGTTCACAACATATAGCACATTTAACATTTGCCATAGGCTCCTAACAAAATTTCCTTCAATCGGTTTTTTGTTTTGTAGGGACCTGAGCAAAATGCCTTGGGTAATTTGCTTGTGTTGTGTCTTCTAGGTGGTATATATTTGCAGGAGTTGCTCTTGATTGGTTGTGGATAATTGGTCATGGAAGCTTTTAAGGCGAGAAGTCCATAATGCTATCACTGAATAAACCACTGAACAAACCAATCGCCTTACTTGATTTTAGAACTTTTTGTGTAATTATAATGAAAGCAAATTGTAGAGGCTTGATGAAATTATTAACTTTGAACCCACCAACAACAAGTTATTGAGTGGTATAAAATTGTTTAGAATTGCACTAGGTGTAACTTGAACTATATATATATATATATATATAGATTGATAAAATGGGCTTTTGCCCCTTTTAAAAAAACAATCCAGCATTTTGTCTTTTTTCCCAAACTAATTAGGGAAATGCCCCTCTTTTGAAACTCGATTTATGATAAATCGAGTTATAAAAAAAAAAAATTCTGCAGCCCTATAGTAGCGTTTTTAAGGACTTATAGTGACGTTTTCAGGACCTAGAGTGACGTTTTTTAACTCAACCTATATGAAATCGAGTTATAGGCAATTTTTTTCATTTTTTTTTACCTATAACTCGATTTCATATAGGCCGAGTTACAAAATGTCACTAGAGGTCCTAAAAACGTCACTATAAGTCCTTAAAAACGTTGCTATAGGACCTAACTCGATTTATCATAAATTAAGTTTCAAAAAAGGAGGATTTCCCTAATTAATTTGGGAAAGAGGGAAAAATGCTGGATTGTTTTTTTAAAAAGAGCAAAAGCCAATTTTTTCCATATATAGATTGAGTAAAATTGGTATTAAGTTTTGCCGTACAATGTTTATTTATCAAATAATTCACTACAAAAAACTTGGCCTATAGTGGCGTTTTTTTTAACGGCGTTTGTCAAAAACGTCACTATAGGTACCCTATAGTGGCGTTTTATATAAACGCCACTATAGGCACCCTATAGCTGCGTTCAGCAAGTCCTATAATGGCGTTTTATATAAACGCTACTATAGGTACTCTATAGCAGCGTTTTTAAGGGCCTATAGCAGTGTTTTTAAAAACGCCACTATAAATCCGACCTATAATGGCGTTTCTCATGGTCTTACAAACGCTGCTATAGGCACTTTTTTTTTTTTTACTTTTTTTTAATTTTTTTTTTCGGCTGGGTTTAATTTTTTTTATAATTATAATAGACCTATAGTGGCGTTTGTTTGACAAACGCCACTATAGTTCTTCCTGTAGTGGCGTTTGACAAACGCCACTATAGGCCCTTGTAAGTGTGGACCTATAGTGACGTTTGTCAAACGCCACCATAGGCCCTGTAAGTGTACGATCTATAGTGGCGTTTGACAAACGCCACTATAGGTTCTAAAAAAAAAAAACATTTTCACAACAAATTTCACTACATTTTAACAACATTTTTACAACAAATCATGGGTAATTAATTGTTGTTAGTTGAAATTTGAATTTAGCACTGAGATTGCTTTTTTAACCCAACAATAAGAACCAATAACAACCCACCATTTAAAATTTGTTATAAAAATATTGTTGTAAAAATATTTTATGGTATATTTCAAACTATTCTTAAAAAAAAAAAATAAAAAAAAAATCCGTAAAAAAAAGGGGTGATATATTCTAGCTAGGAATATACCATAGAATATTCCTAGAATATTCTATAGCATATTCCAAAATATTCCTTTAAAAAAATTAAAAAAAAAAACTAAAAAAAAATCAATCCGTAAACACAAAAACTATTATTTGTTTTAGGAATATGCCATAGAATATTCTATGGCATATTCTAAACTATTCTTAAAAAAAAAAAAAACAAAACGATTCAACGTTTCAGGTAATATATATATATATATATATATATTATTATATATTTATATTTAAATGAGAAGTATTATATTAACAACATTTTTATAACGTTTTCACAACAAATTATAAGTAGTTAGTTTTTATTGGTTTAAATTTGAACTGAACACTAAGATTATTTTTTTGCCCCAACAGTAACAACCAGTAACAATATGCCACTTAAAATTTGTTGTAAAAATATTGTAAAAATGTTGTGAACATGCGTTTCTCTATATATATATATATATGAGGTGCTACGTGCACAACATTTTTACAATATTTTCACAACAAATCATAAGTGGTTAGTTATTATTAGTTCAAATTTGAACTTAACACTAAGATTACTTTTTTTTCCCAATAATAACAACTAGTAACAACTTATCACTTAAAATTTATTGTGAAAATATTATGTACATATCATTTATATATATATATATATATATATAAAAGAACTAAACAAAAAAAATTTAAAATTCAAAATTCAAAACCCACCTAACCCCACCTACCCCCACTCACCTTATCAATTCATATTCTCTACGTTTAGCCAACTTGTTTAGACTTTCTTTTTTTTTTTTTTTTTTCCTTTTCTTTCTTTCTTTTCTCCCTTATCTCAATTTCTTCAAACTTCTTCAGACTTCTTTTTCTCCCTTACTCCCACTCACCTTATCAATTCTTTTTCTCAACGTCTAGCTAGCTTCTCCACTCTTCTTTTCTCTCTTTTTTTTTCCTTCTTTCACTATTCTTTCACTACACACCTAGATTTATTCTTTTCTCTTCCTCTCCATTTTGATTTTATTTCCCCTATTTTATTTGTGGTAGTGTTAATGTTAGTGGGTTTTGGATTTGAAGAAGGTGCTGCAAGTAAGTATTTTTTTTTAAAAAAATTTTAATGATTGTTTTGGTCTTTTCCTTGATTAATTTTTGTGAATTCTTTGGCTTTTTATTATTGATAGGTATAGAGATCTCAAGTGTGATAATATCTTTGTTAATAGAACCAAAAAAGTAGTGAAAATTTTGAAATCTATTTGATGATTTCTTTTTGCAGGTTGGTCTATGGTGGCTGAATGTGTTGGGGTGGAGTTGCTATTTTTTTTTTTTTTTTTGGATGTGAGCATATTTTGTTTAACTTTGAATTTTTTTTGGTGGGTTTGTGTTTCATTTTGAATTTGCTGGACTATAGTGTTTGTATTTTGTATTTTTTTGAATTTGTATTTTTTTAGATTTGGATTTGTAATTTGCTGAACGTATTTTGTTTCATTTTGTATCATTTAATTTAATTAAAATTGTAATATTAATTTAATTACAATCTTAATTCAATTAAAAAAAAAAAACTTTTTCACGTAAAAAAAATTCTTTTGATCCAAAATTTTTTTTGGTGGTGGTTTGGCTATAGTGGTTATTGTTCCGTCACTTTATACCCATAGTGGCGTTTACAAACGCCACTATAGACTAATTTTTTTAATTTTTAAAAAAGCTATAGCCTTTTTCAAAAATAAAAATTGGTTTATAGTGGCGTTTGCAGGTGGTCCTATAGTGGCGTTTTTGTAAAACGCCATTATAGGTCTATAATGGTGGTACAATAGTGGCCACTATAGCAAACGCCACTAGCCAAAATGGGCCTATAGTGGCGTTTTTAGTACCTATAGTGGCGTTTCACAAACGCCACTATAGGACCAGTTTTTTGTAGTTAAAAATATCTTGTTTCAATCTATTCTACTTTATATATATCATCAATTCCAGTCTATTTCTTTCAAAAAATAAAAATTTCCCGTCAACAAAACTATCTTTTTTTTCCCTTATAAAATAACCAAAATTAAAAATAAAAATAAATTACACTAGCTTTTTTACTTTTTATTTAGAATCTTAACATACTCTATAACATACTATAACTGGTGAAATATAAAGTGAAACAATCAAACGAGAGACATTTTTTTTTTTTTTTTTTTGGAAAATCAAATGAGAGACATGATTCTAATTCAATTGTGTCATTTATTAATTTCAAGAAATAGAGAGAGTTTAAATTTAAAAATTAAAACCCCTGTAGTTATGAACTCTATCCTTTACGTTATATTAGTAATTAAAGTTGATTATCATGAATTTTACTGTTGCAGTTAAGCTCATAAAGAATTTCTTTAAAAGGGAAAAAAAGTCAAATAAAAAATTTTATTTTTTAAAAAAAAGTAGAAAAAAAAATTTTATTTCTGACTAATAAATTTCTTTTTTTTTTTTTTTGGCTAATCGACTAATCAATTTCACTCTGAGCCTCTTTCATACAAGTTTTATAGATACCTTTGCCCCTCACAGCCTTCGAGTGGCACTTAAAACTAAGAATCTCAGCCATCAAATCAAAACTTTGGCAGCAGAAGCAAAAAAAAAAATCGGTAGCTAGTGCTAATTAATGGTTCCATTTGGATGATGATGATCAGTACACTAATGCGATCCTACAAGTTGTCCAGAGTCTTCAGACTAATTCATTAATAACACAGAAGATTCACTATTTACCCACACAATGTAAATTGAGAGCACGCACTTGGTGGTTTGAAAAAAAAAAAAAAACAAGGGTCAATGTCCCAATAGGCTAATATAAATCAAAGCATTTGAAAGTTTAGGATTGATTGGATTAATAGAAGTATAACAATATATCATTATAGTTCAAAGGATCCATTCACTAAATAAAAACAAAAACCAGAAACCTTCAAAGCACTAACAGAGAGATAGCAAATTAATACTTACTTGTAGGCTGTAGTGATCACCTTTTTCTTACAAAATTCCAGTAGAAATGTCTGCCACCAGAGGAAATTTGGGGTTTAAGATGTTAGGTTTGGAAGGTGGAACTAGAAGCTAAACCCAGAAAGGGAAAATTGGCAAATTGCTTTGGTTACAGGTTACAATACTGGTTGATATGGGACCCACGTGGGTCTACGTGTCATGTCTTTTAGTAAGGTACAACGTGGCTACATGTCACTCTAATTTTTGTTCCAATTGCTTTTTGTCTGATTGGATTAAAGGAGTAGGTATGAAGATACGAGAAAAGTAAAATAGACTTGACTGTAAATAGATTAAGTTTGGACTAAATCTACTCTATTTTACTCTCTCTCCCTCCCCTCAATTCAAACAGACAATTTTTTTACCTCATGATCCAATCATAAATAAGGATAATATAATGTGTCCAACATGCAAACATCGTTGGTACTCAGCAGGGTGCAGCAGTGGAACATTGTTATTACTCTCTTAGACTCCGTTTGGGAGTTCATATAAGAATAGAATGGAATGATCATAAGGGAATAGAATGGAATGTATTTAAGAAAGGGAAAAGAATGGAATGGAATGAAATTAAGTAACCTTAATTGGATGTTTTAAAATAAAGAAATGAAAATGAATGGAATGTAAGTAATCTTATTTGAGAGCAACATTGAGGAAATGGAATGGAATCATTTTATGATAATATTACTATTAGACCCCTATTTTAAAATAAAGAATTGAATATATAGGGGTATTTTAGGAGTTTTAGTAAAAAAATTATTAAATCTAATTTTATTCCCTCATATTCCTCCCAATTTCGGGAGGAATGAAAATTTGAGATTTTAAGGGAATAGAGATGAATGAGTGTTCCCTCCTACTCATTCTATTCCCTTCCACTTAAACTCCCAAACAAGGAAATGAGTTTTTCATTCCCTCCATTAAAACTATCAAACAATGGAAGGAAAAAATATTCTAAAATTATTATTTTCATTCATTTCCATTCCATTTCATTACATTCCTTCCTCCCAAACGAAGCTTTAGTCTCTTTTACTACTTTTTTTTTTAATTTTTTTATTGCATTTCTCACTAACAAAAAATGTGTCATATTAACGGATGTTTTTAGGACAATTGTTAATAAATCATAATAGGAAAGTTTTGACACCACTTTTATGGAAAATATAAAAATCTGTCAATAATATTTATTGTTTTATCATTCCCCCAATAAAATCAATATATATATATGTGTGTGTGTGTGTGTGTGTGTGTGTGTGTGTGTGTGTGTGTGTGTAAAAGCGAAGATCTCATATGAGAAAACATGAAGTTCCATCAAGTGGCGCATTCTATATAAAAAAATTGAAATATTGACTTTTTATTTCGTTTGGTTCAATGTTTCAAGAATTGTCTAATTAAAAATAAATATTTTTTGTATCTTTTAGTTCAATATTTCTAGACTTTTCATCCCTCATGCATACACATAAAACTCTTTGCATTTTAATTCACTATTTTCACCTCTTGCACTTCTACCCCTTTATATATACCTACTTATAATCCTTCATGCCATTCCATGTCAAATATAGCAAACTTTCAATGGCACTTACCTAACTCTAACATTTTTGTCACATCTAATCTTAACTCGTATGAGTTGGTTACAACCAAGGAAGGGGGGCTTGCATTTTAGATTAAGTGACAACGACAATTACGATTTTAATATTAAAGTCAAATATTGTAAATTTGGGAGTTTTGTAAATGATGTAATTGATTGTGGGTATTTGGGATGCGTATTTTGTTTTAGAATTAAAGAGAAAGAGAAAAACACATTTTAATCAACTTTTATTCTATAATATTTCTCCAAAGTTGTTTTTTATTTCTCATTACTTGAACTGAATAATTTAATAGATATATGTGTATAATTTATAATTGTTTTTATAATGAATTCGTTACTAACAAAGATTTACAATAATTATACTATAATATATATACAATATTCTCCAAATTAATCTTATATAAAATATTATAATATTATCTATGCACGGCACACACAACTTACTAGTGTTTCTAAAAATAGCTCCTAAATCAATTTTTTAAACTAAGGGTATTGGCTAGACGTGAAAATATCAGATATTGGAAAATTTCGAGGCCCACCTGGCATATCCGTTGCAGGAAACTTTTACAGCAAATGCATGGTGTCATCATGCAAATATTCAAAAACGTGGCAAATCTCATATTCCACGTGGAATCCATGCACGTCAAAATATGTTTTTTACTTAACACTAGTTATGATGGTGCATGCAAGCCCGTGGTATCTCTTAAGCAGGAAAATTAAGATAAAACTTTTATTTGAAGAAGTATAAAACTATATACATTAAAAATGTATGTCATACAAAATTAATCTAATTCGTATACGAGTTTTTATCACACACAAAGTTATGGTAGCTATTTAATATATAAATATCTATTTTACTATAATAGTTTCTTAGTAATTATTTGCTAAAGACAATATTCACTTACTAAAAATTTCTAAGAATATTTACGAATATTATTATTTTCTAATAATAAACAAGTGATTTTTGCTAAGGCATGTCACAATATTTAAATTTTCATAATGAATGATATTATATGCTACAATTAAAACTCTTCATCAAATACCTTCAACCATACACAATGAAAATTTTGTCATTCATACTTTATTCTTTATCATTCTACATGAGTCTAGGAGCAATGTTTAGTTTACTTAGTTTTTAATGACACCCATTTTAGATAAGAAAATAAATATTAAAAAAAAAAGATAACAAAAAACATATGTCATCGAATTTTCCATTAGATAAATTATGAGTTACGAATATTTAACCTAGAAAATCAATGATCTGCGTAATAAATAAAACACCTTATACCACCATCTAAAAGTTAAAGTATGTTAATAAAAATTTTGGGATGTTAAAATTTAGTGGGGGTATTTTAGACATTCCACAATAAAATATTTTAAGAATCATAAGTTTTCATTAGGGTTTAATTAAGAAAATAACAATATGATATATTTGCCGTTTTCCAAACTATTAAGGGAAAAATTGCTTAATTTTAAAATTTAAAGAGGAATTGTGAACTATCCTAAACATAAAGGATGAAAAGTGTTTTTATCCTAAGTTTTGTGTGTGTGTGTGTAAAACTATGTGTTTTTACTTAAAATGATGCATAAAGATAAAAATACAATACAAAAATACAAAAAGTCAACCTAAGAAAATTACATATGAAACAGTGAATTTTGACTCAACAGAATGGTATAACATTTTAAAAACATACCTTTATAATTTTGTTATATTTTATTTTGATTTGTAAAAAAATTGATACTTCAGTAGTTGTGAATATATTATGACGACAAGAAAATGTCTTAATATTTTCACAAGAAAAATATTATGTCTACAACATATTCACAATAAATTATAAGTAGTTGGTTGTTACGAGTTGTTATTAGTGAGTAAAAATGTAATTTCATTGGTAAGTTTAAATTAGAACCAATAACAATTTACTACCTATAATTTGTTATGAAAGTATTGTTAAAAATGTTGTGGATGTATCACTTTTTTTTTTTCACAATACCTTTATTATATTAGTTGTAGTTAATTCCAGTGTGATATTTTATTTTTGATTTATAAGGAATTAACATCTCAACAATTGTGAAAATATTGTGACAATTTGTTGTGTTAACTAACAGCTCTATATAAAATTAATTATTAAAAAAGAGCTGACCGGATGATATTACTGATAAAAAGGTCAGTGAACTGTGCAAATTGAACAAACCAAAAAAGAAATATATAGCTACTACTATAGCTTTACGCATTCACACTTTTGTTATGAAAGTGTTGTGAAAAATATTGTAGATGTATCACTTATTTTTTCACAATACATTTTTATTTTTAGTTGTGGTTGGTTCAAAAATGATATTTTATTTTGGCCTTTTAAGAATTAAAATCTCAATAGTTGTGAAAATATTGTGATAGTTTATTATGTTAACTAACAGTTCAAAATGTTGAACAAACCAATTCACTTTAGCTTTTTACTGTAGTTTTAGCGCATTCACGCTTTTTATATATAGAAGTATTCACAAACACATAAAATTATATATATATATATATGTGTGTGTGTGTGTGTGTGTGTGTGTGAGAGAGAAAAAAATGTTTATCTTTGCACAATTGGGGAAAATTTGTCTCCAATTGTTTTGTTTTGAATCAAATTTCTCATAGTCATTTAAAAAAAATCCCTCTAAATAAAACTATCCTATCATATTTTTAGTGTGGGTACCCATGTGTAGTAGTGGTACACTAACATAAGCTCCAAGAGCATATGAAGTGTTAGTGGGAGGGTTACTTAAGCGATGTGGGACAAATCCCACCCTTTCATAATACAAATCCTTGAGGGCTTGGCTCCCCAAAGAGGACAAACCTTCTAGTGTGGTGCTAAGGAGTACAAGAGTTTCCTGGGTACCCACATTAAAAGTGTGTAGTAGTGGTACACTAACACAAGCTCCAAGGGCATATAAAGTGTTAGTGGGAGGGTGTGTAGTAGTGGTACACTAACACAAGCTCCAAGGGCATATAAAGTGTTAGTGGGAGGGTTACTTAAGCGATGTGGGACAAATCCCACAATTTCGTAATACAAATCCTTGAGGGCTTGGTTCCCCAAAGAAGACAAAACCTTCTAGTGTGGTGCCAAGGAGTACAAGAGTTTCCTGGGTACCCACATTTAGCTATATAATCTATTTAATAAATCGATTTGTTTAAATAATAGATGTATATAGTTTTATCAATTACCACTGAATAAATTGGAGATAATTTATTTAAATTGGTTTGAAAAATATCTTTATTCGTTTATATATATTTTGGTTTGTACATTTATAATTCTCATGAGGTACTACTACTATTAGACCATTATTATTAAGATTGGATAATGGTTAATAATAAAGTTTTGAAATATAAGATTAATTGCTTTAGATTTGAAATTTGAAATCTTTTTAGATTTATTTATGCCCTTAGGACTAAGCATTTGTCAGGCTAATAGTAATATTATTTGGAATATGATTGAAAGGTTTGTTTCCCTTTTTCTTTTTCTTTTTTAACAAGAGATTGAGAGGGGTATGTTAAACTTTTTTTTACATAAGAGCTATTTTTGTTTTGTTTGCCCTCATCTCCTTAACTGGCATAATACCCATCTTTATTCGTAACTCTTGATCTCTAAGTTATTTTAAATTTGAATATATTTAAGAACACAATTAATTTCACGGTATATTGAAGTGGTCGATAATTTATACTCATTATTTTTTGTCTTCCACTCATAAACGATTACTTCAACATATAAAATTGGATGAAAAATTGAATGTGTCCGTATTATTATTAATGTAAATAGATAAAGATAAGGATAGAAAGAGAGCACATATATGACTGTGTCACACCATATTATACAGTTGATTACTCATCATTTTCTACAAAGAGAAAAATGATTGGTGATTGAATAGATTGATGTGGAAGCATATATTCATATATGATATACAAGTTATTATCGAAAATATATATATATAAATGATATACAAGTTAAAAGGACTTATAGTGTCAAGTCTATGTTGGTCGGTGGCTGGTAACATTTTGAGACAAAGACTTCTACAATAGGTGCACCGTCCAGAGGTAGAACAAAAACGGAAGAATAATTACCCCTCATCTATATATATCTAAAAGCTGAAGCGTAGCACTTATTGTTGCTACGCTCCAGTTAAGCCACATCAGCATCTATGTCATTATCATTTTTTCTTCCCAAATTTTTATACAATTTTTTTAACATTTAAAGTTAATTAAAAACTCTATTATATTACAATCAAAATATCATATTTATCTTATTTTTAACTATTCTTATTTATTATTAAATTTTCAATTCCATTTTTTTTTTTGAGAAATTTTCAATTCCATTTTAATTTTTCATATCCCCACTACTTTCTACCTTATCTTTCTTCAACATTTCTCATTCCATTTTAACTTTTTATATCCCCACTACTCTCTACCTTAATATCACTATTATCCTATCCTTTTATCTTCCTTTATTTTTTACTTTTCTTATTCTTATCCTCATACTATAAATTTGTCATTCCCTCTCTCATTCCATGCATAATTTTCTATTTTTCCACACACAAAAGGTTCTCTCTCTCTCTCTCTCTCTCTCTCTCTCTCTCTCTCTCTCTCTCTCTCTATTTTTTTCAATTTTTGGTATATTTATTTATTTATTTTCCTTGCATCTCTCTCTCTCTCTCTCTCTCTCTCTCTCTCTCTCTCTCTCTCTCTCTCTCTCTATTTTTCTTCAATTTTTGGTATATTTATTTATTTATTTTCCTTGCATCTCTACTTTTGGTTGATAAACTTTTGTATTCTTTAGAATTCTTCTTTGGATTGATATGATTTAGTTTTGTGTTTTATGTTATTATCTTTTTTATTCTCATTGATTGTTAAATGTTATACTATTGCATTATAAAGATAGTATATAAAAATATAATGTTATTTTATTGCAAAGCATAACTAAAATAATTTGGTGTTTATTGCTATACATTTCATTTTTACTATTTTTCTTCTCATCTTATTTTATTCAACATTTAAATTTAGCAAAATCCACCATATTATTAAATTATTTATATTTTGTCTCATTTTTTTTTTAAATTAAACATATAATATTTTATTTAAATTCAATAAATAAAAATTGTTCTCATAAAGTATTCCCATGAAATGTTACAATGCGTCAATGGAAAAATGAAATACAAAACAAATACCAATTTAGAAACACTAAATATATATATATATATATATATATATATATATGAAACCAAACATAATATAAAAAAAAAAAACTAATAGTTATGGATATACTCACTTAATGGAAGCAAAACGGAGTTAAAAAAAAAAAAAAAAATGTTATAGTACATATTTAGTACATTAGAATTATCATCAAAATTTGGAAAAACAATAAGATGTCAACAAAGAGAGAGAGAGAGAGAGAGAGAGAGAGAGAGGGAGATTTATGGGTAATAAAGTGTAGATGGAGAAACGGAAAAAAAAAAAAAAATTCAGACGTCAATTTGTAACTGTTAATTAGAAAACAAAGAGCTTGATGGGAGGAGTAAAAAAAAATAGAGAAAACCTTACAGAAGGCACTTTACTTCTACTTTTATTTTGGTTGATTTTTTTATTATTGTTCTTGCATCTCTACTTTAGGTTGATTAATTTTTGTATTCTTTAGAATTCTACTTTGGGTTGATACAAATTTTTTTTTTTTTGAAGCCTATTTTTGTGTTTTAAGTTGTTATCTTTTTTTATTATCTTTGATTGTTAAATGTTATTCTATTACATTATAAATATAGTATATAAGAATATAATGTTATTCTATTACATAGCGTAGCTAAAATAATTTAGTGTTTATTCCTATATATTTCATTTTTACTATTTTTCTTTTCATCTTATTTTATTCAAAATTTAAATTCAGCCACATCATCCATATTATTAAATTATTTATATTTTATATCATTTTTTGTTTAAAAAATTAAAAATATAATATTTTACTTAAATTCAAATAAATAAATAAATTTCTTATAAATTCTTCCCATAAAATGTTACAATGCATGAATAGAAAGATAGAATACAAAACACATGCTATTTTAGAAACACTAAATTTATAATAACAACAACAACAACAACAACAACAACAACAACAACAATAATAATAATAATAATATCAAACCAGACATATCATAAAACAAACTAATAGTTATGGATATACTAACTTCATGGCAGCAAAATGGAATAAAATAAAAAAATAAAAATAAATGTTACAATGCATATTTAGTACATTAGAATTATCATCAAATTTGAGAAAACAATAGGATGTTAACGAAGAGGGAAAGAAAGAGATTAGTAAAAGAAATCAAACGTCAATTAAATAAATTAATTAGTAACCATTAATTGAAAACCAAAGAGGCTAACAGGAGTAAAAAATTAATTAAAGATGACCTTACGAATGTCATCAAAAGCTTTACAGTGCAATTAAATAAATTGTTAAATTTCCTTAATTAAATCATATAATCGACAATTAAATACAATCATACAAAATTTAAACTTAAAACTAATCAAACTCTAATCTTAAAAACCATATTTATTATCAAAACTAAAAGGAAGATGTTCTTCAGTAATAATAGAAATTGTGGGGGGGTAAAAGCCCAAACGCATATTGTGGGCCTTAGGCCCCATCTAAAGATATAAGAATGTCCGAGGAGGAGCAAGAGATGGGGAAAGGCCCAGTATAGGGAATCACGTAAGGAAATGGAGGAGAAGTATAGTCCGAGCAGGCTGTACTCCTCAGACTTAGAGAATATCGGTCAGGCACATACCTAGACAATTCGAATGAACTTCCAGGAAGTTCCAATGATAAGG
Organism: Quercus ilex subsp. ballota; assembly: GCA_032727855.1. NCBI lineage: Eukaryota > Viridiplantae > Streptophyta > Magnoliopsida > Fagales > Fagaceae > Quercus > Quercus ilex. Next base: position 86,669,368 of record CM064912.1, read on the forward strand.
ATGAACTCTATATACGCGTAAAGATGATAAGAATGGAGAAATATCTAAAGAAAAAGCTAATGCAACCACATTTATTGCATTACAGCAACTTTTCTAGCCGCATTTATGTGGAGAAGACCCCTGAACAGTGCAGTCTTAGCTGCCACCACTCATGAAAAACTGAAGAAGATACCTGATGTGACATATACTCAAGTGAATGCTTAGATGAAGAACAAGTGTACGATGTAGATGGATTAAAAGAAAACTATATAAACAGAAGAGACCTCTCATGAAAGGGGACCGAGAAAAGAGGGAAAAAGAAAAAGAGGAAAAGCTACTGTAGCTCCAAGAGCAATCTTAGTCATTCTAATTACAATTTGTCTCCTCGGACTTAAATTTGTTCAAGTTCAGAGTGTTTTCACATTTGTTCTTTTGATAAAACTTTGATTAACTGTTGTAGATTTCACAAACAGCCTAGTTCTTTTATCCACTCTCTACAAATTTTATTGTATTGGGCTTATTGGGCTCACATCCCATTTCTTTTGGGCTTGGGTCACAAATCTTGGCCTTACAGAAATATATAAGAAATAAAGATGGAAAAGTTCAAAATCTCATTTTTGAAATTTCATTTAACATTATTTATAAATAATAAAAATAAAAAATAAAATCCTTAAATGCTTATATTCTTCACACATGACTTTTAAAAATCTAATGAAAGATCTAATGAAAGGCTCTAAGATTTTATCTCTCATTTAATGCCACTATTATGAAAATCATTAGCCAGTAAAATATGATAATAGTAAAAAAAAAGTTACAAATGAGATCATGAAAAAACTAATTGGCCACTATTATTATGGAATAAATGTCTTTTTATTTTTTTATTTATTTATTTTTTTTTTATGCATTTAAGGAAATGAAATGTATAGAGTTTACTTATTAAGGTATATTTAAAGATTCACGTTAAAAAAAATATGTAAAGGTTTTTTTGAAAAATAAAGTATATGTAAGGTATTTATTAACTTAAAAGACAATGAAAAACCAATTGTTAATAACTACAATTGTACTCTATAAATCACACACAACACTATATTTAATATCCTAAACAACTTATAAATTTCAACCCAAATCAATCATACAATTACACAATCAAAGCATGAACATGTAACATGAATTACCTTCTGAATCACTACTTAAAATTTTCACAATTATTGAAAGAGAATCACTAAATTTAATTTTTAGGAAACATCAAGACAAGGTATAAGAATTTTAATTTTTAACTTCCATAAAAAAATACTACCCACATTATGTCAACTCTTATGGAAAAGAAGGTTTACATGTAGCATGCAAAACGTGTTTAATTGACTTAGAGATGTAAAAATTAGTCAACCAACTATGGTAGAATTAAGATTTCAAAATTTAAATAAAAAAAATTCTACAATAATAAAAAATTATTTTGCGATAAATATGAATATGAAATGCGTTACTTTTCATTAAAATAGTTCAAATTACAAAATAATAATAATAATGAGACCACCCATAAAAAATAATCACGCGCAACGCGCGGGTACGCAACTAGTTTCTAAATAAATAAGCAACCTAGCTGCCTTTTTTTTTTTTTTTTTTTTTTTTTTTTTTTTTTACTTTTCCTTTTCTTTTTCTTTTTCTTTTCCTTTTTTTTTTTTTTTTTTTTTTTTTTCGTTTTGTGTGTGTGGTGAAAGTAGTCAAGCAACCTAGCTAATTTCTTTTGGTGTCTTAATTTCGATAAATATCCCCTTGTCCATTTTGTTGGTTATCTTTAGAAAAATCTAGTAGTAATATTTTTTTTGTTTTATGGAGGTATCTTTTAATTATTTTTTTTTTCCCTTTTTACATAACAATGTATATGTTTTGAAAACTATTATCCTTGGATTAAACAAAAAAAAAATCATCAGGTGTTAGTCTCACATTAAAAATTAAATTATTGAGTAGGGATTTATAAGTGACCATTTCTTTCCCTTCTAATATAAACTCCCCAAGATGCTAATTAAAAATTAAAAAGAAAAAAGAGCTACTATTCATGTGTGTATACATATATATCGAGATATACAAATTTCGACAGTTCCAAGATGTTTTTGGCCCATGATGACCAAAACCTTCTAGGATTTCGTGCCTAAAGTTTCAGATATATAAAATACATATTTTATAACTGTCATCAAGTGAGAAGATAGACACAAAAACATATACTATGCCACACGCTCCTATGAAGCTATTGTAACACTTGTGCACTTTAGGGTTTTGTACCAAGCTATTTTTAGATCTACAAGTGTAGATTGAAGAACTTTACACTCAACAACTCTCAAGTTGCTGGAGTTAGTCACTTGCTAGAATTCGTGCATAGCATTAGTCACATACTAGGATCTGTTCAAAGGAATAAGTCTTCTACAAAATCAAGTCCAATTAGAGATTGGAGTAAAGGTTCAACTATAGGTTGGTGTGGAGCCTGTTATTTAAAAAGATATAGGAATCGTAGGAAATGGGTTTGGGGCCCAACGGCCCAGTCTGAGGACATTTGCTTGTCCGAGGATGGTTACAGAGATGTGTTGTGATAGAAATCATATATACAAAGTACAAAATGCGACCGAGGATAGGACTCACCTCGGATACCATGGTCCGAGGTAGAGGTAACTACCTCTTTATCCAAGATACCCCACAAAGTTGTATTAGAACGGGAAGAAAAATATAGACCTCAGGAAGAACCAGGGAAGATAACAAATATCTCATAAAGCTGCTACCTCCACATTAAGTGCTTTCCAGCTAACTCTCTGGCCGCATTAATGTGGAGGTGATACCTGAACAGTAACCAAGCAGTTTTATGGCTACTAAGCAAAAGTTCCGGGAGGTGTTAGATGGGACAGAAAGGCGTTCTTAGGATAGAAACTACACGTGTACAGTGGGAATGGGAAAGGAATGCAGTATATAACATGAAAGCAAGTGACATTAGGAAGGACTTTTTGGAAAAAAGAGGAAGGAGGAAGAGAACTGAAGAGGAGACCCCCTGAAAACTAGCCGAGGAGAGTTGTTACCCTACAGTTAGCTTGAAGTATCCTTTACTACACTGTAACTATGACTTTTTCTATGAAATAGAACTAGTTCTTGTACCCATGCTCTAAAAATTTATTGTTTGGGCTCGTTGGGCTAGAAACCCACCCTTTTTCTGGGTCCAATCCATTTGGAGTCCCTACAGTTGGTATTTTGGGATAGGTCAGGTAATGGTAAAATCCCTTATATTTATAACCGTTTGTTCATTATTAGTGGATTCTTAGAAATGGTGACCTAAAATCATGATTTTTAAACCCAATACGGTCAAAGAACCGGTTTTAGTCCCAGTTCCTTGTTTTTTACCCATTTTGGGTGTTTTTACAAACCAGATTGGTGCTCGATTCCTAGTTGAACCAGCTGGCTTGGTCCGATTTTTAAAACTATGCCTAAAATTCTCCTGTTAAGGTTTTTTCCTTGCTAAGGTTTTCTCCATTTGTTAACAAATTACCATATCAAATTTAATTTCCGCTACACTCTAATTTAGATTGGTGATTTGTTCGTGCCTCCACATTATTGCATGTAATTAAAATAATTAATCAATTTGTGTAATTGAATTAATTAGTTGGGGTCTATTTATAACCCAACACACACACACAGGCCCCCTTTGCTCTCTTGTTAGATTTGTTGTTAAGAATATATATATATATATATATATATATATAGAGAGAGAGAGAGAGAGAGAGAGAGAGAGAGAGAGAGATGCTATAAAGACACAACATTTTTCACTATCATTTTCATAATTTACTAAGGTGACAATTTGTGATTGGAACACCATTACTTTCATGTAAATCCACCACTAATAGCATTTTTGTTATCCACCAATCACAATATATCATGTCAAAAGTTAGGAAAAAAAATGTTCTGATTTAGTTTTCCATATAAGAACCAAGTGTTACAGGTTTATATATATATATATATATATATATATGTTATGTCCTTTGGGCATGGATTTGCACATCCCACAAGTAAACAAAACTTCAGATCTGAAGTTTTGTTTACTTGTGTCAGGCATTATGTACCCTCAATCAGGTGCACATGATTGTTCACTTGTTTACATTTTCTGATGTGCCTGGTATTATGGAGGTGACAACCAAAAGAAATTTTCTTGAGTTATTACAAAGACCCATGGGCAACATTTTTAATTTATCAGAGAGAGAGAGATGGCATATGCACTTACTTTGTCACTTTGATGTGTTAGTATGACGCATTCCAGAATCTCAAAATGTTGATCCTTAAGAATTTGGTAGCCAATTTTTTAGTAAAAACTTTCTGCCGGGGAAACAAACAAAAATATCTAGATTCACATAAGAATAGTATGAACACAAACTTAGAAGATGAATCTGAACTGAAACCACCAGATCTGATTCAGTTGGGTAAAGCAATACTAAATAATAAAGCTTTGGCTGATGAGAAAGCTGATATCACATGGACATCTTTTTCTATTTCTCACGTTTGGCCATTTACTTCAAAAATTTATTGAACTTATTGACCTTACATTTGGGCCAAATGTAAATTGAAGTAAATGGCCACACAATGTAAATTGAGAGCATGCACTTGGTGGTTTGAAACAAAAACAACAAGGGTCAATGTCCCAATAGGCTAATATAAATCAAAGCATTTGAAAGTTTAGGATTGATTGGATTAATAGAAGTATAACAATATATCCTTATAGTTCAAAGGATCCATTCACTAAATAAAAACAAAAACCAGAAACCTTCAAAGCACTAACAGAGAGATAGCAAATTAATACTTATAGGCTGTAGTGATCACTTTTTTCTTAAAAAATTCCAGTAGAAATGTCTGCCTCCGGAGGAAATTTGGGGTTTAAGATGTTAGGTTTGGAAGGTGGAACTAGAAGCTTAACCCAGAAAGGGAAAATTGGCAAATTGCTTTGGTATTGCAAGTTACAATACAGGCTGATATGGGACCCACGTGGGGTCTACATGTCATGTCTTTTACTAAGGTACAACGTGGCTACATGTCACTCTAATTTTTGTCTCACTACTTAAGTTGCTTTTTGCCTATTTGGATTGAAGAGGAAGGGAAAAAGAATAGAGAAAAGTAAAGTAGAGTGGACTGAAAATAGATTAAGTTTGGGCTAAATCTACTCTACTCTACTTTACTCCCTTTCCCTTCCCTCAATTCAAACAAACAATTTTTTTTACCTCGTGATCCACTCATAAATAACTAAATAAGGATAATATAATGCGTCCAACATGCAAACATCATTGGTACTCAGTGAGGTGCAGTAGTGGAACATTGTTATTACTCTTTTAGGGGGTGTTTGGATTTATGATTTTCATAGCTCATAACTCTGTTTTCATAACTTATAACTCAAAAATGGTGGGACTCATGATTCAAAAGCTTGTTTGGATTTTGTTTTTAGTTGTTTCCAGTTTTTGTTTCCATCACTCAATTCTCTGATTTTTTAGTGATAAGTGTTTTCAGTTTCCATAACTCTGCTTTCAATGGCAATTTTGTAATTATATTCACATGGTGGGATCCATTACATTGTATTGTCAACTCAACTCCTGACACCAACGACTCCTTCTTTTTCTCTTTCTTTCTTTTGCCTTTGTTTTCTTTTTTCCTCACTTCTTGCTTTCTCTCCACAGCTTCCTTCTCTCTTTCTTTTTTTCGCTTCCTTCTCTCTTTCTTTTTTTCTTTCTAACTCACGCACCAGTCCTCACACTTTGGGACTTCACTCTTTTCACTCTCTCTACCCAAATGGCCGAATGGCCTCTCCCTTTTATTTCTTTCACCTTTTCTTCTTTTCTTCCTTTCACACTCTTCTCATCAAATCACAATAAATACAAGCCACTTATTTTGACTTTGCTTCATCCAATTTCTTTTCTTCAGCTCTGCCATAGCCGAATGACTTGCCTTTTGCTTCTTTCTTTTCTTTTTTCCTTCAGTGTGTCCAACACGCCTAAGCCAACCAACCATGCTGAATTTTGTACATAGTGTGGGTTTGGATACGACATTCCCAAACCCATGTTTGCGTTTTCAAACCTTTTTTTTTTTTTTTTTCAGCTCATGAACAGTAAATCACATGAATTTACTGTGCACAGACAAAAAAAATACTGTTCACGCACTTTTTGGTACTATTCACACACGATTTATGGGACCCACAGCTATTTTATTAAAAAAAATATATTAAAAATGTTCCTGCGGCACTATTCATATTAGAACAAAGTGAAAATTTTGCAAGATTTACTAGTCTGATATAGTTTTCCTCTTTCTTTGAAGCTATACCACCCTTCAAGGGTACTTACCCTCGTTTATCAACCATTTGCATTTTTGACAATGGCATTACTAGCCTATAATGAGTCAAAGATTAATACTAGACGGCAGAATTTGATTGGATACTCTCTCTTCTTTGCAAGTAATGTGATGCTCATAGTTGTAAGTAATGCTGATACAGTGATACTTTGTGATATGCCCAACTCAATCGTGGATTGCATCATCAGATTAATTACTTCACACTTGTTTGATGTCAATTCACTGATCATTGCTTCTAATAAATTTTGTTCAACCTTCCAATCATTTTTCTGTGAAAGTTGGATTTAGCAACATCTGGGAAAGGAGGAGTTGGTCCCTATATTGGTATATGTGCAATTGTTGGTTCCTTTGGAGTAGCAGATACTAATGTTCAAGGTGGAATGGTTGGAGACCTATCTTTCATGCACCCAGAACTCATTCAGGTTTCTTCCGCTCAATGTTTTTTGACGTTCTCTCTCTGTTACTAGCCTATCAACCTGCTATCTCTTCTTCTTCTTCTTTTTTCCCTCAGGCTATCAAATTGCTATATTAATACACACTTTTACTATGTTCTGCAGTCATTCCTTGCTGGCTTGGCTGCATCAGGGACTCTAACATCTGTTATGAGAATAATCACAAAAGCCGCCTTTGAGAAATCTGATAATGGTCTTCGCAAGGGGGCTAGTATGTGAATTTTTTAAACTACATTTTCTTTAAGGTCCACCACTGACACCACTTTTATTATGCATCAATCAAAACAGGCCAAAGTAGTTGTGAAAAATAGTGTCCCTAGACTAATCGAATCTCTAATAATAGAGAAAATTGCAGGTTCTATTTCAAATATTTGTTAGTTGCTGTGCTGAATTACTTGGAGCCTAATGTTTTATATTCGGAGTTGGTCCTTTTCTTGTGGTTTATATAAGTACGCTTTTTCTCATATGCTATAGTGATCACAAGTGCAAAGGAAAGTTTATTTTTATAAACTGGACTAGTAAGCATCTACTTTTTAAGCTCACACTGCAATAAAAAATTTGACTCCACAATGTTTTAGATGTATTTCAGGAACTTTCCTCAGCAATAATTTGTTTTATGACTGTCATTTGCAGTGTTATTCCTAGCAATCTCAGCGTTCTTTGAGTTTCTCTGTGTTATTCTCTATGCCTTTTTCTTCCCTAAACTGCCAATAGTGAAGTACTACCGCTCAAAGGCAGCATCTGAAGGATCAAAAACAGTATCGGCTGACCTTGCTGCCGCTGGAATCCAAGTGGAAGCAGACCAAGAAGTATTGTAACACTCCCATTATTCTCATAATACATGGTGTTTCAAGGACACTATTAGATTTCAAATCACTAACAAGCTTTTAAAATTTTCACAGGCAGAAGGGAATGCTAAACACCATGAAAGATTGAGCAATAAACAACTATTCTTTGAGAACATTGATTATGCAATTGACCTGTTCCTGATATATGTTCTGACATTGTCAATTTTCCCCGGTTTCTTATATGAAAATACTGGAACACACCAGTTGGGGTCATGGTAAGTATTCGTTTGTCCCAAAGTGAGATTGGTTAGTTTATTAATGGTGATTTTTGTGCACTCTTTTTGTTATGATCTATTTTAGGGGCCTTATAACTTGAAGTGTTCTGTATTTTTTTTTAAATGAAATTATCATTTTTTTTTTTCAACTATAGAATTTTTACAAGGCTCGTTGCGTTTGCAGGTACCCACTAGTTCTGATTGCAATGTACAGTGTCTGGGATTTCCTATCAAGATACATTCCTCTTTTGAAATGCCTAAAGATGGAATCCAGAAAGGGCCTTATGATTGCAACTCTTTCTCGGTTCTTACTCATCCTGGCTTTCTACTTCACAGCAAAATATGGTGACCAAGGATGGATGTTCATGCTCATATCCTTCTTGGGACTATCCAATGGTTATCTCAGTGTTTGTATCTGAAAGCTCGAAAACGTGTTGAAAAACACAAGAGCTGTTTAGACCCTCGATTAAAATTACGGCTCGATAGATTTTACACAACTTTAATATAAAGTGCGGAATAGTGTAAAAGCGAGCGGATGAACAATATAACTACTCTAATCCATAACTAAACAACACAGCAGTACAATGGAATATAAAAGAGTAGGGAAGAGAGATGCAAACACAGAAAATACCAAGACGTGTTTTCGAAGAGGAAACCGAAGAACTCGGCGAAAAACCTCTCCGCCGCCCTCCAAGCGGAAATCGATCCACTAGACAATCAGTTGGGATACATGAGTAAGCAAGAGACCCTCCAAGCCTAATCTACCCGATGTACCTAAGCCCTCCAAGCTCCTACACCAACAAGGCTTCTCGGAACCGTGTCTTGTCTTAGTTATCCGGATCCCGCAACAAGCTCCATGTTGCATCTGCCATTCCAGGCTTCTTCCAATGCTTCCCAGCAGCGCCAAAACGTCACACAACACTCTCAAAAGGTGTGGTAAGTGTTTGGGCTATCAACCTTTCAATGGTGTGGAAATGGAGAGGGAAGGGTTGAGTAGATACCACAAGCAAGTGTATAGAGAAAGGTGGGGATGACAATCTCTAATTACAAATGTGTTTGGCTAGGGTTTTCTCTCTAAAGCATTCTTCAACATTTGTGGGTAATGAGGGTTTATATAGGATAGGTGCAAAATGTGTGAGTCAGTCAGTACAGGCTGGCAGAACAGCATGTCTCGCGGGTGTCTCGCGGGAAGGCCTTACCCGCGAGATACTCGCGAGAGATAGCTGTCTCCATCTGTCATGACTCTTCGCATTCCAGCATGTGCAGGGCACATGCTTCACTTCGCGGGAAGCTTAGTCGCGAGATACCCGCGAGATTCCATCAGCTTCCAACTTGCTTGAGTCTTCACACACTCTCTATCACACACCCCTTACAACAATTCCCACAACAAATACAGGGTATAAACGATTGATAGAAATTACAATCAAATTTGGCACGGAATAAAAGCCAACAAAACACATAGTTGTAAATCACAACTTTACAATCTCCCCCTTTGGCTATTCCGTGACAAAACCCTAAAACAGACTCTAGACTTAAACGTGAGTTTGGGAACACAGGCAAAACTCACTCACATCTAATTCTAGATTCTGATAAGCTCTTGAAACATATGATCAAGTAACTCCTGAAACACAACAACAAAATATTATCATTGTATGCAGCAAACTTGAAAAGCATATGGAGCAATAAGCACATGATCAAGCAAAATGAAATAGAAACACTAAATCATGGCAAGATCAAACGAGTAATCACTATACACAAGTAATTACTATGCTCATTCACACAAGGAATGAACATCCGGATATGTAAGATGATACGCTCATATGAAGAGTACCATTTGCACATCCAACACTCAACCAATGCAAAATACTTGAAGAATTTGCATCTAGGAACAATCCTACTAGGGCACACGAGTGTTCATCACTCAACCAATGCATAGAACGTATATGCATCTAGGAACAATCCTACTCGGGCACAAGAGTGATGTAGAGAAGTAAATGTAAGACATTAACCTTCAATAGCATAAGCATAAAGGCTGCATAAGCAAAGTATTGCAAATACATGGCACAAACCATAAAAGCCTACAAACATGCAATGAAACAAAACAACCCTTAAAGCTTACAAAAGCAACATGGGTACATGCAAAGTACGCTACAAAGCATAGAGAATATCACAAAATAAACATCTGAAATAGTACTTAAATAAAGCATAGTATCAAAGCTTTAAACACAAAACAAGTAAACATAGGAACTGTTGACTTCTTCTCCCCCTATCTCCATACTCCCCCTATCAATGACATCATCTCCCCCTTTTTGTCATGGAATAGCTAGTCATCCCCTTCTAGCTTCCGTTGAATTTCGTCCATCTGAGTTTGGAGAGATGTGAGCTGTGAATCAAGACGTCGGTGGTGAGTGTACATGATTGTCGCAAATCCGGACATCTTTGTACTCATCTCTTGAAGAGCAGTAAAGATATTGTTGATCTGTTCATCATTGATTCGAGCTGCAGAACTCGAGGAACCCGATGGTGCATGAGTTTCTTGCTTGGTGTTCTTCTTGGCATGGCTCATACTAGCATGGAGAGACCGAATGTTGATTGGACTTGGCCTTGGATATGGACGTTCATCATCCAATGGACGGACGCCTTTGAGCTTCAATATCTTTGAAATAAGGCAAGAGAAAGGAAGACAATTCCTTGAAGCAGTGCGGTCAACTGTTTTTGCCAAAATGTGAAAGATATGAGAGCACACATCAATCTCGACATCCGTGATCAGATCGTTCAAAAACAAAGCTCGACCAAGGTTCATATATCTGGTGCTGGATAAGGGATAGAGATTGCTACACATGATCATTGAGAGAAGTCGTAGCTCGGAAGAGAGAGATGCCACATTGATTGACTTCTTAGTGGATGAGAATTCCAAATCAGCTCCTAAAGATTGTCTGAGATATTCTTCATCGGGGTTCAGCTCATCATATACCGGCGGTATGGGGAGTATTGGCCGGTTAATGTGTAGAATTTCCGCCAAGTACATTGGTGTGACAGAAAAGCTCTTTCCTCGAACCCAACATTTGATCTCATCGCCGACGACACTAGCATTGGCATAGAATTCCTTAACCATGTTCTCGAATGTATCCTCGAAAGATGACAGCAGATAGTTCCAATCTTTCGTGGCAAACCAAATAGGTATTTGTGTTTCTTTGAGTGATGGTTGGTCAACCCCCCTTTCAACTATCAGAAGAGCACCCTGAAAGTGGTTCTTGAAGGATTCAAAAGCAGCATGAGACTTGAACAAGTGAGGATCAAAAGTTCCTGTTGAGCCACGAGTTCGCTTCGGTCTAGGTGAATCAGCATCAACATCAATGATCGGTTCTTTCCCTTTGTCGCGGCCTCCTTTCACAGCTGAAGTCTTGAATGGAGACATCTGTGCAACATAGAATACACAACACACAGTAGACAAGAGCAAAACCCATAGATCACAGAACACAGAACTAGATTAGAGTCGGGTTAGGTCAAAATATAAGTAACACTGCTGAATGCATAGATGCAATGCATGGAACAAGGCAAATGTGCATGTGTATGTATGTGTGAACAAGTGCAAGGTGCATGAGACACACTATCAAAGACCAAATTTAGTGAAATAAGGTCAACCATGTGAACGTCCATGGAGTGAAATCACTTGGTTCCGAATTAGCACAAAAATGTCACTCGGACATTTTGACAAACACCTAGCATGCACAACATCAAATAAGACATGAGCAATGCATGAACATGGGAAAATCTATCCTCAATACAAGATAAAATGCCACAAGGGGCCAACACAGAAGCAGGAACAACCAATGGGACACAGCCCAAGCAAAAGATTTGACAAAACTTCACCCAATTTTGAAAAAATATCCAAATTTTCGAAAAACCCCAAATTTTTGAAACCCTAACGAAAAATCTGCAAAAATAGGACAAAAACTTCAAAGAGAATGCTGTAGAAGACATACCTTGAAGATGACACAGCAGAAAAAGTTGCTTGAAAGTGAAGGGTTTTGGAAAAAATGACCTTGGGTTGAAAAAGGTTCGACAGAGGTTGAGCGAGGGAAGTTTTTGATAGTTTTGAAAAACTGTCACATCAGCTATATAAAAACTGAAAACACACGTTTTTCGCGGGTTAGAGAGGGGCGAAACAGTCGCGAGACAGTCGCGTGAAGTGCCACTGAAGCACAAAAATTTTCGCGAGAAGCATTAGGTCGCGAAACAGACGCGAGACAGTCGCGGTAGCTTCTGTCTGAAATTGGAAAAATCCAATTTTAGCCAAACAGCATTTCGCGAGAAGCTGTTGGTCACGAGACAGTCGCGAGACAGTCGCGAAAGTTTCTGTGTGACAAGATAAAATAAAAACTTTCCTCAACTCCTTTTCGCGGGAAGCTCTAAGTCGCGAGCTTCTCGCGAAACTACCCCTGAACCAGTTTTTGAAGAAACACAAAAACATGCACTTTAATCAAAAACAAACGACAAGAAAGTATAAAATCACTTTCAAAAACAAATAAAAAACTCAAAAATCTTTTTGGGTTTGATCAACAAAGATTGAGCATGTGAAACCACATTTAAACAAGTACAATCACACAAATGAATAAGGCATTCAATGAACATAGACTTGTGTGTTGTGTGTGGATATCAAAAGTGAGATAGTCCTTAGTCCAATGTGAAGCTTCAATGATCAATTCAATCAAGGCATACACAACTAGCACTAGATTATGTGACCTATCTCAATTATAGAAACATGCATATATGACCTCCCACACGTACTTGATAACAATTCAATGAAGCTTTTCATTTGGCTCCATATTTAACATAACATTTGCAACTTTTGAGCAAAGAGAATCTCATTTAGAGAAAGATGCCTGAAATTTTTGATATTTCAATTTATGAGTTAGCCTTTGGCTTTTTGGGCATCATGCATTTTATTTTGGTCGCTTTCCCTTTTTCCTAGTCGAATACTAGTTTGTGCGACAGGCTTTTGTAGCTCTATATCTCTTTTCATTTGGAGATTTACAATTAGAGAGCTCTTTTAAGCAAAAAAAAAAAAAGTGGGAAGATATATAGGCATGAGTCTATGCATGTCTCAAGATCAACAAAAACATTCACTAATCATTCATGACAAGGTTGAAGATCTATTTACAACAGTCACATAGATTTCAGAATTTCTTCCACGATGATATGAGTGCATGAGAAACAAGCTAAGCTCGTTAAATGCACAAAGCCATAAGTACAAAGGTACAAGGCAAAACATGCTTTGAGACAAAACTCAACAAAGTGATCAAACTTTTTGGATTTTCTAATTTTTTTTTTAATTTTTTTTTATATGCTTTTGAATTTTTGAACACACCCAAAAACAGAACAAGAAGGAAAAAAAATGATCAATACAAGTAGCAGGTGCAATACCAAAACAAAAAAATATTTAGACACTAAACATGTGGAACCAAAACAACAAGTATGCAACACAGAGTATTATAGGTTCACACAAGAGATAGAGTTCAGGGAATGATACCGACACCGATGGTCTTACGCAAAGATTCAAACTTTGGGCCATCTAGAGGTTTAGTGAATATGTCTGCTTTCTGATTCTCAGTGTTGATGAACTCTAAGTACACGGTCCTTTCTTCCACCAAATCTCGAATGAAGTGATACCGAATTTCGATATGTTTTGACTTCGAGTGTTGAACTGGATTCTTGGACAAGTTTATGGCACTTGTATTATCACAATATACACACATCGTGTCTTGAGTGATTCCATAATCATGAAGAAGCTTCTTCATCCATAGTAATTGAGCACAGCAACTTGCAGCAGCAATGTATTCAGCTTCGGCTGTTGATAGAGAGACTGAATTCTGCTTTTTGCTCATCCATGACACCAAGTTATTTCCAAGATAGAAGCATCCACCGGAAGTACTTTTTCTATCATCAATGCACCCAGCCCAATCAGCATCAGAATATCCGGCCAAGCATTCATTTGAATCTCTTGAGTACCAAATCCCATAGTCAGAGGTGCCATTTATGTAACGGATAATTCTTTTGACAGCTATTAAATGTGACTCTTTGGGGGCTGCCTGAAATCGAGCACACACGCCTACACTGAAGGCTATGTCTGGTCTGCTAGCAGTGAGGTATAAGAGACTGCCTATCATACTTCGATAAAGCGTTGGATCCACTTCTATACCTGCTGCATCCCGACTCAACTTTGATGAGGAGCTCATTGGAGTGGAAGTGTGTTTCTTAGAGTCAAGACCAAATCTTTTAACAAGGTTTTTGGCGTATTTCTCTTGAGATATGAATATCCCATCTTTCCGCTGTTTCACTTGAAGCCCAAGGAAATAGTTCAGCTCTCCCACCATACTCATCTCAAACTCCCTTTTCATTTCTTCAGAGAATTCATGAGCCAAATGGTCAATTGTGGAACCGAAAACAATATCATCCACATACACCTGAGCAACTAGGAGAGACTTCTCATCTCTCTTTACAAACAAGGTTCGATCAGCTTGACCTCTTTTGAATCCGCAATCCAACAAGTATGTTGTGAGACGATCATACCATGCTCTTGGTGCTTACTTCAAACCATACAGTGCTTTCTTCAACCTTAGCACATGATCCGGAAAATGAGGATCTTGAAATCCTTTTGGTTGCTCAACAAATACTTCTTCATTTAGGAAACCATTCAGAAATGCACTTTTTACATCCATTTGGTACAATTTAAAATCCATAACACATGCAATAGACAGTAGAATTCGAATTGACTCTAACCTTGCTACTGGTGCAAACGAATCATCAAAGTCTATGCCTTCCACTTGAGTATATCCTTGAGCTACCAACCTAGACTTGTTTCGAACTACCTCACCATCTTCATCAGTTTTGTTCTTGAAGATCCACTTGGTGCCAATGACATGAGTATCTTTGGGTCTTGGAACCAACTCCCATACATCATTTCTGACAAACTGATGTAGCTCCTGATGCATAGACTCGATCCAATTTTCGTCTCTAAGGGCTTCCTCTACCTTCTTGGGTTCGAATTGAGCAAGATAACAATTGTACGTCACATGATTCGCACTGTATTTTGGTCCTTTTCTCAAACGAAGTCCCTCATTTACGTCACCAATGATATTACTTGGTGGATGATTGAGGGTTACCCTTGATGATGGTCTCTTGGAGGTGGAAGATTCTTCATCTCGAGAGATTGGAGGTTGAACTTCTGGAGGAGTGAGAGGGCTAGAGGGTCCTTGCATCAATCTGGTCTCTCTTCTTGGTATAGGAGGTGTGGACTCTTTTTCTGGTGATTCTTTCTCGATCTCATCATCTTGAGACATGTTGTCCTCAACTTCCCCCTTCTTCAGGTTCGATCCTTCACCGTCATCCCTTTCCCTTTCAGATATGGTATCATCAATGACCACATTTATTGACTCCATTACCGTCTTGGTGCGTTTATTGAACACCCTATATGCTCGGCTATTTAATGAATAACCTAGAAATATCCCCTCATCACTTTTGGCATCAAATTTTCCGGGATTCTCTCTGTCATTGAGAATATAACATTTGCTCCCAAATATTCGGAAATATTTCACCTTCGGCTTCTTTTCTCTCCAAATTTCATATGATGTCTTCTTCGTTCCTGCTCGGAAGTAAATCCTATTCCCAATGTGACAAGATGTGTTCACAGCTTCAGCCCAAAACTTCTGTGGAAGATTTTTGTTGAGTAACATTACTCGAGCCATTTCTTGAATCACCCGGTTTTTCCTTTCAACTACTCCATTCTGTTGTGGAGTCTTTGGGGCTAAGAATTCCTTCTTGATACCGTGTTCATTGCAAAATGCTTCAAACTTTGCATTTTCGAACTCTTTCCCATGATCACTCCTGATTTTGATGATAGGTACTCCCTTTTCATTCATCAATCTCTTGCACAATTTCTCCATCTTATCACATGCTTCCGATTTCTCTCTAAGGAAGTCCACCCAAGAATACCTTGAGAAATCGTCAACTATCACCATGATGTACCGCTTTCCACCCATGCTCTCTGTTCTTGTAGGACCCATCAAATCCACATGCAGTAATTCTAACGGACGAGAAGTTGCAACCACATTCACTTTAGGATGGCTTGACTTTGTTTGTTTTCCCAATTGACATGGACCACACACATTCTTTTCAATCTTCCCAAACTTAGGTAAACCAACCACAGCCTCAAGCTTCGAGACTTTCGCCACTTGTTTGTAATTCGCATGACCAAGCTGTTGATGCCACAGCTCCAAGAGATTTACCCGAGCACTTCGACATGCTATGCTGGGTTTTGGAATGATCCCATAGCAGTTATCAGTGGTCCTTAGTCCCTTTAGAACTTGAACACCTTCTTCATTCAAGATTAGACATCCTTTCTTTGAAAATTGGACCAGGAAATCTTCATCACAAATCTGAGTGATACTTAACAAGTTCACTTTTAAACCCTTAATATATAACACATCAGTCATCAAAGGCAGACCCGGGATATCCACTGTTCCCTTCCCAAGTACTTGTGAATGACTTCCATCCCCAAATGTCACAAATCCATCTTCCTTCTCTTTAAGAGTTTTGAATAGAGATTTTTCTCCAGTCATATGCCTAGAACACCCGCTGTCAAGGTACCACAAACATGAGTTAAACACTTTCAATGCGGTATGAACAAAAAGGCATGCATGAGAGAGACATTTTTGATCGTCAAAACAGGACACATTTTCCTTTATGTCATTCAAGGATGAGTGAAGTTTCCCTTGTAAACGACCAATTTTATCACTTAACTGTCTATTTCTTCTCTCATATTCATAGTTTAAAGACTTTGACTCACATAGGCTGTTATGTATATCATGGTTCCTATGAACTAATGATTTCAGCATATGACAGAAAATTCTAGCATGTTTCTTGGATTTAAATAACTCTAAGACAGCATTGCTGGAACAATCTTTAAATATGCTCATTGAGTCATTTTCACAAACACTTTTCAAATCCTTCATGAACTAATGATTTCAGCATATGATAGAAAATTCTAGCATGTTTCTTGGATTTAAATAACTCTAAGACAGCATTGCTGGAACAATCTTTAAATATGCTCATTGAGTCATTTTCACAAACACTTTTCAAATCCTTCATGGTGGTTTAATCAAAAACACTTTTCAAAACACACCAAGGGGTCTAGGATCACACTAAGGTATTTAAACCAAGCAAGTGTACCCGCTCTGATACCAATTGAAAGCTCGAAAACGTGTTGAAAAACACAAGAGCTGTTTAGACCCCCGATTAAAATTACGGCTCGATAGATTTTACACAACTTTAATATAAAGTGCGAAATAGTGTAAAAGCGAGCGGATGAACAATATAGCTACTCTAATCCATAACTAAACAACACAGCAGTATAATGGAATATAAAAGAGTAGGGAAGAGAGATGCAAACACAGAAAACACCAAGACGTGTTTTCGAAGAGGAAACCGAAGAACTCGGCGAAAAACCTCTCCGCCGCCCTCCAAGCGGAAATCGATCCACTAGACAATCAGTTGGGATACATGAGTAAGCAAGAGACCCTCCAAGCCTAATCTACCCGATGTACCTAAGCCCTCCAAGCTCCTACTCCAACAAGGCTTCTCGGAACCGTGTCTTGTCTTAGTTATCCGGATCCCGCAACAAGCTCCATGTTGCATCTGCCATTCCAGGCTTCTTCCAATGCTTCCCAGCAGCGCCAAAACGTCACACAACACTCTCAAAAGGTGTGGTAAGTGTTTGGGCTATCAACCTCTCAATGGTGTGGAAATGGAGAGGGAAGGGTTGAGGAGATACCACAAGCAAGTGTATAGAGAAAGGTGGGGATGACAATCTCTAATTACAAATGTGTTTGGCTAGGGTTTTCTCTCTGAAGCATTCCTCAACATTTGTGGGTAATGGGGGTTTATATAGGATAGGTGCAAAATGTGTGAGTCAGTCAGTACAGGCTGGCAGAACAGCATGTCTCGCGGATGTCTCGCGGGAAGGCCTTACCTGCGAGATACTCGCGAGAGACAGCTGTCTCCATCTGTCATGACTCTTCGCATTCCAGCATGTGCAGGGCACATGCTTCACTTCGCGGGAAGCTTAGTCGCGAGATACACGCGAGATTCCATCAGCTTCCAACTTGCTTGAGTCTTCACACACTCTCTATCACACACCCCTTACAACAATTCCCACAACAAATACAGGGTATAAACGATTGATAGAAATTACAATCAAATTTGGCACGGAATAAAAGCCAACAAAACACATAGTTGTAAATCACAACTTTACAGTATCTTTACAGTAGCACCCAAAGGCTACAAGGTCAGTTGATATCATTGTTCACAACATGTAGCACATTTAATATTTGCCATAGGCTCCTAACAAAATTTCCTTTGGTTTTTTGTTCTGTAGGGACCAGAGCAAAATGCCTTGGGTAATTTGCTAGTGTTGTGTCGTCTAAGTGGTATATTTGCAGGAGTTGCTCTTGATTGGTTGTGGCTAATAGGTCATGGAAAATTTTAAGGCGAGAAGTGCATAACTATCACTGAATAAGACCAATCGCCTCACTTGATTATAGAACTGTTTGTGTAATTATAATGAAAGCAAATTGTAGAGGCTTGATGAAATTATTGACCTTGAACCCAAGAACAACAGCAAACAAACAAACAAAGCCTTAGTCCAAAAGCTTTAAGGTCGGCTATGAATCCTCAACAAATTTGTTAGGGTCGGTTATATGTATTTTTTTTTTCTTCCATTCTATTATATCTACTGTAGTCATAGGATTTGTATTCATCTATAATCATACTCCCTGTTACTCCCCTATAAAAATTGACCTTATTTATTGACTTTGAACCCAAATTATATATGTATATATATAGAGGGGTAAAAATAGTCCATTTTTTTCCCAAGTATCTTATATGCTTGTCTTACACACAACCACTCTTTTTTTTTTTCTTTTCTTTTTCTTTTTTCTTTTTTGTTGAGAAAAAACACACTGCCAATCTTTATCCAACTATACACAGATCATCAATATCCCAAATAACTTAGTCTATAGACCCTCTTAAGGAATAAGAATATCAATTCACATATATCTACCATCTATAGGATCACTCTGGTTGACATCTAAAAAAAAAAAAGAAGGTGAAAAGCCATATAAGAGGAATATATGTATGGACCTCATCTTTCTTCTACAAGAAGCATGAAGTATACCACTATATATGCCTTGACTTATACACAAATTTCCATACAAAAGTAACTAAACACAATTATATCTGTAAAAATAAAAATTGACCATAAAAACTCGTCCTTGGATCACCCATATCATGTGGCATGAACAGAAATCATAAACATAAGGGAAGCAACAAACATGAACGGAAAATTCAAACCAACCTTTTCTTCTTAGCCTGAACTGGGGTTTTTTTTTTTTTTTTTTTTAATTAATGAGGAAAAAAAAAAAGTTGAGGATGTTAACGGTGAAATATTGACAGACTTAAGCGGAAGGGTCAAATTGGATCTGTTCTCAAAGTCAAGGGTGTAAATTGACAATTTTGAAACACAAGGGATCAATTGACAATAAGCACAAACTAAAAGAGAGTAAAATACATTTTTTTACCTTTATATTAAAATGTACTTTTTGAAATCGTCTCTTCAAATTGAAAGTCTATTTGAAATTGCATCTTTAAAATGCGATTTCATGTTGAATTTGGAATCACATAGGGGACAATGTTTGTGTACTTCCACATTGTGATACCTCAGGTTCATATCCTACAATTTGATTACACGGTTCAAATCGCGATTTTAATTTGTGTTTTCATTGTTAGCAAACGCGCATCTTGGTCTTGAATTCGTGATTTCATAGCATAGTGAAATTGCAGTTTAATTTCATTTGGGTTCTTAAAATAATAATAATAACAAACAAACAATCACATTTGCACATTCCAAATCCCAAATCCCAAATAAATGATTTCATGAACGTTCCCTCTCCAATCATAGCATCCATTAGGTTATTGGTTAGAGATGACTACCATTTCCATGCGGTTTGTCTTTTAAGAAAGAACTAGTAGCAGATAAGCACAATGCGTACGTGGAAAAACTTGACAATTCTTTTTTTTTGTTAAGTGCAAAATCAAAATGGTATATGCAACTTATAAATGTTAGTTTCAAACCCTTTTCAAAATGATGCTATTATCTTCTAACAAAGTATAGACAATGCATTAAATTTTCTAAATTAAGCTATTTATATATTTGTTTTTTTTTAAATCTATTTATATTTGTTATTTGAAATTGTTTTAGATTTGTAAGTGTTTTTTTTTTTTTCCCCAATGAAACGTAATGCATTTTACATTTAATTATTATATAAGGCGAGATATCTTGTAAATAATATATAAATAAATTCATCACTTTTATTAGAAAAAATAATATATATATATATATATATATGTGTGTGTGTGTGTGTGTGTGTGTGTGTGTGTGTGAAGTTGGAATTTGTGAGGTTGGAATTTGTTTCTAATGCTCCTTACAAAAATTTCATTCTCTATATGTCTTGAAGGACCCAAAAATGAAGCATATATAAATAAATCCATCACTTGTATTAGAAAAAATAAATTAAAATCATGCTTTAAAAACATAGTTTCATAATTTTAACTAAAATCATGTTTTCAAAATACAAATTCAAATGAGTGTGTACAAAATGCATGATTTTAAAAGTTGGTATGGTCAATGAGCCAATTTTGGTCCTAATTCTTGGTTTTTTCCAGTTTTTGACTAGTTCTTACTAATTTTGACCGGTTTGAGGGCTTTTACCGGACCAAGTCGCCAAGTTACTTTTTTTTTAATAAAAGACAGAAATATTACTCTAACCCAATTTAAGTGTATATACGTGTGAAACTCTCTCTTGGAGACTTGGACCTCAGCTCTTACCTTCCACACCCTACAAGCACTTATACTTGTGGAATGACCCTCGCACCAAAGATGTATAGTGGTGCCAAGTTACTCTTATTTGCCTTTTTATTTGTTGCACGCATTGAAATTTTCCCCATATATATTACCGACAAGCTGTTCTCTATAACACTCTTCTGCTTCTGCATGTAAGAGGTAGAACCGTAGAGGGCATCTTTATATACCTTTGTCTTGAGAGAATCTGAACGCAAAAAAAAAAAAAAAAAAAAAAGCCCGTCTTTTAAACTGACCAAGCTTCTCTTGACACTTAGGGAAGAATGAAGTTACAGTTTCATCTTCTTGACACGTTCACGCCATGTGTTTCTTCTTCTGGGCTCACTTTTCAGTACGTACATCCCAATACCTTCACGCTTTACTTAATCCATTAGTATGCACTATGTAGTCATTGACAACCAGTCTTGAATCTTATCTTATTAAATTAAAGGCAAAGACCCTTTTGCTCTAATCCACTCTTTTAAGTTCCAAAAACATTTGCTTTTCCTTGTACACTTGATAAGGTCTCTGTCTCTCTCTCTCTCCCTCTCTCTTGAATAGTTCACAACATAACTGCTGTTTCAGTCTGTATGGTTAGTTTCCTGCTTCTTTTTTGGTTGATTGTTGTGTATTTCTTCTCTCCATGCGGGGGGGTTGCTATGGTGTGATTGTTGATGGTGGCCCTGTTTGTATGTTGTTTGTGGCTATAATTGTGTTTCCTTTTGGATGTTGTTGGTAATTTCCTATAATCTTACTTGATTTATCAAGAAAAATAATGATAAAATTTCATTTTGCCAATTTTGATTAGTGCAAAAGTTCAGGGACTATGAATGGTTGCAATGTTTGATTCCCGGTGTCAATGTCAATCTGCATGTTGGAGACATTCCTGCCTATCATTAATGCCCCCCGGGGGGGGGGGGGCGGGGGGTGGTGGTGTGGTGGGGGAGGATTTTAAAAAGATCTTTGGAAAAAGATATATTTTATATTATAAAATGCTTTGACTCTATATTTATTTTTTTTTAAATTCACAATTGTTATTTGTTTTTGAAAAAGTTGACATAAACATGAAGTGTTTCTATAACTAAATAAAATATACATAAAGATATATATCTTTGCGGTCTTACTTTTGTTTTCTAATTCTTACAGGGGAGTATTCATGGCTAATGATAATAGTGAGGCTCCAATAAGACTTGAGGTTTGTGCTTAATCTTTGTTACATTGATTGATTCAAAAGAAAGTTGAATTTTCTTTAGAATATTATAAATTTCAAACTAATTGAAATATAATATTTTCCAAAATTTCTGTTAAAAGCATGGAAAATTTAAAGCAATGGTGGTTTGCTGGATTCTTGGACTGGGGTGCCTTGTCTCTTGGAACAGTTTGCTGACTATAGGAGATTACTACTATAACTTGTTTCCGGTAAACTATTCATAACTTATGTTACTTTCCATTTGCTTTCAGAGCAAAATGCAAGTCAGTAGACAGTTAATTTGTTTTTCTTTTATTAAGGGATTATTGTCTTTTTTCTAACCTTGGAATGTAAAATTAGTCTAGGACCTTATTATGAATCAAATTACACTTGGCAGTTGGCAGGATAAGGTATGGTTTCAATTGAGACATTTGTCCTTGATGTGACTATGATCTCTAGAGAAATATTCCAGTTTGAAATTGTCCAGCGTAGGAACCTCATTCTTAGTAGATTGTCTTACATGAATAAAAATCTTATGTTCCATTCTGTAATTTACCAATCACAATCTACCGTATGTCCTTTTTTCTTTCCTTATAGAATAATCAAAGTTTAAATTGAAAAAAAAAAAATTTTATATATATATATATATATATATAAATGGCATAGCCTAATTGATGGAATATAAAGTAAAATACTTTTAAGGTGACCGAGAATTTTTGTTCATGTTATTTTATACTGGATCTGCAGAAATTAAGAGTAGTATATTCTTCAATTTTGGGAAAATCAAGGAGAGTTAAAATTTCTTGATTATTAATTTGCAATGAGTTAGTTTCTGAGGCTTTATAATTGTTCATGCATCTTTTCAAGTTCACAAGATAGTACAAGGAGACTACCTCATTGACTTCCCAATTGATAGACTTTAGAATATTTGCTCCTTCAGCTGGGTTACTGAGACTATAAGTGTTACAATTGTATATCTTACTATATATTTGAGTAAAAAAAGATGGGTTTTCTAATAAGTTGGTCTAATAAAATTTTCCTCTTCCTTTGAAGCGATTCCACCCTTCAAGGGTACTTACCCTTGTTTATCAACCTTTTGCATTTGCAACAACAGCAGTACTAACTTACAAAGAGGCAACGATTAATACTAGATTGCGGAACTTAATTGGATACACTCTCTTCTTTGCAAGTACATTGTCGCTCCTAGTTGTAAGTAGTGCTGATTTATGTACCTCATGATACTTATTTCATAACAATTCTCTGATCATTGAGTCTAACAAATTTGATTTGACCTTTCTTTCACTTTCTGTGAAAGTTGGACTTAGCCACATCTGGGAAAGGAGGAGTTGGCCCTTATATTGGTATCTGTGTAATTGTTTGTTTTATTGGAGTTGCATCTGCCAATGTTCAAGGAGGAATGACGGGAGAATTATCTTTCATGCTCCCTGAACTCATCCAGGTTAATTCTGCCGAGTGTTCTTTTAAGGTTCGTTCTGTTTTTGTTACTTGCCTATCTTCTTGTTATCCTAATGCAGAATAGTACTATGTTCTGCAGTCCTTTCTTGCTGGTTGGGCTGCAGCAGGGACTCTAACTTCTGTTTTGAGACTACTCACAAAAGCAGCATTTGAGAAATCTGATAATGGTCTTCGCAAAGGGGCTTGTATGTAAATTTTATTTAATGATGAAGAAAAATGTTGGTTCTATTCATTACTTTTGTTATTGAGTGCCTTACTGAGAACATGATGTTTTATATTCTGATTTAGTCCTATTCTATATGCTTTTCTCTTATTCTATAGTGATCATAATTGCAAAGGTCAGCATGAGAATTTAGAAGATACAAAAATGGAGCTTTAAGCTGTTTTTATAAACTGGACTAGTAAACAATTACCAAATGGATTCGCATAGCACCGCTTGCAAAAATTTGACACTTCAATATCTGACTTGAGTTTAAAATGTATTATAACACTTCTATCGACGATAAGTTATTTTTATTCCTTTCATTTGCAGTATTATTCCTAGCAATCTCAACATTCATCACGTTTCTCTGTTTTATTCTCTATGCCTCATACTTCCCTAGCTTGCCAATAGTGGTGTACTACCGCTCAAAGGCAGCTTCAGAAGGATCAAAAACAGTATCATCTGACCTTGCTGCTGCTGGAATCCAAGCGGAAGCAAACCAAGAAGTATTGCAACACTACCTTTCATCTCATGATGCATGAAGTTCAAGGACATTATAAGCTTTCAAATCACTAACAAGCATTTAAAAAATTTTCACAGGTTGAAGGGAATGCCACACCCCAACAACGATTGAGCATTAAACAACTATTCTTTCAGAACATTGATTATGCATTGGACCTGTTCCTGATCTATGCAATGACATTGTCAATTTTCCCTGGATTCATATTTGAAAATACAGGAGCACACCAATTGGGCTCATGGTAAGTACTCATTTACCAGAAAGTGAGACTAGTGGGGTATTTTATCATAACATGGAACAAGATGGTAGCAGTTTGTCCCAAATCCATTTTGCAAGGCATTCAAGTGTGGCTGCAAATGAAAAGCTTCATTCCTTCATTTTGCATATTCTCAGAACAACAAAACATCTGCTTGCTATTTGGAAAAAATGTAGATCACTAGCTTAAATTCAGTACTTATTCCCTATACTTTTAGTTGTTGTAATTTGATGACACGGATGTAATTCATTATTATCGTATTTTTGTTAGGTCCATCACAAGCAAACAATTTTTATTACTTGAACAAATTTTGCATGTACTTTTAGACTGAAAAATCAATTGACATACTAATGCCGATTGGAAAAACATGACTGTCTTTGCTTTGACTAAATGATGTATTGGAAATCTTATCAGGTAGTTTTTCTCCATATTACCTTATCATTTGGCTTTTGATCTTTCAGGTACCCACTTGTTCTGATCACCATGTTCAATGCCTGGGATTTCATGGCAAGATACATTCCACTTCTGCAATGCCTGAAGATAGAATCTAGAAAGGGTCTTATGATTGCAGTTCTTTCTCGCTTCTTACTCATCCCGGCATACTACTTCACAGCAAAATATGGTGACCAAGGATGGATGATCATTCTCACATCCTTCCTGGGAATATCCAATGGTTACCTCACTGTCTGTGTCCTCACAATAGCACCTAAAGGTTACAAGGTTAGTGGATATAATTGTTCACAATATGTAGCACATTTAACATTTGTCACACCACTACACACTTTGGCGCGATGATCACTCCACAAGTATAAGTGCTTGTGGGGTGTGGGGGGCAATGACCAAGGTTTAAGTTTTCAGAAGGGAACTTTATATACATATACATTTAAATTAGACTAGAGTAGAATTTCTATCTTATATAAAAAAATAAAAAATAAAAACATTTGTCACAGGCTCCTAAAAAAAGTATTTTGGTTTTGCAGGGACCTGAGCAAAATGCCTTGGGTAATATGCTTGTGTTGTGTCTTCTAAACGGTATATTTGCAGGTGTTTCTCTTGATTGGTTGTGGCTAATAGGTCATGGCCACTTTTAAAGTGACAAGTCCATAATGCTCTTATCGAAGAAATCCAGTTGTCTCATTTGATTGTAAAATTGTTCTTATAATTATAATTAGAGCAAGTTGTTCTGGCTTGATGAAAGGATTGACTCACCAATCAAATCTTAGTACATTGGCCTTATATTATTGATTAAGCATTTTAATTCATCCTTTTCTTTTACAATATTCAACAAGGATCTTCTATGCTTGTCTTATGAACAACCAATCTTAAACCAAATATATCCCAATCTAAGAAACCTTTACTTTTCTTCTTTTACTGGGGAGAACAAGAAGCCTAATTGGCTATTGTCTCCTAGTGAGAATAAGAAGCCTATTGTCTCTTGATGATTATGAATGTCAATGTTATGATCCAGGTTGATGTATTCGATAAATTGTTATTTAAATTATTTGAATTTAGGCTTAAGAGATAGAATTTATCTCAATAAAGCTTGTTAGTCGTTAGGAGCAGTGATAGGTATTATCAATTTGTTTTATAGTAGTTGTTATCATTAACCTGTAATTCCTCTTGTATTCAATGGGGTAAGATAAATAATAAAAGCAAGCATAAAATTAATTTCTATGCTTATATTTTTATAATGCATATATCGATAGATAGGAGAAAGTCCAAACAAACAAATAGTATATCCTATCAGAAAATTAGGAATTGGTGTCTGCCAAAACTGGTTCTTTTTCCATTTAAAAGAAAGCTGGTTGTTCTATTTTTAATAAAACAATTAGGTTATTTTTAATAACAGGTTTTTGTTTTCTATTTTCAAAAACTTGTTTTTTTGGAATATAAAGAAAAAACAATTTTCTTATATTTTTGAAATTAAAAACATGTTTGGTTAGTTAAAATTAAAAAGATAGTTTTTTTAAGAAAAAAATTTTAAAAAAAAAACTAAAATATGTTGTTACAAGGATTTGAACTTTAATACTAACTCACTAAATGAGACGGATTCATCAAATTAAATGTGTGTCTTTATTAACTTTTGAAAATTAGAAACTAAAAACAGCATTTTTTATGTTTTCAATTTCCTTCACAAATTGAGTTTTGAGAACAGTTTTTGTTTTTCTGTTCATCTTGGGTTGGTAAATAAGTTTTCTAGTCTTAAAAATAGAAAATTGTTTTTGAAAATAGAAAATAAGGGAGAAAAATAGTTACCAAACATACCCTTAGATAGTTTTTTTTATATTTCTCATATAAATTGTGTTAAAACTTTCTCAATATTATTTATTAACAATTTCTCTAAAGACACCCATTAACATAACCCATGAATAATTTATTCTTTAAAATTTGTTGAAAATTTGTTCTCTCTAAAAATTAAATAATTACTAAAATTATTTTTTCATCTCTCTATTTTTACAAATATATCATTCTATTATTTGGATGTGTTTAACTAATATTATTCATTTTTAAGGTGGTCCATATTCTTCTAAATTATGTTATAGTGTGTTATGTTCTCCTAATTTGTTTCTATACAACTAAACTTTAAGGAGATTATCATGTTATTTTCCATAATCAAATTTATCATTCTCTCAAATGAGATTATTATGATAATCAAAACTCATAACAATATTATACTTGATTTACTCAAAAAATTGAAAGACACATTTAAATACAGAGTCAATATTATGTTTTGATATAAATTTAAATTTTCACTTCCAAAATAACTAAGTGTTAACTTAATACAAATCTAACCAAATTTATAAGAGAGAGAAAGACGACTGATAATAGGGAACTCAAAAAACATAACACTAAAACGTGTTAATCCAAAATAGAATTATAATATATATATATATATATATATATATTACAGGTACTGGGTGCGGAAATGTAAAAGAAACAGGTTACAATTGCTGTAAACTGGGATACAAGTTGCTGCCATCTGATTATAAAATTATAATGAGAAGGGAGACTAATTCTAAAACTAGATAGGAGCTTCTGAGGTGGAGTATCAAACTCAAAAAACTGGACCTCTGAGGTGAAGTATAAAATTGGACCTGCTTCAGACTGGAGAGAAGGCTGCCTTATATAGAGGAAGGGAGCATCGGATCCTGCTGAAGACTGCTGAAAATCCGGAGTGTAAAATGCTTTTACTCGGGTGAATAATCATTTCAGCTGAAAGCAAATAGTAAATCCGTGATTTCTGTCGAGCACTGTAGAGTGAACAGTAACGGTCACTGTACATGAATAGTGTCTTGTCCCCTTGCTTTTCTGGATCACTATTCACCTTTACTGTTCGGGAATAGTGAATTGTCCGGGTACTGTTTTTGTGCAGAATCTTGCATAGTAACCGGGTTTGGTGCTTTTTAATCTTCATCCAAATTGTAGCCATCGTAGGGATCCTGTGAATCCTGGAATGGGTCAAAAGGATACTTGTTGACTGAAGCTGCTGAGGAGGTAGGAGAGGCTTTCTCTTCTGACTCTAACTTCTCAGCTTGGATCTGAATCTGCTGGGCGAGGTCTTTTAATTCTTTGCTAGATTTTCCGGTGATCTGGACGGAGTCTAGGCTTGACTGAGACCTTGTGTTATAAGGAATGGTTTTTTGGACCGGAGGAGGGAAGTCTTTATTCATCTGGCGGATGACATCATTGAATCTGAAAGTGTCCCACCATTTTACTGAGAATTCCCTGTCTAATAAAATTGGAGTTGATTGCATAATTCCACATACTTATCCAGTGGATTCTGTACATAACTGACATGTGCAAAATTGCTGGAAACTGGGAACCATGAGCTGTGACTTGGCATCTGGAGCTGAAATACCTAAGGGCGTCCTGTAAGGGTTCTGGAAAGATCTGGGGAACTGAGCCAAACATTTCCCACCACTTAAGGAACCATGAGGGTATCTGGCTGGAGAAACTCTTATCAAACATTATAAACCAGGAGTGATCGAAGTCCTGATTTTGGTAAAAGAGGATTTTCTCAAAGGCGTCCATGTAGTCATAGTAACTATACTGGAGTTCTGAACCTGAGAGACTCTTGGTATCTGTGAGAGTTTTGAGTAGGGAAGGATGCTGTCCCCAATCAGCACAACTGACAAAACCTTTGATGATGAACTTGTGGAAAAGAACCTGTGAGGGGTCTTTTTTATTCATGATATTTTCTATCTGAGCAGACTTTTCTTGAATAAGGATGCTCTTGTAGAATCTGATGTTTTTCCCAGGGCTTTTTAGGAGGAAATGCCAACCGTTAGGCAATACTTCCATGGCCAGTGCTAAGGGATCTGTTATATGGACCAAATGAGGCTCAATATAAGAGATGTGCTGGACAAATGGTTTTTTGAGATAGCAAGAGTTGGACTTTTTGGAAGGGTAAGAAGGCCTTTGGGGAACAATAGGTCCAAAAGGGTCTTCTACAGTGTATGGGGTAATGTTTCTAGGAGGAGGGGAGACTAAGGCTGAGCTATAACTGGGTTGGCCTTGGGTCAACTTCTAGTGATTGGGTCTTGGGACTGTGGAGACACCATATCGGCTGGCTAAAGAAGAAGCAGAAAGCGGGACTAGCTGATTTCCAGGAGGGTTTTTTGCCGGACTGGTATTACAAGTAGTTTGCTGTTTAGGAAGCTTTGGGGGTTGGGATTGTACGGGCTTTTTCCCGGACATGTTGGCTTGGACTCTGCAAAAATTCACGGGTTAGGAAGTCAGGGATGCTGTTTTGAGTTCCCTCTATGAATTCAATGTCAAAGTCAAAAACTGAAAGAATGGCTTGCCATCTAGCAAAAATCTGTTTTGATGCAATGTTTTGAACATCTTTTTCTAAAACATGTTTTGCAGATTTACAGTCAATTCTTATTAAAAACCTTTGGTTTAAAAGATCACTTTGGAATTTTGAAATGCATAGTACTATAGATAAAATCTCTTTTTTAATAGTACTATAATTAATCTGAGTGGGAGTCCAAATTCTAGAATGGAAACAAACTATTTGTTCAGGGGAAGTGGGACAAGCACGTTGCAGGAGGATGCCGCCATAACCAATGTTAGAAGCATTAGTCTGGACAATTTTGAAGGAATTTTCAGAAGGAATTCCTAAACAAGAGAGAGTCTTAACATATTTTTTGGTTGCTTGGACAATGGCAGTATGATTTGGGGTCCAAGGAGGAGGATTAGCACGAAGTCTATCAAAGAGGGGTTTGCATTGTCGTCTGAGATTTTGATAGAAATCTGCTATGTAGTTGAGGGATCCTAGAAACCTTTGAAGTTGTGTTTTTTCTAAGATTTCATCAGGAAACTTTTTTGCAAACTGAATGGCTCTATCTATGGGTTTGATAACTCCATGGTGGATATCAAAGCCTAAGAATCGGACTTTAGTTTGGAAAAGTTTGATTTTTGGAGCTAAAACAACAAGACCATTGTGCTTGATAGTATGGAAAAAAGCTCTGAGGTGCTTTCTATGTTGGTCCAGGGATTCAGAGAAGATGAGGACATCATCAATGTATACAATGATATGACTGGAGAATGGATTGAATATCTCATTCATGATGTTTTGGAATTTAGAGGGTGCATTTTTGAGACCAAAGGGCATTACATTCCATTCGTAATGGCCAAAGGGTGTGGTGAAGGCTGTTTTGTACCTATCAGACTCTCTGATTTGTATCTGCCAAAAACCACTCTTCATGTCAAACTTACTGAAGACCACAGCTTTGTTAAGCCTGTTAACTAAGTCTTTTTTGTTTGGGATTGGGTATCTTATCCATTCTAAGACTTTGTTAAGAGGTTTGTAATTGATGACTAACCTAGGGACACCTCTTTCAATTTCAGCATTTTTCTGAACACAAAAAGCTGAACAAGACCAAGGGGACCTAGATTTTCTGATGATTCCCTTTTTCAGGAGATCCTCAATTTCTGCTCTACAAGTATCCATGAGTTCTTGGTTCATTTGGATAGGTCGAGCTTTAGTTGGGATGTCCTTTTCATGGAAATCTTTGACATAGGGGAGAGCAACCTCATGTCTCTTTCTATGCCAGAAGGCTGTAGGTAAATCAGAACAGACTTCCTGTTTAAGTTTTCCTTCAAACTTCCTGATTTCTTCCTGGGTGGATTTACAAGCTAATTGGTCCTCAATTTTTTTGTATTTCAAATCATCCTGGAGGTAGTTAAGATGGTAGGTTTTGGCTTGTATAAGGTTAAGGGTTCTAGAAACGGCGACATCCCGGAGAGTGCTAATATCTCGAGGTTGAGGGCTTTTAAGAAACTTAAACTTAAGTGGTTGGCCAAACGGATGGGTAGTGATTCCTTCACTATCCGTGGTGAAAGGGTACAATAGACACATAAAGGGATTTCCTAAGATCACTCTATCTGTCATGTTTTTCACTAAAACAAACGTGGTTTTGAAACATGTGTTGTCTTGACACACATGGGCTTTGGGTATTTTGAATTCAATTTGCATCTTACCTCCACTTGCAGAAGTTAACCTTTCTTTGGTCTTTCTGAAGTACTTAGAGGGAATGATTCCTTCTTGAATGTAGTTAAGATCAGCGCCTGAATCTATTAAGGCTATGACCTCAAATTCAAAATCTTTGCTTATGACAATCCTGACTTTGGAGTGCCACTTCTGGAAGTTAATCCTACTGATGGTTACTAAGAACTTGTCATTGGAAGGGACAGGGTCTTGTTCGTGAACCATATCTGCAATTGGGTTAACTGTTTCTTCAACTTCATCATCGGAAGGGTTCTGAAATGAGGTTCCTTCCTCATTGCCTTGATGAGAAGTACTTTCCAGATTCTTTAATCTTTGATCAAGGAAGTTGTGATCAACTCTAAGGATGGTTAGTTCCTGCTTAAGGGTTCTAACTTCAGACTTAGTTTCCTTGATTTCCTTTTGAAGGTCGTTGACTGTTACGTCCTTCTTGGATTTGGTAAATCTCTTGTAGATTTGTTCCAAATCAACTTTGGGTTCTAGAAGCTTAGGCTCGGGTTTACTGGTTTCCCTTACTAAGGTTCTCTTAAATTCTGTAAGCTTATGGGCTTTGATAACTGGGTCTTCGATCTGTTCAATGAGATCTAAGAGGAGCTCTTCTTGCTTGGAAAGGACATTGAGGGTTTTGTTCCTACAACAATTATCCATGCAAGGTATGGGTTCATCTGGGCCACTAGAGGTGCTAGAAGAAACTCTAGAAGGTTCAGAGGATGACTAGTAGATCTGACGAATCTCACTACTAGAGGACTCACTTTCTGAGTGATTCAGTTCTAGGAGCTTAAAGATTTCATCCTTACTGGCTTGGTCACTAATGAGGGTATTGATAAGGGTCTTGGCCTTAGCTGTACACTCTTTCTTGAAATGACCTTTCTTTCCACAGTTAAAGCATTTTCCTGATGCTTTGGGTATGAACTTGCCTGTGGATTTGGACTTACCTTTCTTATAGAAATCATCTTTGCTGTAATTCTGCTTTCTATAATACTTGGCTTTGGTTTTCTTCTTATGAAAATGCTCAGAGGGTTCCTTGCCTCTGTACTTGGATTTTCTTTTGGGAATGATGGAGGGTAAGCCATACTGTGTACAGAAGTTTCCTACTTCGTACTTGGCTTTTCCTTTGTTGGCTTTGCTCTGGATTTTGAGATCCCTGCACATCTTCATTCCTTCACTTCGAATGGTGCTAGAGATGTCTCCATAGGTTAGGTTATCATAATCTATGACACCTAAGGGGTTACACAGGGTTTCTTTAACCTTTTCTCTAAAAAGGGTAGGTAAACCATTGATGAACTTCTCCTTCCAAAATGGAGAGTTGCAATCACTTCTGTGCATGACTCGGGTAGTAAACACATCTTCGTACCACCTAAAGTCACCAAGGGTTTTATATCTAAGGTTACTCAACTGGTCGTAAATCCAAGATGTGATCTTGCTAGGTTTTCCTACGAAGTGTTTCATGATCGTATAGACCAGGGTATTGACTCTGTCAGGGATACCTCTTCCTAAATCTATGTCAAAGATGGGGAGTCCTTCCTCATCTTTTTGGACAGCATGCCTGATGTCTTCCCTAGACTCAACTGTTAGGTAATTGTTCCACCATTGGAGGAGTTTACCTGTGAATCCTAAGGAAATAAGATCTATGACCTCAGTATGGGGATGTCCTTCACTGATGTAGTTGTTGGCTACCATGGTCATATGCTGGAGTTTGTTTAGGATTTCTTGTTCAGACAAACCATCTATGTTCCATTCATAGAGTTTACCTGAAGAGACTGAGAATTGGTTGCTAACATTCCTTTCCTCGTACTGGAGGTCTGGAGGGGTAGGTCTGGGATACCAATTCCTGGTTAAGCTAGTAGGGGTTATCTTTGGATGGGTAAGCCTTTTAACTTCTAAGTTTCTAAACTGGTTTTCTAGATGTTCTATCTCCTTTTCATCATCTGAGGAGGTTCTGCTAGAACTACTAGAGGCTGTATGGACGTCTAGAACAACTAATCTGTTGGTTTCAAGACGGGGATCAACACTGGTTGAAGTACTAACTGGTGGAGAGGTGACTGGTTCCTTCTTCACTAGTTCTTCAAGCTTTTGGTTGACTATTTCTAAGGCTGTTTGATCCTTAGTTCTAAGGCTAGGTTGCTTAGTTGTGGGTAGCTTGACTAGAGGTTTCTCTAGGGCTTTGACCGGTTTGCTAGGGCTTCCTGGTTGGGGAACGACCTTGCTATCTATTCTGTCTTCTATCCTATCAAGCTGTTTTCCTATAACACCTAAACACTGGTTGGTGTAGTTGTTTTGCTCTATGACCTTCTTCACTACCGTTTCTTCTTGGTTGGTAGGGGTTTTGAAGGGAGAGGCAACTAGATCTGTTCCACGGTGATTGAAGACTATGGCTTCCTGGGGTGGATGGTGAGATCTAACAACTTCTGGGGGTTTGGGTTTGCCACTAGCGTCTTTACTAGGGGGCTTTGTCCAATTGGTTTTGGTGAGAACACAAGACTTCTTGTGCCATTCAAAGTGATTCTCAAAGTATTCAAAGAAAGGGACATTACTGGATATCTCTTTCATGAATGTTGTCCAATTTTTGAGAACTTCTTTCTTTTGTTCAAGGGTATGGTTGGCTCTATAG
This sequence comes from Quercus ilex subsp. ballota, assembly GCA_032727855.1. Taxonomy (NCBI): domain Eukaryota; kingdom Viridiplantae; phylum Streptophyta; class Magnoliopsida; order Fagales; family Fagaceae; genus Quercus; species Quercus ilex. The sequence goes on from CM064912.1 coordinate 86,702,942, forward strand.
GCTTCTCTTTTGAGTCTATTTTCTTCCGACTCAAACTCCTTGCCTAGGGCATCCATATCAGGAGTGAACTCTTTCCTGATAACCATAAGTTCATAATCAATTCCAGGTTCCTGCTGGAAAGGATCTTGGGGTTCCTGTTGGTATGGATTTACCATATCGCTACCAGATGGTGATGGGGGTTTCTGACTTTTCTTTTCTTCCTCATCAACAATTGAATCTTGCTTGGCTGTGTAGCAAGGTGTGCTAACCTGAGATCTGGTCTGGACACCTTGGAGCTCTAGATCTAAGTCTCTTCTAGACTTGGGAAAGGGTGCTAGAGGTCTAGATGTACTACACTGGGATGCAGGTATATCTCTTAAAGTGATAGGGAACTGCGGGAGGCTTTGGTCTAGATGGACTAAACCTATGTGGATGAAATTATGTCCATCATTCTTGTGTCTTACCAAGGTTGCTTCAGGTAACAAGTAGCACGTCTCGTACTCCTTGTTGATACTGTAAACCTGTTCTATGGTTCGGACATGATAACTGGTCTTAAAGGCATTCTTAAGGGTCCAAGAAGATCTGTAGATCTTGTTTGTGGGAACCTTAGGGATGTTCCAATCTCCTAGTTTTAGATCTAGATCTGATAACTCATAATTTTCAGAATTGATTACACCATCTGACTGGGGAATCTCTGGGAGGGATAAACTGGGTGACCTAATGCTGGTAGAAGAGTTACTTCTAAACAACTTCTTCATAATTCTGGATTAAAAGCCTAATTGAAAAATTACAACCTAATTTTCTTTAACCTCAAACTTCTGGATCTATCCTTAGATCTGAAACAGTGGTACAAAAAGACAAATGCCTAATCTCGTGCAACTCAATCTCCTACTGCCACGATCCTTACTCTGAGATAACTCCCTTTCACTCACGCCCTACCGTCGGGACTTATTGTTTGATGCGGGACACACACTTAGCCTGGGATACACAGGTCTTACTGGGTTGACAACGGCACAGATCACGGTCTTACGTGTCTCAACAGTACACAACTGCAACAAACTGGACGGATAAAAACAGAAACAAGAAGAAGCAGAAAACTGGGAAACAACTGATCAACATAGACAGATAATCACAGGATTATAAACAGGTATGTCAAGAGGATTAACAATTATACCAGAAAACATCAAGGTACCAATAACAGCAAATCTGGAAGATGTAATAGATGTAGAATATAACAAATGGTAATGGAAGAGTTATCAAGAAATAAAAACAGTGACTTATCATCATAGAGTAGAGTTACAAGAAAAAAAATCAATAAGATAGAAGTTAAATATTTGTTTTGATATACCATTTTAAATATACTAGAATAGATGTGGAAGCAGAAGTATAAAATAGATAACACAAAAACACAAGGGTTAAATAGTTCAACATAACAAGCTACTTCCACGAAAGAAGCCCTTAAGGGCTACATCTTCTTCTTCTTTTTGATAAGTTAAGGGCTACATATTTATTATATGAAAGTGCAGTAGAATTTTTGTGTTACAATAAATCATAAGATAAATCTATATAATAACTAATAGTCGAAATGTTTAACTTTTTGTTGACCACTCATCATTGTGCCGCGTGGCTACATAAATTAATGCCACATATACATTTTAAAACACTGAATAGTTGTGCCTTTTGAACGAAAAGATGCATGTTAACCTAAAATGTGACTGTTGAACAAAAATGTGTCTCTTGACTGAAAATGTGCCTATTAAATGAAAAAGTGTCTATTGAATGAAAATTTGTCTATTAACTGAAAAATGTGCATATTGAATGAAAAGGTGTCTATTGAAGAGCCATGATCATTTTGGTATAAATAGTGGTTCATATTCATTTAGTAACTTCTTCTCAACTTCTTATCTTTCATCTTTCTTAAAAACACTAAAATTCTATGGGTATTCTCCAAATTTGCTATTTGTAAGTCGGGTTTTTTTTTTGTTTAATAGTGAAAAGGTCAAGAAATCAAGTCACACCAATGGTAATAACAATAATACTGAACGATTTCTTTACATGTTTTGTGATTGTTGCATGATAGCATTAGCTTCTGTGGTTGTCGCAAACTGGTGACTATTTATGTCACATCAAAAAAAGAAAAATACAAAATCAATAAGCAATCATAGGAGTTTTCTAAATGAAAGTCAAACCAATCAACAAGTATTGAATCCATTCCAACAACATCACAAAAGCCAAACCAAATTAGAAAAACAAATACTGTCTGACTCAACGTAAACAATTTTATGTTATAACTGCTAACATTATCTGAAAATCAAGTATATTACTGGACCAAATAGAATCACATAAATACAAAGTAAAAAAATAAGAATATAAACACAGGCCATCCATACGTAAATTTATGATAATGATACATAGTGTGATAACTGTTTAAGAGTCTTCCCAGACCTAACATCACAACCCTATATTAAAGAAAAAGCAAGTATTCACAAAGTTTCAAATGTGGCAAATCAAACTATCATATTCATATCACCCCCTCAAAGTCACATATCAAACACTAACTTTGCAAATACACGAAAATAATTAATAACGGCCCTAAATCAATAAATTGATTACAATTTTTTTTAATTCTTTTAAAATATATATTTGTAAATATAAAAATATAAATAAATAAACTCACCTTTATTTTGTCACCGTTTCTCTTTTTCTATATATGCTATTGTGTTGCAGTTTCTTTAAGGTTTTGATCAAAGGTAAAAAATTAAAAAGAAAAAAAAAAAAAAAAAAAAGAGTTAATCTATCTATATCTATACCTATATCTATCTATATAAAATCATTCGATATGCACTTTTTGGTATATCCAATATGAAGGGTTATGGCTTTTCAATAGACACATTTTAGTATATCAAAATTGAAAGATTTTGCCCTTTCAATGGGCACCTTTTGGCATATATATTACAACATATCTTATATATACCTATATATTCAACACAAACTAAGCTAGAGACAAAACTTTCTGTCTCTTATTTCTTCCCACAAAAGAGTAATAAATAAAACAACATTGCTTTATTCTGCCTTACTAATAAAACTTTGTGCTATTTCCTTCAATATCATTTTTTTTTTTTAAATTTCATGCATTTTTGCTTACTACTGCAACTAAAAAATAATGACATTTTTTTTTCCTAAAACTCATTCAGTACTAACTATTACCGTACATCACATGAGTTAGCGACTAGTATATATAGAAAGTTAAACCTTAGACTAAGAGACCTGACTTGCACACAAGGTAGGATTAGACTTAAGCCTGTTACATTTGACTAATATATATATAATATATTTCTAACACCCTTTTTAAACTAAAGGTGGAAGCTCAATGAAACCTTAAGGTTGGAAAGTTTGAGAAGATGCCTTAAAGATTGCCTTGAAGAAACCATGAAGATGACCATGAAAATGACTTGAAGAAGCCACGAAGAATGCCTGAGAATGACCTTGGAAGAGACCAGAATGATCAGGCACTATGAAGAATGAACCATGCACAATGAACGAGACGTCCAAAAAATGCCGGAGAAAGGTTGCATTAATAACTAAGTCAAACTGGTCAAAGGCTGAATAAAGCAATGATTGGTGAAGCTTGAGACTAGGCGTGCGTGATTATCAAAACTTGAACAAAAGCCAAATGCGTCAATGACTTCAATGAAGAGCATATTATACATTCATGACCCGTTTAGATTGAGAGGGGAGGGAGGGAGATGTTGGGTACATTTTAAAATTTAAGCCCATGATATTTTGTTGTAAAGCCCAAGCCCATTCTCTAGAATTTTTCTTGACCGGCGTGGAAATTTTTGGCAGCAAACAAAACCCTCAATCTTGTCATATCTCCTTATAAAATAGTCAACTGCACCTTCCCATGTTTTTGCAGAAAATACATAGCAGCTTATGACATCAATGGAAAAGAAAATTCATTTGTTTTTGCCTTTCCCTTTTCACTCTAATCATCTTTAGCTACATTCTTTTTTAGAGCTCTAAGACTATCAAATTCTGCATATATGATATTAGTTATAAAAAAAAAAAAAAAAACATATATTACTTTTGATACTCTAGCAACTTTGTTTTTTGCTGAAAATTTTCTCTTGGGCATTTGTGACGAGTTTGAAACTCTGATTGTGAGTGCACATTAACAAAGTTGCCGTTGTATCTTGGAAAGCGACCTCCTGAGCCATTTGCACTGGAGGATTCATTCTAGTGGGGGTGAAATCGCTTCTTAAGAACAGCAGATTTAGTTCCGTGCCTCGACGATAAGTTTTCCTTAATCCTTAATTTTATACGCTTTTGTACTTGTCTATTTTACTTATAAGTTAATTTGAGCATATCTTGTTTTATTGATATATTATTGATATTGATTTGTAACTTTGTTAATCAATTTTGACAATTTTTAAACTATACTTCCAACAATCTTAAGAAGCGATTTTATGTTCTTATTGATTAACAAAATGTTTGATGTTCCTAATATTGTCTTAGAATCTGAGGTAGCACTTGTTTCGGAAATGAAGTTAGTCAATAACATAACTGATTGGGTAGTGGACACTGGGGCTACTAGACACATTTGCTTCAGCAAGGAGTTATTTCTTAATGAGGAAGTAATAGATGAAGAGAATGTTTATTTGGGAGACTTTGGTACTGCAAGAGTTGCTAGAAGGGGAAATGTACTTTTGAAATTTACTTCATTTAAGTCTTTAGCCTTGCACTCTATTCTTCATGTTCCTAACATGTGTAGAAATTTAGTGTCTGGGTTCTTGCTCAATAAGGCAGGCCTAAAAATTGTTTTTGAATCTAATAAGATCGTTCTTAGTCAAAATGGTGATTTTGTGGGCAAGGGATTTTGTCATGAAGGCTTATTTGTGCTTGAAACTAATTGTAAGGACATGAACATATCTAGTAACTCTTCTGCTTATATTGTTAAATCTTTGGATCTTTGGCATGGTAGGCTAGGGCATGTGAATGTTGCAGAAGAATGAAACAAATGAGCCTAATTCCAAACTTAACTAATTCAGAGCATTCAAAGTGTGAAATATGTGTAGAAGCAAAACATTTCAAAAAAACCTTTCAAAACTGTTGAAAGGAGCTCTGAACTTTTAGAACTCATTCATAGTGACTTAGGAGACTTCAAAAATTATACGAGCAGAGGAGGTAAAAAATATTATATGACATTTATAGATGACTACTCTAGATATACAAGAGTCTTAAGTAGTAAATATGAAGCTAAAAACATGTTCATAAAATTTAAGACAAAAGTTGAAAATCAAAAAAATAAGAAAATTAAAAGGCTTAGATCTGATAGAGGAGGAGAATATGGTTCAGCTTTGTTTAAAAAAATTTGAGAAGAAAATGGTATTATTCATGAAGTCACTGCACCTTGTACACCTTAACAAAATGGAATAGTTGAGAGGAAAAATAGAACCCTAAAGGATATGATGAATGCCATGCTCATTAGCTCTGGTCTTCCTTCCAACATGTGGGGGGGAGGCTATCCTTTCTACATGTCATGTATTAAATAGGATCCCACATAAAAAGATTAGAAAAACTCCATATGAACTATGAAAAGGACGTGCACCAAACTTAGGATACTTGAAGGTGTGGGGTTGTTTGGCAAAGGTTGGAATCCATGGACCACATAAAGAAAAGATAGGTCCTAAAACCAAGGATAGTGTCTTCATAGGATATGCACAAAATAGTCCTACCTATAGGTGCTTAGTTTTGGAGACTAACACCATAGTGGAGACTAGGGATGCTGATTTCTTTGAGCATATTTTTCCTATGAAGAGAACGAGACTCCCTAATGAGTCCTTATCAGTCTTACCCCAAGTGAGATCAAGTTCAAACTTAGATGAAAGCCACTCAACGCAAGAGTTAAGACGTCGTAAAAGACCTAAAAAGGGAACCAACTTTGGGCCTAAATTTATCACTACTTTTCTCATTGAAGATGACCCAAAAACTTATCAAGAGGCCAAGAAATCAGTAGATGCAACCTTTTGGAAGGATGCAATCCATAGTGAGTTAGAATCAATTATGGCTAACCATACATGGGAATTAGTTGAACTCCCTAGAGGATGCAAGACCATTGATTGCAAATGGGTGTTTAAAAAGAAATTAAAAGCAGATGGGTCCATAGACAAATTCAAAGCTAGACTAGGGGCAAAAGGGTATACTCAAAAAGAAGGGATAGATTACTTTGACACTTATTCACTGGTGACAAGATTAACTACAATTAGGATTTTGATTGCTATGGCCTCAATACATAAATTGATTGTTCACCAAATGGATGTCAAAACGCCATTTTTAAATGGTGACTTAGATGAAGAAATTTACATGGACCAACCAAAGGGTTTTGTGGTTCAAGGACAAGAAAGTAAATTGTGTAAACTTAGAAAATCATTATATGGTTTGAAACAAGCTCCTAAACAATAGCATGAAAAATTTGATAACACTTTAATTTCTAATGGATTTGTTGTGAACGAATCTGATAGATGTGTGTATAATAAATTCTCTGGTGATAGTGGTGTTATCATATGCCTATATGTGGATGACGTGTTAATTTTACGAACTGACATGGACGTTGTAAAAAGTACTAAAGATCTCTTATCTTCAAACTTTGGTATGAAAGACCTTGGAGAGGCTAATGTAATTTTGGGAATAAAAATTGATGAGTCCATAAAACCATTAAGGTCGTCCATCTTAATGGACGATAATTGCATCATTAGTGGGTCATCAAAGAAAGATGAGTAACCACTCAATACATTCAATAACGACCATTAAAAGTCTTAAACTCTCCCATCAAGACAAAGAACGTTACGATTAGTGTAATAATCACCCTCATTTATGTCTAACGGCTACCTAAGTCACCTATAAAAAGGGACAATCTATCCATTTGCTGAGGTATGTCAAAAACTACTACAAAATGCTATCTATAGTAGAAAAGATATGGGCTGATACTAACTTAAGCATCGGAGGCCCCCCCACTAGGCACAATCCGGTAGTCTCTTCGATCAACTCTCTTTATCTTGCAGGTCCTACAAGATCATCTAAAACTCCGGATTGAACGAGTGATCTAACTGACGATTTTGGCATCATCAAAAATCATAAGGAATAGTGAAGGGATTACACTTTCCCAATCATACTATGTTGAGAAAGTACTTAAAAAATTCAATCATTTTGATTGTGACCTTGTGAGAACTCCATATGACCCAAGTATACATTTAAAGAAAAATAGAGGGTCTCCTGTTGCATAATCTGAGTATGCTAAAATTATTGGTAGTGTGATGTTTCTAATGAATTGTACATGCCCTGATATTGCATATTATGTTAGTAGACTTTGTGGATATACACATAATCCTGCCTATGAACACTGGAATGCACTAACTCGTCTCTTGAGATATTTGAAAGGCACCATGAATTTGGGCCTTACATATACAAGTCGTCCAACAGTATTAGAAGGCTATTGTGATGCAAATTGGATATCAAATAATGATGAGACCAACTCCACTAGTGGTTATGTTTTCACCCTAGGTGGAGGAGCTATATCTTGGAAGCCTTCTAAACAAACCTGTAATGCTAGATCAACTATGGATTCTAAGTTTGTTGCTTTAGAAAAGGCAGGTACTGAAGCTAAGTGGCTTAGAAATTTACTTGCTGATATACCAAAATGAGATAAGCCATTACCATCAATATCATTGCATTGTGATTCCCAAGCTGCAATTGCATGTGCAAGAAATAAAATTTATAATGGGAAGAAGAGGCATATACGCCTAAGACACAATATAGTGTGGCAACTCATAAGCAATGGAGTAATTGCCATGGAGTTTGTACGGTCAGAAAAGAATCTTGCGGATCCTTTGACCAAGGGGCTAACTAGACAATTGGTCTATGATACATCGAGGGGGATGGGACTTAAGCCCATTAAGTAAATCACCCATGATGACAACCCAACCTATGTCAACAAAGGTTCAATGGGCATCATGGAGAGATTCAAGATAGCACTAATAGTGAGAATGAGATCTCACTGTCCCTCCCTATGGTGTAGATAGTGCTTACTACCAAACTATTGAGGTTGAGTTTAAGACTTTAAATGAATTCATGGCCTTTATAGGTGGTGTGTGATAGTACACACTTGATGAATTCAACTATGTGGGTGTGGAGGTGGGGCCGCCTCCTATGAGAGTGAGGGAAAACTCTCTAGAGCACTCATGAAAATCCCAGTAGGGCGCATGGCTGAAATGTGCCAAATCGAGAACTCGTCCAAGAATTCACAAGCAAAGGTGTTCATATTCTTGTGGTTCATGAAACTGGTTCAAGATCTTTTATCACCAAGATTTTTGTGAACTCTAGAATACAAATACCAAGTGTTGATTCAAGTCCACAAGACATCAACACTAATTTCATCTTGTGATTGCCCAATTTTTTTTATAAAAATAAATAAATAAAAATTTTAAAACATGCGGGAAATTGTTGGGTATGTTTTAAATTTTAAGCCCATGATATTTTGTTGTAAAGCCCAAGCTCATGCTCTAGAATTTTCCTTGGCTAGCGTGGGAATTTTTGGCAGCAAACAAAACCCTCAATCTTCTCATATTTCCTAATAAAATAGTCAGCCGCACCTTCCCATGTTTTTGCAGAAAATACATAGCGGCTTGTGACATCAATGGAAAAGAAAATTCCTTTGTTTTTGCCTTTCTCTTTTCACTCTAATCATCTTTAGCTACTTCCTTTTTTAGAGCTCTAAGACTATCAAATTCTGCATATACGATATTAGTTTAAAAAAAAAAAAACAAACAAACAAACAAACAAAAACAAAAACAAAAAAAAAAACATATATTACTTTTGATACTCTAGCTACTTTGTTTTTGGCTGAAAATTTTCTCTTAGGCATTTGTGACGAGTTTGAAACTCTGTTTATGAGTACACATTAACAAAATTGTCGTTGTATCCTGGAGAGCAACCGCCTGAGCCATTCGCGCCAACGGATTCATTCTAGTGGGGGCAAAATCGCTTCTTAAGGATAGCATATTTAGTTCCGTACCTCGGCGATAAGTTTTCCTTAATCCTTAATTTTATACGCTTTTGTACTTGTCTATTTTACTTATAAGTTAATTTGAGCATATCTTGTTTTATTGATATATTATTGATATTGCTTTGTAACTTTGCTAATCAATTTGGACAATTTTTAAACTATACTTTCAATAGGAGAGAGTGGAGGAGAGTAAAATAAAGTTAGCTGAAAATATGCAAATTTTGATCCAATTCTACTCTACTCTATTCTACTCTATTCCTCCTCCCTTCCCTCAATCCAAGCAGACCATTAGAAACTACCGGTAAAATGCATGAAGATAGGCATGACCAAAGAAAGAAAATCAATAAAACCAGGTACAAAAGAAATATGCATGTGCACATTGAATAATAGCCAAAATCACCAAGATCGTCAAGGATGTCCATATACCATGGCTGGCAGCATGGTAACCTTGAGTATAATCCAAGCCCAATTAAAAGGATCTAACTATGCATAAGGGTGACACAAATCATATTGTGCATAATGACACAACTTGCTTTCACACCCGTTGCCCACATATGAATTTGCATCCATTAACCCGTGAAGGAAGCATTTGTTGACCCAGCCAATGTGTCTAAAATACTTTGCGAAGTTCATCCATGTTGATGCCATCTAGTATTAGAAGTGAATGAACCCAAACCACGTTGTTGTGTTACAAGGACATATGGCAAACCATGGATATGGATATTGATGGGATGTGCTTTGTAGGGACGAATGGATGGACCAAATTACATAGCAGATTCCGTGTCGCTGAAAGAGCAACCAAACCGCAGCTACAAAGCTTTCAAAGATGTACAGATGGTGTTCTTGGCAATGGTGGGGTCAATTTTCTTGAACCGATGAGCTATGAAAGGGTCTTGCGGCTTTGATGGATGGTAGCAGCAAGCGTGACTTTGAATGAAAATCGGAATTTTTTTTTTTTTAAATATATATATGTAGGACAGATGAATCTTGTGGCAAAACGATGGCATCGCCACGGAAGTAGAGAGAATCTGTGACAGTAGCTTGTGGAAGACAATGGTCTTATGGTGTTGATGTGGCTTCTGACAGCCTTACTGCTGTAAGGCTATACTGAAGAGGTGGAAGGCCATAGAAGACGTACGAACGCAGCGGAGAAACACCAAAGAAGACAAATACCGCTCTTTGAACATACCGTAAGTACAGAAAATCATGAACAAAGAAAGGTAGTTCTAATACATTAAATATTAGCATTGATATACTATATTGAATATGCTATAATAGATATCATTATATCCTCCACTTTACTTACTATTTAAATTCCTACGTGTTGGATCTCACTTATCAAAAGGTAGTTTGAGCCAGCATATGATGAGGAGTGATAGAAGTATGTGGTTAAATGATTAAATTTATCGTATCTCAATAGCTTAAATTTTTAGAACAATCAGTAAAATAAAATAAAAATAACAACTTAAAAACACAAAACCAAAGCACATAAACCCAAAGTAAAGTTCTATAGAATACAAAAAATCATTAACTTAAAGTAGAAATGCAAGAAAAAAAATTTTAAAAGATTTTAAAAAATCCACTAAAAAAAGAAAAAAATATATACGAGGGAGAATGAGGATGAGAAGAGACAAAATAAAAAGAAGATGCATGGATAGAAGGAAAAAGTGACATTATAAGGCAGAGAGTACTGGGGAGAAAAAATGTGAAATTGAAAAGGAAAGGTTGATAGAAGTGTAATAGTAAATTGAAAAACTAATAAGAAGAAGGGTAAAAATGAGGGAGGGGTAGAATATAGGTGAATGATGTGGTACAATAAGATAGTAAAATTAATTTCTACCGAGCAACTTTTATATATAAATATAGATATAGATACAATGATATGTTCCACGCCATTTTTGCTCTCAAACTTTGCAGCCCCCCACTCTACTTTTATATAGCTATTAACTAAAGCTACTTTCTTTGCTTCCATACTCTTGATAGGTTTTCTATAATTTACCCATTTTGTGCATTATAGTATATCATTTCTGATTAAATATGTTTTAATTACATCCCAAGCTTAGAAACCTGGAGAACAAGAAGCCTCATGCCTCTTGATGATTAAGAATATCAATTTGCATGTATCTTACATTTGTAGAAGCACACTCTAGTCCGAGTATGTTCAAGGTGAAAGTCATATTCCATCACCGAAAAAAAGTACTAGGTCATTTTAGTGCTATTTTATTTTATTATAATATTTAATTGATTGGAAAGTTGATTTGAAACAAGATTATGGATTATGAACCATTAATTATTCTAAATAATATAACTTGGGAAACTAGGAATTTCAAATACTAAAAATTATCTTTAAGACCACACAGGGGTGTGGCTTGTTGGTAAGAGTCCTTGTCTTAACAGCCAAAGAGGTACAGTTTGAGGGATAGCTCCAAGAAAGCCCTACAATACATGTAATATTACTCATTACCGTTAACGTGGCATGGAGTCGATAAGCCCATACTAAAGACCTTTGTTTTTTTTATTCAGCAAAAAAAAAAAATTGTACATTTTCAAATCTAAATCCTCTAAAAAATTTACAAACCAACCCGATTATGGTCTAAATTGTAATAATTTATCAGGTAGGTGTAAGTTGTAATTATCTGTTGAGAAATGGGTTTAAAAGAGTTGAATAAAAATCTAAATTATTTTTATCAGGCTTTACAAAATAATTTAAACTCAACTACCCAACCCAATTGGTGTTTAGAGTTATCACGTTGGGTTGGCTTTTCAGCCTACCTTTATAATGCTATCATGGGGTTGGCTTGCTTTTCAGTCATGAGAGCTGTGACAACTTGTAATAAAAAGATAGAGAAATGCAACAAAAGACAAGAGAAGAGTAGTCAATTTCCTCAGATTAGAGGAGAATTTTACCAAAAAGAAAAACTCATCTGAAAACAATTACCCCTCCCCTCCCTGCCCCTTAAACAGAAAACACCAAAATTGCCTTCCTCTTCAGAAAAAGAAAAAGTACCATACTTGTGTGTATTGGTATTAAATTTCTCATTATTAAGGCTAGGAGTGAGACTAAGGGTTTTGATTGTCACCCCAATAAAAGTGCAAAAAATTATGAATTAAATCATTTAACTATGTTACGAACACTCTGTTATATGTAGACTCAAACTCTCTTAATAAGTCTAACCTAACATACAAAATTTTATTACTTTATAAATTGAAGATGGAGTGGATAGTGGAGACAATGTTTAAACTCAAAACCATATTTCTAACAATTCAGCAAATAACAACAACAGGCCCTACCATGAAGCAAACCCAGAGTACAGAGAGTGCTCAAAATTAGATTGGGATTCATATTACTAGTTATTATGACCCATCTACCTAGTAAAATAATAATAAAATGCTATTAAAATCTACACAATTAAAACAATTACTATTAGTTAAAAACTTCAACTCTGGTCCATCCAAGATTCCACTATGATCACGTTGATGTCCTTGTCTAGGATGAAGATTTTTTAATATGAAAGTATGAAACCCTGACCCAATTTCCTAAGAAATGGCAATATCAAACACTGGCTAAAGCAAATTGCAGAAAATGAAGTTTTGTCAGCCAAAAAAAAAAAAAGGCAAATTACTACTATAGTAGATTCCTTTGCTTTTTAACATTTGTCATATACTTGAATTTTATTCCATTGATTGACTATACATTTGAGCTAACATTTGAGCTAATCATTCAAAACTTTAATTCACTAGTCAAAACTCACCCACCAAGATACTTTGGCTATCCTTTTGCTTCATTAGTCATTCATCAAATCACAACCACTTTCTGTCCTTCCATGATTCTAAACCAAAAGAATCTTAGTTCTTTTTCTTTTTCTATATAAAATTATATGGTCCACACCCGTTTTTGCTCTCAAACTTTGCAGTCCACCTCCATACTTCTATATAACTATTAATTAAAGCTCCTTTCTTTGCTTCCATACTCTTGATAAGGTTTCTGTATCTATCTTTTGCATTATAGTATGCATTTCCTTTTGTATAATTTGAAGCCTTCTGTTTTAATACATTAAAAAGTGAACATTTGGTTCATGGTTTTTACTCCTTTTGCATTCTCAAAGCCATTCCTACCACTTTTTTTAATCTTCTTTGAAAGTTTTGTACTTGGAAGGAGCTAGTTACTACTCAAATCCTATAAACAAGGCTTGTTGAAACTCATGCTAGCATTTATTTTTTTATCATAAGTAGGCTGCATAAATATAGATGTTTATTCCCATAATCATGCTATGATAACTCTTCGGTTTATAGCTCTTCCTTCAATGTTTTGTTTGCTTCCAATGGACCATTTTAAGTATCAGTTACAATAAAAGTATATAACTATTGCAGAGTCTTGACTTGTGAGAAATAGCCATGACTATTGCTGTAGAAACTGAGGCTCCAACAAGGCTTGAGGTTTGTACTTCACAAGTTTCATTGCTAGAACATTAACTTGGGGGATTTTGCAAATTTTCAAAGAAGAGACTGAGTGGAATTTATTTCAATCAGAACATTTATATCTAATATTTAATTAATATCTGTAATAAGCAGGGAAAGCATAGAGCAATGGTAGTTTGTTTCTTTCTCGGGCTTGGGTCTCTTGTGTCATGGAATAGTATGCTGACAATTGGAGATTACTACTATCAGTTGTTCCCAGTAAGTCATGCTTATTTTCAATATATTTTTTGAGGCTAAAGATGACTGCATAAAACTGCTCCCTTTAGATATTGTACAAGTACTTTAATCTTTTGAAGCAAGGAAGACACTGCAGCTTTTTGAAATTCAATGTTGATACTGTATGAGAAGGGGCAGGCTCAACTGAAACTTTTTTTTACTTTTATTTGGTTTATATTTTATATTATATATGCCCTTTGAAAAGCTAGAAAACTAAAATTGGGGGGGAGGGGGGGAAGAAAAAAATGATTCTTCAACCATGAGTTCTATGTTATAATTGCTGAGAGCCTAAAAATGGAGTTACCTATTCCTGTTTTACAAAATAGTTTAAGGAAAAAACTATTGTTTATGGAATTCTGTACTTCATTTGATTTATTGTAAGATGAGTTTTGAAATTAATTAGACTTACAAGGTTTTGCCTCTCTTTGGAAGAAATACCATCCTTCAAGGGTACTTACGCTTGTTTATCAACCATTTGCGCTTGGAACAATGGCGATACTAGCATACAATGAATCAAAGATTAATACTAGGAAGCGCAACATATTTGGATACACCCTTTTCTTTGCAAGCACTTTGTTAGTCTTAGTTGTAAGTACAGCTTTTTCCCATTTTATATTCTTAATTTTGGCCATTTAAAACTTGTAATTCATATTGCATTCATTGTAATTTCCCTTCCTACATGTTTGGTGACAGTTGGATTTCGCCACATCAGGGAAAGGTGGAATTGGACCTTTTATTGGTTTATGTGTGCTTTCTGCTTGTTTTGGAGTTGCAGATGCCCATGTTCAAGGTGGAATGCTTGGAGACTTGTCCTTCATGTGCCCTGAATTCATTCAGGTTGATATTATCAAGAGTTCTATTTACGTACCTAAATTTTAGTCCGTGAGTGATTATAATCCCTAAATTTTAAAGTGGTCATTTTTAGTCCCTATGGAATGATGACATGTCAGTTTCAGTTTGGCCACGTAATATAAGGACTAAAAGTGATCATTTTAAACTTTAGGAAATAAAATCTCTCGTGGGCAGAACTTAAGGGATCAATAATATATTTGAGCCAAATGTTTTCAACAATTTTCATTGCTGTCTTCATCTGTTTAACCTTAATTTTAATATATGTCAATTTTTTATGCTCTGCAGTCTTTCCTTGGGGGTCTAGCTGCATCAGGGGCTCTGGCCTCTGGTTTGAGGCTACTCACAAAAGTATCCTTTGAGAAAACTCATAATGGGCTTCGCAAGGGGGCTAGTATGTTGCTCTTATCTATCTAATAGTCAACTGTTATGGTTTTCACAATTTCGCTCATACATAGTCATTGCTGATTTGATGGAAAATGCTGTTCCTTACTAGTTAGTGCTGTTTCAAATTTCAATCTTTCTCATACACTATTATTATTAGTATTGAGAAGCCAACAATATGGAGTTGAATTTAAGCGTACAGGAAAAGGAAATTGAGCTTCACTAAATTGCATAAAATAAAATTCTTGGTTTTATATAAATTTTCTAAAGCTAAGATGACTAAAAAAACATCTTTATTTTGCAGCACTGTTCCTTGCAATTTCCACATTTTTTGAGTTTCTGTGTATTCTGCTCTATGCAATTGTCTTCGCTAAACTGCCAATAGTGAAGTACTATCGCTCAAAGGCAGCATCAGAAGGATCAAAAACTGTATCATCTGACCTTGCTGCTGCTGGCATCCAAACAAACTCAAACCAAGGAGTAATGCACCTTCTCTTTAACCTCATGCTGTATCATGCTCAACGAAGTTTTGAGATTGCAATATCCTAATGGCCTTTGAAATTTTCACAGGATGAAGATGACGCGAAACAACTAGAGCGCTTGAGCAATAAGCAAATGTTCTTTCAGAATATAGATTATGCAATTGGCCTATTTCTGATATATGTGTTAACATTGTCAATTTTCCCCGGCTTCTTGTATGAAAATACTGGAACACATGGGCTAGGCTCATGGTAAGTGCTCAATTATCACAGAGGAACATTTGGTTTACTTTTTCAAATGATGTAAGTTGAATGAGTAAATGTTTTTCACTGTATTCTAAGTGAGCCTGCTTTTTATAAAAAATCATCATTTCCATTTTTAATTTCAATAAAAACTTGTAACATTTGGATACATATACTCCATTAGTCCAGTTATTTAACATTATCATTCCCTAAATGATTTCTTTGCAGCTTTCCGTTGTTTCAAATTGCACTTTGAATAAAGTTTGCAGTTTCAAACCATAATATTGTTTCTATGCCTAGTTATGTGCTAGTTGCCTACATGTTTGCCTTGTCTAGTGAACTATAAAAGTGAAACTACAATACTAGCACATTGATGATGATCTTTCAGGTATGCACCTGTTCTGATTGCAATGTACAATGTCTGGGATCTGATATCAAGATATATTCCTCTCATCGAAAGCCTGAAGTTAGAATCCAGGAAGGGCCTTATGATTGCAATTCTTTCTCGTTTCTTATTAATCCCAGTGTTCTACTTTTGCGCAAAATATGGTGATAAGGGATGGATGATCCTGCTGACATCCTTATTGGGAGTATCTAATGGCTACCTTACTGTCTGTGTCCTTACAGTGGCACCCAAAGGTTACAAGGTTAGTTGACATAGCATGCTACATAATGTGCAGCAAATATAAGTTTTCCAGTGGTTCCTCATTAATATTCATTGGTTTCATTGTTTTGTAGGGACCTGAGCAAAATGCTTTGGGCAATTTGCTTGTGTTGTGTCTTTTATGTGGTTTATTTGCAGGAGTAGCTCTTGATTGGTTGTGGCTCATAGGTAAAGAAGGGTTTTAAGGATCCAAGTTATTGTTGTAATAGATGAAGCAAAGTCAGTTCCTCTTGACCATTTATCACTTAACAGAATGAATATCATTAGATGAATAGCCAAATGCTAAACTTTATGCATTGGAATTATATTGTTGATTATATAGCCATGACCTTTTCTAATTTTGTTTAAATTATCAAAAACCTCATAAATAAATTTTATGCATTTGAATTATATTGTTAATTTTATAGCCATCACATTTTCTAATTTTGTTTAAACTATAAAAAACCTCATAATTAAACTTGACGGAGGTACAAGAAATTTTATGAACCAAACAATATTGTCCTGTGTAAGAAATATGGATTTAGACCATAGAATTGAGTTGAGCAGGACACACCATATAGTCCATTGCAACTGATTTTTTGCTTATAGTCAAACCAAAGCAGGGACACAACTTCCTTACATAAATTTAAATTATAAAAATATAAAAAAAAAGTTTAGTTAAAATATAGTTTTAACTAAAAAAATAAGTAATGCTTTAAAAATGTGTAAGTAAATAAGCTAAAAGAAATAGTTGATGGCAAATAGGATTTTCTCACAGCAAATCCGTATCCTTGCAAAAATACTTCATACATGCCTTTTCTTATTGACAGTAGTGATACAGCTGAAAATGGAACATATTATTTGCAGCTAGGGTTCAAAATTCTGTAGCAATTAACATATAGAACCAAGACATACACATAAATGAAGTCTTTTTTCTTTTTTTTGAGAAAGACACATAAATGAAGTCTGTTTCTATATCATTAAAAAATAACAAGTAAAAGTTATCCTCAACTAATCAAAATAGACTCTAGATGGTCATTTATGTATATTTTGACGCTGTGACAGAATAACCCCATACAAAAACATGAAAGATTTTACCATACATAAAAACTAACATTGGTAGAAGTAATTTTTTTTTATAATAAACATTAGCAGAAGTATTAAAAAATGGCATGTCAATTAGGGAAGTAACTAAGAGCATGACTTTAGATAGTATAGAATGGAAGAAAAGAATTCATATAGCCAATCCAATCTAATCTATTGAGGATCCATTGCCGACTCCAAATTTTGGGACTAAGGCGCTATACAGCAGGACTAAGGCATTATTGTTGTTGTTGTTGTATAGAAACTAAGCACAACAGCATAACTTTCAAAAGAAATAGCCTTTGACAGCAATTACTTGGGCCCATGAATAAGAAGTTCAAGATCCTTCGTCACCTTCCCTGATTTGACTGTTCCAACACATGCTGCTTCCAGTTTCACAGTAAATCCAAAAGATCTGTGTTGTCATCCGCCCTGCTCAATTTTCACATGATGATTTAAATAATAAGAAAAATCCAATTCCTAAAACTTCAAATTCACAGAACTAAAATTATACAAAACTCATCAATAAAAGAAGAAATTAATCGGATACTTGTGTGCAAGACCTCGTGTTCAAGAAAATATTGATGCTATGCTGTTTATGCTGGTTTCACTACCTCTCTGATGCAGCCAGTAATAGTGGTAACTGTCTCATGTGCTGCTTCAGGTTTGATTGTCTTTCCATATAGGCACACCCCTGAAACCCAAGACCAACTTCACTTGTATTAGAAGTGAAAAATGGACCAAAAAGAAAGGCTTTAAAAAACATACAATTCCCGCATTGATACAAACATTGGGCGAAACAATCACTCTGCACATTGCGATCATAGTTTCTGCAAGTCCACATAACCTCCTTCACTTAAGAACCTAAGGTACCATATTATCAGTGACAGTATTCATACCTAGCAATTCAACCACATAAGTTCATGACAAACTACTCAAACTTCATAAAGTAATTAGCATGATGAACTGGATATCTCACCATATCCCTGCAGCATCAAATTTAGATTTCCATTGAGTTTCATGAACTTCCTGAAATATGCCCTTGAATCTTCATGAAATTCACATGATAAGAAACTGGCAATACATAATAAGTAAGACAGACACTAAAGGTCCACATGGAAGAAAAAAGGTCATGCCTCTCAATACATAAGTAAGACAGACACTAAAGTTCCACATAGAAGAAAAAAGGCCATGCCTCATATTAAGGTAAAAGAGAGTCTTTGATAATTCAGTTGGAACAAAATTGGGCAGAATTAGAATACAAAAAAAAGTCTAACAAGGTACAGTATACCTTCCATCATATTTCTTAAGAATGGTGTTTTTAGTACTGAGATAAAGTAGCCACCTTTTCTGGTAAGCAGTATTCATTTAAGCCTCAGTAAAAGCATGAATGGACTGTTTTCAAAAAGATTATAAAAAAACAAATAATAAATAATAATAATAACACTAAAAACACTCTTCTAGCAAGTCAAATTCAGATCAGGCACCAAGTATAAAAGAAACAAAGGAAAAAGAATAGCATTTGTGAGATCTGAACCTCATCAGTGTTATCTATGGACAAGGCTACACCTCCAGCACCAGTAAAGTTGAAAACCTCTAGCTCTTTCTTCTCATCATGTTTATCCAGTACTGCAGATATTCCAGTTTCCCTTAATAGGATGATTACATACGAAGGCATTGACAGAAATATAGAACTGAAAAAACTAAGCCGTAACAAGTCTCTATAAAAAGTGAAACTAATAAGATCATTGAAATGCTGAAAACTGGGAGAGGATTTTACCAAATACCAATTTAAGTTTTCTGGATCCTGGTATAACTGTATCAGTTGTCCTGTACTGATCACCAAAAGCATGACATTTAATGTACATAGGCTCAGTCCAGCCTGAGAAAGAAAACCAAGTTAATCTGGGCCCTTGGCTTTTTAATATTACAAACCAAGCCAAGAAAACATTACAAACCTCTTTCAAGATGGGGGATGTTTTTGCAGATATTTGGTTCTTTGAAAAGAGTACCTGGTGTAAATGGAAAGCACAGTGACCTCTTTCATCAAATAAAAATCTGGAGCAAATAACCAAAAAAAAAAAAAAAAAAAGCAAAAAACCATTACCATGGGTTGGGGTAAAGAATTTATATTTGCACAGAAAAGAGAATGGGGTTTAAACCCCATCATTTTTTAATTTCATTGTTTCGTTATCATATAAAAATACAAGAAAATAGTACCAATATCTACGTAAAATTCCTTCTTTAAAAAATTCTGAAATTCCTTGACCAGTTATTGCTCCACTTTATTAAATTTATAAGATAGGAGGGGGGACCCTGAATCCCCACAAATACTCATTGCTCTGTATAAAAATACTATGTGGCCATGTTTTGGTAAAAAGTATTTATATATTTGTCGCAGAACAGTGCAACAGGGTATGTCACAGGAAAGCTGCTAGCTGCCTTGATAATTAAAGGCCAAACCACAGAATCTCGAATCTCACTGCTCTAAAATATACTGAAAAATGAATGTACTATTTGGGGGCATGCATTGAGAAAAATTGGCACTTAAATGACATTGCCACGGTCAAGACACATTCGGAGTGAAAATTAAATACTTGATGGAATGATATCAGCAAGATTTGGTGTGCAAATCCACATTGTTTTATGTGGATTTTAATGGTGAAAGCTTAAGAAGTAATCTTCAATCATGTCAAACTCAATTAAAGTTTGCCCAAATTGAATTGAGGATATTAAACTGAAAAGCCCATCAAAAGAGCGATTTTGGGTGATTTTGATGCAATTAATTGAAGTGGGGAACAAAACCGTAAAAAATCTAGGACGATGGTGGAAAATTTGAGATGAGAAAGAGAAACATAGCTCCGATGGGATCTGGAACAACAAAGTTTCCACAAAGACACCTAAGGTAGTGAATCTAGTGGTGCTGACTTTGATCAAGGTTGTGGCATAGCAAGGAGTATTTCAGTCAGCCACAAGTTGACCAAGGTCCGAGGAGCCAGAGTATTTACAGCAGGGGATGACGTGGGAGCTGGAGACAAGCTGGTAGGGGCCATGGAGATGGGAAGGAGGTATTGACTAACGAGCGAGTGAGCGAGAAATGTGGAGGAGTTTAGAAATAACAACTGAATAGGCAGAATTTGTAAATCGAAATTTAAGAACTGAATTTCTGGCTAAAATTCTATACAGAACTTAGAATTTCTTCCTACAGCACACCAAAACAAGGAATTTTATTTTATTTAAATTTAAATTCTGTCATACCCCTATATTCTGTTTACAAATTATCTAAGTAGCCTCCACATAATTTGACAAGAAGACACAGCATTTAACAACTGTACAAGCAAGCTATTTAAATAACAAAAATAAGGACAAGAAATTACAATCTCTTTCTTTGCGGCAGCTCTAATACATTGGTCAAAGAGAAACCCAGCATTAATGGACATAGCAACAAGCCACATTTTGTTGAAGATGGTAATCATTTTTTTTCCTTATAGGTAAGAGTAATTATATTAACAAAAAATAAAATAAAAATAAAAACCTACTTCATGCACAATGGGCACAAAGTAAACTAAAGAATTACAGAAAAAATATGTGGAGGGTAATGTCGTGAGTTTGATAGCCATTGGCTGCGTGTATAATACACCAATAGAAACAATGTTATGAACAAGAAGCTAAGAGGTAAAAGATAGTAGACACACTTAAGAGTGGCTTAAGAATTTTTAATTATAACTCTATTGTTGATGGCATCACAATTAGAGAGACCAAGATCAAAGTATTTGATATCCAACTCCACAAAGAGAGAGAGAGAGATAGTCTATCTGCAACTTTAAATCTTCCACTTCTAATGATTAATTTTTTTTTTTAAGAACTAATTCATGGTAAATGATGGTACAGTTTATTAATTTCCACTTTCGAGCCTCATAAAGAAGTTTAGTCAAGATTTGTTGCAGAAATAAAGTACTTTTGCCCTATAAGTTATGTTTATATTTCATTTGAAAATTAAAAGGAAGGTTACATATAAAAAAGCCAACTTAATCAAGCTTCAAACCTCCCATCTTTATACAATAAATTCATTTTTTTTGTATGACACCTCATCAAGAAAAATTCCAGACCCCTTAAATTCTTCAAATAGACTCAATGCTTCAAAAGACATGCCCATGTTACACGTGCATTGAAGAATTGAACTAATCATAAGATCCTAACAAGCGCGGCATACGTGGATACATCATGTGCAAAACCCTGTTCCTTTAACCGGTCAAAGAATGAAATTGCGGTCTTGGGATCCCTTTTCATAGAGTTCAAGATTTGGACAACCCGGGACGCATCAAATAAGTCCTGAGCTACAGGGGTGCTAGTTTTGGCGGTGTTAAGGTTGTGGGTATAACCAGAAATATCAGTTGCAGTACTATTAGCATAAGAAGAAGAGGCAGTAGATGAAGGCAACGATGATGATGATGCATATTCATCATCATCAGACGGTTAAGTTGGGCTGAGAAAGGCAAGGGCAGTAGTCTCTCCAGTTCAAACAGACCATTTTTTTACCTCACAGGCCAATCATAAATAAGGATAATATAATACGGGTCCAACATGCAAACATCATTGGTACTTAGTGGGGGTCCAACATGCAAATATGGGTACAACTGAGTTTTGCAAAATCCAAACAAGGCCTTAGTCTCTCTCACCATTTTTATTTTTATTTTTAAAATTTTTTTATTGCATCTCTCACTAAAAAAAATGGTTTATAGTAACGAGTTTTCTTAGGACAATTGTTAGTACGTAACTATAATAAGAAACTTTTGACACTACTTTCATGGAAAATATAAAGTTGTCAACAACATTTATTATTTTATCATTTTCCCAATAAAATATATATATATATATATATAAATGCAAAGACCTCATGTGACAAAGTATAATATTCTACTAAATAGTACATTCTATGCAAAAAGAATTAAAATATTTTCAAGTGTCACATCAGATACAAGAATAAATTAAATATTAACTTCTAGTTTTATTTTGTTCAATGTTTCAACACTTTCTAATTAAAAATAAATATTCTTTGTATGATTTGTTTCAATGTTTCAAGATTTTTTATCTCTCACGCATACACATAAAATACTTTGTATTTTAATTCACTATTTTCATCTCTTGTACTTCTACCCTCTTATATATACTTAACTATAACCCTTCATGTCATCCCATGTCAAATATAGCAAATAAAAAATGATGTCATTTACTTTCAATCTTTAAATGACACATACTTAACTCAAACATTGTTACCACATCTAATATTAACCCGTATGAGTTAGTTACAACCAAGGAAGGGGGGTTTGCATTTTTTATTGAGTGACAACGACAATTACGATTTTGATATTAAAGTTAGACATTATGAATTTATGGGTTTTACAAATGATGTGACTGACTATGGGTGTTTGGGATGTGTATTTTGTTTTTAGAATTAAGGAGAAAGAGAAAGAGAGAGACATATTTTATATCAACTTTTATTCTATAACATTTCTCCAAAGTTTTTTTTAATTTCTTGTTTTTTGAACTGAATAGTTTTTATAGATATGTGTGTACAATTTATAATTGTTTCTTCTTATGATGAACTCAATATTAAGAAAGTTCTACAACAATTATATTATAATATATGTACAACATTCTCCAAATCTATCTTTTTTTTTTTTTTTTTTGATAAGGTCTCCAAATCTATCTTATATAAACTATTATAACATATTTGTGCATGTATACTACACAAACAACTTACTAGTGTTTCTTAAAAAATAACTCCTAAACTAACCTTCTAAACTAAGGGCATTGGTTAACATTTCTACAAATAATTTAGTCATATTTAATATTCACGTGAAAATATCAGATAGAGGCCCCTTTGCTCTCTTGTTAGATTTGTTGTTAAGAGAATATATATATATATATATATATAGAGAGAGAGAGAGAGAGAGAGAGAGAGAGAGAGAGAGAGAGAGAGAGTACTTAGTATGAATGATGCTAAAGACAACATTTTTTACTATCATTTTCATAATTTATTAAGGTGACAATTTGTGATTGGAACACCATCACTTTTATATAAATCTACTACTAATAGCATTTTTGCTATCCACCAATCGCAATATATCATGTCAAAGGTTAGGAAAAAGATGGTTCTGATTTAGTTTTCCATATAAGAACCAAGTGTTTCAGGTTTATATATATCTATATTATGTCCTTTGGGCATGGATTTGCACATCCCACATGATTCTAGAAAATCTGAAGTTTTGTTTACATGTACCTCAATCAGATGCACGCGTGGTATTGCGGCTTTGATGGCGATGGTGGGGTCAATTTTCTTGAACCGATGAGCTATGAAAGGGTCTTGCGGCTTTGATGGATGGTAGCAGCAAGCGTGGCTTTGACTGAAAATTGGAATTTTTTTAAATATATATATATATATATATATATATTGTGGTATTGATGTGGTTTCTGATAGCCGTACAGCAGCAAGGCTATACTGGAGATGTGGGAGGCCGTAGAAGACGAATGCAGCGAAGAAACACTAAAGAAGACAAAGACCGCTCTTTGAACATACTATAAGTACAGAAAATCATGACCATAGAAAAGTAGTTTCTCAAAAAAAAAAAATACGTTAAATATTAGTATTGATATACCATGTTGAATATACTGTAATAGATATCATTATCTCCTCCACTCTACTTAATATTTAAATTCCCTCATGTTGGATTTCACTTATTAAAAAGGTAGTTTGAGCTAACACATGAAGAGGAGTGATAGAAGTATATAGTTAATTGATTAAATTTATCATATCTAAATGGCTTAAGTTTTTAGAACAATCGCTAAAATAAAATAATAATAACAACTTAAAAACACAAAACCAAAGCACATCAATCCAAAGTAAAGTTCTATAGAATACCAAAAAAAAAAAAAAAAAAATCATTAACTTAAAAAAGAAATGCAAGAAAAAAAAATTTAAAAGATTTTAAAAAATCCACTAAAAAAAAAGAAAGAAAGAAAAAAAAAAAAATATATATATATATATATATATATATGAGAGAGAATGAGGATGAGAACAGACAAAATAGAAGAAAGATGCAAGGATAGAATGAAAAAGTAACATTATAAGGTAGAAAGTAGTGGAGAGAAAAAAGGTAAAAACGAGAAGGAAAGGTTGGTAAAAGTGTAATAGTAAATTGAAAAACTAATAAGAAGAGTAAAAATGAGGGCGGGGTAGAATATAGGTGGATGATCATCGAATGAGGACAATTTGCAACAGTGTTCTTCTTAGTTCACGACCAATCCATCATTTCTGGAAAATAAAGAGAGAAATTAATTTTTACTCTGAATTGTTGATAATGTGCAGTTGCATTAAGGCTCCAGGTGTTTGCTTGTAAAAAAAAGAAAGAAAGAAAAAAAAAAAAAAAAAAAAAAAAAAAAAAAAAAAAGAAGAAGCTGTTCTTGCTTGTAAGCTATATTTTGAGAGGACTAGCCTGTTGGTATCTATTTCCTGCAAAATGGTGTATTGAAAACGTTATAAGAAAAAAATCTCCTATTTTTCCTCTCCTTGGGTCAAAACTTGGTTGCAACTTGCATATATATAGAAAATCGATTTAGAGATCATTTCCATTCCACTAATAATGAGAATTCACATGGATCAATCAAAGAAAAATTCAACAACTAAAAAGATATCGATTCTTTGGAATCCTTCGTTTCTTCAAACGGAACGTTAGAGATAAAATCAGGTCGATTCTCTAAATAACTCTCTAGATGTTCTTCAATGTCCTGACTATTCAAGAAACATGTGAAGAATTTATTAGGAATTCGGTATATATGTGTACATAATAAATGTTAAAAGGAAGCCAATTTCATTATTTTGAACAATTTCAAGATTTGCTCTTTCCAAACAACAAAGGGAGCCTTAAAAAAAACTAAACGAGTGAAGAAGAAAGAACCTGTGATGTTTAGGTTTCTCTGTAGCATTGTCCCATATAGCAAAAAAACATGATTGAGTGCAGCGCTAATGAAATTGTCCCACAACACTGGCCCATGATTCTCCCAATAGAAAATAGGAAACAGACACACACTTTCATCAACGCTGCACTCAATGATGTTTCTTCAATCTGGGAGTCTCCATTGCCTACTCAAAACTGAATCACATCAAATTAAGCATCTTGGTGCATTAAAATTTGTATGTATATATATGCAAAGAAGCCTACATGGTGTAGTACACGATTTGTACTACCATTTTTTACTTGCCAGATCCAGAGCTAGTGCAACTCTCTACTAGGCTGCTAAATCAAATATAAAAATGCTTTATCAAGATGATATTTGTACTAGTAAACTGTACTGGAATCTTCAATCTTGTACTACATTTCTTCCCAAGCCCCCCAACTATCTCATTCTTGACAGGTATACCAAAATATTAGTCCCATTTTTTCGTTTTTCATTCATTCCCATATAGTTGGTAAGGTTATTTAAGTATTCTATTGACGTTTTCATAAGCTTGACATTTTCATGGTACATGTTTGGAAAGGGACCTTTAAGTGGTTGGTAGATCTCTGTCATATGCATAATTTTTAAGTTACTTACTTGTCATCTAGAATAGCACTTCAAGATGTCCGGGAAAGACGAAAAAATTACTCTATTTTGTGTTTCACATAGCAATTACTCTATTTTGTGTTTCACATGGCAATAGTTGACTCACAAATGCAGTGCCTTTCTTTCTTTAAAATTTATGGTGTTTATTCTGTGATAATTGCTTTGTTTTTATAGAAATATCATTTAAAATGAAGTGGCAGTTGTAGTATTACATATTGTGGTATAAAATTGACACTGACTGGTGAGTCGTGATTATGCTTGAAGTCTCCTATATAGGGAAACAACTTCATCTTGGAGCTACATATGGCATTATGAAAAAGGAACTATTTTTTTGAAGTTTGCTTGGAAAGGACCACCAAAACTTTGTGCACAACATATTTTTCTCCAAATAAAATAAAGTCTTGAGGATGTCCCAGTAGTCTCTGATGTATCCTACCGTTCTGAAATTTTATTTGAATCATAGCTCCCCCTTTTCCAGGGGACGGTTTCTCAAAAAAAAAAAAAACTTAGCGACTTTTATACATAACTAGTCGCATACCGCACGTTGTGCATGATAAATATTTTAGGATGATCTCATTAAATATTTTATTAATACTATAATTTTAGTTGTTAACCATTGGTTTTTCATTAGTTTTTAAGTTAATATAAACCTTAAATATTCCTTTTTTTTTTACCTTTACACACACACACTCACACACACATATATATAATGTGAATCTTTACACATGCCTTTAAGAAAACTCTATATATTCCATTTCTTTGGATGCGTAAAATTATAAACCACTACTCCATAATGATAGTGGCTAATTAATTTTATATTTTTTTTTTAGTGATCTCATTTGAAACGCTTCTTACCATTATCGTATATTTACTAACTGATAATTTGCATAACAAAGACATTAAATGAGAGGTAGCATTATTCATTAGATTTTCAAAAGTAATGGTATAAAAAAAATTATAAATATATATATATATATATATATATTATAAATAAGGTTAAATGAAAGGTCAAAAAATAAATTTTAAAATTTTCTAACTTTATTTCTTATGTAATTTCTACTACTACCAAAGAATCTTTTTTTTTTTTTTTTTTTTTTGGTTATGATTAATATGGTTTCCATAGATAGAGTTTGATTAGTTTTAAATTTAAATTTAGTACTATGATTGTATTTAATTATTGATTTAATTTTTTAAGTGAATTTAACGGTTTATTTTACTACACTGTAAAGTTTTTAATGTTCTCCACATGATAATTTCTATTTTATTTTTTACTTATCCTTACAACCTCTTTGTTTTCCAATCAACCTCTTTATCTACTCTTTATTACTTAGTATTTTTTTTTTCTTTACCATCTCTCCCTCTCTCTCTCTCTCTCTCTCCATTGGCATCCTATCGTTATCCAAAATTTGATGATGATTCTATGACATTAAATATGCATTATTAGTTTTTTATTTTATTTATTTAGTGTTTCTAACTTGATTTGTTTTGTATTTCATTTTTCCTTTGATGCATTGGGTGTAAAAATGAGTGTTTCCCTAGCATTACTTCACTTAATAAGGACAATTTTATTTATTTAATTTAGGAAAAATATTATATTTTAAAATTTTGAAATTATAAAGGAGAGGAAATATAAATAATTTAATGATATATGTGGGGAATGTGGCTGAATTTAAATGTTGAATAAAATTATATGAGAAAAAAAGTAAAAATAAAATATATAACAGTAAACACTAACTTATCCAAATCATTCTATGTAATATAATAATAATATATTCTTATATACTATCTTTAATTCTTTATAATGCAATATGATAACATTTAACAATCAAAGTGATAAAAAAATAAAAAAAATAAAAAAACATAAAACATAAAACTAAATTTCATCAACCAAAATAGAATTCTAAAGAATACAACACTTTATCAAGCTAAAATAAAGATGCAAGAAAAATAAAAATAAAATCCACCAAAAAATTGAGGGAGAAAGAGTGGGAAATAACCCATTTTTTGTGAGAGAAAATTATGTAAAGAATGGAAGAGTGAATGACAAATTTATACTAAGAGAATGATAATAAAAAAGAAACAAAATAAAGAAAGATAAAAGGAAAGAGGAAGAGTGATATCAAGGTAGAATGTTTAGGGAGATGAAAAGGTAAAGGGAATGAGAAAGGTTAGAGAAAGTGTAAATGTTAAAAAAAAGAGTACAATTTGATGAGCACAATTTTCTTTTATTTGAATTTAAGTAAAACATTACATTTTTTAAATAAATAAAAAAAAACAAAAAGATAGAGAAAATATCAATAATTAAATGATAAGGAGGATGTGGTTGAATTTGAATATTGAATAAAATAAGATGAGAAGAAAAAAAATAAGAAAAATTAAAAGATATAACAATAAACACTAAATTATCCAAATTATGCTATGTAATGGAATACTATTATATTTTTATCTACTATCTTTAATTTTTTATAACGTAATTGGATAAAATTTAACGATCAAAGAGAAAAAAATAATAATAATAATAACTTAAAACACAAAACTAAATCGTATCAACCTAAATTAGAGTTCTAAAAAACACAAAAATTTATTAACCTAAAGCAGAAATGCAATAAAAATAAAAATCCACCAAAACATTTAGAGAGAGAGAGATAACCTTTTTTGTGAGAGATAACTATGCAAAGAATGGAAGAGAGAATGACAAATTTATAGTAAGAGGGAGTGAACAAAAAGAGACAAATAAAGAAAGATGAAGGGAAAGATGAATAGTAATATTAAAGTAGAGAATAGTGGGAAGATGAAAATGTAAGGGAAGAATAAATATTGAAGAAAGTGTAAATATTATTAAAAAAAAAAGTGAATGTCAACAAAAATTATTGGAAAATTGGAAATAAAAAGGATATATATATATATATATATATGTTAAAACCAACAAAGATAAATATGTAAAGTTAATAATTTATTTATATTTTTTTAAAAAAGAATAAAAAAGAATAATAATTATATGGCAAATGATGTGGCAATGAGGTGGTGCAACAGGAACTCAGCAGCAATAAATAATACGCTTCAGCTTTTAGTAATATATAGATATAGATACAATGATATGTTCCAACCATTTTTGCTCTCAAACTTTGCAGCGCCCCCCCCCCCCCCCCCTCCTTTTTTCTACTTTTATATAGCTATTAACTAAAACTCCTTTCTTTGCTTTCATACTCTTGATAGGTTTTCTATATTTTACCCATTTTGTGTATTATAGTTGTAAGGGCACGTTTTGGTTTGTAAGCCCAAATAGTAAAAGGATTAAGGCCCAAAGAGCCTAACACAATACATTTGTAGAAAATGGGCTGAAAACTTGATTTCAATGAGTTGTACAACAATCACAGTAGGTTAAAGATGACAAGAAAACAAAGTTAAACAAGTTTTGTGCAAGGAAACTTCCTCGATAAAGTCTGAGGAGAGTAGATCTTGTATATATTTCTTTTGGACTTTATTACAATTACAGTTCTTTCTGCTACAGTGTTTTTTCTATAGATTCTCAGATGATCCCCTTGTAATGGGGTCTTTCTTCTTTATATTACCTTGTTTCGCTTCATCTCAGCCTTGCACGTGTAGATCAAGTTGTTGGCTTTGATCCTTATCCCATCAGCATCTTCTTGAAATCTTTAAGAGTAGCTGTAAGGCTAAATATTACTATTCAGGTATCACCTCCACATTAATACGGTCAGGGAGTTAGTTGCAAAGCATTTAATGTAACGCCCCAAAATCATAAATAATAAAAGTCTATTCAATCTAAATAATCTATAAAAATATTAAATAAAAGTAACCAGCAACCTAAAATCTCATCACGAATGTCAGAGTTTTAATCCACCAAAGATAAAACATCCTCAAAATAATTATCCAGTACAATGTTTAATGCCATAAAAATAATAATAAAATTCTCAGTTCCACAAAATAATTCATAATTGTTGTCTTCCAAGAATCTCTACTCCAATAATCTCTCTAATGTATCTGTAAGGGGAAATGAAGGGGGGTGAGATAACTCAATAAGTGGAGTTCATTAACATTGGGGTGTGGGAACAAACCTTTCAAATAAATAATTCTTTCAACAAATTCATAACTTGTAACTCATCAACATTTTATCATCAAATATTTCATATAAAAATATCTTTTTATTGTGAGCCATCATAATATATATATCAATACCATCATATAAATATCTTTACAGACGCTTGGTTGGCAGCTTGGTTTATCTCACTGTCACTCGTCCAGACATTTCCTATGCTGTTCACCAAATGAGCCAGTATCTGTCTGCTCCACGATCGACTCACTATGCTGCTATTCTGCTCATTCTTCGATACTTAAAGGGCACTCTCTTCCATGGTCTTTTTACTCTGCTCAGTCTCCTCTTACTCTTCGTGCATTTTCTGATGCTGATTGGGCAGGAGACCCCACTGATCGCAGGTCCACCACTGGTTATTGCTTTCTTCTTGGTTCTTCTCTGATTTCTTGGCGAAGCAAGAAACAAACTCATGTGGCCCGCTCCAGTACTAAAGCAGAATATCGTGCCCTTGCTGATACCACATCTGAGCTTCTTTGGCTACGATGGCTTCTCAAAGACTTAGGTGTGTCTACATCTTCTGCTACTCCTCTTTATTGTGACAACCAGAGTGCTATTCATATTGCTCACAATGATGTCTTCCATGAACGAACTAAACACATTGAGATCGATTGTCATTTTATCCGTTTTCATCTTGTCCATGGTGCTCTCAAGCTGATCTCAGTCTCCTCTAAAGATCAACTTGCAGATATCTTCACCAAGTCACATCCTAAGGGACGCCTTCGTACTTTGGTTGACAACTTCAAGTTGGTCTCACATCCACCTTGAGTTTGAGGGGGGCTGTTAACATATATAGTGTTGTGGGCTTTAGGCCCAGTTAGGTTACTTGTATAGTACACATATTTACTTGTACTGCACACATATGCCTCCTATATAAAGGCATCTATGTACATTCTTTCATCAAGGAATACAATACAATCATTCAGTATTTCTAACAATATATATCTATAGTATGTCCTTTGGGCATGGATTTGCACATCCCACATGATTCTAGAAAATCTGAAGTTTTGTTTACATGTACCCTCAATCAGACGCACACGTGGTTTTATGGAGGTGACAACCAAGAGAATTTTTCTTGAGTAATTACAAAGATCCATGGGCAACATTTTTAATTTATTAGAGAGAGAGATGGCATGTGCACATATTTTGTCACTTTGATGTGTTAGTATGACAAATTTCAGAACCACAAATTTTTTATCCTTAAGGATTTGGTAGCCAATTTTTTAATAAAAACTTTCTGCCTAGGAAACAAACAAAAGTATCTATAGATTCACATAAGAACAGTATGAACGCAAAATTAGAAGATGAATCTGAACTGAAACCACCAGATCTGGTTCAGTTGGGTAAAGCAATACTAAATAATAAAGCTTTGGCTGATGAGAAAGCTGATATCACACGGACATCTTTTTCTATTTCTTACCTCTGGCCATTTACTTCAAAAATTTATTGAACTTATTGACTTTACATTTGGCATAACCAAAACTACATACACTACATGATAAAGACTGCAGACAAGTACCTAGGAATCCTAAAACTAAACAAGTCCATCAAATAC
Source organism: Quercus ilex subsp. ballota (assembly GCA_032727855.1). Taxonomy (NCBI): domain Eukaryota; kingdom Viridiplantae; phylum Streptophyta; class Magnoliopsida; order Fagales; family Fagaceae; genus Quercus; species Quercus ilex. The sequence continues at coordinate 86,734,628 of CM064912.1, forward strand.
GACTTAAAACATGCCAATTTTAAGGAAAACCATGTTATATGGTTGTTCTTGGATAAAGTAAACATGGTTCTGGCATCATCAACTAATTTATAATTTTCAAGAAGTTAAACTCCTCCTAGATGATTTAGCTTTCACTTAATCCATCTGTCTGTCATCGTTGACACAGTCTCTGAAGATCTTACTAGAAGAGTAGAAGGCAAAGAACCTTTGTTCTTAAAGTTCCACGCTCAGTGATTACAAGCCTCATTTCTTTTCCTCAGTACTTTTGATAAGGTTTCTAACTACTATTCGATTTATAGTTTACAACATAAGTTTTCATTTTTTTTGCCAAGCTTTATTTAGCCAAAATGTTAATTTAATATTTTTCTTCTTGATAAGTTCAATATTATGTTTAGTGTAGTTAAGAAAATCAACTATTGATTCACTTCATCTTATTGTTTTTCTATAATCTTTTTCCACATTTCTGTTCCTCTAGTTAGCACTAGCAGTGACAGAAGTCCCAGGTTCAATCCAGAATACAACGTTCACATTGATTTTTTTTAGATATAGTTTCATTTCTATGTAACCAGTATTGAATAAGCTTATTTTTTATTTTTGTTATTTGTATCTTTAACATGGTTCCCGTAGACCATTTCCAGTATCGTTTATATTGCAGTTATTTCCTACTACATGAGAAATATGCCTTACGTGGTTTTTCTAATTTTATAGGGAAGTAATGACTATTGTTGATAAAAGTGAGCCTCAAACAAGACTTCAGGTTTGTGCTAAGTCTTTGTTACATTGGTTAAATTTCTTTAGGAAGGATATATATATATATATACACACACACACACACACACTCAACCCAATTGAAATATATATCTAATATTTTAAAATTTCTGTAAGAAGCAGGGAAAATATAAAGCAGTGGTAGTTTGCTGGATTCTTGGACTGGGGTCCCTTATGTCATGGAACAGTATGCTGACTATAGGAGATTACTACTACAAGTTGTTCCCAGTAAGCTATTCATAACTTATGTTACTTGCCATTTCTTCTTAAAGCTCAATGAAAATCAGTAGACAGCTAGATTTGCCTTCTGTTAAGTGATCTGACGTTTTTCTGACCCAATAATATGAAATCTAGCCTAAGACCTTGTTGTGATTCAAATAAGTCACTTTGCAGCACAAGGTGCAATTTCAATATCATTGAAGTGGCTATGATCTGTAGAGAAAATACAGGTTTGAAATTGTATGCTGTAGGAACCTAATTCTTAGTAGAATTGGAGTAAGATTGTCTTATCCATCCTGGAAGGCAAGCCTTAACAATGCATACGAGTAAGATTAGTATATTCTTCAATTCTGAAAAGAAAAAAAAAATGAGGAAGAGTTCAAATTGCTTGATTACTAATTTGCTGTACTTGTTAGTTGGTTAGTGTCTATAGTAGTTGAAGACTTGAAGCATCTTTTCATGTTCACAAGATAGTAGAAGGGGGAACTAGCCCTCATTGATTTCTCTAACTTGAACAGCGCAAGAGAATTACTTGCTGAGTTACTTAGAAGATAAATGTTACAATTATATATCATACTACATATTATAACAAAGTGAAAAAGATTCTAGATTGACTAGTCTGATAAAATTTTCCTCTTTCTTTGAAGCTATACCACCCTTCAAGGGTACTTACCCTCGTTAATCAACCATTTGCATTTGGGACAATGGCATTACTAGCCTACAATGAGTCAAAGATTGATACTAGATGGCGGAATTTGACTGGATACTCTCTCTTCTTTGCAAGTACTGTGATGCTCATAGTTGTAAGTAATGCTGATACAGTGATACTTTGTGATATGCCCAACTCAATCTTGGATTGCATCATCAGATTAATTACTTCACACTTGTTTGATGTCAATTCATTTTTAGATCATTGCTTCTAACAAATTTGAAAGTTGGTTCGACCTTCTAACAACTTTGGTTCGACCTTCCATTCATTGCTTCTAACAAATTTGGTTCGACCTTCCATTCATTTTTCTGTGAAAGTTGGATATAGCAACATCTGGGAAAGGAGGAGTTGGTCCTTATATTGGTATATGTGCAATTGTTGACCTATCTTTCATGCACCTAGAACTCATTCAGGTTTCTTCTGCTCAATGTTTTTTGACGTTCTTTCTCTCTGTTACTAGCCTATCAGCCTGCTATCTCTTCTTCTTCTTCTTCTTTCCCCCAGGCTATCAAATTGCTATATTAATACACACTGTTACTATGTTCTGCAGTCCTTCCTTGCTGGCTTGGCTGCATCAGGGACACTAACATCTGTTATGAGAATAATCACAAAAGCTGCCTTTGAGAAATCTGATAATGGTCTTCTCAAGGGGGCTAGTATGTGAATTTTTTAAACTACATTTTCTTTGAGGTCCACCATTGACATCAATTTTATTATGCATCAATCAAAACAGGCCAAAATAGTTGTGAAAAATACAGTGTCCCTAGACTGTTCGAGTCTAATAATAGAGAAATTTGCTGGTTCTATTTCAAATATTTGTTAGTTGCTGTGCCGAATTTCTTGGAGCCTGATGTTTTATATTCTGAGTTGGTCCTTTTCTTGTGATTTATATAAATATGCTTTTCTCATATGCTATAGTGATCGTAAGTGCAAAGGAAAGTTTATTTTAATAAACTGGACTAGTAAGCATCTACTTTTTAGGCTCACACTGCAATAAAAAATTTGACTCCACAATGTTTTAGATGTATTTCAGGAACTTCCCTCAGCAATAATTTGTTTTATGACTGTCATTTGCAGTGTTATTCCTAGCAATCTCAGCGTTTTTTGAGTTTCTCTGTGTTATTCTCTATGCCTTTTTCTTCCCTAAACTGCCAATAGTGAAGTACTACCGCTCAAAGGCAGCATCTGAAGGATCAAAAACAGTATCGGCTGACCTTGCTGCCGCTGGAATCCAAGTGGAAGCAGACCAAGAAGTATTGTAATTATTCTCATAATACATGGTGTTTCAAGGACACTATTAGATTTCAAATCACTTACAAGCTTTTAAAATTTTCACAGGCAGAAGGGAATGCTAAACACCATGAAAGATTGAGCAATAAACAACTATTCTTTGAGAACATTGATTATGCAATCGACTTGTTCCTGATATATGTTCTGACATTGTCAATTTTCCCAGGTTTCTTATATGAAAATTCAGGAACACACCAGTTGGGGTCATCGTAAGGATTCGTTTGTCCCAAATTGAGATTAGTTAGTTTATTAATGTTGATTTTTGTGCACTCTTTTTGTTATGATCTTTTTTAGGGGCCTTATAACTTGAAGTGTTCTGTATTTTTTTTTTTTTTTTTTAAGGTAATTATCATTTTTTTTTTTTTTTAACTATTGAATTTTTACAAGGCTCGTGGCGTTTGCAGGTACCCACTAGTTCTGATTGCAATGTACAGTGTCTGGGATTTCCTATCAAGATACATTCCTCTTTTGCAATGCCTAAAGATGGAATCCAGAAAGGGCCTTATGATTGCAACTCTTTCTCGGTTCTTACTCATCCCAGCTTTCTACTTCACAGCAAAATATGGTGACCAAGGATAGATGATCATGCTCATATCATTCTTGGGACTATCCAATGGTTATCTCACTGTTTGTATCCTCACAGTAGCACCCAAAGGCTACAAGGTTAGTTGATATCATTGTTCAACATGTAACACATTTAACATTTAACATTTACCATGGGCTCCTAACAAAATTTCCTTTGGTTTTTTGTTTTTTAGGGACCAGAGCAAAATGCCTTGGGTAATTTGCTTGTGTTGTGTCTTCTAGGTGGTATATTTGCAGGAGTTGCTCTTGATTGGTTGTGGCTAATAGGTTATGGAAAATTTTAAGGCGAGAAGTCCATAACCATCACTGAATAAAACCAATCGCCTCCCTTGATTGTAGAACTGTTTGTGTAATTATAATGAAAGCAAACTGTAGAGGCTTGATGAAATTATTGACCTTGAACCCAAGAACAACAGCAAACAAATAAACAAAGCCTTAGTCCAAAAGTTTTAAGGTCGGCCATGGATCCTCAATAGGTTTGTTAGGGTCGGTTATATGTATTTATTTCCTTCATTCTATTATATCTACTATAGTCATAGGATTTGTATTCATCTATAGTCATACTCTCTGTTACTCCCCTATAAAAATTGACCTTATTTATTGATTCTGAACCCAATTATATATATATATATATATGAGTAAAAACTAAAAATAGTCCATTTTTTTCCCAAGTATATTATATGCTTGTCTTACACACAACCACTCCTTTTTCTTCTTTTTTTTCTTTTCTTTTTTTCATTTTTTCTTTTTTTGTTGAGAAAAAACACACTGATCCAATTATACACAGATCATAAATATCCCAAATAGCTATAGTCTATAGACCCTCTAAAGGAATAAGAATATCAATTCACATATATCTACCATCTATATAGGATCACTCTGGTTGGCATCTAAAAACAAAAGGTGAAATGCCATATAAAAGGAATATATGTATGGACCTCATCTTTCTACATGAAGCAGAAGTATACTATATGCCTTGACTTATACACAAATTTCCATACAAGAGTAACTAAACACAATTATATCAGTAAAAATAGAAATTGACCATAAAAACTCGTCCTTGGATCACCCATATCATGTGGCATGAACAGAAATCTTAAACATAAGGGAAGGAACAAACATGAACGGAAAATTCAACCCACCCTTTTCTTCTTAGCCTGAACTGGTTTTTTTTTTTTTTTTTTTTTTTTCCTCTCTCTTTAATTAATGAGAAAAAAAATATATAAAGTTAAGGATGTCAAGTGTTAATGGTGAAATATTGACAGACTTAAGCGAAGGGTCAAATTGGATCTGTTCTCAAAGTCAAGGGTGTAAATTGACAATTTTGAAACACAAGTGATCAATTGACAATAAGCACAAACCAAGAGAGAGTAAAATACATTTTTTACCTTTAAATTAAAATGTACTTTTTGAAATCCTCTCTTCAAATTGAAAGTCTATGAGTTTCTCAAAAAAAAAAAAAATTTTGAAAGTCTATGTGAAATTGCTTCTTTAAAATGCGATTTCATGTTGAATTTGGAATCACATAGGTGACAATGTTTGTGTACTTCCACATTGTGATACCTCAGGTTCGTATCCTACAATTTGACTACAAGGTTCAAATCGCGATTTTAATTTGTGTTTTCCTTGTTAGCAAACGCGCATCTTGGTCTTGAATTCGTGATTTCATTGCGTTGTGAAATTACAGTATAATTTCATTTGGGTTCTTAAAATAATAATAATAATAACAAACAAACAAACAATCACATTTGCACATTCCAAATCCCAAATAAATGATTTCATGAAAGTTCCCTCTCCAATCATAGCATCCATTAGGTTATTGGTTAGAGTTGACTACCATTTCCATGCGGTTTGTCTTTTAAGAGAGAACTAGTAGCAGATAAGCACAATGCGGGAAAAATTTGACTTTTTTTTTTTTTTTTTTGTTAAGTGCAAAATGAAAATAGTAAATGCGACTTATAAATGTTAGTTTCAAACCCTTTTCAAAATTATGCTATTATTTTTTTAACAAAGTATAGACAATACATTAGATTTTCTAAATTAAGCTAACTATATATTTGTTTCTTTTAAAAAAAAAAAAAATCTATTTATATTTGTTATTTGAAAGTGTTTTAAATTTTTAATTTTTTTTTTCAATATATGAAACATAATGCATTTTAAATTCAATTATTATATAAGACAAAATATCTTGTAAATTATATAATGTGAGGTTGGAATTTGTTTCTAATGCTCATTCCAAATAGTTCATCCTCTATATGTCTTGAACGACCTAAAGAGAAAGCATATATAAATAAATCCATCACTTATATTAGAAAAAATAAATTTAAATCATGCTTTAAAAACACAATTTTATAATCTATATATTACTAAAAGCTGAAGCGTAGCATTTAATGTTGCTACGCTCCCATTGAGCCACGTCAGCAGCCTTGTCATTATCAATTTTTTTCTAATTTTTTAACATTTAAAGTGAATTAAAAATTCTATTACTCCCTCCGTCCCAATTTTTTTGTCCTGTTTGAAAAGTCAAACTTTTTAAGGGAACATCATTTATTACTTTGTCTACCTTTTAAAAATGTATAACTTTCCAAAACTACCCTTAAAAAAATTTATTAAAAAATTGAATTAGTAAATTAATAGAGGTATAATAGGAACATTAGTAAATTAATGACTTTTATTTTTAAAAACAGGACAATATTTTGGGACATCTCAAAATGGAATAGAGGACAAAAAAAATGGGATGGAGGGAGTATATTACAATCAAAATATCATATTTTTAATTATTCTTATTTATTATTAAATTTTCAAATCCATTTTAACTTTTCATATCCCCACTACTCTCTACCTTAACTTTTTTCAATCTTTCTCATTCCATTTCAACTTTTCATATCCCCACTACTCTCAATATTAATATTATTCTGTCTTTTTATCTTCTTTTATTTTTGACTCTTCTTATTCTTATCCTCATGCTATAAAATTGTCATTCTCCCTCTTATTCCATGCATAATTTCTATTTTTCCACACACAAAAGCCCCCCCCCTCTCTCTCTCTCTCTCTCTCTCTCTCTCTCTCTATATGTGTATATATATATATATATATATTTTTTTTCCCTTCAATTTTTGGTATATATATATTTTTTAAATTTTAGTGTAACAGGTTGACCATCAAAACATACTGATGCAGTATTGAAAGCTCCACCAAATGCATCGCAGAAATCAGTTTTAGACTACTAAAAGTTAGTTTTCTAAAATTGGAATTGACAGGTAATCCAGCTTGATACGATTTAGTTTTATATTTTATGTTGTTATCTTTTTTATTCTCATTGGTTGTTAAATGTTATATTATTGCATTATAAAGATAGCATATAAAAATATAATATTATTTTATTACATAGCATAACTAAAATAATATGGTGTTTATTGCTATACATTTCATTTTTATTATTTTATTTTCATCTTATTTTATTCAACATTTAAATTTAGCAACATCCTCCATATCATAATTATTTATATTTTTTCTTATTTTTAAAAAAATTAAACGTATAATATTTTATTCAATAAATAAAAATTGTTCTTATAAAGTCTTCCCATGAAATGTTACAATGCATCAATGGAAAAATGAAATACAAAACAAATATCAATTTAGAAACACTCAATTTAAAAAAAAAAAATAAAAAAAAAGAATAAACAATTTTCTTATAAAGTATTCCCATAAAACGTTACAATGCATTAATAGAAAAAGAGAATACAAAACACATGCTATTTTAGAAACACTAAATTTATAATAATAATAATAATAATAATAATAATAATATCAAACCAAATGTTACAATGCATCAATGGAAAAATGAAATACAAAACAAATATCAATTTAGAAACACTCAATTTAAAAAAAGAATAAACAATTTTCTTATAAAGTATTCCCATAAAACATTACAATGCATTAATAGAAAAAGAGAATACAAAACACATGCTATTTTAGAAACACTAAATTTATAATAATAATAATAATAATAATATCAAACCAAACATATCATAAAATAATAAACTAATAGTTATGGATGTACTAACTTCATGGCAGCAAAATGGAGTAAAATAAAAATCAACGTTACAATATGCATATTTAGTACATTAGAATTATTATCAAATTTGGGAAAACAATAGGATGTTAACAAAGAGGGAGAGAAAGAGATTAGTAAAAGAAATTAAATGTCAATTAAATAAATTAATTAGTAACCGTTAATTGGAAAACAAAGAGACCGACGGCTAAAGGAGTAAAAAATTAATTAAAGACGACCTTACGAATGTTATTATAAACTTTACAATGCAAATAAATAAATCGTTAAATTCACTTAATTAAATCATATAATCAACAATTAAATAAAATCATACAAAATTTAAACTTGAAACTAATCAAACTCTAATCTAGAAAATCATATTTATTATCAAAACTAAAAGGAAAACGTTCTTCAGTAATAATAGAAATATATAAGAAATTTAAAGATGAAAATTTTCAAAATCTTTTTTTTTTTTTTTTGACATTTCATTTAACATTATTTATAAATAATAAAATATATAAAAAAAAAAGTCCTTAAATGCTTATATTCTTCACACACTATGACTTTTAAAATCTAATGAAAGGTTCTAAGAATTTAACTCTCATTTATTGCCTCTATTATTAAAATCAACAGCCAGTAAAATATGATAATAGTAAGAAACGTTATAAATGAGAACATGAAAAAACTAATTAGCCACTATTATTATGGAATAGATGTCTTTCTTTTATGCATCTAAGAAAATGAAATGTATAGGGTTTACTTATTAAGGTATATGTAAAGATTCACGTTAAAAAAATATGTAAAGGTTTTTTGAAAAAAAAAAGTAGATGTAAGGTTTTTATTAACTTAAAAGACAATGAAAAACCAATTTTTAATTACTACAACTATCGCTACTCTATAAATCACACACAACACTACATTTAATATCCTAAACAACATAGTTAGGCCCTTTTGGATATACACTAGCATATTCAACTTATAAATTACAACCCAAATCAATCATACAATTACACAATCAAAGCATGAACATGTAACATGTATTATCTTCTGAATTATTGCTTGGAATTTTCACAATTATTGAAAGAGAATCTCCAAATTTATTTTTTAGAAAACATCAAGACAAGGTGAATTTTATTCTTTTTAACTTCCATAGAAAAAAAATATTACGCACATTATTTCAACCCTTATGGAAAAGAAGGTTTATATGTAGCATGCAAAACATGTTTAATTGACTTAGAGATGTAAAAATTAGTTAACCAACTATAGTAGAATTAAGATTTCAAATTTTGAATAAAACAATTCTACAATAATAAAAAATTATTTTCTGATAAATATGATTATGAAATGCATTATTTTTCATTAAATTAGTTCAAATTACAAAATAATAATAATAATAATAATAATGAGATCACCATAAAAAATAATCACGCGCAACGCGCGGGTCTGTGACTAGTTTTAACTAAAATCGTGTTTTCAAAACACGAATTCAAATGTATACAAAATGCATGGTTTTAAAAACTGGTATGGTCAATGAGCCAACTTTGGACCTAGTTCTTGGTTTTTTCGGGGTTTTGACCCGTCCTTACTAATTTCCGTAGAACCGTAGAGGGCATCTTTACATACCTTTGTCTGGAGACAATCTGAACGCCAAAAAAAGAAAGGAAAAGAGCCTGCATGTTGACGCCATGTCTTCTTGACACTTATAGAAGAATGAAGTTACACAGTTCCATCTTCTTGACACGTTCACACCATGTGTTCAGTCTTCTAGGCTCACTTTACCCTTCTCACTTTTAAGTACGTACATTCCAATCTCTTCACGTTTTACTTAATCCATTAGTATGTACTATATATGTAGTCATTGACAACCAGTCTTGAATCTTATCTTAATAAATTAAAGGCAAACACCCTTTTGCTCTAATCCATTCTTTTAAGTTCCAAAAACATTTGCTTTTCCCAGTACACTTGATAAGCTCTCTCTCTCTCTCTCTCTCTCGAATAGTTCACAACATAACTGCTGTTTAAGTCTGTATGGTTAGTTTTTCCTGCTTGTTTTTTGGTTAATTGCTGTGTATTTCTTCTCTCCGTGTGTGTGGGGGGGTGGGGTGGTTGTGTGGGGGAGGTTGCTATGGTGTAATTGTTGGCGGTGGCCCTGTTTGTATGTTGTTTGTGGTTTTCCTCTTGGATGTTGTTAGTAATTTCCTAAAACCTTACTTGATTTATCGAGAAAAATAATGATAAATTTTCATTTTGCCAAGTTTGATTAGTGCAAAAGTTCAGGGACTGTGTATGGTTGCAATGTTTGATTCCCGGTGTCAATGACAATCTGCATGTTGGAGACATTCCTGCCTATCATTAATGTGTTGGGTGGGGGAAAAAAAAATTTAAATCTTTGGAAAAGATTTATTTTATTTTATATAAAATGCTTTGACTCTATATTTATTTTAAAATATTTTCACAATTTTTATTTATTTTTGAAAATTGAAATAAACATAAAGTGTTTCTATAACTAAGTAAAATATACATAAAGATATATATACCTTGCGTCTTACTTTGTTTTCTGATATTTATAGGGGAGTATTCATGGCTAATGATAATAGTGAGGCTCCAATAAGACTTGAGGTTTGTGCTTAATCTTTGAACATTGATTTATTCAAAAGAGAGTTGAATTTCTTTAGAATATTAGAAATTTCAAACTAATTGAAATATAACATTTTTCAAAATTTCTGTTAAAAGCATGGAAAATTTGAAGCAATGGTGGTTTGCGGGATTCTTGGACTGGGGTGTCTTGTCTCTTGGAACAGTTTGCTGACTATAGGAGATTACTACTATGAACTTGTTTCCGGTAAGCTATTCATAACTTATGTTACTTTCCATTTGCTTTCAGAGCAAAATGCAAGTCAGTAGACAGTTAATTTGTTTTGCTTTTATTAAGTGCTTATTGTCTTTTTTCTGACCTAAGAATATAAAATTAGTCTATGACCTTACTATGAATCAAATTACACTTGGCAGTTGGCAGGATAAGGTACGGTTTCAAATGAGAAAATACTCCTTGATGTGGCTATGATCTGCAGAGAACCACTATACAAATTAACCTCATTCTTAGTAGAATATGAGTAAGATTGCCTTATATGAATAAAAGTCTTATGCTCCGTTCTATACTCCACCAATTACAATCTGTCACATGGCCTTATTTCTTTTTTACTAAAATATTCCTAGTTTAAAAATAAATAAATAAATAAAGATACATAGCATACTCCAGTTGTTGGAATATAAAGTGGAATACTCTTAACATGACCGAGAATTTTTGTTCATGTTATCCATATTGGATCTAAAGAAATTAATAGTATATATTCTTCAATTTTGGGAAAATTAAGGAAGAGTTAAAATTTCTTGATTATTAATTTGCAATAAGTTAGTTTCTGAGGGTTCATAATTATTGATGCATCTTTTCAAGTTCACAAGATAGTTTAACCCTCATTGACTTCCCAGTTGATAGACTTGAGAATATTTGCTCCTTCAGCAGGGTTATAGAGACAATAAATGTAACAGTTGTATATCTTTTTCAAATTAGTTGGTCTGATAAAATTTTCCTCTTCCTTTGAAGCGATACCACCCTTCAAGGGTGCTTACCCTTGTTTATCAACCATTTGCATTTGCAACAACAGCAGTACTAACTTACAAAGAGGCAAAGATCAATACTAGATGGCGGAACTTAATAGGATACACTCTCTTCTTTGCAAGTACATTGTCACTCCTAGTCGTAAGTAGTGCTGATACTTTGTAATATTCCCTACTCAATCTTACATTGCACCATCTGATTTATGTACCTCATGATACTTATTTCATATCAATTCTCTGATCATTGTGTCTAACAAATTTGGTTTCACCTTTCTTTCACTTGCTGTGAAAGTTGGACTCAGCCACATCTGGGAAAGGAGGAGTTGGCCCTTATATTGGAATATGTGTAATTGTTTGTTTTATTGGAGTTGCATCTGCCAATGTTCAAGGTGGAATGGTGGGTGAATTATCTTTTATGCTCCCTGAACTCATCCAGGTTAATTCTGCTGAGAGTTCTTTTAATGTTCATTCTGTTTTTGTTACTTTCTATCATCTTATTATCCTAATACAGAATAGTACTATGTTCTGCAGTCCTTTCTTGCTGGTTGGGCTGCGGCAGGGACAACTTCTGTTTTGAGACTACTCACAAAAGCAGCATTTGAGAAATCTAATAATGGTCTTCGCAAAGGGGCTTGTATGTAAATTTTCTTTAATGTTGAAGAGAAATGCTGGTTCTACTCATTACTTCAGTTAGTGAGTGCCATACTGAGAACAGAACATGATGTTTTATATTCTGATTTTGTCCTATTCTATATGCTTTTCTCATATTCTATAGTGATCATAATTACAAAGGTCAGCACGAGAATTTAGAAAATACAAAAATGGAGCTTTAAGCTGTTTTTATAAACTGGACTAGTAAACAATTACCAAATGGATTCGCATAGCACCGCTTGCAAAAATTTGACACTTCAATATCTGACTTGAGTTTAAAATGTATTATAACACTTCTATCAACGATAAATTATTTTTATTCGTTTCATTTGCAGTGTTATTCCTAGCAATCTCAACGTACATCACGTTTCTCTGTTTTATTCTCTATGCCTCATACTTCCCTAGCTTGCCAATAGTGGTGTACTACCGCTCAAAGGCAGCTTCAGAAGGATCAAAAACAGTATCATCTGACCTTGCTGCTGCTGGAATCCAAGCGGAAGCAAAGCAAGAAGTATTGCAACACTCCGTTTCGTCTCATGATGCGTGAAGTTCAAGGACATTATAAGCTTTCAAATCACTAACAAGCATTTAAAAAAATTTCACAGGTTGAAGGGAATGCCACACCCCATCAACGATTGAGCATTAAACAACTATTCTTTCAGAACATTGATTATGCATTGACCTGTTCCTGATCTATGCAATGACATTGTCAATTTTCCATGGATTCATATTTGAAAATACAGGAGCACACCAATTGGGCTCATGGTAAGTACTCATTTACCAGAAAGTGAGACTTGTGGGGTATTTTATCATAACATGGAACAAGATGGCAGTAGTTTGTCCAAAATCCATTTTGCAAGGCATTCAAGTGTGGCTGCAAATGAAAAACTTCATTCCTTCATTTTGCATATTCTCAGAACAACAAAACATCTGCTTGCTATTTGGAAAAAATGTAGATCACTAGCTTAAATTCAGTACTTATTCCCTATACTTTTAGTTGTTGTAATTTGATGACATGGATGTAATTCATTATTATCATATTTTTGTTAGGTCCATCACAAGCAAACAATTTTTATTACTTAAACGAATTTTGCATGTACTTTTAGACTGAAAAATCAATTGCCATACTAATGCCGATTGGAAAAACATGACTGTCTTTGCTTTGACTAAATGATGCATTGGAAATCTTATCAGGTAGTTTTTCTCCATATTACCTTATCATTTGGCTTTTGATCTTTCAGGTACCCACTTGTTCTGATCACCATGTTCAATGCCTGGGATTTCATGGCAAGATACATTCCACTTGTGCAATGCCTGAAGATAGAATCTAGAAAGGGTCATATGATTGCAGTTCTTTCTCGCTTCTTACTCATCCCGGCATACTACTTCACAGCAAAATATGGTGACCAAGGATGGATGATCATTCTCACATCCTTCCTGGGAATATCCAATGGTTACCTCACTGTCTGCGTCCTCACAATAGCACCTAAAGGTTACAAGGTTAGTGGATATAATTGTTCACAATATGTAGCACATTTAACATTTGTCACACCACTACACACCTTGGTACGATGATCAATCCATAAGTATAAGTGCTTGTGGGGTGTGGGGGGCAAGGACCGAGATTCAAATTTCCAGAAAGGAGTTTCATACACATATACAATTAAATTAGACTAGAGTAGAATTTTTATCTTATATAAAAAAAAAATTAAAAAAAAAAAAAAAATTTGTCATAGGCTCCTATTAAAAGTATTTTGGTTTTGCAGGGACCTGAGCAAGCAAAATGCCTTGGGTAATATGCTTGTGTTGTGTCTTCTAAACGGTATATTTGCAGGTGTTTCTCTTGATTGGTTGTGGCTAATAGGTCATGGCCACTTTTAAAGTGACAAGTCCATAATGCACTTATCGAAGAAATCCAGCTGTCTCATTTGATTGTAAAATTGTTCTTATAATTATAATTAGAGCAAGTTGTTCTGGCTTGATGAAAGGATTGATTCACCAATCAAATCTTAGTACATTGGCCTTATATTATTGATTAAGCATTTTAATTCATCCTTTTCTTTTACAATATTCGACAAGGATCTTCTATGCTTGTCTTATGCACAACCAATCTTAAACCAAATATATCCCAATCTAAGAAACCTTTACTTTTCTTCTTTCACTGGGGAGAACAAGAAGCCTAATTGGCTATTGTCTCCTAGTGAGAATAAGAAGCCTATTGTCTCTTGATGATTAAGAATGTCAATGTTATGATCCAGGTTGATGTGTTGGATAAATTGTTATTTAAATTATTTGAATTTAGGCTTAAGAGATAGAATTTATCTCAATAAAGATTGTTAGTCTTTAGGAGCAGTGATAGGTATTATCAATTTGTTTTATAGTAATTGTTATCATTAACCTGTAATTCCTCTTGTATTCAATGGGGTAAGATAAATAATAAAAGCAAGAAAAAAATTAATTTCTATGCTTATATTTTTATAATGCATATATCGATAGATAGGAGAAAGTCCAAACAAACAAATAGTATATCCTATCAGAAAATTAGGAATTGGTGTCTGCCAAAACTGGTTCTTTTTCCATTTAGAAGAAAGCTGGTTGTTCTTTTTTTTCTTTTTTTTTTTACTTTTTTTTTCCTTAGTTCCTTGATGGATGTGTCTTCTAAATCTTCTTCACGAGGGTGCTTTCAATAATACTTACAATAGCATCAATTGAAAATGCTACATTTAAATTTTATATATTACATATAATACTTACAATAGCATCAATTGAAAATGCTACATTCAAATTTTATATATTACTAGTTGCAAACTCATGCAATGAATGAGAATAATTAAGCAATTATTTTGTGCTTGTGGTATAATGTATAATAGGAAATGTTAACGAATGCCCTAAGGGCATTGATTTAGGAATTATTTTTAGAAATATTTTATGGAAAATGATAAAACAATTAGGTTATTTTTAATAACAGGTTTTTGTTTTCTATTTTCAAAAACTTGTTTCTTGGAATATAAAGAAAAAACAATTTTCTTATATTTTTGAAATCAAAAACATGTTTGGTTAGTTGAAATTAAAAAGATAGTTTTTTTAAGAAAAAAATAAAAAATACTAAAATATGTTGTTATTAGGATTTGAACTCTAAGACTAACTCATTAAATGAGACGTATTCATCAAATTAAATGTGTGTTTTCATTAACTTTTAAAAATTAGAAACTAAAAATAACATTTTACATGTTTTCAATTTCTTTCACAAACTGAGTTTTGAGAACAGTTTTTGTTTTCTGTTCATTTTGAGTTGCTAAATAAGTTTTATAGTCTCAAAAATAGAAAATTGTTTTTGAAAACAGAAAATAAAGGAAAAAAGCAGTTACCAAACATACCCTTAGATAGTTTTTTATATTTCTCATATAAATTGTATTAAAACTTTCTCAATATTATTTATTAGCAATTTCCCTAAAGGCACCCATTAACATAACCCATGAATAATTTATTCTTTAAAATTTGTTGAAAATTTGTTCTACCTAAAAATTAAATAATTTCTAAAATTATTTTTTCATCTCTCTATTTTTACAAATATATCATTCTATTATTTTGGATGTGTTTAACTAATATTATTCATTTTTAAGGTGGTCCATATTCTTCTAAATTATGCTATAGTGTGTCATGTTCTCCTAATTTGTTTCTATACAACTAAACTTTAAGGAGATTATCATGTTATTTTCCATAATCAAATTTATCATTCTCTCAAATGAGATTATTATGATAATCAAAACTCATAACAATATTATACTGGATTTACTCAAAAAATTGAAAGATGCATTTAAATACAAAGTCAATATTGTGTTTTGATATAAATTCAAATTTTCACTTCCAAAATAAATAAGTATTAACTTAATACAAATCTAACCAAATTTATAAGAGGGAGGAAGACGACTAATAATAGGGAACTCAAAAAACATAACACTAAAACGTGTTAATCCAAAATAGAATTATAATATATATATATATATATATATATTAAAAGAGAAAAATAAAAACAGTGTTTTATGGAACTCAAAAAACATAACACTAAAACGTGTTAATCCAAAATAGAATTATAATATATATATATATATATATATTAAAAGAGAAAAATAAAAACAGTGTTTTATCATCATAGAGTAGAGTTACAAGAAAAAAAATCAATAAGATAGAAGTTAAATATTTGTTTTGATATACCATTTTAAATAAACTAGAATAGATGTGGAAGCAGAAGTATAAAATAGATAACACAAGAACACAAGGGTTAAATAGTTCAACATAATAGCCTACTTCCACGAAAGAAGCCCTTAAGGGCTACATCTTCTTTTCTTTTCTTTTCTTTTTTTCTTTTCTTTTTTGGATAAGTTAAGGGCTACATCTTTATTATATGAGAGTGCAGTAGAATTTTTGTGTTACAATAAATCATAACATAAATCTATATAATAACTAATAGTAACTAATAGTTAATGCCACATATACATTATTAAACTCAAAATAGTTGTGTATTTTGAACGAAAAGGTTCATGTTAACCTAAAATGTGACTATTGAACAAAAATGTGGCTCTTGACTGAAAATGTGCCTATTGAATGAAAAAATGTCTATTGAATGAAAATTTGTCCATTAACTGAAAAATGTGCATATTGAATGAAAAGATGTCTATTGAAGAGCCATGATCATTTTGGTATAAATAGTGGTTCATATTCATTTAGTAACTTCTTCTCAATTTCTTATCTTTCATCTTTCTTAAAAACACTAAAAATCTGTGAGTATTCTCCAAATTTGCTATTTGTAAGTCGGTTTTTTTTTTTTTTTTGTTTAATAGTGAAAATGTCAAGAAATCAAGCCACACCAATGGTAGCAACAATAATACTGAATGATTACTTTACACGTTTTGTGATTGTTGCATGATAGCATTAGGTTAGGTTCTATGGTTGTTGCAACTGTTGACTATTTATGTCACATCAAAAAAAAAAAAAAAAAAAAAACACAAAATCAATAAGCAATCATAGGAGTTTTCTAAATGAAAGTCAAACCAATCAATGAGTAAAGTATTGAATTCATTCCAACAACATCACAAAAGCCAAACCAAATTAGAAAAACAAATACTGTCTGACTCAAAACGTAAACATATTTATGTTATAACTGCTAACATTATCTGAAAATCAAGTATATTACTGGACCAAACAGAATCATATAAATACAAAGTAAAAAAATAAGAATATAAACACAGGCCATCCATACGTAAATGTATGATAATGATACATAGTGATGATAACTGTTTGAGAGTCTTCGGGGACCTAACATCACAACCCTATATTAAAGAAAAAAGCAAGTATTCACAAAGTTTCGAATGTGGCAAATCAAACTATCATATTCATATCACCCCCTCAAAGTCACATATCAAACACTAACTTTGCAAATACGTAAAAATAATTAATAACAGCCCTAAATCAATAAATTGATTACAAATTTAAAAAAAAAAATCTTTTAAAATATATATTTGTAAATATAAAAATATAAATAAATAAACTCACCTTTATTTTGCTATTGTCTCTCTTTTTCTATCTATGCTATTGCGTTGCAGTTTCTTTAAGGTTTTGATCAAAGGTAAAAAATAATAATAAATAAATAAATAAAAAAAGAGTTAATCTATCTATATCTATACCTATATCTATCTATATAGAATCATTCGATATGAACTTTTTAATATGTCTAATATGAAGGGTTATGACCTTTCAATAGACACCTTTTAGTATATCAAAATTGAAAGATTATGCCCTTTCAATGGGCACCTTTTGGCATATATATTACAACTTATCTTATATATACCTATATATTTAACACAAACTAAACTAGAGACAAAACTTTCTGTCTCTTATTTCTTCCCACAAAAGAGTAATAAATAACTAGCCTCATCACACGCACTTCACGCATACGATGAGGCTTTTTTTTTTTTTAGTGGCCTTATTTTGTAGCCAAAAAAAAAAAAAAACGTGTTTTTATTTTATATATATAATTTTTATTTGAAATTTTAATTTATAAGTGAAGCTTTTTTTTAGTGGTCCTATTTTGTAGCAAAAAAAAAACGTGTTTTTATTTTATATGTATAATTTTTATTTTGAAAAATTAATTTATAAGTGGATAAATCAATTTGAAAATTAACAGGAGAGTGACCTTATTTTTTAGGCAATGTTTTAGTAAGAGTTAGAGTTGTATTTTTACCGGATTATTCTTTAGTTTTGTCTCTACTTAAACATAGGGATGTAGAGGCATTTAAGAATCATGAAAATGAGGAATCCAAACAGGGAAAACCCCTTAAATAAGAGTATAGAAACAACATTGCTTTATGATAGGCTACAAACTGAATGACCCCTTGTGATTAAACCAATTAATTAATTAGCCAAGTTATTAATTAATCAATTTATCATGCAAATACGTGGAAGCACAAACAAATCACCAAATACTAAATATGCAGCGGAAAATAAACAACACGGTGATTTGTTTACGAATGGGGAAAACCCCAACGGTAAAAACCCCACCGGGTGATTTTCAGGTCACCACTCCCGAAACTTCACTATTATCAAATCAAGCGGTTACAAGTAAAGGAATCCCAAGTACCTTACCAACCTACAGTTGAGCCCTTACCCCAATACCCAATTGGACTTGATCTGTAGTGACAATTTCCACCTTTGATGCATGGCTCCCAAGTACGTGACTAACCAATGCACGGATCCTAGTACGCGACTTCAAACACCAACTAAGAAGGAGAGGTTGGCTGCAAAGTTCTTCAGTTCATCCTAAATGATGAAGATCAAGAAGATGCTTGGTTACAAAACCCTATGGTGCAAATACACAGCAACTTCTTGAGAGAAGATGAACTAAGTCAGGAACTTCGTCTTTTGATAACAATATGCTTAAACAGAGATTGCTCAATGCTTTTGCAACTTGTGTATATTTTGACGGCTCTTAAAACAATCCTTTTATATGTTTAGGGTTAGAAGAAAATAAGGTCCAAAAGCATATTCACGGATCCCAAGGAAATCAAATCAGAAAAATTGATTTTGTAATTCTCGACAGATAGCAGGTGTCGAGGTAGCTATCGAGCAGGTGTCGAGAATTAATGAACTTGCACTTCAGCTTGCTTTTTCTTGGACAAACTTGATGACTTCAACACTTAATCTTGAAACCTTGTTTCTTGAAGTATTAAAAACACCTAGAACTACCTAATTACAAGTAGAGTGCGTTTTGTCAAAAGGATTAGCCAATTTTCATAAACAAGTGACATATCTTCTTAACAAGTGAACACACATATGTCATAACACTTTATTCTGCCTAACTAATAAAACTTTGTGCTATTTCCTTCAATATCTTTTTTTTTTTTTTAATTTCATGCATTTTTGCTTACTACTGCAACTAAAAAATAATGATTTTTTTTTCCTAAAACTCATTCAGTAGCTATTACCGTGCATCGTATGGGTTAGTGACTAGTATATATAGAAAGTTAAACCCTAGACTAAGAGACTTGACTTGCACACAAGGTAGGATTAGACTTAAGCCTATTACATTTGACTAATATATCTAATATATCTCTAACACCCTTTTTAAACTCAAGGTGGAAGCTCAATGAAACCTTGAGGTCAGAAAGTTTGAGCAGATGCCTTAAAGATTGCCTTGAAGAAACCATGAAGATGACCACGAAAATGACTTGAAGAAGCCACGAAGAATGCCTGAGAATGACCTGGAAGAGACCAGAATGATCAGGCACTATGAAGAATGAACCATGCACAATGAAGGAGACGTCCAAAAAATGCCGGAGAAAGGTTGCATCAATAACTAAGTCAAACTGGTCAAAGGCTGAATAAAGCAATGATTGGTGAAGCTTGAGGCTAGGTGTGCGTGATTGTCAAAACTTGAACAAAAGCCAAATGCGTCAAATGCGTCAATGACTTCAATGAAGAGCATATTATACCTTTATGGCCCATTTAGGTTGAGAGGGGAGGGAGGGGGCCAAAATGGCCAAATACCACCTTTTTTTGAAATTTTTAGCAAAAAAATACTGTTTCGAAAATAAATAACAATCTAGCACTTTTTCTAGTACTCGAGTTTGGTGAACTCGGGTACCTTATTTATAGTTCCACCGTGGCACTGCTGAGCTGGAAATGGGGCGATTAAAAAAAATAATGTGGTACTCGAGCTTGGTAAACTCAAGTACCATGCAACACAATACTAGTATACCAGGCTTGAGTACCTTTTATAAATAAAATGAAGAAAATTTTATTTCTATGGTACTCGAGTTTACCAAACTCGAGTACTGTGTCATTTTTTTTTTTTTTTTTTTTTTGGGATAATCGACAAATAAACATAAAGATAAAAATAAGTATCCATTTTATGTTTTTATTTATTTAAATAGAAGCATTATAAAATATAGAGATTTTAATTTCGAAATATGAATTTAATTTCTACATTAATTAAAATTGTTCATTGTTTTCTCAAAAAAAATTGTTCACTGTTTTCTGTATAAACTATTTCTATGATTTTGCATAAAATTATTTTCTGTTCAGTATTATTTAAGAAATTGTTCACTCCCTTTTTTGCATAAATTATTTTATGTTTACTATTTAAAAAATTGTTCACTGTCTTCTCATAAAACACCAAGTGAAATCGTGTTTTCTAAATTTAAACGCCAAATCTGAATGCTTTTTCATGTTTGAATTTCACAATAATCGAATATATTTTTCTGCATTGATAAAAGCTGTTTCTACATTAATGAAATTTTCTCCCTGCACATCATATTTACTGTATATTCAAATTTACTTACTGCATTCATAAAATCTGTTTTTTGCATTAATTAAAACTGTTCACTATTTTGTCATAAAAATTGTTTACTATTTTTTGCATAAACTATTTCTAGCATTGGCGCAATTATTGCACTTAAATGGTTTTTGTGTTTTTTTAAATATGTAACCATATGAATAATGGACAAACTCCATGAAAGAAAAATGAATGATTTGTATAAATCACCTAATGGTAAATGCCTCGAAAAATTTGAATTTGTAAAAGAGTTCGAATTAGTTGAATGTAGAAATTCGAGAAAAATCGATGGAAAATCAATGAATGTACCAAATCGTGAGGTGTACATAAGATGTACAGATAGTCTAGACTTGTTGAGAAATTTGATTTTGTTGAAAGTACAGAATAATGAAAATTCAATGGAAAAGTATGCACATTAGATGTATAGATCGTATGAATTTGTTTAAAAATTTGAATTCGTTGGATGTACAAAACTGTGAAAACTCAAGGAAAAATTGTGTACATTAGATGTACAGATAGTACAAATTTGTTGAAAAATTCGAATTGGTTGAGTGTGTAAAATCATGAAAATTCAAATGAAAATTGAAGAACATACCAAATTGAGTAAACTTAATGGAAAATTAATTACATTAAATGTACCGATCATCTATTTTTTTGCATTGATAAAATCTATTTCTACATTAATAAAATTTGCTCTTTGCACACCATGTTCACTGTTTTCTCATAAAAATTGTTCACTGTTTTCTGCATAAACTGTTTCTAGCATTCTGCATAAAATTATTTTATGTTCAACATTATTTTAAAAAATTGTTCACTCTCTTTTCTGCATAAATTATTTTCTTTTCACTATTTAAAAAATTGTTCACTGTTTTCTCATAAACTATTTCTAGCATTCTGCATAAACTTATTTTCTGTACAGCATTATTTAAAAAATTGTTCACTCTCATTTCTGCGTAAATTATTTTTTGTTCACTATTTTCTTGTAAAACACCTAGTGAAATTGTGTTTTCTAAATTTAAACGCCAAATCTGAATGCTTTTTCATGTTTAAATTTCATAATAATTGAATTTGTTTTTCCGAATTGATAAAATCTGTTTCTATGTTAATAAAATTTGCTCTCTGCACATCATGTTTACTCTATATTCGAATTTGCTTACTGCATTCATAAAATTTGTTTTTTGCATTAATTAAAACTGTTCATTGTTTTTACATAAAAATTGTTCACTATTTTCTGCATAAACTATTTCTACGATTTTGCATAAAATTATTTTCTGTTCAGCATTATTTAAAAAATTGTTCACTCTCTTTTCTACAAAAATTATTTTCTGTTCACTACTTAAAAAATTGTTCGCTGTTTTCTCATAAAACACCTAGTGAAATTGTGTTATCTAAATTGAAAAGCCAAACCTGTATGTTTTTTCATGTTCGAATTTCACAATAATCGAATCTGTTTTTTTGCATTGATAAAATCTATTTTGATACACACTTTGTCAAAATTATCCAACAATGATAGATTGTGATTAGTTGTTTATCACTTTCTAATAAACTCACTATTTTTTCTACTTCACCTACAGTCTACCATGTAGAAGTATAGAACAAGTGTGACAAAATGAGTAGAAATTAGAGATGATTTGAATACAATGAATCGTAATGTATTGAAAATTTCCCTTTATTACATTTTTTATTATTATTATTATTATTATTATTACTCCTTATTTAGTTTATCTAAAAAGTTAAACATTTTTGGGTTTATCCAAAAATCTATGCTATGAAATACATGGTGGGAAATCTAGGCCAAATAACTGCCAAAATAAAAAATTGAGCGGCATTGTTGCTGTACTTAAATAAGTTGTCATAAGCAACATAACTTACCAACCAACCAAAAAAAAAAAAAAAGAGAAACTACATCCACCTGATCAAATAAAGGTGGTAGGTTGGGTTTTCAGTTTTCACATACAACTTCGAAGCAAGTTCTTGACCAGATATTTTGTTTCTTTAAAGTCTTTCAATATCAGATTTGTTATATACTTTCCCTCTGTCTGGGGGCTGAGAGAATAGAATCTATATGTCTAGAAAAAAAAAATTTGTAATAAAATCTATGTTGGTTTAATGGCTGCAATTGTGCTAGAAAAATAAAATAAAATGTAGCTCAATAATCAATTTTCCATTAAGTTTACTCAATTTGGTATGTTCTTCAACTTTCATTTGAATTTTCACGATTTTACACACTCAACAAATTCGAAATTTCAACAAATTCGTATTATCTGTACATCTAATGTACACAATTTTTCCCTTGAGTTTTCACAGTTTTGTACGTTCAATGAATTCAAATTTTTAAACAAATTCATACGATCTATACATCTAACATACATACTGTTCCATTGAATTTTCATTATTTTATACTTTCAACGAAATCAAATTTCTCAACAAGTCTAGACTATCTGTACATCTTATGTACACCTTCATGATTTGGTAAATTCATTGATTTTCCATTGATTTTTCTCGAATTTCTACATTCAACTAATTCGGACTTTTTAACAAATTCGAATTTTTCGAGGCACTTACCATTAGGTGATTATACGAATCATTCATTTTTTGTTCATGGAGTTTGTCTATTATTCATATGGTTACATATTTAAAAAAACACAAAAACAATTTAAATGCAATAACTGCGCCAATGCTAAAAATAGTTTATGCAGAAAACAGTGAACAACTTTTATGAGAAAACAGTGAACAATTTTACTTAATGCAAAAAACAGATTTTATGAATGCAGTAAGCAGATTCGAATATACAGTAAACATGATGTGTAGAGAGCAAATTTTATTAATGTAGAAATAGATTTCATCAATGCAAAAAAAAATAGATTCGATTATTGTGAAATTCAAAAATGAAAAAGCATTTAGATTTGGCGATTAAATTTAGAAAACATGATTTCACTAGGTGTTTTATGAGAAAACAGCGAATAATTTTTTAAACAGTGAACAGAGAATAATTTATGCAGAAAAAAGAGTAAACAATTTTTTAAATAATGCTGAACAGAAAATAATTTTATGCAGAATACTAAAAATAGTTTACGCAGAAGTGAACAGTATATCATGTCCTACTTAAGCCAAAATCCATCTTACAAACAGTTTTGAGTGTTAAGGATCATAACATCAGCATTTAGTACTTTTAACAGGCACAACTACTTTCAAACACCAAAAAAACACAAAAACAAGTTCAAAATCACACACATAAATGGACACTCAAAACATGCTCTGAGGTAAAAGTCATAATAGAAAATTGATTATTGAGCTACATTTTATTTTATTTTTTAGGCACGATTGCAGCCATTATACCAACATAGATTCTATTACAAATTTTTTTTTCCAGACATATAGATTCTATTCTCTCAGCCCCTAGACAGAGGGAAAGTATATAACAAATTTGATATTGAAAGACTTTAAAGAAACAAAATATCTGGTCAAGAACCTGCTTCGAAGTTGTATGTGAAAACTGAAAACCTAACCTACCACCTTTATTTGATCAGGTGGATGTAGTTTCTTTTTTTTTGGTTGGCTGATAATTTATGTTGCTTGTGACAACTTATTTAAGTACAGCAACATTGCCGCTCAATTTTTTATTTTGGCAGTTCTTTGGTCTATATTTCCCACCATGTATTTCGTGGCATAGATTTTACGATAAACCCAAAAATGCTTAACTTTTTAGATAAACTAAATAAGGAGTAATAATAATAATAATAATAAAATGTAATAAAGGGAAATTTTCAATACATTATGATTCATTGTATTCAAATCATCTCTAATTTCTACTCATTTTGTCACACTTGTTCTATACTTCTACATGGAAGACTGTAGGTGAAGTAGAAAAAATAGTGAGTTTACTAGATAGTGATAAACAACCAATCACAATCTATCATTGTTGGATAATTTTGACAAAGTGTGTATCAAAATAGATTTTATCAATGCAAAAAAACAGGTTCGATTATTGTGAAATTTGAACATGAAAAAACATACAGATTTGGCTTTTCAATTTAGATAACACAATTTCACTAGGTGTTTTATGAGAAAACAACGAACAATTTTTTAAGTAGTGAACAGAAAATAATTTATGTAGAAAAGAGAGTAAACAATTTTTTAAATAATGCTGAACAAAAAATAATTTTATGCAAAGTCGTAGAAATAGTTTATGCAGAAAACAGTGAACAATTTTTATGAGAAAACAATGAACAATTTTAATTAATGCAGAAAACAGATTTTATTAATGCAGTAAGCAGATTCGAATATAGAGCAAACATGATGTGTAGAGAGTAAATTTTATTAACGTAGAAACAGATTTTGTCAATGCAGAAAAACTAATTCAATTATTGTGAAATTTAAACATGAAAAAGAATTCAGATTTGACGTTTAAATTTAGAAAACACAATTTCACTAGGTGTTTTACGAGAAACATTGAACAATTTTTTAAATAGTGAACATAAAATAATCTACGCAAAAAAGAGAGTGAACAATTTTTTAAATAATGCTTAACAGAAAATAATTTTATGCAGAATGCTAGAAATAGTTTATGAGAAAACAATGAACAATATTTTAAATAGTGAACAGAAAATAATTTATGCAGAAAAGAGAGTGAACGATTTTTTAAATAATGCTAAACAGAAAATAATTTTATGTAGAATGCTAGTAACAATTTATGTAGAACAGTGAACAATTTTTATGAGAAAACAGTGAACAATTTTTATAAGAAAACAGTGAACATGGTGTGCAGAGAGCAAGTTTTATTAATGTAGAAACAGATTTTACCAATGCAAAAAAAATAGATGATCTGTACATCTAATGTAATTAATTTTCCATTAAATTTATTCAATTTGGTATGTTCTTCAATTTTCATTTGAATTTTCACGATTTTACACACTCAATGAATTTGAATTTTTCAACAAATTCATACTATCTGTACATCTAATGTACACAATTTTTTCTTGAGTTTTCACAATTTTGTACATTCAACGAATTCAAATTTTTAAACAAATTCATACGATCTATACATCCAACGTACATACTTTTCCATTGAATTTTCATTATTTTGTACTTTCAACAAAATCAAATTTCTAAACAAGTCTAGACTATCTGTACATCTTATGTAGACCTCACAATTTGGTACGTTCATTGATTTTCCATCAATTTTTCTCGAATTTCTACATTCAACTAATTCGAACTTTTTTACAAATTCGAATTTTTCGAGGCATTTACCATTAGGTGATTTATATGAATCATTCATTTTTCTTTCATGGAGTTTGCCCATTATTCATATGGTTACATATTTTAAAAAACACAAAAACCATTTAAGTGCAATAACTGCGCCAATGCTGGAAATAGTTTATGCAGAAAACAGTAAACAATTTTTATGACAAAACAGTGAACCGGTTTAATTAATTCAAAAAAACAGATTTTATGAATGCAGTAAGCAAATTTGAATATATAGTAAATATGATGTGCAGAGAGAAAATTTCATTAATGTAGAAACATATTTTATCAATGCAAACAGTGAACAATTTTTTAAATAGTGAACAGAAAATAATTTATGCAAAAAAGAGAGTGAACAATTTCTTAAATAGTGCTGAACAGAAAATAATTTTATGCAAAATCGTAGAAATAGTTTATACAAAAAACAGTAAACAATTTTTAGGAGAAAACAATGAACAATTTTAGTTAGTTAATGTGGAAATTAAATTCATGTTTTGAAATTAAAATCTCTATATTTTACAATGCTTCTATTTAAATAAATAAAAACATAAAAAAGCTACTTATTTTTATCTTTATGTTTATTTGTCGATTATTCCCAAACAAAAAAAAAATTACACAGTAATCGAGTTTGGTAAACTCGAGTACTGTAGAAATAAAATTTTCAGCATTTTATTTATAAAAGGTACTCGAGCCTGGTATACTCGAGTATTGTGTTGCATGGTACTCGAGTTTACCAAGCTCGAGTACCACATTATTTTTTTTAATCGCCCAATTTCCAACTCAACAGTGCCACGGTGGAATTATAAATAGGGTACTCGAGTTCACCAAACTCGAGTACTAGAAAAAGTGGTAGATTGCCATTTATTTCCAAAACAGTGTTTTTTTGCTAAAAATTTCAAAAAAATGTGGTATTTGGCCATTTTGGCCAGAGGGAGGGAGATGGTGGGTACGTTTTAAAATTTAAGCCCATGATATTTTGTTGTAAAGCCCAAGCCCGTGCTCTAGAATTTTCCTTGGCTGGCGTGGGAATTTTTGGCAGCAAACAAAACCCTCAATCTTCTCATATTTCCTTATAAAATAGTCAACCGCACCTTCCTATGTTTTTGCAGAAAATACATAGCAGCTTGAGACATCAATGGGAAAGAAAATTCCTTTGTTTTTTCCTTTCCCTTTTCACTCTAATCATCTTTAGCTACTTCCTTTTTTAGAGCTCTAAGACTATCAAATTCTACATATATGATATTAGTTTAAAAACAAAACAAAAAACATATATTACTTTTGATACTCTAGCTACTTTGTTTTTTGCTGAAAATTTTCTCTTGGGCATTTGTGACGAGTTCGAAACTCTGTTTGTGAGTGCACATTAACAGAGTTGACGTTTTATCCTGGAGAGCGACCACCTAAGCCATTTGCACCGACAGATTCATTCTAGTGGGGGCGAAATCGCTTCTTAAGGACAGCAGATTTAGTTCCGTGCCTCGGCAATAAGTTTTCCTTAATCCTTAATTCTATACGCTTTTTGTCACGCCCCAAACCCGATACTCGGATTTGTGACCATGACCGGCATGCTAATATCAAGTTTAAACCTAATATTAACAAGAACCAACTTAACTTTTACAAAACTTTCAGAAAAGCTTTTACAAAGACTTCCCTCTTTATTTACATTCTTTTTTCTTTAAACATCATGATATAGCTTTTCACTTGACATTCAGAGCATCTACACTGTACTCAAAGAATAACGTAATCCACCAGTTTTTCAAATTTCATACTGTCACATAATACATCTCTTAATACCTTAAGGTACAACTTTCATTAGATCCTAAAATTCACAATACTGCAAAACTAAACATTAAATACTACTTTAGGATCTATACATATAAACTAAAACCAGCTCCTTCCAAAACTCGACTAAGGCTCCCTCTGCTCCAAAATAAAACCTGCTAACTGAAAGAGTGGAAGGGGTGAGCTACACAGCTCAGTAAAGGTAAGATATATGAGAATTCAATAAGGATGCATGTAAATCAATTTATTTCATTTTATCAACGTTCGGATAGGAGAACATCATTTCATGCATAGTATTTTATACTATTTATAATAATAGCTTATACGCTCTTCATAGAAAATAATTGTTCTCCTTTTTCTTATTAGGTTAATATTACCAAAACCTTTCGGATTAAGCTTATTTCCTTTCCTACAAAGTCACCATATGTATATTCTCATTACAAAATAATCATTTTAACTTAATCAGATAATCGGTAACTTTGTATTAAACTAGAAACATCTTGACCCAATAAGAAAATCTTTCTTTATAAACATTTTCCCAAAAAATATTATAACTTTCATAGTCATAAAATTTTACATTTCATAAAGAACAGGTATCTGATAACTTTTAAACATAACTTGTACTTTCATCAGAAACTTTATCTTTATAGCACAACAAAACTTCAGAAACTTTCATCTTTAATGAACAGCTTTTCTTTCATCAGAAACTTCTTCTTTTCATGAGAGCTTTTAACTTTCCACAATGCATTTAACAAAATAATTCTCTCATGATTAATAACATTATATAGCTATTCATAAATAACTTATTGGTTAGTCCATAGCTGATAAGTCTGTACAGAGAAGGCCTCATCACATTTGGGTGCCCTCATGTGTATGATATTGTCCCCTTTGGGAGGCCTGATGGCACATCCCCTCCAGGTTTTGTTCCTCCCCGCCGTTCGTACACATTGGGGAGAAGGCCTTAGAGTTACGGGCAATCCCATTTCCTCTATTTTAAATGGCCTAGAGTTACGGGCAGCCCCATTTCCTCTACTTTAAATGGCCAAACAGATAACATTTTTCCATGGAAAGCCAATAATTAACCCCTACTGACCAAGTTCAGATTACCAGAGGACATAACCCGAAAACATTTCATACTTATACATCATACTGAAATTTCTTATTTTGTATAACATTTCATAATAATAGCATTTTCATTTTTTTCTTTAAACATCATGTTCGTGGAATCAGTAATAGCATCAGTATGCTTAAATCATATACATAAGTTTTCGAAAGTTCACGAACATATCTTTGTCTGATAATGCGTACATGCCATATCTCTAATCAAAAACATTTTAATGCATAATATACTTTAAAATAACCTCATGACTTACCAAATACCCATATAACTTATCTCTTACCTGATAGCAGAGGAACCGAGAGCCTAAAGTCGAAGGAGCTTAGACCTGGCGGCTGGTAACACCTAAACCGAAATCAAAACTTATCACCATCCATAACTTCCTCATAATAAACTTACACATTCATCTCAAAGCCTATCTCTTAAAATTAAGGAAATCCTAATCCCACCTCAACAAGGTTCCCACAAACACAAAATTCATTCATCATACAACATGATGTACTAAATCATAAAAACCAACATTCTCACATTACTCTCATAAG
This sequence comes from Quercus ilex subsp. ballota, assembly GCA_032727855.1. NCBI lineage: Eukaryota > Viridiplantae > Streptophyta > Magnoliopsida > Fagales > Fagaceae > Quercus > Quercus ilex. Next base: position 86,764,037 of record CM064912.1, read on the forward strand.
AGCCAACTTCATTTCAAAAGGTGCTTTGAGTTTAGGACAATAATGCATGCATAATTATACATTGTTTTAAGCATTGTCATGTAACCATATACACCCTTAAGGAAACATACAGCATGTTCAACAAACAGCTTCATAAATACAACCGTCGAATGGTTTAGAACTCCGCCATTGAGTACTAAACCTTGAAACGAGTTATACAAAATTACTCTATGATCCAGACATAACATATGATGAGCATAATAAATTATAGCTCAAATCATTCACCCTAACTTTAGAATCAAATCCTCAAAGTTAGGCATGCCCCTTACTGTTCACTGTTTTATTCCAGCAGCATATACTTCAATTATAAAATACAAACGGACCACCAAATCACATCAAAACCTCATACAATTTTACAGAGCAACTCCTCTGTATGTTCAGTATACACCATACAAATTTCATAGTCAAAGCATAAAAGCATAATTTACTAAAAATCATACAATCCAGCATACTCAAATCTGTCCTGACAGAATTTCTTGCAAATTCAAAATTAAATCATTATTTTTGTACTCATCCAATTACTGTGAGACCAATTCCAAAACAACCGTATATGTCTTAGATTTTATATAAAATAACCCTAGCATCCAAATTCACTATATACGATTTAATACATAATTTATTATGCATGAACACAGAATCTGTCACAGTGACAGCTTTGCAACATTTTCTTATAAATTCACAAACAATTATCAAAGGATGTTATTTTCATATGGGGATTTTTATGCATTCATTAGACATGTTAGAAAAGACTTATATATAGTCATTTTACCATTTAGAGTAAACTTACATACAACCAAAAATCCCAGCATTAACATCAACAGTTCTGATCCTAACTTTTTCTCAATTCCTTAATCTTATACAACCATTAATTAGTAAAAACCCTAATATACCTTCAACAAATCACCAACACAATTTCAAAACTTCTTAAAACAGCATATATATATATATATATATATATATAATTACAAGTTCATGATTCCCAAATTTCACAAACCACAAATTCCATTGCTAAAATTCTTTAAAGAAATCATGAATTCTAAGATGAGAGTAGCCAGCCCTTACCAATTTTCTTGTTCTTGAGGGGAAATAGAGGTAGAGAGCTTGAGAGGGTTTTCTTTCTTTTTGGTGTTAGACCCGTAGGCATGAAAGGGAGGGAGTTTCTTGATTTTTCTAGCTTCTTTGAGAAAGTGTGAATGAGAGATGAGATGAGTCTTGTCTTTTCTTTAAGGTGTGGACCGTGGACTTGAGAGGAGACTTGAGAGAGCTTCCTAGCTCTTTCCTTAAGAGAAAAGAGAGCAAAATGAGTTAACAATTTCAGATTTTTCCTTGGACCGTGGAAGTAGAGAGGAAGAGATTTTCTTGGAAATTCTAGTTGCATGGAAAAGTCAAAGAAGAGATGTGGAGCTTGTTCATTGCATGGCCAGCCAAGAAGTCTTTGGGGATGACAACATGCATAGTACTTTGGCTTAAGGTGTGTGGAATTTCCATTGGTTGCATGTGGGTGAAATTCTACTATACTATCCCATGCATCATGCTTAATTAATACACCTACAACTATATCTATATATATATATATATATATCATAACTTAGCCACTTAGTATAGTCCAACAACTCTATATATATATATATATATATATATATATATCTCATAACTCAATCACTTAATATAGTTTTGTCCATACTTAGTATATATATACATAATAAAATTAACCATTCAATTATTCATAATCTTTACAATTCTTATTCAAAAGTATTATAAAATAGTATATTTATTAAATACTCTTGAAAGTGGCTTAAAATAATAATTAATCCCTTAAACATATAGTTTAATTATAAAATTGGGTCGGGGTGTTACACTTTTGTACTTGTCTATTTTACTTATAAGTTAATTTGAGCATATCTTGTCTTATTGATATATTATTGATATTGCTTTTTAACTTTGTTAATCAATTTGGAAAATTTTTAAACTATACTTCCAACAATCTTAAGAAGCGATTTATGTTCTTATTGATGAACAAAACGTATGATGTTCCTAATATTGTCTTAGAATCTAAGGCAGCACTTGTTTCGAAAATGAAGTTCGTCAATAGCATAACTGATTGGGTAGTGGACATTGGGGCTACTAGACACATTTGCTTCAGCAAGGAGTTATTTCTTAATTATGAGGAAGTAATAGATGAAGAGAATGTTTATTTGGGAGACTCTGGTACTGCATGAGTTGCTGGAAGGGGAAAGGTACTTTTGAAAGGTACTTTAGGTAAGTCTTTAGCCTTGCACTCTGTTCTTCATATTCCTAACATGTGCAGAAATTTAGTGTCTAGGTTCTTGCTCAATAAGGCAGGCCTAAAAATTGTTTTTGAATCTAATAAGATCGTTCTTAGTCAAAATGGTGATTTTGTGGGCAAGGGATTTTGTCATGAAGGCTTATTTGTGCTTGAAACTGATCGTAAGAACATGAATATATCTAGTAGCTCTTCTGCTTATTTTGTTGAATCTTTGGATCTTTGGCATGGTAGGCTAGGGCATGTGAATGTTGCAGCCATCAAAAGAATGAAACAAATGAGCCTAATTCCAAACTTAACTAATTCAAAGTATTCAAAGTGTGAAATATGTGTAGAAGCAAAACATTTCAAAAAACCTTTCAAAACTGTTGAAAGGAGCTCTGAACTTTTAGAACTCATTCATAGTGACTTAGGACACTTCAAAAATTATACGAGTAGAGGAGGTAAAAAATATTATATGACATTTATAGATGACTACTCTAGATATACAAGAGTATACCTCTTAAGTAGTAAAGATGAAGCTGAAAACATGTTCATAAAATTTAAGACAGAAGTTGAAAATCAGAAAAATAAGAAAATTAAAAGGCTTAGATCTGATAGAGGAGGAGAATATGGTTCAGCTTTGTTTAAAAAAATTTGTGAAGAAAATGTTATTATTCATGAAGTCACTGCACCTCGTACACCAGAACAAAATGGAATAGCTGAGAGGAAAAATAGAATCCTAAAGGATATGATGAATGCCATGCTCATTATCTCTGGCCTTCCTTCCAACATGTGAGGGGAGGCTATCCTTTTTGCATGTCATGTATTAAACAGGGTCCCACATAAAAAGATTAGAAAAACTCCATATGAACTATGGGAAGGACGTGCACCAAACTTAGGGTACTTGAAGGTGTGGGGTTGTTTGGCAAAGGTTGGAATCCCTGAACCACATAAAGAAAAGATAGGTCCTAAAACCAAAGATAGTGTCTTCATAGGATATGCACAAAATAATCCTGCCAATAGGTGCTTAGTTTTGGAGACTAACACCATAGTGGAGACTAAGGATGCTGATTTCTTTGAGCATATTTTTCTTATGAAGAGAACAAGACTCACTAATGAGTCCTCATCAGTCATTCCCCAAGTGAGATCAAGTTCAAACTTAGATGAAAGCTATTCAACGCAAGAGTTAGGACGTAGTAAAAGACCTAAAAAGGGAACCAACTTTGGGCCTAACTTTATCACTGCTTTTCTCATTGAAGATGACCTAAAAACTTATCAAGAGGCCATGAAATTAGTAGATGCAACCTTTTGGAAGGATGCAATCCATAGTGAGTTAGAATCAATTATGGCTGACCATACATGGGAATTAGTTGAACTCCCTAGAGGATGCAAGACCATTGGTTGTAAATGGGTGTTTAAAAAGAAATTAAAAGCAAATGGGTCCATAGACAAATTCAAAGCTAGACTAGTGGCAAAAGGGTATACTCAAAAAGAAGGGATAGATTACTTTGACACTTGTTCACTAGTGACAAGATTAACTACAATTAGGATTCTGATTGCTATGGCCTCAATACATAAATTGATTGTTCACCAAATGGATGTCAAAATAGAATTTTTAAATGGTGATTTAAATGAAGAAATTTACATGGACCAACCAGAGGGTTTTGTGGTTCAAGGACAAGAAAGTAAAGTGTGTAAACTTAGAAAATCATTATATGGTTTGAAACAAGCTCCTAAACAATGGCATGGAAAATTTGATAACACTTTAATTTCTAATGGATTTGTTGTGAGTGAATCTGATAGATGTGTGTATAATAAATTCTCCTGTGATAGTGGTGTTATCATATGCCTATATGTGGATGACATGTTAATTTTAGGAACTAACATGAATGTTGTAAAAAGTACTAAAGATCTCTTATCTTCAAACTTTGATATGAAAGACCTTGGAGAGGCTAATGTAATTTTGGGAATAAAAATCATAAGGAATAGTGAAGGGATTACACTTTCCAAATCACACTATGTTGAGAAAGTACTTAAAAAATTCAATCATTTTGATTGTGACCCTGTGAAAACTCCATATGAACCAAGCATACATTTAAAGAAAAATAGAGAGTCTCCTGTTGCACAATCTGAGTATGCTAAAATTATTGGTAGTGTGATGTTTCTAATGAATTGTACACGCCCTGATATTGCATATGCTGTTAGTAGACTTTGTGGATATACACATAATCCTGCCTATGAACACTGGAATGCACTAACTCGTCTCTTGAGATATTTGAAAGGCACCATGAATTTGGGCCTTACATATACAAGTCATCCAACAGTATTAGAAGGCTATTGTGATGCAAATTGGATATCAGATAATGATGAGACCAACTCCACTAGTGGTTATGTTTTCACCCTAGGTGGAGGAGCTATATCTTGGAAGTCTTCTAAACAAACCTGTAATGCTAGATCAACTATGGAGTCTGAGTTTGTTGCTTTAGAAAAGCCAGGTACTGAAGCTGAGTGGCTTAGAAATTTACTTGCTGATATACCAAAATGGGATAAGCCATTACCATCAATATCATTGCATTGTGATTCCCAAGCTGCAATTGCATGTGCAAGAAATAAAATTTATAATGGGAAGAAGAGGAATATACGCCTAAGACACAATATAGTGCAGCAACTCATAAGCAATGGAGTGATCGCCATGGAATTTGCACGGTCAGAAAAGAATCTTGCGGATCCTCTTACCAAAGGGCTAACTAGACAATTGGTCTATGATACATCGAGGGGGATGGGACTTAAGCCCATTGAGTGAATCATCCATGATGACAACCCAACCTATGTCAACAAAGGTTCAATGGGCATCATGGAAAGATTCAAGATAGCACTCATAGTGAGAATGAGATCTCACTATCCCTCCCTATGGTGTAGATAGTGCTTACTACCAAACTATTGAGTTTGAGTTTAAGACTCTTAATGAATTCATAGCCTTTATAGGTGGTGTGTGATAGTACACACTTGATGAATTCAACTATGTGGGTGTGGAGGTGGGGCCACCTCCTATGAGAGTGAGGGCAAACTCTCTAGAGCACTCATGAAAATCCAGGTGGGGCGCATGGCTGAAATGTGCCAAATCGAGAACTAGTCCAAGAATTCACAAGCAAAGGTGTTCGTATTCTTGTGGTTCATGAAACTAGTTCAAGATCTTGTATCACCAAGATTTTGTGAACTCTAGAATACAAATACCAAGTGTTGATCCAAGTCCACAAGACATCAACACTAATTTCATCTTGTGATTGTCCAATTTTTTTTATAAAAATAAATAAATAAATAAATAAAAATTTTAAAACATGTGGAGGATTGTTGGGTATGTTTTAAAATTTAAGCCCATGATATTTTGTTGTAAAGCCCAAGCCCATGCTCTAGAATTTTCCTTGGCTGGCGTGGGAATTTTTGGCAGCAAACAAAACCCTCAATCTTCTCATATTTCCTTATAAAATAGTCGGCCGCACCTTCCTATGTTTTTGTAGAAAATACATAGCGGCTTGTGACATCAATGGAAAAGAAAATTCCTTTGTTTTTGCCTTTCCCTTTTCACTCTAATCATCTTTAGCTACTTCCTTTTTTGGAGCTCTAAGACTATCAAATTCTGCATATATGATATAAGTTATAAAATAAAATAAAAAAATAAAAAATATATTACTTTTGATACACTAGCTACTTTGTTTTTTGCTGAAAATTTTCTCTGGGACATTTGTGATGAGTTTGAAACTCTATTTGTGAGTGCATATTAACAAAATTGTCGTTGTATCTTGGAAAGCGACCGCCTAAGCCATTTACACCGACGGAATTTGAGCATATCTTGTTCTATTGATATTACTTTGTAACTTGGGAGACTAGGAATTTCAAATACTAAAAATTATCTTTAAGACCACCCGGGGGTGTGGCTTAATGGTAGGAGTCCTTGTCTTAACATCCAAAGATGTACAGTTCAAGGGATAGCTCCAGGAAAGCCTTACAATACACGTAATATTACCCATTACCGTTACGTGACATGGGGTCGATGAGCCCATATTAGAGACTTTTTTTTTTCTATTCAACAAAAAAAAAAAAAAAGGAAAAAAAGTACATTTTCAAATCTAAATCCTCTAAAAAATTTACAAACCAACCCGATTATGGTCTAAATTGTAATAATTTGTCAGGTCGGTGTAAGTTGCAATTATCTGTTGAGAAATGGGTTTAAAAGAGTTGAATAAAAATCTAAATTATTTTTATCAGGCTTTACAAAATAATTTAAACTCAACGACCCAACCCAATTGGTGTTTAGAGTTATCACGTTGGGTTGGCTTTTCAGCCTACCTTTATAATGCTATCATGGGGTTGGCTTGCTTTTCAGTCATGAGAGCTGTGACAACTTGTAATAAAAAGAAAGAGAAATGCAACAAAAGACAAGAGAAGAGTAGTCATGGAATATGAGTCCATCTCCTACCATAGTTTGACTAGTATTTATAGTTCCACTATTTTTTTATGAATTATATTTATATAATTCATCTGTGAAGCTTAAGCACCATAAATAATAAAATATTTTGAGAAAACGGTTCTGTAATCCCATGGATCTACCCACAAGGAAAGATAATATATCTTTTTATATATATAAGTAGTAATAACGAAAGATAATATAAAATTAAAGGATTTAAATAAAATTTTGGGTGAAAAAAACCTACTATAGATATATATATATATATATATATTGGAAAACAGTCTTTTTTTTTAGAGTGTTTCAACCTATGGCGTCTACTTCTGATGATACTCTTTATCATCAGACTAAAACATCAATCGGTTTTTTATGTAGGCAGAGATTGAACCCCAAATCTCTTATTCAACTATCAAAGACTTTACCAGTTGAGCTAACTGAAACCATATTGTTGGAAAATAGTCTAAGACTTCATTTCTAACAAAATATAAGTTAAACTAAATTACAAAGATTCCAAAACATGAGGAGAAGAGTTCTCGATCCAAATAACATCAAAACACTACGCTACACTGCAATACTTAAGTCAATTTAAACCCTACACTTCCATTAGCATGACAATCAAAATCCTATCCCACTTTATTAAGTTCTGAATGAGACATCTAATATATACCCAAAAAATGCATTGATTTATCCAACTTGTATAGCTTCTAGTTTTATTTCCTCAGATTAGAGGAGAATTTTACCAAAACGAAAAACTCGTCTGAAAACAATTACCCCTCCCTTCCCTGCCCCTTAAACAGAAAACACCAAAATTGCCTTCCTTTTCAGAAAATAAAATAAAATAAAATAAAAGTACCATACTTGTGTGTATTGGTATTAAATTTCTCATTATTAAGGCTGAATTTAACTAGGAGTGAGACTAAGGGTTTTGATTGTCACACCAATAAAAGTGCAAAAAATTATGAATTAAATCATTTAACTATGTTACAAACACTCTCTTATGTGTAGACTCAAACTCTCTTAATAAGTCTAACCTAACATACAAAATTTTATTACTTTATAAATTGAAGATGGAGTGGATAGTGGAGACAGTGTTTAAACTCAAAGCCATATTTCTAACAATTCAGCAAATAATAACAACAGGCCCTGCCATGAAGCAAACCCAGAGTACAGAGAGTGCTCAAAATTAGATTGGGATTCATATTACTAGTTATTATGATCCATCTACCTAGTAAAGTAATAATAAAATGCTATTAAAGTCTACATAATTAAAACAACTACTATTAGTTAAAAACTTCAACTCCGGTCCATCCAAGATTCCACTATGATCACGTTGATGTCCTTGTCTGGGATGAAGATTTTTTAATATGAAAGTATGAAATCCTGACCCAATTTCCTAAGAAATGGCAATATCAAACACTGGCTAAAGCAGATTGCTGAAAATGAAGTTTTGTCAGCCAAAAAAAAGGCAAATTACTACTCTAGTAGATTCCTTTGCCTTTTAACATTTGTCCTATACTTGAATTTTATTCCATTGATTGACTATACATTTGAGCCAACATTTGAGCTAATCATCCAAAACTTTAATTCACTAGTCAAAACTCACCCACCAAGATTCTTTGGCTATCCTTTTGATTCATTAGTCATTCATCAATCGCAACCACCTTTTGTCCTTCCATGATTCTAAACCAAAAGAATCTTAGTTCTTTTTCTTTTTCTTTATAAAATTATATGGTCCACACCCATTTTTGCTCTCAATCTTTGCAGTCCACCTCCATACTTCTATATAACTATTAACTAAAGCTCCTTTCTTGCTTCCATAGTCTTGATAAGGTTTCTGTATCCATCTTTTGCATTATAGTATGCATATCCTTTTGTATAATTTGAAGCCTTCTGTTTTAATACATTGAAAAGTGAACATTTGGTTCATGGTTTTTACTCCTTTTGCATTCTCAAAGCCATTCCTACCACCTTTTTTAATCTTCTTTGAAAGTTTTGTACTTGGAAGGAGCTAGTTGCTACTCAAAACCTATAAACAAGGCTTGTTGAAACTCATGCTAGCATTTATCTTTTTATCATAAGTAGGCTGCATAAATATAGATGTTTATTCCCATAATCATGCTATGATAACTCTTCAGTTTATTGTTCTTCCTTCAATGTTTTGTTTGCTTCCAAATTCCAATGGACCATTTTAAGTATCAGTCACAATAAAAGTATATAACTATTGCAGAGTCTTGACTTGTGAGAAATAGCCATGACTATTGCTGTAGAAACTGAGACTCCAACAAGGCTTGAGGTTTGTACTTCACACATTGCTTCATTGCTAGAACATTAACTTGGGGGAGTTTGCAAATTCTCAAAGAAGAGACTGAGTGGAATTTATTTCAATCAGAACATTATATCTAATATTTGATTAATATCTGTAATAAGCAGGGAAAGCATAGAGCAATGGTAGTTTGTTTCTTTCTCGGGCTTGGGTCTCTTGTGTCATGGAGTAGTATGCTGACAATTGGAGATTACTACTATCAGTTGTTCCCAGTAAGTCATGCTTATTTTCAATATATTTTTTGAGGCTAAAGATGACTGCATAAAACTGCTCCCTTTAGATATTGTAGAAGTACTTTAATCTTTTGAAACAAGGAAGACACTGCAGCTTTTTGAAATTCAATGTTGATACTCTATGAGAAGGGGCAGGCTCAACTGAAACTTTTTTTTACTTTTATTTGGTTTATATTTTATATTATATATGCCCTTGGAAAAGCTAGAAAACTAAAATGGGGGGGGGGGGGGGGGGGGGGGGTGGGTGAGAAAAAAATGATTCTTCAACCATGCGTTCTATGTTATAATTGCTGAGAGCCTAAAAATGGAGTTAGTTATTCCTGTTTTACAAGATAGTTTAAGGAAAAAACTATTGTTTATGGCATTCTGTACTTCATTTGATTTATTGTAAGATGAGTTTTGAGATTAGTTAGACTTACAAGGTTTTCCCTCTCTTTGGAAGAAATACCATCCTTCAAGGGTACTTACGCTTGTTTATCAACCATTCGCGATTGGAACAATGGCGATACTAGCATACAATGAATCAAAAATTAATACCAGGAAGCGCAACATATTTGGATACACTCTTTTCTTTGCAAGCACTTTGTTAGTCTTAGTTGTAAGTACAGATTTTCCCATTTTATATTCTTAATTTTGGCCATCTAATACTTGTAATTCATATTGCATCCATTGTAATTTCCCTTCCTACATGTTTGGTGACAGTTGGATTTCGCCACATCAGGGAAAGGTGGAATTGGACCTTTTATTGGTTTATGTGTGCTTTCTGCTTGTTTTGGAGTTGCAGATGCCCATGTTCAAGGTGGAATGCTTGGAGACTTGTCTTTCGTGTGCTCTGAATTCATTCAGGTTGATATTCTCAAGAGTTCTTCTATTTACGTCCCTAAATTTTAGTCTGTGAATGATTATAATCGCTAAAGTTTAAAGTGGTCATTTTAAGTCCCTATGGAGTGATAACATGTCAGTTTTAGTTTGACCACGTAATATAAGGACTAAAAGTGATCATTTTAAACTTTAGGAAATAAAATCTCTCGTGAGCAGAACTTTAGGAATCAATAATATATTTGAGCCGAATGTTTTCCACAATTTTCATTGTTTCATCTGTTTAACCTTAACTTTAATACATGTCCATTTTTTATGCTCTGCAGTCTTTCCTTGGTGGTCTAGCTGCATCAGGGGCTCTGGCCTCTGGTTTGAGCCTACTCACAAAAGTGTCCTTTGAGAAAACTCATAATGGGCTTCGCAAGGGGGCTAGTATGTTGCTCTTATTTTACTAGTAGTCGACTGTTATGGTTTTCACAATTTCGCTCATATGTAATCATTGCTGATTTGATGGAAAATTGATGTTCCTTACTAGTTTGTGCTGTTTCAAATTTCAATCTTTCTCATACATTATTATTATTAGTATTGAGAAGCCAACAATATGGAGTTGAATTTAAGCGTACAGGAAAAGGAAATTGAGCTTCACTAAATTGCATAAAATAAAATTATTGGTTTTATATAAATTTTCTGAAGCTAAGATGACTAAAAAAACATCTTTATTTTGCAGCACTGTTCCTTGCAATTTCCACATTCTTTGAGTTTCTGTGTATTCTGCTCTATGCAATTGTCTTCGCTAAACTGCCAATAGTGAAGTACTATCGCTCAAAGGCAGCATCAGAAGGATCAAAAACTGTATCATCTGACCTTGCTGCTGCTGGCATCCAAACAGACTCAAACAAAGGAGTAATGCACCTCTTTAACCTCATACTGCATCATGCTCAATGAAGTTTTGAGATTGCAATATCATAATGGCCTTGGAAATTTTCACAGGATGAAGATGACGCGAAACAACTAGAGCGCTTGAGCAATAAACAATTGTTCTTTCAGAATATAGATTATGCAATTGGCCTATTTCTGATATATGTGTTAACATTGTCAATTTCCCCAGGCTTCTTGTATGAAAATGCTGGAACACATGGGCTAGGCTCATGGTAAGTGCTCAATTATCACAGAGGAACATTTGGTTTACTCTTTCAAATGATGGTAGTTGAATGAGTAAATGTTTTTCACTGTATTCTAAGTGAACCTGCTTTTTATCAAAAACCATCATTTCCATTTTTAATTTCAATAAAAACTTGTAACATTTGGATATATATACTCCATTAGTCCAGTTCTTTAACATTATCATTCCCTAAATGATTTCTTTGCAGCTTTCCATTGTTTCAAATTGCAGTTTGAAATAAGTTTGCAGTTTCAAACCATAGTATTGTTTCTATACCTAGCTATGTGCTAGTTGCCTACATGTTTGCCTTGTCTAGTGAACTAAAAAAGTGAAACCACAATACTAGCACATTGATGATGATCTTTCAGGTATGCACCTGTTCTGATTGCAATGTACAATGTCTGGGATCTGATATCAAGATATATTCCTCTCATCGAAAGCCTGAAGTTAGAATCCAGGAAGGGCCTTATGATTGCAGTTCTTTCTCGTTTCTTATTTATCCCAGCGTTCTACTTTTGCGCAAAATATGGCGATAAGGGATGGATGATCCTGCTGACATCCTTATTGGGAGTATCTAATGGCTACCTTACAGTCTGTGTCCTTACAGTGGCACCCAAAGGTTACAAGGTTAGTTGACATAGCATGCTACATAATGTGCAGTAAATATAAGTTTTCCAGTGATTACTGATTAATATTTATTGGTTTCATTGTTTTGTAGGGACCTGAGCAAAATGCTTTGGGCAATTTGCTTGTGTTGTGTGTTTTATTTGGTTTATTTGCAGGAGCAGCTCTTGATTGGTTGTGGCTCATAGGTAAATAAGGGTTTTAAGGATCCAAGTTATTGTCGTAATAGATGAAGCAAAGTCAGTTCCTCTTGAACATTTATCACTTAACAGAATGAAAATCATTAGATGAATAGCCAAATGCTAAACTTTATGCATTGGAATTATATTGTTGATTATATAGCCATGACCTTTTCTAATTTTGTTTAAATTATCAAAAACCTCATAAATAAACTTTATGCATTTGAATTATATTGTTAATTTTATAGCCATCACATTTTATAATTTTGTTTAAACTATCAAAAACCTCATAACTAAACTTGACGGAGGTACAAGAAATTTTATGAACCAAACAATATTGTGTCCCATGTAAGAAATATGGAGTTACACCATAGAATTGAGTTCAGCAGGACACAACATATAATCCATTGCAACAGATTTTTTGCTTTTAGTCAAGCCAAAGCAGGGACACAACTTCCTTACTTAAATTTAAATTATAAAAATAAAAATAAAAAAGAGTCTAGTTAAAATATGGTTTTACCTAAAAAATAAGTAATGCTTTAAAAATGTGTGTGAGTAAATAAGCTAAAAGAAATAGTTGATGGCAAATAGGCTTTTCTCGCAGCAAATCCGTATCCTTGTAAAAATACTCCATACACGCCTTTTCTTATTGACAGTAGTGATACATCTGAAAATCAAACATGTTATTTGCAGCTAGGGTTCAAAATTCTGTAGCAATCTATATATTACTAAAAGCTGAAGTGTAGCATTTATTATTGCTACACTCCAGTTGAGCCACATCAGCGTTCACCTCATTATCTTTTTCTTTCTAATTTTCCTATAATTGTTTTTAACATTTACTTTTTATTTTATTTTAATATTTACATTTTTTCCAACCTTTCTTCATTCTTATCTTTTCATCTCCCCACTACCCTCTACATAAATATTATTATTCTTATTTCTCTTCATCTTCCTTTATTTTGTCTTTTCTTATTCACACTCTCTTACTATAAATTGGTAACTATCTATTCCATTCTATGCATGGGTTTCTCTCACCAAAAAAAAAAAAAAAAAAGGCTCTCTCTCTCTCTCTCTCAATTTTTCGATAATTTTTTTATACATTCTTCTATTTATGCCAAATTACTAATCTTTGGGAATCCTTTCTCTTTTTTTTTTTCTTCTTTGTTTTTTTTTTTTTTGTTCTTTGTTTTTCTACACTAGAATCATTATGCTCATTTCTCACTTAATTTAATCGGGTAGTTTGTCAGAGTTCAAAAAAAAGTTCTCTCTCTCTTTCTCACTCAATTTTTCGGTGAATTTTTTTATACATTCTTCTATTTATGCCAAATTACTAATTTTTGGGGATTTTTTTTTCCACACTAGAATTATTATGCTCATTTTCTCACTTAATTTCATTGGGTAGTTTGCAGGAATTCAAGTAAAACCAGACAATAAGGAATTTTACGGCATTGGAGAATGCCTAAATATATTATAGCCAAAAGTTGAAAGTCAACAAATTAGTGGAGCTATGATTAAGCTTCAAACAGGATTGATGGTATTGCCAATGTTCTTTAATTAGCATCCTTATTTCTATTTCTCTATATATGTTTCCTAGAATTAGTATTAGTCTCATTTTTATTTTCTCTATTATATTCTAGGTAAACCAAGAGTTCTTTAAAACTCCACATTGGTTAATGCCATTTAGATTTGTTTTTAAATTTTTTTTTTCTCTTTAATTGTTAAATGTTACCCTTTTTTTGCTCTTTCTTATAACTCTAATTAATGTTGATGTTTTTTTTTTTTTTTTTTTTGGTTAGTTAAGGTTGATGGTTCTTTCTTACAAAGAAAAGAAAAAAATTGAAAAAAATTGAATTCTGTATAAACCTGTACTTAAAGGGGATAGGACCCTTTGTTTATTTGATTAGAGACAATATATTAAAGGGGCATATCCTTTGGCCATCGCATTGCATTTCTTAGAGGTTAAAAGATAAAGCTTGTCATTATAGGAAAACATTTTGGGTGGGGATAAGGGCGTCATTTTGTTTACTCTAAGAGTAACAAAAGATCCTATTATAAAGGAAAGCCCACAATCATATCACATGCTTATTACACTAACCATGAGCACAACCCATTATTCTCTCTCACCATGTTTCTACTACATTTGCATTTAGCAACCTAAGATTAGAATTTATTCCCAATAGAAGACTTGTAGAATCATTCAGTTTTTATAGGAAACTAGCCGCAAACTCGTATGATGCGTGGGAATATAAATATTATGCAGTGAAATGTAATATATAAAAAGTAACAATTACTTCAAGCATTGTCTTTTTTTCCAAAAAAAAAAAAAAAAAAGATTTTTACACTTTTTTTTTTAAAATCTTTTTATCTCTACAAATATATCATTTTAATATTTTTTTTTTTTTGTGTATTTCATTAATAATTTTTAAGGTAAACAATATTCTTCTAACTTTGTTGTAGTGTGTTGCATTTGCTTAATATACAACTCATCTCTTAAGGAATAAGGAAATTATCATAATAATAATAAATCATCACAAAGTTACAGTGTCAACTTAACCAAAATTAAAATAAAACTAAAGAAATAAAAAATAGATTTTATAATAATTTATTAGTCAAAAAATTGGCAGGCATATTCAAATTTCTATTTCCAAAAACAACTAAGTATTAATCCAAACCAAAATTCAATCAAAATTATAAAAGGGAAAGAAAAGACTTTCTTATGGGAAATTAAAAAAAGCACAATCCTAAAACACATATTAAAATTTTTTTTTTAAAAAAAACCATCAATCTTAATTTGACAAAAATCTTTTATGTGCAATTGTTCTCTTTATTGGTATTTATTGTTATATATTTTATTTTTACTTTTTTTTATTCTCATCTTATGTTATTCAATATTTAAATTCAGTCACATCTTCTACACCATTAAATTATTTATATTTTCTCTCTTTTTTATTTTTAATAATTAAACATGGAATATTTTATTTAAATAATAAAATTATCCTTAAAAAATTTTACTCTTTTTTCTTATCTTTTTTTTTTTTTTTTTTTTTTTTTTTTTTTTTTTTTTACATTTACACTTTGTCCAAGCTTTTTCCTTACCTTTTTCTTTTCATCTCTCCACTACCTTCTACCTTAATATCACTATTCATCTCCCCACATCTTCCATATCATTAAATTATTTATATTTTTCTCTCATTTTTATTTTAAAAAATTAAAAATTAAAAATTTTACTTAATTTCAATAAATAAAAGTGTCATCATAAAGTGGAGTAATACTAGGGACACACTCATTCTCAAACCCAATACATCAAAGAAAAAATATAATACAAAACAAATGCCAATTAGGAAACACTAAATAATAATAATAATAATAATAATGAGGATATCAAACCAAATATAATATAAAGAAACTAGTAGTTATGGATATACTAACTTAAGGGTAGCAAAATTAAATGAAAAAAAAAAAAAAAAACTACATTGCAAATTTAATGTAATAAAATCATCATCAAATTTTGGAAAACAATTGGTTGCCTGTGGAGAGAGAGAGAGAGAGATGGTAAAGAAAAAAAAAATCAAATGTCAATTAGTAACTATTAATTGGAAAACAAAGAGGTTGTAAGGAGAAGTAAAAATAAAAAATAAATATGATCAATATGGAGAACATTAAAAACTTTACAGTGCAATAAAATCAATTATTACATTCACTTAAAAAATTGAATCAATAATCAATAATTATACACAATCATAGCAATATATTTAAACTAAAAACTAATCAAACTCTAATTCATAACTAAAAGGAGATGTTCTCATGTAATAATAGAAATTACATAAGAAATAAAGTTAGAAAATTTTAAAATCCCTTTTTTGACATTTCATTTAACTTTATATATATGTATGTATGTGTGTGTGTGTATATATATATATGTAATCTTCATACACAATTGCATTTAAAAATCTAATAAACAATGCTACATCTCATTTAACACCTATGTTATGAAAATCATTAGCCAGTAAATATATGATAATAGTAAAAAAAATGTTATAAATGAAATTATGAAAAAAAAGTGATAAAACTAATTAGCTACTATCATTATGAAGTAGTAGTTTATGATTTTACACATCTAAAAAAGTGGAATATATATAGTTTACTTAAGGTATATGTAAAGATTCACATTAAAAAAAAAAAAAAAGATATGTAAAGTTTAAAAAAATGTATATTCTATAAATAAATAAAAAGGTATATGTAAGGTTTTTACTAACTTAAAAGAAAATGAAAAATCAATTATTAACAACAACAACAAGAATAACAATAATAATAATAATAATAATAATATAGGGATAATTACATTCCCCTTTCTTGATGTTTGAAGAAATGACACTCTACCCCAAACTTGAAAGGAAAAAATATTTTCACTCTTTACATTTGTTTAACCAAACATTGTTTAATTAATATTAAAATATTGTGTACTACCCTGCCTGTGCTTAAGATAGGTTCCGAAATTATCCTTAATTTTAAAATTAAATTATCTTATTTTAAAATTTTAAATTAAAGTGTATTTCAAAATATTAAGTAATGTCTTTTGCTTTTTTCCCCCCTTTTTCCAATGACTTATGGAGAGATTTGTCATTTCAAATATTTTTGGTATTTTATAAATTTGTATTTTAATTCTAAATCTATGAGTAATGTCTTTACTAACTATGGTTAAACATTTATAAACAAATTCTTAAATAAATTTAAAATATTTTGTTATTAATATAAACAAAATGGGAGAGTGTTATTACTTATTATCTCAAATATATTTAATAAGATCACCCTAAAAAAAAAAAAATTATCTCGCGCATAAGTCATTGTTAAGAAAATTTTAGCTTCACAATTATGACATTGATTTAAGGGCATCTTTGTAAGTATGTGTTTCCATGTTCTTACCATGACAAATATTTTACATGGTTTTTCATTCTTTGCTCATTTGCATCATGACTGCTAGCACTACAATTAGTGATTCAAAAATAGATTGTAGCAATGCTTTTTTGTTATGAGACATATAACATTTTTGTTTATTATATTGTAATGAATTCCTTGGCAGATGGATTTGCTTGCGTGGCCCACTCACTACCCATGATTGGTTGCCTAAAAAGGTAGTATGTATCATGGTAAGTTTCTTATGAACATAGGTGCACTAGAATTTTCTTAACAGTAATCTATGAACATTATGTGTGATGTCAAGTTTATGATGCATGTTACTTTCTAAAATATGCAAATTATGCAAATTGATGATTGTGGTCATGTTAGATATACTTATAATGTAAGATTGTTGAAGTATGTGTTAAGTGATTTTGAAGCAAACATCGTATTAAAAAAAAGTCACTATCCAATAGATAATTGCACTATTGTCTTTTTTTAATAAATCCCGTGCATCGCACGGGTTAGCAGCTAGTTAACATATACAACCAAGACATACACATAAATGAAGTCTGTTTCTATATCATTAAAAAATAACAAGTAAAAGTTGTCCCCAACCCCAACTAATCAAAATAGACTCTAGATGGTCATTTATGTGTATTTTGACGCTGCAACAGAATAACCCTATACAAAAACATGAAAAATTTTACTATACATAAAAACTAACATTAGTAGAAGTAACTTTTTTTATAAGAGCGTGACTTTAGATAGTATAGAATGGAAGAAAAGAATTCATATGACCAATCCAATCTAATCTATTGAGGATCCATAGCCAACCCCAAATTTTGGGACTAAGGTGTTGTTGTATATAAACTAAGCACAACAGCATAACTTTCAAAAGAAATAGCCTTTGACAGCAATTACTTGGGCCCATGAATAAGAAGTTCAAGATCCTTTGTCATCTTCCCTGATTTGATTGTTCCAACACATGCTGCTCCCAGTTTCACAGTAAATCCAAAAGTTCTGTGTTGTCAACCAACTTTGCCCTGATAACATTGATTTGCTCAATTTTCACATAATGATTTAAATAATAAGAAAAATCCAATTCCTAAAACTTCAAATTCACAGAACTAAAATTATACAACACTCATCAATAAAAGAAGAGATTAATCTGATACCTGTGTGCAAGACCTTGTGTTCAAGCAAATATTGATGCTATGCTGTTTATGCTGGTTTCACCACCTCTCTGATGGAGCCAGTAATAGTGGTAACTGTCCCATGTGCTGCTTCAGGTTTGATTGTCTTTCTATCTAGGCACACCCCTGAAACCCAAGTCCAACTTCACATGTATTAGAAGTGAAAAATGGACCAAAAAGAAAGGCTTTAAAAAAAATACCAGGAAAAATAAAAATGAGAACAGCAAGAGATCCAAATCCTGTACCAATGGCAAGAGTTTTTATCGTAAACTAGATGAATAACTTAACACTCAGTTAGGACACTCCAAGAGAAAGAAACCTTTCATAAAATTCCCGCATTGACACAAACATTGGGTGAAACTATCACTCTGCACATTGCGATCATAGTTTCTGCAAGTCCACATAACCTCCTTCACTTTAAGAACCTAAGCTACCATATTATCAGAGGCCGTATTCATACCTAGCTATTCAACCACATAAGTTGATGACAAACTACTCAAACCTCATAAAGTAATTAGCATGATGAACTGGATATCTCACCATATCCCTGCAGCATCAAACTTAGATCTCCATTGAGATTCATGAACATGATAAGAAACTGGCAATACATAATAAGTAAGACAGACACTAAAGGTCCACATAAAAGAAAAGAGGTCATGCCTCTCAATACATAATTAGTAAGACAGGCACTAAAGTTGCACATAGAAGAAAAAAGGTCATGCCTAATATTAATGTAAAAGAGAGTTTAATAATTCAGTTGGAACAAAATTGGGCAGAATTAGAATACAAAAGAAAGTCTAACAAGGTAACAGCATACCTTCCATCATATTTCTTAAGAATGGTGTTTTTAGTACTAAGATAAAGTAGCCACCTTTTCCGGTAAGCAGTATTCATTGAAGCCTCAGTAAAAGCATGAATGAACTGTTTTCAAAAAAATTATAAAAAAACAAAAAACAATAAATAATAATAATAACACTAAAAACACTCTTCTAGCAAGTCAAATTCAGGTCAGGCACCAAGTATAAAAGAAACAAAGGAAAAAGAATAGCATTTGTGAGATCTGAACCTCATCAGTGTTATACATGGACAAGGCTACACCTCCAGCACCAGTAAAGTTGAAAACCTCTAACTCTTTCTTCTCATCATGTTTATCCAGTACTGCAGATATTCCAGTTTCCCTTAATAGGATGATTACATACAAGGCATTGACAGAAATATAGAACTGAAAAGACTAAGTTTTAACAAGTCTCTATTAAAAGTGAAACTAATAAGATCATTGAAAAGCTGTCAACTGGGTGAGGATTTTACCAAATACCAATTTAAGTTTCCTGGATCCTGGTAGAACAGTATCAGTTGCCTCGTACTGATCACCAAAAGCATGACATTTAATGTACATAGGCTCAGTCCAACCTGAGAAAGAAAACCAAGTTAATCTGGGCCCTTGGCTTTTTAATATTACAAACCAAGTCAAGAAAACATTACAAACCTCTTTCAAGATGGGGGACGTTTTTGCAGATATTTGGTTCTTTGAAAAGAGTACCTGGTGTAAATGGAAAGCACAGTGACCTCTTTCATCAAATAAAAATCTGGAGCAAATAACCAAAAACAAAAAAAAAAACAAAAAAACCATTACCATGGGTTTGGGTAAAGAATTTATATTTGCACAGAAAAGAGAATGGGGTTTAAACCCCATCATTTATCAATTTCATTGTTTCGTTATCATATATAAATACAAGGAAATAGTACCAATATATACGTTAAATTCCTTGTTTAAAAAATTCTGAAATTCCTTGACCAGTTATTGCTCTACTTTATCAAATTTATAAGAGAGGAGGGGGGGACCCTGAATCCCATCAAATACTTATTGCTCTGTATAAAAATACCATGTGGCCATGTTTTGGTGAAAATTATTTATATATTTGTGGCAGAACAGGCTACAGGGTATGTTACAGGAAAGCTGCTAGCTGCCTTGATAATTAAGGGCCAAACCACAGAATCTCGAATCTCACTGCTCTAAAATATACTGAAAAATGAATGTACTATTTGGGGGCATGCATTGAGAAAAATTGGCACTTAAATGACATTGCCACTGTCAAGACACATTCGGAGTGAAAATTAAATATTTGATGGAATGATATCAGCAAGATTTGGTGTGCAAATCCACATTGTTTTATGTGGATTTTAATGGTGAAAGCTTAAGAATTAATCTCCAATCATGTCAAACTCAATTAAAGTTTGCCCAAATTGAATTGAGGATATTAAACTGAAAAGCCCATCAAAAGAGCGATTTTGGGTGATTTTGATGCAATTAATTGAAGTGGGGAACAAAACTGTAAAAAATCTAGGACGATGGTGGAAAAGTTGAGATGAGAAAGAGAAACATAGCTCCGATGGGATCTGGAACAACAAAGTTTCCACAAAGACACCTAAGGTAGTAAATCTAGTGGTGCTGACTTTGATCAAGGTTGTGGCATAGCAAGGAGTATTTCAGTCAGTGACAAGTTGGCCAAGGTCAGAGGAGCCAGGGTATTTACAGCAGGGGATGAAGTGGGAGCTGGAGACAAGCTGGTAGGGGCCATGGAGATGGGAAGGAGGTATTGACTAACGAGCGAGTGAGCGAGAAATGTGGAGGAGTTTAGAAATAACAACTGAATGGGCAGAATTTGTAAATCGAAATTTAAGAACTGAATTTCTGGCTAAAATTCTATACAGAATTTAGAATTTCTTCCTACAGCACACCAAAACAAGGAATTTTATTTTATTTAAATTTAAATTCTGTCATACCCCTATATTCTGTTAACAAATTATCTAAGTAGCCTCCACATAATTTGACAAGAAGACACAGCATTTAACAACTGTACAAGCAAGCTATTTAAATAACAAAAATAAGGACAAGAAATTACAATCTCTTTCTTTGCGGCAGCTTTAATACATTGTTCAAAGAGAAAACCAGCATTAATGGACACAGCAACAAGCCACATTTTGTTGAAGATGGTAATCATTTTTTTTTCCCTTATAGGTAAGAGTAATTATATTAACAAAAAATAAAATAAAATAAAATAAAAACCTACTTCATGCACAATGGGCACAAAGTAGACTAAAGAATTACAGAAAAAATATGTGGAGGGTAATGTCGTGAGTTTGATAGCCATTGGCTGCGTGTATAATACACCAATAGAGACAATGTTATGAACAAGAAGCTAAGAGGTAAAAGATAGTAGACACACTTAAGAGTGGCTTAAGCATTTTTAATTATAACTCTATTGTTGATGGCATCACAATTAGAGAGACCAAGATCAAAGTATTTGATATCCAACTCCACAAAGAGAGAGAGAGAGATAGTCTATTTGCAACTTTAAATCTTCCACTTCTAATGATTAAATTTTTTTTTTTTTTAGAACTAATTCATGGTAAATGATGGTACAGTTTATTAATTTCCACTTTCCAGCCTCATAAAGAAGTTTAGTCAAGATTTGTTGCAGAAATAAAGTACTTTTGCCCTATAAGTTATGTTTATATTTCATTTGAAAATTAAAAGGAAGGTTACATATAAAAAAGCCAACTTAATCAAGCTTCAAACCTCCCATCTTTATACAATAAATTCTTTTTTTTTAGGAAGCATAACAGCCAATCATAAGCTTTGCAACCAAGAAGTTCTCTAGTGAAGCAAAGGCAAAAGTCATGCTAAACAAAAACTATGACATGCAGGGGCAAAAAAAAGACAGAACACACGCTACAGAAATGCATGACAGATATACTCATACAAAAGTGGTTTTCCTCCTTTATTTGCAGTAATTTTACATACCCCATATTACAGGAAAGGGAAAATATGTAGGTACCGTTTTTCTTTGAGCTTGCAATAATATTTCATACTGATTCATCAAATATATACATGCAAAAGTACTTGAATGCAGAGTTAATTCCATTTTGACTCAAATATATAGTTGTATGATACCTGAAGATGAGTGACTTCAGAGAGGCCTACCCAGAGAGCTTCCTTTCTGCTCTGCCTGCAAAATCAACAGCCACCTTCAATGTAAGGTTACACAAAAAGTGTTCCCATGTAAAGTACTGAGAATCAATATATAGCATGATTCATTTTGATCTACCTTTGAACAGTTGACTGAACTAGTTTTTGGATTTTGGGTTCATCTGACCATTGGCAGTCAATAGAGTGCTATCTTCGAAATTGCAGTTTCTTGGCTTTTATAATTCCATGGTGTAGAATAGAGACGGTGCGGGTATCTGTCAGTATTCCCTTAGTAGACATCTCCTTAAAGAGGTCCACAGCATTATCCACATCTCCCTTATTACAATAGCCAGACAAAAGAGCTGTGTATGTCACTGTATCAGGTTCTAGTCCTCTGTCGATCATATTATCAAAGAGGGCAACAGCATCCTGAAGGTTTTCTGTCTTACAGTACCTATCAATTAAAACAGTGTAACAAATAACATCAGGTCTTATACCATTGTCCCTCATTTCTGTCCAAACAGTTGAAGCATCCACTTTCCCTTCCTTGTTTTCCCTTGCATCTAAAGGGGAACAAACCCTTGTTAGATTCGATTTGGAAAGACCATCTAGCAAAACCGTGTAAGTGATGACATCAGGTTCAATCCCCCTCTCTTTCATATCATGGAAGAGATCCTGGGCTTCTTGTAAGCAATTCATTTTGCAAAAACCATATATCATCATTGTGTAGGAAATGACATCAGGACTCGACCCTTTTTCAACTAAAAAATCAAAAAACCATCGAGCCTTTTTCATATCTCCAGCCCTACAAAGAGCAGCTAAGACTTTACTGTACATTATCTCACTTGGTTCTACATTCAATGCCAACATTGTCTCAAGCACCAGAAGAGCTCCATCACAGACACCTTCCAAGCAAAGGTTAGTGAGTAGTTTAACGCATGAACTTTTTTTAATTAAAACTCCTTGCTTTGACAGCCTAACAAATAGTTTATAGGCCTCACTTGTACAGTTGGCTTCACAGTACCCATTAACCAAAGCAGAATAGTTATCCACACTCTTATCCTCTAAAGTCCATAGAAATTCTTCAGCTTCCTTTACTTTGCCACCTTTACATAAACCTTCAATAATCATGTTGTGTGTAACAGAGTTTGGTTTCAAACCCTGTGCCTCCATACATTCCAAAAGGTCAAGTGCCTCAGAAGCAAGGCCATTTCTAGAAAACCCAGCAGCAAGTACATTATAAACAATGATATCAGGCTTGAAACCGTTTTCCTTCATTTCCTCAAATAGATTCAAGGCATCAACAATTTTTCCTATGAAACAATACCCTTTAATCAAGGTTGTATAGTGCATAATATCTAAACTCATACGCTTACCTTTCATTTCTTCAAGCAGTTGCACAGCTTCTTCAACTTTCCCCTGTGTGCACAAAGCATCCACCACAATATTGTATGACGCCTCATCAAGAAAAATTCCAGACCCCTTAAATTCTTCAAATAGACTCAATGCTTCCGAAGACATGCCCATTTTACACGTGCATTGAAGAATCGAGCTAACAATCACACAATTACTTTTTATACCCTTTGACACCATATCATTATGGAGAGCCAAAGCTTTTAGCAAATTGCTACTCTTGCAGTACCCATGGATCAATGCACCGTAGCTTTGTGCATCCGGGACCACTGCTTGTTTTTGCATATCAAGAAAGACACTCTCTGCATCATCTAATCTCATCTCGTCACAGAATCCACGAATGACGGCAGCATAAGCATACGCTTCTATAGGGACATCTGCCCCTTTCCATGCTTGTAGCACTTGATATCCCAAATCCGACCTCTGATGGGTGCAAAGCCCTTTGATATATGCAGTGTAAGCAAAAGCTCTAGGAGTAATCCCTGCTACCTCCATCTCCTGAAACACATGAACAGCTGCTTCCAAATCACCCTTCCTGCAGAGTGCCTTGATCATAATTGCATAGGTGTAATCATTAGGGCTCAAACCTAATCTCTTCAGCTGCTCATAAATAGCCACAGCCATGTCCACTTTGCCATGCTCAATTAATCGATTCATTAGAAAATTACAAGTAAAGATATGAGGAATGAAACCCCGTCTCTTCGTTTGGAACAAAACATCAATGGCCTCATCAAACATACCGATACTAACATAAGACTTAACCAACGCATTGTATGCTCTAACCAATGTCTCATCAGCCTGCAATCCCTCCACCACCACAAGCCTTTCAAACAAATCAGAAATTTCAAATCCCGGGTGTTGACGATGGCCATTAGAGGACCCAACAATGACTTCCAAAAACACAGCATCCAACTTCCTATCCAGACCCCAATGGCATAAGATCCTAACAAGCGCGGCATACGTGGATACATCATGCGCAAAACCCTGTTCCTTTAACCGGTCAAAGAATGAAATTGCGGTCTTGGGATCCCTTTTCATGGAGTTCAAGATTTGGACAACCCGGGACGCATCAAATAAGTCCTGAGCTACAGGGGTGCTAGTTTTGGTGGTGTTAAGGTTGTGGGTATAACTAGAAATATCAGTTGCAGGACTATTAGCATAAGAAGAAGAGGCAGTAGATGAGGACAACGATGATGATGCATATTCATCATCAGACGATTGAGTTGGGTTGAGGAATGCAAGGGCAGTAGAGATGGACTTGAAAGAAGAAGAAGTGGAACTCAATATTCTGGGAAAACCCAAATTGAGTCTAACTGATGGATGAAACCACATGGACATTAACACTCATATCGAAAGCGGAGAGAGATTCCCAAACACCACAAACATACATACAACTATGTTTTATGCCCTGTTTTTTCCCCCAAGCTAATGAAAACTAAACCAAAAACCAAAACCAAGCAATGAACACAACAACTCAAATGTGTGTTTATGAAGTGTTATACCTTACCTCAACTCAATACAGTTGGTGGTGCACAGCCGGTTTTCGGAATATCACCGCCGGATGATGGCGGTTTGGCGGCGGCAGTGGTGGTGGGTGCAAGGAGAGGGTCGACCGAGACCACCGCTGGGTTTGAGGAGAGGAGAGGGATAGAGAGTCGGACAGAGAAAGAAAACCTAGGCGTTGAGAAGCTAACGTTAGTTTTAGCTTAATTTGCTCGGTTAAGTCTCCTGTCAGTGATTTTAAATGACGTGGTATATTTTTGGACCATGGATTTATTTCAAATCAATCTCAGCCCTTAACTGGACACTCACCATTTAAACTAGTTTTTTTTAAAATAAAAAATAAAATAAAAACATCTTTTTTTACAATTTTTTTTTTTAAGAACAAAAAATCTTGCTACAAAATTAGTTCACAATCACACAAAAATGTGCTGCCTCCCTCTCCACCTCCCCTCTTAGTTTCTCACACTTTACTCCCTTTTGAACTCTAACAATCTCTCCCTCTGCTGAGCCACTGTCATCCATCAGTTATCATCTCCGCCTCGGTGATGGTTCTATCTTTCCGATGGTAGCTCTTTCTTCTGGTGTTAGGTAAAGTTTCTCAATGTTTTCTCTCTCTTACTCACTCTATATGTTTATCTCTCTTGCCGTGGTGGATCAAAGTTTAGCTTTTGCTTTGTTCATTTCTTAGTTTTCTTTTGGTTGATTTTTAAATGTTTTTGCGTTGTCTCAACCTACAGGTGTATTTCTTACTCTACAATATTTTCTCTTGGCGACTTGCTGTGTCCCTTTCTCTCTATCTTGCTTTGCAGGTTTGTCTCTGTCTAGCCCTCTCCCTATTGTTTTTACTATTGTTGTTTAGTCATTAGTGTTGTTTGTTTTTAAAGAGTTACATTAATACTAATCTTTGGGTTTTTTTTTAATATATTTATATTTATAGATGGCATCTGAAATTCAATGCGGCACAAATGAGGTTCCTGTGGCACCCACTCCCACAAATGAGGCTCCTCAAACAGCAGAAATAGATACTTATGCTGCTACCTCAAATCTCCCTCCCATAGAAGGTATAAAAAAATCTAACCAAACATCATATGTATGGGGTCACTTCATCTTATTAGAAGGTGAGAGAGCTAAATGTAAGTATTGTGGCAAAATCTATGCTGCTGGGTCAAAAACTTATGGCACTACTAACTTAAGAACTCATTTGGAAGTTCGATGTAAAAAATGTCCTTATGGTAGGAATAAGGAGGAGGATAAGACTCAAATGACTTTAGCCTTCAGACCTAAAAAGAGTGATGATGCAGAGGGTGCTAATAGTAATAGTCTTATTACTGTAAGCTACAATAAGAGCATATGTAGGGAAGCACTCGCTAGGATGATTATTGTGGATGAATTTCCATTAAAATATGTTGAGCATGAAGGGTTTAGGAACTATAGTGGTGTGTTGTAGCCTAGGTTCACTGTCCCAACTCGCACTACTATTGAAAGAGATTGAATAAGACTTTATTCAATAGAGAATGATAGGTTGAAAATATTTTTGGAAAAATCTACTCAAAGGATTTCCCTCACCATTGACACTTGGACTTCAATCTAAAATATTAATTACATGTGCCTTACTGCTCATTTCATTGATGATGATTGGCAATATCACAAAAGGATTTTAAATTTTCATCAAGTCCCTAATCATAAAGGTGAAACCATTGGAAAGGTGGTGGAGTCATTGTTGCTTATTTGGGGCGTTGATAAAATTTTCACCCTCACAGTTGACAATGTCGCCTCTAATAGTGAGACCGCAACCTACTTGAATAGGATAACTAAAGAGTGGGGTGCTTCTATTTTGGGTGGTGAGTTTATTCACATGAGATGTTGTGCACACATTGTGAACCTTATTGTGGTAGAAGGTTTGAAAATCCTTCATGAGTCAATTGTCAAAGTCCGTAATGCGGTAAGGTATGTGAAGTCCTCTCCATCTAGGTATGATAAGTTTAAAGCATGTGTGGAAAAAGTAAAGATTGCTAGCAAGGGTTGTGTATGTCTTGATGTTCCAACTAGATGGAACTCGACTTACATGATGCTGGAGAATGTAGAAAAATTTCAAAGGGCATTTGAAAGATTACGTGTTAATGATGCACAATATATTCGTTACTTCTTGGATGATGGAAGTGGGAAAAAAATATTAGGACCACCTGATTTTAAGGATTGGGATAATGTGAAGGTGTTTGTGAAATTTTTGAAGTTGTTTTATGAAGTTACATTACGATTTTCTGGTCCTCTATATGTCACATCTAATGTATTTTTTCATGAACTTTGTGCGATGAAGACTAAATTGACAAACTTGTGTGAAAGTGAAGATCCTCTTTTGAGTATGATGGCAAGGGATATGCATGAGAAATTTGATAAGTATTAAGGGGAAATTGAGAAGCTTAATTTGATGATGTTTGTTGCTATTGTACTAAACCCGAGGTACAAGTTGAGGTTTATAAATTTTTGGTTTACCAAATGGAATCAAGGAGCAATGGCAGAGAACATGACAAAAAAGGTGAAAAGGGTATTGTTCGTATGTATGACCACTATTGTGACTGTGATGGGTATTCAAATGGGTAAGGTCAAGATGGCTTTTCTTCAAACAATGTTGAGACTAGACCTGTGCAAGATCCCCATGCATTGGTGAAATCTATTTATAAGATGCATTTGGTAGCGGATAGTTTGGAAAGCAAATCAGAGGTGGAAAGATATTTGGCTGATTGTTATTTTATATTTTATAATTAAAAAAATTTCATTTTAAGCTACATGACAAATGAGTATAGTATAACTCTAAATTTTTATCAAAAACCGAAAATTATCGTGGATTATAAAATATTTAAAAAAAAATAATGGAACTCATTTTTTTTTTTTTGAGAAATAACTGATTTTAAATATCTTAAGATTGTTATTATTGAATTTTAATCGCATTGGTATTTTTATTTTTATTTTTATTTTTTGGTAGTAGAGTTTCGTTTAAGGTGTGTTAATCATTTAATGTACATATTAATCACAATATTATACCATATAACTTCTAATACTTGCATTGAGTGAGATTGTATGATCTATCATATTTATACAACCCAAATTTTATCATTAAATCAAAAAAAAAATTTATGATAGAATATTAGAATTATTAAACTTTCCGAAACTTTGACAACAAAGGTTCACTTATAACAATTATGTTACTAATTTAACATACTTTGACAACCAAAGGTTCACTTAAGCACATGACACAATAAGGGAAAGAAAAGAGAGGAAAAGATTAATTAAAAAAAAAGAGTGTCCATTTAACAATTAACATAACCAGTTAACCACAACGTATGGTACATAACTTTTATTCTTTCTCCAAAAAAAAAAAGACATAACTTTTATTATATGATATAATAGGACTAGGACTTGGGTTGGGCCAACGCGCATGAGTATATGACCGTTGGTTCTTGAAAATGAAAAAAAGAAAAAAAAAATAATATGACCGTTAAACCGCCTTGTATATGCAGGTACTATAAAATCAAAACCAAAGGCACCCACAACACAAATCCAACAAAAAGAATCAATGAAAAATACCCTCTTTTGCTCTTCGTCTTTCTTTCCCTTTGGAATATCAATGGAAGAAATCGCAACAGTGACAGAGACTGAGGCCAAGAATTGCCTGCAGAAAACTCCAACGAAGAATATTTTGGGAAGGAAGCGATCTTTGCAAGAAGATTTCTTGACGCTGTCTCTCAACAGCTGTCATCTCAACGCAGCAACAAGAGATCATCAGCGAGAAGAAGAGTATCAGATGAATTCCCCGTCTCCGCCTCCCACTCCCATTCGCCGCCGCAACAAGCGTTGCCGCCGCCTCATGTTCTTTGCCACGGGTTCAACAAAGCCGCCGCCGTCGACAGCTCCTGCTCCTGCTCGGCCGCGTGTTTTGTTTGCGTCAGAGGGAAACGCCTTGTAAAGAGTTCCACCATTCTTTGTTTTGATGGCAAGTGAGAGTGATCATCTTAGTTTTTTGTTTTTTGTTTTTTTTTTTTAATATTTTGATAGTTACTTGGGGATTTGAATCTTGAAATCTCACTTAAAAATACTTAAAATACAAGATTTTTGACACTCAATTGGCTCCTTTACCCTCTTTAATTTAAGCTATTTAGCTATTCTTCTTGCATGTTTATAGAGTTTGACTATATATAAGAATTATGATTATCACATATTGGTATTGTACATACTTGCTTTTTTTGAAATTTGTGTTTTAAAATACACGATTTCACAATTTTAATTAAAATCAAATTTAAAACGCGATTTCAAAGGAATGTGTGCAGTGTGTGCATCATTAATTGGCTCTTTTACGCTTTTTAATTTAGGCTATTTAGCTATTCTTCTTGCATGTTTAGAGAGTTTGACTATATATAAGAATTATAATTATTACATATTTGTTATTGTACATACATGCTTTTTTTGAAATTGTGTTTTAAAATACACGATTTCACAATTTTAATTAAATCAAATTTAAAACACAATTTCAAGGAAATGGGTGCAGTGTGTGCATCATTATTAGTCTCCATAATTGCATGTATCAATCTAGAAGAATTTTACCTGCAAAGAGTATCATTCAGGCTGCCTTTTTGAGTAGCTTAGTGAAAAGTTCAAAGTAGTATGAGTGTTCGATATTATGTTTCTATCTTTACAAGCTTAATTATCACCATTTAAAAAAAAAAATGTTTTATAAATTTATTCTTCTTCTCCCTTCCTCCTTTCTATTTTTTCTTCTTTTTAAAAAAAATATTATCTTTTACGGTGTTAAAAGTGATTGTGTAGATTGCATTAAAAAAAAAAAAAGTTTGTGCAGGTTGCTGTGGGTCTTCAGCATTACATTTGTTGATTAATAATAATATATACGATTGCCTTATTCTTCCAACAAATAAAATTTATTACTTAAAAAAATACTTGATTAGATATGTTTTTTTTTTCTTCTATTTAACATACTGTTTTTTTTTTTTTTTTGGACAAATTACATTTGATCTCTTATTCTTTAAGGTGGTTTCAAGTCAAACACTATAGTTTCTAAGTTTTTAAATGTAATCTTAAAATTTAAGATAGTTACAAATTAAACAATATAATTTTGTTACTTTTAAATAAGATCCTTAACTTGTAAAATCATATATATATAATTTGAACCCGCAAAGTATAGGGTTTAAATTGATATGATTTTAAAAGTTTGTAAGGGTTAATTGATAATGACACGTATCCAAAAATAAACATGTGTCACCATATCGTGACGGATCCAATACAACTAAATATCTCTGTTTGTCCAACTTCAAGATCAATAATATCAAAAAGGAAAATGGACAACTTTGAAATAAATGTTAAAGATTAATAAAGACCAAATCTGGAATTACTCTATATTTATTCATTATTGGCCCATTTCTTTCCAAAAAAAAAAAAAAAAAGAGAGGCCCATCTAAGATTGCCTTAACCTTTAAGGGGATATCCATACTGATTTTCCTGTATTTTGAGACGAAACGTGCCGAAAGGAGTATTGTTGATTTCATAGACGGAACCCAAATATATATAGACACTATTAGCACGCAAACGCCGAACCCACACGACTGTTAAGTGTTAACAGCTTGATACTAATACTAAAACGGGTTGGTGTTGAATAAATGTACATCATCCCAAATCAAATGAACATGTGATTTATTCTCAAAAAAAAAAAAAAGAACTTATGATTCTTAACGTGGGTACATTGAAAACCCCAATGAATACGAAAACTCATGCCACGTGGCAACAATTTGCTAGAAGATTGCTAGAAAAACTGATTACCAAAACTGGGTCAACTAATTGCCAAGATGTCAAAATTTTAATTTGATTTTCTATTTTAATTCTTACATTTCTGAAAATGTCAAAATACTAATTCTTAGTTTTTGCTTCTTACACAGGGTTCAAATATTTTAAGCAAGTTAAAGATTTCAGCCCTTGTAACCCGCCACCATCCACATACCTCACATGGCCCTAATTTTTTTTTTTTTTTTTTTATTAAAAGATTGAACATGGCCCTAATTATTTGGTGCATAAGAGAATGAAACATACTTTCAATATTATGGCATTTTCTAGGGTTTATAATCAAGACCTTGAGGTTTCAATCCCATCTTCTACTTAAAAAAGTATCAAAAAAATATTTACTACTAATTTTATTACAAAATTTTTAACAAGAAATGTAATTAGTGTTGAATTAATAATGTAAGAAATAAAATTTTGATTACCTTTTATGTTTACATTGACATTGGTTTTCTAATCTTTTATCCACACAAAAAAAAAAAATGACGCTGATAAGACTTTTCTATAGTAAAACTAGTAGTATATTAGTTTGAATTATATTGTTTGGGTGTTTTTGATATACATGTGAATGAAAAAGTGTATAGAAATATGTGTAATGTTGTTTAAAATATGTAGTTTTGTGTTTGAGATGACTTGCCAAACAGGCCCTAATTTCTAGCATTACTCTACAGGATTTATGCAAATAAAGTTACTCTCACATCTCTATCGGCTTTGGCATCTTCCTAAGACTTAGGTAAAACACCAATTTATAGATAATAATAGTTATAGTACTTGGATTAAAATTATCTGAAGACTTCGTAGAATTCTAAAATTTTAACCATTACCCATTTTGAAATTAATGAATTGGATTTTACCATATTACCAACCTTTAAATAAACTTTAACTATCATTCCAAAATCGATGGATAGAACTTTAATTAGAAACTCTAGACCTTAATGGTTAGAGTTAATATTTGCACTTTCCTCTTTAGGACAAAAGCAGTTAACTTTTACAGTTACAGTTTAACTGTCAACATGCAATGAAGCGTAGCTACTCTTTCTTTTCTTCTCATGCAGTGCAATAACCCTTCTTCTTCTACGAGAGATATAACTATTCATGCACGTAACCCCTAGCTTCTTTAAAAATCCCTCCATTAACAGAATATGCTTGAGAGTTTTTGAAGAAATCTCTGTGTTCATCTTCATTGTCCATGTATCAAATTGTTGCCTTGTGTTTGTGAAATTCAGAATCTCTCCCTTACTTTTCCCATACTCCAACTTTATTAATAAGAACTAAAGTGAAGCAACATTTCCTTATTATGTTGCCACAACAAAGATGGTCTTCTCTATTACTTTTGTTTATATACATTTTTTGAGTTTGAGAAGATTAAAAATCCCTCCATCTTTTTCTAGCTGCAACATTTCTGGGTTTGATTAATGCCCATCATCAAAAACTACTAGAGAAACCATGTTATCCATTACAAATATATTGAGGTGTCAAAGACCAATAACAAAACAAATCTCAGTTCGAATTTTGAAACGCAATTGGCGCAAAGAAGCAATTCCAGTGGTATGGGAAAAGCCTGAAAAGGGGTGGACTAAGTTGAACTTTGATGGGTCTTCCAAAGGTAAAGCAAACAAAGCCAGCATTGGAGGGGTGTTTAGAAACCACAAGGCTGAATTCATACTTGGTTATGCAGAATCCATAGGAAGGGCTAATAGCACCATTGCTGAATTGGCTGCACTTCGACGAGGCCTTGAATTGGTGCTCGAAAATGGTTGGAACGACTTGTGGCTTGAAGGAGATGCCAAGACATTGATTGATATTATTGCAAAAAGGAGACAAGTTAAATCCTCAGAAGTGCAAAGGCATATTAGTGACATAAATTTGATTATATTGGAGCTTGATAATTGCCTTGTGACTCATGTATATAGAGAAGGTAATAGAGCTGCTGATAAATTTGCTCAGATTGGCCATCATATGGAGAAGCCTGGAATTTGGAGGAATGTCCCTCCTGATGAACTTTTAGCCATTATGAAAGAAGATGCTGAGGGTAAGACTGTACTTCGATTAAGATAAGCAGATTATTATAGGACTAGTTTTTGTTTATTTATTATTTTGTACATTTATTGCTAGCTAGGAAGATATATATAGCAATTCTTCATTTTTCATGTGTAAGATGCTTAACATTTCTCGTAAGCATCTTTCATCATGGTTAATTATCTTGTATATGCAATTCATTTGATACCCGCCAAAATGTATTTAGTTGTAAATTTTATAGAAATGTAATTGTACAAAGTAGTGTTTATGCACTGCAAAATTGATCTAGGCCCTTTCTTATAATGTCAGATTTCTCACATATATATAGTTTGTCAATGTCATGGCACACATGTAACTAACGTAAGTTATTCTTCTAAAAACAAAAAAAACAAAAAACAAAAAAGTTATAAAAGGGGACCCGTTTTGACTTTTTATAACAATTTAATCATTTTCGTTCATAAAAAATAACAATTTAATCATTTCCATGGTACTATGTGCGTGCTATACCATCAAAAATGAGTTTAGAATGTCCCTTTCATCTCATTTTGCTTTCTGAGTTTTCCTCAAATTTACTTAAAATAACTCATTTCAGCTCACCAAATTTCCATTTCTGTTTCATTTTCTAATGATTTCATTTTCATGGATCTTCTACCTGACTTTATTTTATTTTGAGAAAAATATGTTGTGCACAAAGTTTTGGTGGTCCTTTCCAGACAAACTTCAAAAAAATAGTTCCTTTTTCATAATGCCATATATAGCTCCAAGATGAAGTTGTTTACCTATATAGGACTTCAAGCATAGTCACGACTCACCAGTCAGTGTCAATTTTATACCACAATATGTAATACTACAACTGCCACTTCATTTTAAATGATATTTCTATAAACACAAAACAATTATCATAGAATAAACACCATAAATTTTAAAGAAAGAGAGGCACTGCGTTTGTGAGTCAACTATAGCTATGTTAAACACAAAATAGAGTAATTTTTTCGTCTTTCCGGGACATCTTGAAGTCCTGTTCTAGATGACAAGTAAGTAACTTAAAAATTATGCATATGACAGAGATCTACCAACCACTTAAAGGTCCCTTTCCAAACATGTACCATGAAAATGTCAAGCTTATGAAAACGTCAATAGAATACTTAAATAACCTTACCAACTATATGGGAATGAATGAAAAACGAAAAAATGGGATTAATATTTTGGTATACCAGTCAAGAATGAGACAGTTGGGGGGCTTGGGAAGAAATGTAGTACAAGATTAAGATTCCGGTACAGTTTACTAGTACAAATATCATCTTGATAAAGCATTTTTATATTTGGTTTAAATTCAGCAGCCTAGTAGAGAGTTGCACTAGCTCTGGATCTGGCAAGTAAAAAATGGTAGTACAAATCGTGTACTACACCATGTAGGCTTCTTTGCATATATATACAAACAAATTTTAATGCACCAAGATGCTTAATTTGATGTGATTCAGTTTTGAGTAGGCATTGGAGACTCCCAGATTGAAGAAACATCATTGAGTGCAGCGTTGATGAAAGTGTGTGTCTGTTTCCTATTTTCTATAGGGAGAATCATGGGCCAGTGTTGTGGGACAATTTCATTAGCGCTGCACTCAATCATGTTTTTTTGCTATATGGGACAATGCTACAGAGAAACCTAAACATCACAGGTTCTTTCTTCTTCACTCGTTTAGTTTTTTTTTAAGGCTCCCTTTGTTGTTTGGAAAGAGCAAATCTTGAAATTGTTCAAAATAATGAAATTGGCTTCCTTTTAACGTTTATTATATACACATATATATCGAATTCCTAATAAATTCTTCACATGTTTCGTGAATAGTCAGGACATTGAAGAACATCTAGAGAATTATTTAGAGAATCGACCTGATTCTATCTCTAACGTTCTGTTTGAAGAAACGAAGGATTCCAAAGAATCGATATCTTTTTAGTTGTTGAATTTTTCTTTGATTGATCCATGTGAATTCTCATTATTAGTGGAATGGAAATGATCTCTAAATTGATTTTCTATATATATGCAAGTTGCAACCAAGTTTTGACCCAAGGAGAGGAAAAATATGAGTTTTTTTTCTTATAACGTTTTCAATATACCATTTTGCAGGAAATAGATACCAACAGGCTAGTCCTCTCAAAATATAGCTTACAAGCAAGAACAGCTTTTTTTTTTTTTTTAATTCTTTCTTTTTTTTACAAGCAAACACCTGGAGCCTTAATGCAACTGCACATTATCTACAATTCAGAGTAAAAATTAATTTCTCTCTTTATTTTCCAGAAATGATGGATTGGTCGTGAAC
Organism: Quercus ilex subsp. ballota; assembly: GCA_032727855.1. Taxonomy (NCBI): domain Eukaryota; kingdom Viridiplantae; phylum Streptophyta; class Magnoliopsida; order Fagales; family Fagaceae; genus Quercus; species Quercus ilex. The sequence goes on from CM064912.1 coordinate 86,799,300, forward strand.
TAAGAAGAACACTGTTGCAAATTGTCCTCATTCGATGATCAGCCAGATTTAAACAATGCAGTATTAAACTACTAATTTTTTTTATGAAACAATGCAGTATAATTTATCGTGAAGCATTGGGACCAGAAATAAATGAGCCCTCTTTAGTATAGAGTTCAATTGAGCTTCTCGAGATATGCTTAAACATAGCACACTTTTTTTTGGGGGGTTATTGCTTTCTTTACTGTCACATAGTTTTGTATATCAAACAGTTAGTTCATGTCATTCAATTCTGTATATCCACATCATGGTCATCAATGACAATTGACGAAGTGTACCAAGAAATATATTTCATTTATTAATCTGTGTCATATTATAAGAATATAATTCGTTTTACTATTATTTTTGCTATTTGGAAATCCATTTTTGGCTACTGCAATGCCTCGAAGGCCACCTTTAATTCATGTCAACAACCACGAACAAGGATTAAGCAGCTGCATTCAATTTAGATTTACACGAACTTTGAACCCAATGCCTCAAATGAATCTATACAAATTCTAACCCGTTTTGAGTATGATATCTGCTTTATATAAAAGAAAATGAAACCCTACACCTATGACCTAACCATCTCAGAATGACACAATGGATTGCAGTCGAGCCCTTTACTATATTTAGCAGGCCCCATGTTAACAAAGTGAGAAATTCCTTTTTTTCCTTTAGGTAAGTAGGTGAGAAAATCATTTACAAGTGCCAAGGGAATCCATATTAGCAAAGTTTATGAAAATGGTTCATGTCACATTCCTTTGATGAGAATTAAGTCAGCTACACGAATTAATGAAGGACATCATAGATTTTAAATCCTATCGAATCTACCAAAAAAAGCAGCTATACACTGCCAAACAAGCCTCTACAGCAACAAAATCTGCTGTACCATGCACCAAAATGGAGTTTGATTGTTGGACAAATAACTTTGTTAATCATATGATATAACCCCAAATATGGACAGAAACTTTCAGATCAAACTTTACATATGACACAACAAAATAATGCAGATAGCAATCTTTCAATGAATTGCACACTTTTATAAAGCCTATTCTATGAGATAAAGATTGATAAATTTAACCCAATAGAGTAGGTAACCAGTTAAACCCCAGATCAACAAAAAAAGCAAAGACTCATTCCTCACTGGTTACTGCATTTCCTACGCATTGCATTACCAATAATTGGTCCCAAAGCTTGACAAGAACATTAATTAAAGCATATTAATATACAATGTTGCATTGCTTTCACTCCCCCACATCAAATTAGACCATATCAAATATGAAACAATAATACAAAAAACAAAAATTCTCCTATATATTCTCCAGTTTCTTCATTTTACCAACAAAATTTGCTTCCAGAATCACTCAAAAAAAAAAAACAAAACAAAACAAAAAACAAAAAACAAAGAAAACAAAAATTTATAATCTGCTTTGAGATTGACAGTCTGCTATAAAAGATAAAATCTGCTAATAACGAAAACAAAATCTAAAAGAGTCGTGATTCGTGGCAATTACACTGATCCTGATCCCCCACTTGTGACCAAAAATTGAAGAAATCGAGACCAAATTGGACTCTTTATTTCCCGTTAATTACGGAATATGCCATCTCTAACTTCGATCTCTCACAATAAATACTCACTGGAGAGATAACAGGAAAAAAAATATATTAAATAAATTACGAAAGCCCTTTTCTTTTTCTCTGACCCCAAAAACCACAGCCACTTCTCGTTTCTCAGTCCCAGCAAAATTTTCTCGAGAAAATTTCAATTTTCCGAGAAAATTAAAAAAAAAAACTGCAATGGAGGAAGAGGAGGCTCTGGCAGACCATCTACGGTGTAGCCGTACAGACGGTCGGCAATGGCGGTGCAAGAGGAGAGTGATGGAGAACATGAAGCTTTGCGAGATTCACTATCTCCAAGGCCGTCACAGGCAGTACAAGGAGAAAGTACCTGAGTCTCTGAAACTCCAGAGGAAGAAGAAGAGCAAGAAATCGCAGGGCGGCAAAGAGACTGCTTCTTCGGAGTTTGGGATTAGGGTAGAGAGAGTGAAGATGAAGCGGAAGGTGAAGAAACCGGCGAGGGTTTCGGGCTCGGAGGCGGCGTTGCTGGACGAGACATTGCGGAAGATGAAGTCGAAGAAGAAAGGGAATCTGCAGCTGGAGCTGATCAGAATGGTGCTCAAGAGAGACTTGGAGAAGAAGAAGAAGAATAAGAAGAAGAAGAAAAGCGATTTTCCTTCGGTGAAGAAGAAGAAGAGTATGAAGACGAAGCAGAATGAGATTGAATTGGAGGACAACAGCGAAGAGGAAGAAGAAGAAGAAGAGTTGACGAGACAATTGCCGAACGGAGTAATGGCGATATCGCCGGTACCGTCGCCTTCGCCGCGGAATTTCAACAATGTAGATGGAAATTGCGATGTGAAAGTAGGAGTGGAGAACGGAGTGGTTAGGCGGCGGTGTTTCCGGTCCAAGAACATCGAGCCTTTACCGTTCGGCACAATGCAGGTACTAATTGTGGTTTTTTTTTATCTTTGTTTGTGTTTATTGCTTTTTGATTGGTTTCTGATTGATTTTATTGAATGTAGCTCATGCCCTGTGGTGGGAATGTGGCGGAATCAAGGAGGGGAAAGAGGAAGAGGAGGTGCCATTGTTGTCGAAGAAGCGGTTCGTTGAGTCTTGTTTTGTGTTCCAGTTGTCAGAAAGAGTTCTTCTGTGCGGATTGCATCAAAGAACGGTTTGTTTGATTTGCTCACTCGGCTTTCGTTTTTTTATTTAATTGAAAATGATTATCAATGTTCTGTTTTGTGTTGAGTTTAGCTAAATTGTGTGTAGAATAATGTGGGTTGTTGCTACAAATGTTCAATTTATTGGTGCAGTGTTGAGACTAAGAAAATAATGGAGAAGCATGGTTTAATTTGTTAACTATTTATCATAAAACAATCCATATGGTTATATTATATAGTACAAGTGTGAGATCATGAAAGAAAAGAATGAAACAAGTTTGGAATGATAAAAATCGGTGCAGGATGTATTTAAATCCTTATATCAATCCAAGGCATAAAGAATTTATGTCTTGCCATTTTAGTTATCTATTTACCTATTTCCTTATCCAATTTTGTATATCACACTTCTGAAAACAATGACATAAACCACAATAGGTAGGATAATTAGTTAGGGATCAAGAATCATGAAGTGAAGGTTACTAGTTAGCAATTCCCCGTCCCCTCCCCTTGGGGGCCAAAACTTTCTTAGGAAAGCAAAAAACAGTTTGGGAGATAATTTTGGATCCTACAGGTAAAAATTCCCTTATCTATATTATATCTTTTCCCTTTCAAGCTTAAAACGATTTTGTCTTAACATTGTTTCAAAAGGCATGTCATATAATGATGCATTTCAGCTTTTGAATGTACGAGTAGGCCCAACACTTAGCTCATTAGTGGACTAGGATGAAGAATCTTTTAGAACAGGTCCTCCTACTGAAAAATAGGAGGAGATTAGCTAAAATTATTTTATAAAGAACGCAATAACCTAGATAGTAATAAAAAAATGTAGTAGTAATATCAAACGCACATGCACTTGCACAGGCATAGATAGAGAAAAGAGTGGTCAATTCTTTATATTGCAGCCAACACTGGCAAAGAAATCATCCCTTTGAAAGCCTTTTTTTTTTAAGAGGAGGAGGAGCATAACCATTCATTCATTCATGATTTTTCATTTAGAACTGTTTATAGAACTTTGTGTGTGCAGCCTCCTCTCGTACTTTCTTTCAAACTATTCCTATACTTCATAATTTATATATTTTTCCCAACTTATTTATTGAAATTATACATGAGTGGAACATCTTTATGCCCCTTAGCAACATTATCTAAACTTATATCCAGGTCTCTGAACCAATTGATTTTATTTAGGTATTTTGATACTCAAGAAGATGTTAAGATGGCATGTCCAGTCTGTCGTGGAACTTGCACCTGTAAGGATTGTTCGGCTAATCAATCTAAAGACAGAGAAAGTAAGGTCTGACATTAAAGTTGGCTGATAGGTGAATTATGCATGCTTGTTTCAATTTTGAGTGCTGATTCTTCAATTTCTGTATATGCATTGTTTCAGGATTCTTTAGGGGAGGAAAATAAAGTTGAAAAAATACTACGCTTCCATTATTTGATCTGTATGCTTCTTCCTGTATTAAAACGAATGAACCACGACCGGAGTGTTGAGCTTGAAACAGAGGCAATAACAAATGGTAGTGACAATGATTCTCCACTTATTGATGTTTTGTGCCTCACCTTATCATCATTTTCTGATGTATCTGTGTGCAACAGGGAAGAAAACTTCCGAAGTTCATATCAAGCAGTCTGAATTCGGCTGCAATGAGCAAAATTGCTGGTATGTTATATTCTTCTTGAAAGTTTTGATATCATTGATGAAATTTGACTAATCTGTCTTTTGTTGTCTGTCTTTTGCATGATATGACTTTGGGCACAGCAGTAACTGCAAAACTTCAATTGTGGATCTCCATAGAAGCTGTCCAAATTGTTCGTATAATCTCTGTTTAAGTTGTTGTAAGGATTTTTGTTGTGGGAGCTTCACTGGAAGAATTGACACATTTATTTCAAAGAATTCAAATGGAAGGAAAGCTTGTATATCTGGTGACAAGCAACTTTCACTGAAGAAGCTGGCCAAGCAAAATTCTGGTACATACCTTTCCTCATCTGCATCAGTGTCTGACTGGAAAGCTTGTAATGCTAATGGTAGGATATCTTGCCCTCCTGCGGAATTTGGTGGTTGTGGTGATAGCTTCCTTGATTTGAGATGTGTTTTTTCCTTGAGTTGGATCAAAGAGCTGGAAGTAAGTGCTGAAGAAATAGTTTGCAGCTATGAGGTTCCAGAAGCTTTTGACACATCTTCATGCTGCTCAGTATGTCTTGACATAGATCATAAAGCCGATGGAATTGAGCATTTGCAAGAAGCAGCTGCAAGAGAAGATTCTATTGACAATTATTTGTATTACCCCACACTTCTGGACGTTCACAATGATAAGCTTGAACACTTTCAGAAACATTGGGGTAGAGGCCATCCTGTAATAGTTCGTAACGTGCTTCAGTCTGCATCAGATTTGAACTGGGATCCGGTAGTCATGTTCTGCACTTATCTTGAGCAAAGCATTGCCAGATATGAGAATAATAAAGATTTTCTCGAAGCTACCAATTGCTTGGATTGGTGCGAGGTCAGTGTATTCCCATAAAAATATATGCCATGTTAGAATGTGATATACTTTTTTCAGTTTTTTGCATTCATGTTAATATTGTTAGGATGAAATCATGGTTCTTATTCACAGTTTTTGTTTGCTTCATGCATCCTGATTCTGTCATGGCAGGTAGAAATTGGTATCAGGCAGTATTTTATGGGTTCTCTGAATGGGCAAACACATAAGAATACATGGCAAGAGAAGTTTAAATTGAAGGGTTGGCTTTCTTCGCATTTATTTCAAGAACAATTTCCATCTCATTATGCTCAAATAATCCACTCTTTACCACTTCAAGAATATATGAATCCCATATCTGGTCTTCTAAATTTAGCTGCGAAGTTGCCCCAGGAAATCCCAAAGCCGGACCTAGGTCCATGTGTCTATATTTCCTATGGCTATGCTGAGGAACTTGTACAGGCTGATTCCGTGGCAAAACTATGCTATGACTCGTATGATGTGGTATGCCTAGTTCTTTCTCCCAGCATTGTGATCAAATTTACAATTCATCTCTTGAATTTTGGATTTATGCTTCTTCTTCTTTTGGGTCAAAACCACTCTATTTTACTCAATTGAAAAAGAAATGCTCTGTTTCTAACTTAATTGACAATTTTTAACCTCCCCCACCCCCACCTCTTTTCCCAAAGGAAAAAGAAAATCTATCATTTATGGATAATCAGATTTCCATTATCTTTGCAATAATGTGTGTTATATATATGCTGATCAAAGATTTTAGTTGAAGTTCTCATGCTTTTGAGAATAAGCATCAGTTGAAACAAGCATGCTCTTTAGAATGACCTTCCTTATTCTCTCTGTAGGTTCCTTGTGCTATAATGTGACAATGTCCAATAGTTCATGTAACCAAGCCATGATGTGTTCAGTGGTGCCCTTATCCTTATTCCTAATCAAAATAATTAGTTGTTCAAGCAAACCTAAATTATTTACTCTTGTTTATTGTGAGTCTGTGACACATGCTTTTAGTGATCTAGGAGAATCAACCTGACCAATTCTCATCCAATTTTCTAGTCATATATGATATTTTGAAAGAAAAGCATCTAACTCTGCTGTAATCTATGTTATTAAACTAGCATCTTCAAATGTAGCATCTTCTTTCATTATTCTGCCCCTTGTAGCATTCCCTCTGAATATATATGCATTGGTGCTTATTCTTTCATATATTATAGAAGGTAGAGATTGGTTTGGCATGTATGTAGTCGAGGCATCTGTGAAAATTGTGTAATCTGTGCCATTTGTTTGTTTCTGTGATTCCAGGTGAATATTTTGGCACATACTACAGATGCCCCTATCTCTGCAGAACAGCTTACAAGAATAAGAAAACTGCTGAAAAAGCACAATTCTCAATGTCAAAGGGAGTCATCCAGGACTACTGATCAAATAAAAGCTAATAAAGTAAATAAAAAATTGTCCAATGGTGAAAACATAGAAGAATCAGGATTGCAGAATATGATTGGGGAGGAAATGCACTTGCGAAAGAGAGTTGCTAGAGTATCTTGCTTCTCTCCTGCTTCACGTGAAGAATGTGTTAGGAGTATCAAAAATAGTAAGATGTCCCAAGATGAGGGATATGATTCTGATTCCGACTTTGATACTGAAGCCTCTTTATCTTCTAATGGGCCTGTTCTAAGCTCTCGAACATCAGATAAGAGGAAGTTTGGAAATCACAGTCAAAACTCTAATTCTTATAGAAAGAAATTATTTTCCGAGTCTTCTGGCGCCCAATGGGATGTCTTTCGTAGGCAAGATGTTCCAAAGCTTATAGAGTATCTCCAAAGGCACTCTAATGAGTTCAGCCATATGTCTGGTATACACAAGCATGTAAGTGCAAAAAAAGAAGAAACATTCTATTAGCAGGTCAGAGTTAATGCTGATTCACTTTAAATACTTCTGCAGGTAGTTCATCCAATTCTTGATCAGAGTGTCTTTCTTGATACAACCCACAAAATGAGGCTTAAGGAGGAGTTTGGTAAGTATATGTTCCATGGGTTTCATCTTTTTCTTTCAATGAAGAATAACTGAAATAAACCCACGTCTCACTGCCACCAGAAATTGAACCCTGGACTTTTGAGCAACGCATTGGTGAAGCTGTCATCATTCCTGCTGGATGTCCATACCAGATTAGGAATCCCAAGGTCACGTGTGCAATTCTATTGATATCTATTTTTTTTTTCTTAAGTTATAATAGTTTCTGGATGAATGAATGGATTTTATGCATATAATTGCGCAGCCTGTTATCATGCATCACTATATAATGCATTATTTTTGCATACTGGTGAAAACTTTAGGATGACTTTATGTACTATTTTTATTTTTGGCTGAAAAATGTGATAAACTTCTTTGTATGCTTCTTTTCTTCTTTCAATTTTTAACAGGAACCCAAAAAAAGTGCTTAAATGGAGTAAATATATGATTGATGAATGATGCGTGTTTGTTCTGATTTGGATTATTGATGTTTAGGATTTTGGTATATTGTTACAAGTGCATCTGAAACTTGAATATTTTTCAGTTTCTTGGTTAAATTTAGAAATAATAATAATATTATCTGTGATACTCCCATCATAATCTTGTACACCATTTATTTTGACCTACAGTCTTGCGTTCATGTGGTGTTGGACTTTGTCTCACCTGAAAATGTTACTGAGTGCATCCATTTGATTGATGAAGTGCGGCTGCTTCCTGAAGACCACAAGGCAAAAGTAGACAAGCTAGAGGTAGACTTTATTAGAATCTTAATATATCATCTAGAATTGATCAATAATAGAGAGGCCATTTTTTTGTTGAAAGCAGGTGAAGAAAATGGCCCTTCATAGTATAAGTGCTGCAGTGAAAGAAATCCGTGAGCTTACATGCACTAAGTAAGTGTCCCTACTGATTATTTCTATTCTGCTTGCCTGTTTATCTCTATGGCTTGCACTTGTATCAGTTGGTAGATTTGCCATGAGCACGTCAAGATGTAGCACGATACTTATCAAAATAAAAAATGTGGGGTATCCACTTCTTGTTTTTATTGCTGTATTCTTGGACTTTTAGGTGCCATCCAAAACTGTAATTACCATTTTATGGTCTGCATTACTCTCTTCATACTTAACAGAAGTGATGAGTTTATTTATCAGAAATGTGAAAAACATACCAGGTAGAGAGAGAAGACTATATCTGTGTGAGTCTGAGAATTTGCTGGAGGTCCAACATATCCAACATGTCCCTTATAAATTTTAATACAGCAGATGGGATGGGTTCAAATCTGAAAGAAGGGTTATATAATATAAAGCCAAAAGAATCTGCATGTTTGTATATAACTTGAAAAGTATACATGTGCTGCAACATACCACTAATCACCTGATGATGCATATAACGTGCTATGGCTTAGGACCTCCTGACCTCTCAGAAAGTAACACCCCAATGAGAATAGAGTTATTTCAGACATCCAGATCCAGTGTCTTTATACTTGAAAAGCTCAAGAGTACTTCAGAAGTGTGGTATCGTATGTGTATTGAATGGCTGCTCCTACTCTGGTACATTGAATCTGTTTATAGTACATATTCATTTTTCAAGTTCATTATTATGGATGGTTCCCATGAATGATTGCAGTAATTGCATATAAAAAACTTGAAATTTTTTTTATGTAGATACATTTTTGGTTCTAATTTTAGAGACTACGGTTGCTAAGAAGGGCATCCATCCATAAAAGGGCCATTCTAACATAATTAGATGTTTCTTGCATTTGGTAGAAGAAAAGGACACACTTACATGTCCAACGCAAGAGGCAATGGCTATGTAATTATGTGACTATAGCTGTAGTTTTTTTCTGGGACACTGCTCTCCATTGATATGGGGTAATGGTCCATTGTGTTGAGAGTGATTATTAACTCGTTTATAGCTGTATAGCTGTGTGTATGTGTGTATTCCTCCCACCTTATGCAGTAAGCTTGGATGAGCAAGCTCTTGAAACTCTAAAGTTTTGACTTTCATGTCATTAATTTGTCACATTGCGCCCTTCACCTATCTATGGAGTGTTAATCATATTGGTCTTTGAATTAGAATTCACGTATGACCATGTTCGCTATTGATTTCACGGTGCCTTAAATTCCTTTGCGCATCCAAAGCTAGTTTGAACACGGGATGGCTAGCGGCTGCTTTTTTTTTTTTTTCCTATAGTGCAGGGGAATTGCTTCGATCATCTCAAGAGAATGAATACTGGATCTCACTATCTCAATTCTCTGTTGTTGCATTGGATATTGTTCAATTTACAGAAAATTTTCCACTTGTTATTATGCTCTTAGCAAACAGTCTACAGCACGCATGGATTTTGATTGAACAAAAAAACCATCTGGAATATTTAATGAGGAAATCAAAGTAAATTTAATGCTCATCTTTGATTTACTGCCATTTATTGCATAATAGCTTATGCTCGTAGCTACCAGCAAATATACCAATCAGAATATTTTTTTAATAAGATCACAATTCTAGGTTATGATTCTGCTCGGCTGTGCATACGAGAAAGTGAGAGAATAAAGAGCCATAACTTGGAACAGCTCTGATTCATGCGTATAGCTGTTTTCTGAATCTTTTTTGTGGCTGCAATCTCGTCTATAATGATCTATTAATTCTTACGTGAAATGAGTTTAAACTTTAAAGTTTCTTCTTTCGTCCTACTTTGTTCCTTCACTTTTGAAAAATCTAACTTTTAAAAGATCATTTAATTTTGTTTCAAAAAAAAAAAAATTTGTAGAAGTTTTTAAAATTGTCCTTAAAACTTTTAAGATTAAGGTGTATGTCGATAAGTCAGTAAATTTTTGACTTTTAATTAAAACCGATGAGCATTTTGGGACAATAAAAAATGAAATACCTAAAAAATATATATATTTCTAGATAAATAAAATGAGAGCAATGGAGTACTTACTGAATTTGAAAAAGTGATGCACGCAACGCAACCATGTTATATTTATTTTCAATTAAAAAAAAAATCATGTTAAATGTTCCATGTTCCTTCGTTTTCTAATGTGAGACGTGCAAACTAGCAATCGGCATGTGAGTTAAGCGAACGGTAGGTAGGACAGGTAGTTGAAGGAACATTAACTAACGTCCATTGAAGCAGGAAGAATTGAAAGTAGCCAGAGAGGAACCTTTATTTATTATTATTTTGATTGATTGGGCTAATTAAGTGTGCGTTTCGTTTTTTCATTTTACTAAAAAATAGTGGGTCTCGTACATTGTTCACAAAACACGCAAATACAAAATTCAACAAAAAAACTTTTAAAACTGAGTTCCACGACGCTACTAACATATTTAAAAATTATTTCGCTATAATATTTTTAATTTTCAGTAATAACAGTATCTAAACAGACTCTACCTACAACTTTCCATAGAACACACAGCCAGTAGTGGTGTATTACTATTAATTAAGGGTGGTTGAATTAGGGACCTCATGAAAATGAAATCATCGGATCCAGATAGGAGCAACCACCCAGCTCAGCTGATTTGTGACATTCAATTCAATTCGAGATGTTGTACCTGGCTGGCTGGCTGGCTAATACGTAGAACAGAGCATGGGCCTGGAGGCCTCCTCAGCCAGATATAACCCATTTCCATTTGGGCGGGCTTCAGTTTATATTTCAACCCAGTGGGCCTCCATGTTCTAGTAGTTATCATTCAAATCATGTGCAATTAACACTCATCCAAACCCAGTCACAGGTAGTAGACCAATTTTAAGTAAATGGATTTTTATTTTTGGGTCTGAAAATGACAAAAAGGGGTTATAGTAAATTTAGGAGACAGCAGAAGAGGTTTGTTAGGAGGAACTCTACAGTTACAGGTGACACTTATGGGAGCTTAGCCCTCAGTCTGCATCTACGAACACTGAGAAGTACAAAGAAAATGCAGTCATTGATTATTGTTGAAAAATCACAAACATTAACACCTCAATATTAAACACTACGGCAATGGAATTTTTAAATCCAGCAAACTTTGCCTGCAAATGGCTGCAACAAAAATCAGCCAAAACCTCAGAAATGACCCAATATAATGCTAGCTAGCTAAAAGTCCTATCTTTACTCAACTACATATTTTTAAACAAACGTGTCAAATAGCAAGATGGATAGAAAAAGCATATATATAGACGAAGGTAACTGGGTAGGCCACCGCTCTGTCTGAATGATCAGTTCCAGCCGTACATCGACATGGCAAACAGAAACAAGCCAGGTGTTGAGGGAGGAAGTAGCATCAATAATTAGATAACAATCAACTTGATATCTGCTTAAACAAGAAATACTAGTCTTCTTTAGTTGGTGCTATATTTCATCAAAATTTGCCATCATTCAACCGTATGATCGATCCAAAGATTTCTCAAAGCCAACTAAGCTAGTTAACTACAGGATTATCAATACCCTACTTATACAAGTTAAATAATGGTTGAAACAGATACATTAACCAGAAGTTCAAATAAAACTGAGCTAATTATTCTTCTTACAATCTCACATAAAAATACGGTAATTGTACAAAAGGTAGACTAAGAATGAAAGAATTTCAAATAACCATTTTATTTTCTTTATATTACTCATTTTTACTGTATCTGCTTGACAATTGTGAGGCATGTGTTAACAGCAGTTGCCGGGGTGAAATAACAAGTTAAATACAGAAGGATAAGACCTTCACAAAATGAATGGGAGAAAAACAAAATTTTTCAAAAAGGCAGCAGGAAAAAAAATACAAAACAAACCTAAGACAATCATGTATATTCTTAGGACTGGTATACCATTAGGTTTCAGCATTGTCAAAATTGTTTTCAAGAGCATCAACATATAAGAACCTTTTTATGGGGCCATCAGCCCTTCAATTGTGTAGGAAAGAGACTTTGCCCAGTCAGCTCTGAGTAGAAGTGTTTGCAGTGTGTGCATCACATTGTATGCAGGATCAAGTTTACGCTGCCAACCCTACAATATAAAACCAAGTACCAAAATCAGCAAAATGCATTACATCAACTAGTACTGAGGACTACTTTCAGCAAAAACAGGCACTTCAGTCAGCAAACCAAATTATATTATTTCACTTATTAAGGGTAGTCATAACAGGCATGTCATACAAGAGCTGATATGGCAAAAAGAAGTAAGAAATTACCTCAAGAACCAATGTTGTAACCAACACGGTACAGACATTGCCATCAACATTGACTTTATGACGCCTAACTTTCTCAAGCAATTGCTCCATGCACTCGGCAGGATGGACAAAATCACCTTCTGGAGTACCCCAGAAAGTGAATGACTCCGTCACTTCCTGTTAAAACAAGATATTCAGGAAATTTGTGTGCAGAAAAATATTCAAAAATCATGCAATAGAAATTAAAAACAAATTTTAAAAATATATATATTCAGAAAACTTGTATGGACAAAATCAATAAAAGATCATATAACAAAAGTATATATTATGGATGAACTTAGCATAAAAAGAAATTACTAATGTTAGAGAATGTCATGGAGAAAATGAAGTCGTTGAATAAATAACGAAAATACTCAGTATAAATACATACTTTAAGTGCCACATTTAAGCATTTCTTATTCATTTACCAAGTAATTATTAGAGAAACAAAGAAACCATGATTTATCCTCATAACTATTTAGAAAATTACAAACAAATTTTCTTTTCTCATTACTATTTAAAAAAAAAAAAAAAAAAAAAAAAAAGAAGGAAAAAAAAAAGACAGAAGATGCATATGATTCAGGAGGGATGATTTCCTATCATACATAAAACTATGAAAGATATACAATTAAATTTCTATGGTCCTATGTAGAGAGTATACCTACACAGACTTTGAACAATCATTCCTAAGAATAAAGCTGTCCCCAACATCTTACCTCGATAAAAGCCTTAGGATTTGGGCAGTTTTGTCGTTTTGATAATCTCAGTGTGCACTCTGCTGCAGTGCGGCCATCTCGACGGGCAACAGCCTTAAAAAACTCCACCAAGTTTACTCGATCACTTTGAGAAAGTTCAGCAGTCATGCCTACATCAAGGAAAATGACATGAGGCTTTCTTTTGAAGAGCCCTTTTCGACGAGACTTGCTCTGGGGTACCCGTACAAGGATATTTCCAGGATGCATGTCTGCATGAATAAAGTTGTCCACCTGAAAGAAAAAATTCTGATATCTTGGAAACCACCAGTGCATTAAATGCAAAATAAGGAAAGGAAGAGTTTCTACTTTTTCTTCGTTTTTCTCTTTCATTTTCCTCAAAAATATGCTTCTATATTAGGTGTGCTATGCTTCTCTTATTTGTAAGTTTATAGATATTGACAGAGAGAGATGTTCACAATTACAACTAGACATTTAGAGTTTTAGACTGAGTAATCAATGATGACACTACTTATCCAAAAAAAAAAAAAAAAATCAAGTATGACACTATGAATGAGGAGGCAAGGCATGCACAGCCAGGGGCATCTAGTAATTATCCTATAGAAATTTGTCATGAAGGAGCTGGGGTTCTCTTGGGGATCTTAACCTAGGAAAATCATTTACTATAGCATGAAACTGGGGGTCCTTGACTCAATCATACCGTGACAATTGTTGATTGTCTAGGTTATTCAGGATGTTTTCAGGGTATATCATCAATCATTAGAAAATCATTAGCTTTAATTGATAGTTTTTTTTTTTTTTTGGGTTAAGTAATAGAGATACCTTTAGACTTTATGTGTCATAAAACCATCACATGATTCACATGAAAATCAAGAATTAAAAAGTCAATGCAATGCAATCACCAAATGCCAAAGCGACAGAATCAATGCAAGCCATGTCAAACCCAAATAGAAAATGTTACCAGAAGCATCTTTAGAAGTGCATGAGTCCCAATATGAGCAAGCGCAGATTTAATCCGTTCATGTCCTTCAAGCCCATCAACATAGTGTGCAACACTTTCCCCTTGCTCATAAGTTTCAACCAAGACCGCAGGATGCACAAGTGGATACACTGGTTTAGGGAATGAAACATCCTTCCATCTACGGAAATTATAAATAAATCGACTCAAATGAGCAGCTTCCCTTGCAAGGTCTACTTGAGACATCATGAAAACTGCAAACTGCTGTACACTTTCATCCAACCTCAGCCACTTCAGAGTAGGAATGAACTGTGAAATTTTTGCTACCAAATTCATTATCACAAAATCCCTCCTGATTGATTCACCAACACCAGGATGTCTAACTTTTACTGCAACTACCATCGGTTTCGCCTGTTGACCAGGGTATCTAAATCTCAAAGAAGCTCGATGCACTTGGGCAATACTTCCAGATGCCACAGGTTCCTCTTCAAAATTCTCAAAAATTTCAGAGAGCTTGCGACCAAATGATCTTTCAATAGTTTTCCTTGTATAGGCAAAGCTATGTCGAGGAGCTTGGGTGTGAAGCTCTGAAAGCTTGATGCATAAATCTCTAGGGAAAAGATCTGGTCGAGTAGCTGCCCATTGTCCCCATTTTATGAATGCAGGACCTGCTTGTTCAAGCGTCCGATGAACAACCTGAAGCCACATTTTTCTAAACTGAGGACCAAAAGAATCTGCAAATGGTGCCATCATGATGCTGGGCGAAAACAAAATTGATAAATAGAGGGCTCTCAGGAACAATATTACGCCTTCTACTACTGAGAACAGTAATGAGGTCATATATGCATGCCCATCTTGTGCACGCATATACAAACTGTTCTGTGATGGGTAGTATTCTGTGTCTGCCAATGTTTTCTGGGCCCATGCTAGCTGTCCACATGTGAAGGCAAAAATACCAGGAACTAGCAAGTGAGAACGTGTCAAGGCCAAGCTTACTGCTTGAGCAATCCTATTTAAGTGGGTAAAAGAATGACCATTGGAAGAATATATTTGGTAAAGCCTTTTCCAAGCAACCTGGGCATGATTTGTTACTATCCTACTTCCAGAGACGGCAGAGTAATTCCTGTGTAAACAACTGCGGCCAAAACTCTTGTTGGTGTTATACAATGATAATGAAGCATTCCCCCTACTTGAAAATCTATTATACGAGTATAAATTGTATTGTGGTAGATGCAGCCCAACCGTAAAAATACCCGTGTGCTTAGTTACTTCTGGATAATTCCTCCCTTGGTTTCTAAAAACCGAATTCGCAACTTTCTTTATATTTCGAAACATCAAAAGTCTGCAGTTTTCAGAATTATGTTACTTAGCACCACAAACATTTTGCACAATTTTACACAACAGCTAACATAATCATAAATCTTTTTAAACTAATTATAATCACTAAAATAAATTGTATCCCCCTACAATCCCAATTATTTTCCTTATCAAAAAATCATTAAAATAAGTAAACAAATTAACATATCTTCATTATTCAGTTAATAACACACCTTATTGTCTTTTACAATTCAAAATAAGTCCGACATTAGAACCATTCCAAAATGAGAATGCATGTTTCTTTTTCTTTCTTTTTTTGGATAGGTCAAAATGAGAATGCACGCTTCAGCATATTAATCTCTCTTTCTCCATAACTTCATCCCTTGGCTAATGGCAAGGACCCTTTCATTCGAAATACTAAAACTGTCACAAAAAATAATAGTACCTCCAAAATGCCAATGAGCACTATCTCAAGTAGCACCTCCTCCCTGATAAGTGCTAGGTAGAGAGTGAGGTCAAGAGTTTGAGACCAATTAGGTGCATCTGTAACTTACCAATAAAAAAATAATAGTAACCTCAAAATTTGAAATATCTAGTAACCCATGAAGCTTAAAAGACTTTCTTAGATTACAACAACAACAACAACAAAGCCTTAGTCCCAAAATTTTGGAGTTGGCTACAGGTCCTCAACAACATTAGTTAGGGTCGACCACATGTTTTCTTTCATCTATTCTATTCTATCTGAAGTCATAGTCTCTATTACTTACTACCTTAATTAACATAACATGTCCTCTTAAACTACTAATAATATTATTTTTGGTCTTTCTCAACCTTCTCCTGTTCCCTCAATTTGCCAATGACTACTTCTACTGATGCACTCTACCTCCTCAATTCAAATCTTAAAATTTGCCAATAAGCTCTAGCTCAAATCGCACTTCCACCTACCATAATAATAGAATTGAAGCGCGAGATTTTGGTTTCAAGACCTACTGGGTGCATGTCTAACTTATCCACCAAGAAAAAAACAAAAATTTTACACTTAATTTGTTGCCTTGGTTCAACCCCATTATGAACTATTTCAAATAAACTAAAATACATTAAGATTCAACAAAATGGGGTTACCATAATCGAAAAGTAAAACACTAAAATATTTTCAATTGACACAAAGGAAATCAGCTAATATTGCATTAAAATAGCAAAAATAAACCATAAATCAAACACTCTAAGAACCCAGAAAAAAAAAATTACATTCATATAAAAAATTTAGTCAATCCCTCAACATTGTGGAATGAGAAAACCATGCAACGAACTGCAAGATACAAATACCGATACTTGCACCGAGTTTCCCAAGATTCCAAGAAAAAAGGAGGAACGAGTCAGCAAAGTACAGCGAACTCGGAAAAATAAAAATCCGAAATTTGAGAAATAAACCCTAAAATCTCGAGCTAGAGAGAGAGAGAAAGAGAGAGAAAGACGGACCTAGACATGGCGGCCGCGTGAGAGAGAGAACGAGAATGAGAATCTTAAAAGGAGTGGTCCGTGCTAACGTGCGCAGGTGGTGAATGGTTGTAGCTGTTGCTGTTGCTGTTGTTGTTGAAAGCATTTTTTCGTCGGAGACTCAGCCTTGTTCATCGTCTAGGGTTTAGCTTTCAGCCACCATAGGAGAGAAAGAGAAAGAGAATTTGATGGTAGAAACGGTGCGTTTTTAGTTTTGGGGTCTTCTGTTTTTTTCTCTCTTTTTTTTTTTTTTTTTTTTTTGTTGTTGTTGTTGGGAAGAGGGAGGGATTCGCCGTTGGGACCCTCAGTGGTTTATGGCGGTGCGTGCTGCTTGCTGGCCTTGCTTAAACCTTTGGTTTCACGTGGACCTCACGCCAAGCGTTTCATCTTAGACCCCAAATAATATTAATAATTTTGAATTAGAAATTTAATAAATAGACAAGACCAAAAAGGTTGGGATACATGGAAATAAAGTAAAAGGAGAAAGTTGGTGGCGAACTTTATGGAATGAGAATTATGCAGTGGCATCACTTTTAGCATAATTTTATATAATAAGTTGTGATTAGTAAGAATATATCTTTGCATGACTCACTAATATGTCATTATCAATTATAATTCATCATATGACGAATTACAGTCCAAAATTGTACTAAAAGTTGTGCCTAACATAATTCATAAAATGAAGGGGAGGATTGAGAATGACCCCAGCGAAATTGTTGAGAGATGGAAGATTTTAGTATGAGGTCATCAATCTCCCTCTAGGTGGGTTGAAAGATCTCTGATGGAATTTAAGATATACAGTGTAACCTCTCACAAATGAGGTAGGTATCTTCTGCAAATTCCGGTACATGATGAACACATATATCTCTTAGGCTAATTGACTTTAATTTTTATTTAGATGTAAGATATGTGATATTTAAAAATCAAATACATAAATAGTGGTGGATCTAGCTAAAAATATGATTCAAATGGAGGGAATTTAGTTAAGTAACGAGTGTTGCAAATCCAGCTAAAAATAGAATACAATTGAAGGAAATCTAGCTAAGGGTGAGCACTCCAACGATTTAGTTGGCACTGGTGATAATATTAGTAATTGCATACCTATGTCAAGTGAGGAGGAGGGTATTTATATTTTATACTCATAGTCTGCACTTGTGGTTGTCTATCTCATCATTTTTTTGTAGTCTTTCAACGAATGTGACATGCATTTGCAATCAAGTAGAACGTATACTTAGGATGTGTTTGGATACTGTTTATTACTGAAAACTAAAAATACTGTAACAAAATAGTTTTTAAATGTGTGAATAGTATTGTGAGACCCGTTTTTAATGAAAGTTTTGGTGAAAAAAGATGTTTGAGGGTCCCATGAATAGTGCACGGAACCCACTGAAAAAACATAAATTTTGCTGAAACGCACTTCTCAAAAAAAAAAAAAAAAAGGGCAGTTGTGGTGGTTTTCAACACTATCCAAATGGATACTTAGACACACCGTTGGCGCTCCCACTTAGGGGACCTACCACATCTCATTGAATGATAAACCAAGTGATTGAAAGTGAAATAATTGTGAGATTGAGTCTAAACATTCAAACTCCCTTGATGGGAGTCGATGTGTGGGTAAAACCTTACCGAACTAATATTGGTTCTTACTCATTATATTCATGTAACTCCCTTTTGCTTCTTTATGTCACTCTAAACATGGATATGAGTAGGGCTATACACGATGAAGTGCGACCGGTTTGGGGGGGCTTTTTTGCACCGCACCTACAGGGTTGGTTTCCCCTCATCCCTAATTGCACCTCATCTGTGGAGGACTGGTAAGTGGTAATCGGACTACACAAAGTGCGGTGCAAGATATTAGTTCAATGCGGTTAGTTTGGTTAATTCCTCATTCTCTCAGGAACCAAACACAATGCAATTAACAACCCCAAACCACGTCATGATCATTTAAAAATCCAAATATTCCCAAAAAAAAAAAAAAAGAATGAAAGAAAACAAACAATTAAGTACAAACAGATTCACAATCTTTCTCTCAAACTTACCCCCATTTAAAATAACAAAAAATCCAAATAAAAGAAATAAACCAAACCCATAAAAGATCAAACAAAACCATGGAAAATAAAATACATAAACAAACCTAGTAGGAGCATCCAAAGTCAAAAGCATTACTAAAAATTCCTGAGAATGTTGTGACAAAAAGGAGAGTGGAGATGTTAAAACTTCAAGAAACGTGGCATCGAGGTATAGATTGTGGTGGTACTAAGTTGCAGAGGTTGAGAAGAGAGATAAAAAGAAGTAGCGACTAGGGGAGACTGACGAGAGATAGAAAGAGAGAGGTGGGTAACGTAAATAAACCTAGGGTTTAAAATTAAGCCAACTGAAACAAAGTCATTTTAAATTTTATTTTTAAATTTGATTGTAAAATGATTTCACTTTGGAACTGATATTAAAATTAATATCAAATACTGAAATGACGTCGTTTTAGTACCAGATTTTATAATTTAAAAAAGAAGTTTAAAAAACCTAATATTTTTCTTAACCCAACGGACAACACTGTTTTCTTCTTGTTCTACTTTGTGTCTTTTACTTTCATGCCTTGTCTAAGTTTTCTTCTCTCTACTGAAACATAAAACTATATGCACTGATATATGATATATGTTAAATTATATTGTGTGTGTGTATACCGATGCGGTGTGGTTTTTCGTCGAAGTGCAAAATAGCCACACCACTTGCTACACCGGCAATCTTCGATTTGCCTAGATCGATGCCAATCATCTCGCGGGCACCTACAGTGGGTCTTTGAAATGGTCGAAACAGTTCGGCCCGAACCGGTTTCATCGACACCAATCGGATCTTGAACAGGCCTAGATATGAGTAGATAGATTCGCATATGTGACAATATTGATCGGTTGATCCCAATCAAATGTAACTTTTTAATTGGCATTTCTAGTAAAAATAGGCTTATGATACATATATACTTTTTTTTCCTTATTTATAAATAGTTCTTAACTTTTTTTTTTTAAATATATTAATCTCTTTCATTTGATTATCTATTCTCTTTCCCCCTTTTGTTTTCATTAATTTTAGTCTATGAAATTCATAGAACCACAACAATACAAACAAAATATAATTTTTAAGTGCAATCAATTTCATTGTAGATATTGTGAATTTATTTTTTTGATTGATATATTTAGTTAGATTTAATAGATACCACGGCACACATAATTATTAATGGAATATGTCCCACGTTTTAATATATATAATTTTTAAAATAAATTTTATAGATAATACAAACTTACATGATATGCAATATAGTGGAAAAAATTGAATTTATGATACAACACTTCAATTGAGGAACTAATATATCATACAGGGGCAATATACCAATTGATTTTTGGTGTATGCAAAATTCAAATCTTAGATTTTTTATTTAACGACAAGAAACTTTACTTATTAAGTTGATTGAAAGATTGAAACCTACCCAATTATGTTATATCAATCAGTCATTATTGTTATTAGTATCCAATGTTGGACTTCAAATTATCCTTTCACATGTGAAAATTCCAACAATGAAGAAACCTTGACTCTGATTCCAATAACACAAATACAAAAGGAGAAATTACTTGAAAGAGATACTATAGGGAAGAAAAAAGATTATATTTACATTCATTAGTTTATTTACAAAGAATGGCATCTCTTTTATACCAAAAGAGAGACGCAAAGAATACAAAAACTTAAATAGTCATGGAGTACATAGGTGCCATGGTAATTATCAGAAGAAGAAAAAAAAACATATATAGATAGACAATGAAAGTAGATAAAGACATGTCCTGGTACGTTAGGAGTCCATCCACAATTTCAATCCAAAGCTTGATTTGGCCCAAACTACTCCACAACCAAGGTTGGACATCATTTCACTTTATTTAAAAGCATGTATTGGTACATTAGGTGTCCATCCACAATCTCAATCCAATGCTTGATTTGGCCCAAACTAACCCACATCTAGGTTGGTAATCATTTCGCTTCAATGACTTTTGGGCTAAGGTAACCCAACTAGAGTTAGTTAAAGCGATACGAAACTGCCCAATCTATTTTAGTGCAGCCATTCCTTCTGCGGCACATAGCACCTTTTGATTTTTCAAGAAACAAGAAAGCACACATTGCTATCATGCGATAAACAAAAGGAGCATCAACCAATTGACAATTGCCATGGTGCACTGCAAAATCGAAGTTGCTCAAGAGTCTTGGGACTATGTTCCAAAAAGTCGTGCTCATTTTACTATTTTAGTCCCCGATAACTAATTGGAAGTTCTTAATTATGTCATCATGGCAATCAATTATCACCCAAGAACTCAAAAAATAAAAATAAAAAAACATTATCCTATAATGTCCTGGCAATTCCAACAAGAAGGGAAGGGGGTACTTTTTCATCAACTTTAAAAATCCAAGACAAGTAAGAAACTCACACAAACCAAACCAGCATACAAGCAACCATGTGAATCTAAATTCTACCCTTTTGCTAGCCAAAGCTATACCAAAATGTGAAATTATTCATCGTAGCCAGTATACTACACTTTCTCCATATACATCACGAAAAAATGGACTCCACACGTAGATCCGTGCATGAGACCCATATTTATGAGAGATAAATGTATGGTATATCGGGCATACGAGATAATTGTTCATACAAGATCGAATAGCATACACACCATCAAACTACTAACATATTGATCAACGTTTCTTAGTTGCAGGTTCCTTCTGTGAATTAAAATACACCGCGGCAACTGGAAGGCCAAGTTCATATTGAGCAGCAAATTGTCGAGTTCTAAAATTGCCACGGGCATCTGGAGGTGGACAGCCCACCATCATTTCACTTTTCTGCTTAAATAGCACAAAAATATATCGATGAATTCCTGTTGGTGGCTTTGGTCCCATGTAAGGTACCAATTCTTTTCCTACAATCCAAACCATATAGATAAATTTTCTTACAACATTATACCTTAAGATAACTAAAATTCATACTTCAAATAAAATGGTGAACAAAATTAAACCTTTGGTGGCATCAGACCCTTCTGGGATATCTACAACAATCCTGAATAATGAAGCAACATGTAGAAGCATATTTAAAAATTGTATCCTTGCAATGAACAATAATTCACATTTTTTTCTCTATTAAAGAAAGGGTAAAAGAAAATTATCACCAATGGAGCCACTCTCTCAATGATGGTTCACTAGGGCTAGGAGCATCAGGATCGACCATTATCTATTAGACAAAATCATTTATAGTTTCACATACAAAAACATGCAAATTTTCACAAGGTACTTTAAAATGAAGAAAATAGAAAGAGTTACATACAAGAGTATAGAGATTGGTAGAGACACGAGGACCAAGAATTTGAACTTTGGGCCTATCCACAGCCATAGAGGGCTTGATATCACAACCATTAGCAACCTGTTTGGACCCATAATGGACTGTAAAATTGGTAGCTGGAGTGAACATGTCAAGCACTTCTCCAATCACTTTTCCAACTATTAGTGGCTCTATGGTCCGAGCCATCGCATAAGACTAAATGTGATTATGTAAGTGATGTAAACCAAAACACACTTGGTACTTATAAGTAGTGAAAGCCAAAGCCAGAGAGAGAGAGAGAGAGGTTGTTGTTGCACACAAGCATTAATTACTTGCAAGTTGCACCCACTCAAGTATGCCATGAGAGTTATGGGACCCTAGTTACTATTATGTTTTTTTGCTGACTCTGCTTCAGAGATTGTTTTTGAAGTTTTCAGATTGAGATGTCAACGTATGTGTTTTGGAATTATCATGTGTGGGAGTGACACGTAGCTTCTAGTGCTTGATGAATGGGCACTGTTCTTGTCCACAATGATAGTGCCAATGAGACACGTGTCTGTCTTGTGAATGCATGTCGGTTGTTGACGTCACTGTTGCAAATAAAGACTTTTGATGTACAAGTGCAGCACTCTCACCGCCGCTATTACGAATGGACCAATATCGCCTTTGTCGATAAAAGATAATTTTAATTAACTCGACCCGTAAAGTCTCTTTTTGCATGAATAGAATATAATAAAGAACAATCAATCATTATAAGCTAGATTTAAAGTCCATCTAAACTAAAAGAAAAATGATATGTTTACAATATTTTTACAATAAATTTTAAGTGGCAGGTTATTATTGGTTGTTATTGTTAGGATAAAAAAGTAATCTTAGTGTTAGTTTCAAATTTGAAGCAATAATAACTAACCACCTGTGATTTGTTATAAAAATATTGTAAAATTATTGTAGACGTAACACCTCTCAAACCAAAAACTAATTAGTGTCAAAATTTAAAAATAAAAAATAATAATCATGTAGCGAATATCTTAAATTGAAAATTAAATTTATAAAAGAGTTCAGTTAATAGATATTCTAAGATCATTTGTTAATAAATTATTTTAAAAAAATATAAAAAATTGTCAAAATAATTTTTTTTGTTAATCAAAAGCAAAGGAGAGATTACTATAGAGACATAAGCATATTCTACACTCCTTTTCTTTTTTTAAACGTGCTCCCACTGAAATGAAGTGGTGACTTCCTGTTAAGGTTATTGGATTGGTCAATGCTGAATACCCTCCCACCTGATCTTTCTATATTATTTGATTTGAAAGGCTTTGAATAATAGGTGGCAATTTGTGGATGGACAGAAGTTCATTCAACCATTAAACAATAGCAATGATAAGTTCACCTTTTGCCATGAACTTGATTAGGTTGTTCCAATGTATTTGGTTGACACAGTTCCTATATTTTGGTTGGTCCAACACTAATTTTCTTTCTGGGTCATACTTATTTTTTCTTTCTGGTTGACACTAATTTTTTTTTTCTCAAAAAAAAAAAAAAATATATATATATATATATATATCTTAAGTGATTTAAATTGTTTTTGTTATCCTCTCATTCTTCTTACTTTTTTAATAATTAAAAAAAATCCTTCAAACAACCCCATAAGCTTCTCACATTAAAAAATTGTGAGAGAGAGAATGTAGATTTTTTGGTGGATGTTGCAACTTCAAGAGTTAAAATACTCATTTCCAAGATTATGCATCTAAAATTCATCCTCTCTT
Organism: Quercus ilex subsp. ballota; assembly: GCA_032727855.1. Lineage (NCBI taxonomy): Eukaryota > Viridiplantae > Streptophyta > Magnoliopsida > Fagales > Fagaceae > Quercus > Quercus ilex. The sequence goes on from CM064912.1 coordinate 86,823,307, forward strand.
ACATCTTACTTAGCAAAAAACAACCAAAAAGATCTAGAATGTGGCAACATGTACAACAACAACACTACCTATAACTTGGCTACATTTTTTTTTTTTTTTTTGGTAATAAAGGAATTGCATGAAAAACTAAATGATTTGGATACAAGACACACCATGTCTATCATAATGCATTCCCAAATGGTCTAAATATAACTAAGAGCAACATAAGAAGGGGGTGTAAAAAACTACAAAATCTTGGGACTGTCTAACACCCTCTACCTCTGATTCTATGGCACTAAAATTGAGTTGGGAGCCTAATAGCAGCCCATCTCTGCGACCCCAGAGTTCAATGTTAGAGGCAATGTTCACCTCTCTAGAATAGCCTTTTACTCAACTCGCTTAGCTGTCTCTAATGATGCCCCCACAACCAGCCATTGCAAAGTTTCCAAATGAGTCATCATAGTTGAGTTTAACACAATTAGGCCCAGGTTTTTTTTTCCCATCTGACTAGCTTGGTGTTTCTTTCTCTAACAAGACCAGAATCTTGAATGCAGAAAGTAAATTCCAGCATATGCTTATCAACTTCAGCATGTAAGGAAGGATTGCCGTTTGATTGTTGAAAGTAAATTTCTTTTGTTGAAGCCAAATGCACCAAATTCCAAATAAGAAGTAATTGCACCACTGAACCAGATTAGGTGGTCTTTTTGCTAAGGGCATTGGACTAAAACCATTCCAAAATATTTGAGTTAAAGGAGTTATTTGCAGGAGATACTCCAGAATTAACCAGAGCTCCTTGGCAATTGCGCAGTCTCCGAGAACATGAGCGCTATACTTTCATTTTTCCTTATTGAATAGATCACAAATACTGGAGCTTAATAAGCTATGAAACACGGGTGCGTTTACGAACTCAGGTGCGGGTGCGGGTGCGGAACTCGGCAATTTTTGAAAAAATAGGGTGCGGGTGTGGCGGGGTGCGGCGATTAAAAAATTATTAAAAATATTTTTATTTATATATTTTATATATTGCTAAGCATGCTTTTTTATATAATAATAAAAAACTCATATAATAATAATAAAAAAAAATAGATAGTAATAAGTGCACAAAAGTTTTTGAAACTTGAATTATTGATAGACTATTAAAATAGATGAGGCTTCTCATAAATAAATAAATAAATAAATAAATAAGATGGGGGCTTAGTGGCTCACGTATTTAGTCACAAAATAAAGGATATGTCATATATGTGGCTGGTAATAAATTAGGTGTAGCTTCCTATTTAAAAAAAGAAAAGAAAAAAAGAAAGAGATGTGGCTCACGTGTTTGGTCAGAGAGGCACAAAAAACAAAATAAAGGGAGGATGTGGTGGCTCACGTGTTTGTTAACAAAGGGCCAAAGGCTGAAAGCATTTAACAAAACTTAACAAATAAAAAGAAGCTGAAGCTGGGCTCTGCGAAAAACAAGGAAGAAGAAGACGAAGAAGCAACGAAGAAGAAGAAGAAGAAGAAAGGGGTTAAGACCGGTGAAATTGTGCCGGCGACAGCGGCTATCTTGTATCAATATCCACTGGTATTTTCGGTTTAAGTTTTTTTTTTTTTTTTTCTTTTACCGGCTGATTTTCTTTTTCCGGCCAAAATACACCATATTTGGCCGATACGATCTGATTCGGTTCGAATCGGCGCAAATCGGCCCGATTTGGCGCGAATCGGCGCGCGTCGGAGCCGAATCCGCGCGCGTCCAGAAACGAAAAAAAAAAAAACTGGACGCAGTTCGACGCGCGATCAGCGGCGTCCCTCGCGTGTCGCAGCGTCGGGCCGCGTCGGACGCAGGTGCGGCGGCCATTTTGCCGCGTCCGTGCTTCCCAGTTAATAAGCCCCTGCTCATTAAAATTTGTTTAATAGGCAAGCTGTCATGTAAGCATTTCCATAGAAATATCTGAATTTTGTCAAGTGGAAAGTTTCATAATCCATTTGCCATTGGAATCAGAGGTGGCATCCATGTCATCAAAAGCCAATTTTTGAGGGTCAAAGCTGCAGAGGAGATCTAACTCAACTTGTCAATGTTAGCACTAAGCAGAGACTTTTCTAATGGGAGTGGCTTTAATTATAAGAGAGATGGGAGGGGGCAAAGTCATGGAAATGAAATTAAAATTCCAATCCCCAATAAAACAGATATTGGAAATTTGTAGCTAGCCCTCTCTATTTAAAGGGCCATGAATGAAGCTTCTGAATGACCCTTCTTTTAGGGCCAAAATTGGGAACTAACCCTGTTTGTCAAACAATATAATTAGCAGACACTGTTTTGAAAGTATATTTCATACTAACATCTTGAGTCTAAAAGACTCGATTTAGGGTCTATAAATCGAGTCTCAAAGACTCAATTTTCATGTTCTGATTAGATCTGAGCTGGCGCTTTTCCATGTGGCATCCACCTAGAAATCGAGTCTTAGAGACTCGATTTACATCTGTAAAACATTTACAGTGGAAAGATTTTCAAGTGTCTGGAGTAAAAAACACAAATCAGCCACCATTAACCACCACCAAATACAAGCACATACCAGCCACTATCAACCCACAAATCCGAGCATTAATCCAACAATTCAGCACAAATCCAACCAAATCCACCCCCAACAACCACCTAAAATCTAGATTAAAAAAATAAAAACCCCAAAACCCATGACCCGTTTGGCTTATTGATTAGGGTTCTCTGCTAGAAAATCCAAAAACCAATGACCTTAAAAGTCGGTATTTTAAAGGGTGGCAGGATCGGTTAGGAGTTTGGGTGACTATGGGTCAACTAGATTGGTGGTTTGGAGTTTGGGTGGCTGTGGGTTGATGCCTGGGTCGCGCGGCATGGGTCTGGCGTGGTGGTGTGGTGGTGGCGTGGTCTAGCTGGATCGGGTGGCTGTGGGTTGATGCCTGGGTCGCACGGCGTGGGTCTAGCGTGATGGTGCGGTGGTGGCTTTGTCTGGTTGGATCGGGCGGCTGTGGGTTCTTTGGTTTCTGGTCAGGTCTACGTGGTGGCGTAGGGGTTTGCCGTGGTCTGATGAGAAGGTGGGGTGGGGTTGGGGGAATGGTTTGTACATGAGAAAGCTGAACATATGTGTAAGGAGGGTGAATATGCAGGGTTAAAGGGTCGGCTTATAAATCAAGTCTTAGAGACTCGATTTCCAAGTGGAGTTACGTGGAAAAAAATGTCAAATCAGACGTGATCAGAACACTGAAATCGAGTCTTTGAAACTCGATTTATAAGTCCTAAATCGAGTCTTTTAAACTCGAGATGTTAGTAAAAAATATAGTTATGTAATAGTGCCTACTAATTATATTGTTTGGCAAATAGGATTAATTCCCAATTTTGGCCTTCTTTTAGCCATTTATCATGCCAAAAGGAAAGACCACTTTTGTTACCTATTAGCCATCTAGAACCTTTGTCACATATAAGTTCTCCTTTTTTTTTATTGCTTTCCAAGTCCTAGATTGGGTATTTTTCCTAGCATAAAGGGTATCAACATATTTCAAACTCAAAATTATAGTTTATTTGGTGTTTTATGTCATGTTTTTTAATAAAATTCAACCATATAGTGTAAGGTTGAATTTATTCAATTATGTGTTGGCTTTATTCTGTACCAAATTTACTTGTATTTTAGCAATTAGATACCTTGTATTTAGATGGGATTTATGTAAGGGTAATGTGTGAGAGAGTGTGAAGAAAACTTAAGATGTGTGTACTCAAGAAGAGCCTCGCGACTGGATCTCGCGACTGGCAAGTCACTAAAGTTGGCACACGTGTGAAGCATGCGGGAGAGCTGAAGGGTCACGACAGCTGGAGCACTACAGGACAAAACTTTCAATTTGGCCAGGCAGTTAGCTCGCGACTCAAACTCACAACTCGTTCCAGTCACGAGGTTGAGTCACCAGAATGCCCTGTTTATTGAAAACTGACTCTTCGCATTCCTTATACACTCTACTATAAATACCCTTATACCCACGAAATGTAGAAAGCTTCCAGAGAGAATTTTGAGACAGAAACCCTAGAGAAAAACAAGATTGACTCATCCACAATTTTTATCATTTGATTTTCTAAATTCCTCTACTCTTACCCTCTTCATTGACATATCTTTGAAAGATACATTTGCCAAATCTTTATCTCACCATACCCATATCAGTGAGGAGGTGTTTTGGTACTTAGGAAGCAGTTCAGAGATGACCAATTCATTTGGTTGATGCAATAGGCTTATTGTGGGATTCGGTAAGCTAGAGAAGACAAGGTTCAGCATAACCCTATTGGAGCAAGAAGCTTGGAGGGCTTAGGTGCACTGGGTAGATTAGGCTTGGAGGGTCTTTTGTTATTCATGTATCCCAACTTCATTCTCTAGTGGATTATTGACCGCTTAGAGAGTGGCGGAAAGGTTTTTCGCAGAGTACTTCGGTTTCCTCTTCGATAACACATCGTCGTGTTATCTTTGTATTTGCATCTCTCTTTCCTTTCTATTTACCTTTTAATTGCTATTGTGTTTGTAATTAATTATGGTTTAGAGTATGTTACCAATTTGGATATAGCTTATATTTCATATTCCGCATATATATTATTTGATTATAAGCTTGTGTTGATAATTTTGTATTTGGAGGTCTAAACGTTCATTGGTGTTTTATATGCTATTTAAACTTTCACATAGTTATATTAATCATTTTACATAAATATTGTTATTTTTTTTACATACAATTAAATTCAATCATATGGTTCATTGGTCAATATAACTATACATGGTTGAATTTATTTGGAAAATTCAAGGTACAATACATAAGGAACTATACGTAAGTTTTGTTCATGTTTATTTCTACTTTATGTATATCTGTAACCATAAAACAATTTTATCTCCACGTTGGAAAAAGCTCTTAATATAGTGAGTGTCAATCAACCAGGGAAATACCTAGGATTTAATTTCAACTAAAGCAGGAATACAGCTTTCCAATTTCAAACTCTCTTAGATAAAGTGAACTTGAAGCTCCAAGGAGGGAAAGCTAAGCTCCTTTCTCAAGCGAGTAGATTAACCTTAATAAAATCTGTCCTAAATTCCCTTACCCTGTACATCTTTTCATGTTTTAAGGTCCCTGAGTTTGTTTGAAGAGCTTTGGATAGAACCCTTTGTAATTTTTGGTGGGGGCGTTAAAATGACAAAAGGAAACTTCACCTACTGAGTTAGGAAGCTTTGTGTCAGCCAAAAGGGGTGGAGGACTAGGCATGAGGAAAGCATCTTGGTTGAAAAAAGTAATGTTAGCCAAACAGGTTGGAGACTATCCAGCCAACCCAATTCTGTTCTGTCTAAAACTGTGAAGGCCAAATACTTCCCTAATAGTTCCTCCATTGATGGGAAACTAAAACCTTAGGATTTCTAGTTCTGGAAAAGTCTATGCTCAACAAAAATTCCCCTCTTAACTCTTGCCAAATGGAGGATAGGCATAGGCAAAAGCATTGAGATAAATCATGCTGCCTGGTTCACTCCTAAAATTGATAACACTCAGCTGGAAGGGTTGGGTGTTAAATTAATAGAGTAGCTGATCTCATACATCAGAACTTTGGAACATGGAATCACCAAACCGAAGTTTATAATTTTGAAGAAGCTAAAAAAACCATGAGCGAAATTCCCATTTCAAGAACAAAGAGGGAGGACAACCTCATTTGGCCTCTATCCATCAGTAGAAACTATGAAGTTAAAAAAGAATACAAATCCATTATCCAGCAGTCACAGCAGGGTAAAAATTGGAGGAGCATGGATGGTGAGGTTTGAAACAGTTACGGAAATTTAAGATCCCTTACAGACTTACAATCTTCCTGTGGAAACTGCTGAATAATGCTTTTTTTTTCTTTTTTTTGGTGAAATCCTGTTTAGCTCAAAGGAACATAGTGACTGATAAAGTATGTGTGATGTGTGTCAGTCTGAGGAAGAGATTGTTAATCACCTTTTTTTTTTTAATCCTGTCCTTACTCCTCATGCAAAAGCCATGCGGTTGTGATCAAAGATCAAACCTCAATTCTTTTGCAACCTTGCTCTATCCAACATTGGATTGGGAAGTGGCTACAAGGAATAGAGCAGTACAGGAGCATAAATCCGCTGTTTAAAAGCACCATGGATGCAACACTATGGTCCTTATGGGACAGCAGAAATTAGTTGATATTTGAAGGTAATATTCAAAATCCTTATGATGAACTAATGACTTGTATTTTGACTTGATTGACAGGTACAATAAAAGCTTTCAACGCAGGAGAGGAAATGTCTTTCAGCAACACTGGCAGGCCATAATGAGAGGATTCTCAAGTGTGTTAACCTTGGTAATGGACAAGAAGACCCATGAAATGACAGAAGGAAAAATGCAAGCAGGATGGGCAAATCAATCTATCAAAACATTTATACACACACTAAGGAAAGTTTTAACAATCTATCAAAACATGTTTTAACAATCTATTTTAGAAAAGTTTTGACATCACTTTTATAAAAAATGAAAAAAAATTGTCAAAATATTAATTGTTTTTTTTTTCGTTTCGCATAAAAACTTTCTTTAATTGAATTTTTAATCAATGCTCTTAAAGCACTCGTTAGCATTTTTCCAAAACCAAATACCTCATTTTGCAAGTGGCATTTTGCTTTAGGATGGTCTCTCTATCTTCCGTATTGAAGAGTAAACAATTATTTTACAATTTGCCGACATACTTTTTTTAAATACATTTTTTAAGCAACTTTCTATACCTTTTTTTTTATCATATTTGAATATTAATTCTTTATTTTTTTTATTCATTTCCAACCATTATATAAAAAAATTAAAAAAATACAAAGACTTGAAGACAAGAAAGAGAAAATATTAGTATTTTAATTTATCTTTATAAACTTTAAGACGACAAATTGCTGTGCTCATCTACAGTAACCTCCGGATAAAGAGAGTGACGGTAAATAAGTAAAACAATTTGTCTTATTTGGAGATATTGCTAGACCTAGTTTTTAAGACTACACTCTCTGCTTTGCCTATAATTTTGATTTTAGCTCTTTTGTGTGTTCAACTCTTACAATTTTGCCATTTCTTGTCTCCTCTCTTTCCCATCCATTTACTTATGTAGTATCCGTTTGGGAATAACTTATTTAATTGAAATTAAAAGTACTATGGATAAAGATAAAAATTAGCTGAATAATGCAATGAGATTCATGAATAATACCAAAAAGTGCAGTGGGACTCATAAATAATAGCAAAAATAAACCGAAAGTTGAGATAAGCTAAAAAATTCGGGCGCAGCTTATGTTTAGTGCCTCTAGTGCACTGGATCCCCTACGATCATGACACGTGTCCATTTTCGGAGACGTGCCATGATCATAGAGAGTCCAGTGTCACAGGACACTGAATAGAAGCCACACCTAAAAAATTCAGCTCATCCCAAATGCACACATAGTAATGACTTCAAAGTTCAAAGGCCCTCAACTTCGTCATTGACATTGTCTCCACATTCACAAAAACTTCTCTTTCACTCTCAAACCTTACTCAATTTTTCTATGTGTTCGCAATTCCAATTTCCAAGAAGTGAAGTTCCTCTATCTTTTTCCCATTTACCTAATTTTTCCAATGTTTGTTCTTCTTCATTTGTCTAATCTAATTTTATCTCTTCATGTTTATTTGCATCTATTCCATGCATGATCTGTGACTTTGATTTTTTTTTTTTTAATATTTTATTTGCATTAACATAATTGGCATCGTCCTCATCCATTAATTTGAAATCCATTGTTCAGGCTTAGCGGGTGATTTTAAGACGAATTTGGCTCTTGACAAGTACAAGTACAGTGGTGTGGATCACTCATACCTTGCCAGTTGCCAGATATGTACTGTTCCAATCTGTAAGTGCTTCACTCATGCCAATTCGTGAAAGGCATAGATAGGAGTTCTAAAATTACATAAATACTACTGGCTAAATCGTGCAATATTTGAACTACTCCTCTTATTTTTTTGGTGAGGAAATTGATATTTTGGATGACATTATCTTAAAAACATGTCATTTACGGGTTAATTTAAAAAATTAAAATGCTCAAACATAAATTAAGCCAAAAGGCGTAAAAGAAAGATTTAAATGTTAATATTTCAATTTTCTGTATGTTTTTGGTTGCATATCGCAATATCCATGTCGCAATCATTGTCGAACAATAATTTACATACATCTGGGATGTTGTTTTTGCCTATATAATTAATAGTCATTTTTTTATTAGTGTATAAGTAATTAATAGTCTTTAATCAAAAGTAAAACCAAAAGGTTTAAGCTACCGTTGTAAAGGTTAAAGTGAACACCAATCTGGTCTAATTTGGATTGATATAAACAATTTATTGCATAAAAGGTATTAAAGAAGAAACTTGCCCAAGTTTTAGTGTCTCCTCCCTATCTTTCAAAGACAAAAATTAAATTATTATGTGAGTTTCTCCACTTTCATTTTTGAAGTTTAGTAATTCGGATTGTTCTTGACTATTGAATTAAGGTTACCACCTAAATATGCTTTCAATTATTATTTTTGGATTGTTTATAATTATTGAATTCAAGGTTTTTGCATTTATATATGCAGTGGTGAGTACTTAAGCTTTAAAGCTTAATATATATTATGCAAAGTCCCTGAATACTTTTTTTTCTCAGGAAAAAAAAAAAGAGAAAAGAAAAAGAGTTATATAGTTATCTATCATCTTCCATTACTAGACTTTTATATATATATATATATATATATATTATTATATAAAAATCTTAATCTTACACAATATGCATTTATTATATAACCCAACGTAAAAGATTACTTTATTTTTATTATTTAATTTTAATTAAATTAATAAAAAATTTCTTTAGTTTACACATTATTTTTTATTAAGCCGTGCATCGCATGGCCATTATTCAAGTATATTTGTATTTTTTTTACTTAAGGTTTAGATATGTTTGTTTTGTTTTGTTTTGTTTTTTTTTTGTTTTTGCTAACCAGATATGTTTGTTTTTATGTGTACCTCCTATTGTGATGGATGATATTATTTATCTTACCAAGTTAAATAATTGTTAATTCACTCGGGGGATATACTCATATTCTTAATTTTGTTATTTTTTCCTCCTCTTAGTGACATACTATAACTATAGATAACTCCCTAAATATTATATTATCGGTATTGTATATGGGCAATTAAAATAGTTAAAATTATTTCAAAATGAAACTACAGAATATCAACACATCACGCGAGACATTGGCTAGTAGTAATTAATGAGGGAATGAGAATAAGAATTTAAAAAAGATGAAAAGCTAACATAGAATCTGGGTTCATGACAGTGCAAGCTTAGAATCAAACACTGAAGGAGGAGATGCAATTATTCCAACGGCATGTCGTGCAGTAAAATGATTAGATATAAAATACACCTAAAGTGAAACGGTGTCGTTCCTCATTAAAACCCAACGGTGTCGATTTACCTTGTAAGAATTATTGAAGACCTGAGGAAGCCACGCACATGTAAGAGGTTGTTACAGCTCGTGTGAAGCAGTTACAAGTTTGTTATACCAGACTTCGTTGGGCATCACCTTCCTATTCTTCTCTGATGTAACTATATATATAGATATCTATTCATTTGTGATATTCATTCACTGTATTGGATTCTTTTGATATCAATAATATTTTAGTTTTCTCTCAACCATTTCTTTGTCTCTGTTTTCCTTTCTGGTTTGATTTAGATAGTAACAGTGAGATAAAGAGATATTTGTTTTGAGAGATCAAGAGTGTCTCTTCATGGTATCAGAGCACTGATCCATATCAATGGCCTCTGCTCAGTCTGGTTCATCTTCTTCATCGTCTTCTTCAAGTGCTGTGCCTGCTATGGCTTCTTCAGGCTTGCCAGTGAATTCTTCGTTGCTGTTGTTATCAAACATGTCATCTATGATGACCGTGAAGCTGGATTATGGAAATTATGTAGTATGGAAACATCAAATCGAGGTAATTCTTGATACCTCTTCGATGATTGATGTTCTTGATGACTCAATCACTGCTCCAGACAGATTTCTTAAAGATTCATCTGGAAATTTTACTACTGAAATCAATCCAACATTCATAGCTTGGAAGAATCGTGAACAAGCAATGTTCACATTCTTGAATTCAACGCTTTCTCCTGCAGTTCTTGCTATCACAGTTGGGCAAAAGTCTGCTAGAGGAGTTTGGAGAGTGTTAGAGAAGAGATTTGCATCAATTTCAAGGTCTCATGTTATGAGTCTCCGTAATGAATTGAATGCTATTAAGAAAGAAAATGAATCTATTGATGGTTATTTTCAGAAAATTAAGCAAGCTCGTGATAGATTAGCTGTTGTGCCTGTTTTTGTGGATGATGAGGAGCTTCTCCACATTGTTCTCGATGGTCTTCCATCTAACTATGATTCTTTTAGCTCTACTATTAGAACTAGGAGTGATGTGTTGTCAGTGGAAGAATTGAATGCATTACTTAATGCTGAAGAGAGAATTATTAAGAAAAGATCTAATGGTGTTGATCAAGTCTCTATGGCTATGGCTGCCAATTTTCACTCACAAAGCTTTCCTTGGGGAAGAGGAGGAAGAAATTACAACCAGAGAGGAAGAGGTGCTCGTGGACATGGCCCTCACTCTGGTGGAGTGAATTCTAATTTTGGTGGAGGAAATTACTCCAATTTTGGTGGTTCTGGTTCTGGATCTCAGTTTCAGAATTTCAATCCTGGCAATCAAGGCTTTCCATCTCAATTTCAGTTCTTGAATCAATCTAAGATTTCTCAGAATCAAGGTCAAAATCAAGGTCAATCAAGTAGGCCTACCTGTCAGATATGTGGAAAGAATGGTCATTCAGCTCTTGATTGCTACCATCGTATGGACTTTGCATATCAAGGAAGACATGCTCCTACTAAGCTTGCTTCAATGGTGGCCAATGCTGCTCAAGTTCAGGCTTCTAATTCTTGGCTTACTGATACAGGATGCTCAGATCATGTGACTCCGAATCTGTCACAGCTGTCTATCCATCAGCAACCTATTCAAGGCAATGAAACTGTCACTGTTGGGAATGGCTAGGAGCTTCCAGTCACTCACATTGGTAATGGTAAGCTTCAAACACTGACTCATAATTTTAGGCTTGATAATATTCTAAGGGTGCCTGACCTTGCTTCAAACCTTCTTTTTGTCCATAAACTATGTCTCCAAAATAATGTTTTTTGTTATTTTGATGCCAACAAGTTTTTAATTCAGGATTTACCCATGGGGAAGATCCTCTATGCAGGGTTGAGTAAAGATGGGGTCTATCCCATTCCATCCATCTCTGACCTTTCCTCATCATTGAACCATTTCAAGTCTTCTGCTTTTGTATCTGTCAAACCACACCAGATTCTGCTCTGGCATCATAGACTTGGTCACCCTCATTCTAGAGTTTTGTATTCTGTTCTTAAACCTGTATTCTCATCTCTTACTTTGTCAATGATTGCTGAGGCTTGTTCCTCCTGTGAATCTTGTATAAGTGCTAAAATGCATAGACTTCACTTGAATAAAACTTCAATTGTTTCCACTTCATTTCTTGAGCTTGTACATAGTGATGTTTGGGGTCCCTCTCCCATGACTTCCTTACTTGGCTTTAATTACTATGTACTTTTTGTTGATGATTACACTCGTTTCACTTGGATGTTTCTTCTTAAATCTAAAAGTGAAGTTCTGTCTGTGTTCAAACACTTCAAATCAATGGTTGAAACTCAACATAATTCTAAAATCAAAACTTTGAGAACTGACATTGGTTCTGAATATATTAATGCTGAGTTTCATTCATACTGCTCAATTCATGGCATTCTCCATCAAACTTCATGTCCTCATACCCCTGAACAAAATGGAGTGTCAGAAAGAAAGCATAGACATGTTGTAGAAACAGGTCTTGCTCTCCTTTATCAGTCACATCTGCCTATCAATTTCTGGTCATATGCTTTCACTACTGCAATTTACCTTATTAATAGGCTTCCTTCATCTGTGTTAAGCTTTCAATCTCCTTGGGAGAAGTTATATTCTAAAATCCCATCTGTTCATGCTCTTAAATCCTTTGGGTGTGCTTGCTATCCTTTCCTTAGACCTTATAATAAAAACAAGCTACAACCTAGATCTGCTCCATGCATTTTTCTTGGTTACCCTCCTACGTTTAAAGGGTACATTTGCCTTGATCCTTCCACTAACAAAATCTATATAGCTTGCCATGTTTTGTTCAATGAATCTCTTTTTCCCTTTGCTGCTAATCCTAATCTTACCAATCCTCATATTCCTTTCTCAACCTCTTTGTCTGATTGGTTGTCTCATCCTACACCTTCTGCCTCTATTCATTCTATTGATACTCCTACCTCTTCTCCTCCATCTGCCTCTGACTTGGTTACTTCTTTACTTCCCTCATTACTTCCTTCTTCATCTTCCATTCCTGTTGTTCCTGCTCCCATTGAAACTCTTTCCTCAGTGTCTACTTCCTTGTCTGTGATTCCACAACCTATCCTACCTACTGTGTCATCTTCCAATCATGCTCCTACTGCTCTTGGTCCATCCACCACTAATGCCAATCCTATGGTTACAAGGTCTAAGCATGGAATATATAAGCCTAAAGTTATGCAGGTCCAATGTGACTATACTGTTGTTGAACCTCCTTGCTTTGCCATTACTTCCAAGCATCCTCAATGGGTGGCTGCAATGGATGCTGAATTCACTTCCTTACAGAAGCAATATACTTGGTCCTTGGTTCCTCTTCCTCCACAGAAGAATATTGTGACCTGCAAATGGGTTTATAAGCTTAAAAGGCATAGCGATGGGTCAGTTGCTAGATATAAAGCCAGATTAGTGGCTAGGGGCTATCTCCAGCAATATGGATTGGATTATGATGAAACTTTTAGTCCAGTTGTCAAACCTGCCACAGTTAGACTTCTTATTGCTTTGGCTGTGCAACATGGTTGGGAATTGAAGCAATTAGATGTATCCAATGCTTTTCTGCATAGGTTTCTTAAGGAAGAGGTATTCATGGCTCAACCTCAAGGTTATATTGATTCTGTTTTTCCTACACATGTTTGCCTTCTCCATAAAGCTCTTTATGGTCTTAAGCAGGCTCCTCGGGCATGGTTTGATAGATTTACCTCTCAGCTGCTTCATGTGGGTTTCTGTGCTTCAGCTGCTGATGGTAATTTGTTCATCTTGAGGCATCAGTCCTTCATTGTGTATTTGTTGCTCTATGTAGATGATATTATCATCACTGGTAATAATTCTTCATTTGTGTCTACTATTATCAAGTTGTTGGGCAAGGAGTTTGACCTCAAGGATCTTGGCTTGCTTCACTATTTTCTTGGGTTGCAGATTGACTATACCCCTACTAGTTTATTTGTGCATCAGTCCAAGTATGCTACTGATCTTCTTCAGAAATTTAACATGACTGATTGCAAGCCTTGTAAAACACCATGCTCTCCTAACCATCATCTTATTCCTAATGATAGCCCTCTTTTGACTGACCCTACGTCCTATAGGAGCCTTGTTGGGGCTTTACAATATCTCACCTTCACCAGACCAGATTTATCATTTGCTGTTCAACAAGCCTGTCAGCATATGAGCACTCCCACTCAAAATCACCTTTAAGCTGCTAAACGGATCTTGAGGTATCTTCAAGGGTCTCTTCACTTTGGGATTGCTTTTACTCCAGGCCCCATCTCCTTACAGTGATGCAGATTGGGCTGGGAATCCAGTGGACAGACGTTCTATCACTGGTATGGTAGTGTTTCTTGGTAATTCCCCAATCACTTGGTCTGCTAAGAAGCAATGCACTGTGTCTCGTTCTTCCACAGAAGCTAAGTATCGTGCTTTGGCCTCTACTGCAACTGAGTTGTATTGGCTTCGAATGCTTCTCAGAGATTTTGGCATTGTTCTTCCTCAACCTCCTCTTCTTTGGTGTGACAATGTCAGTGCTTTGGCCATTGCCTCTAATCCTGTATTTCATGCTCGCACAAAGCATATTGAGGTTGATTTTCATTTTGTTAGAGAAAAGGTTCTCAGGCGTGACTTGCTGGTTAAGTTCATTTCCACTCATGATCAGCTTGCTGATCTGTTTACTAAGGGTCTTTCATCTCCCAGGTTCAATTGGCTTACTTCCAAACTCATGTGGAAGTTCCCCATTCGTTTGAGGGGGGATGACAGTGCAAGCTTAGAATCAAACACTGAAGGAGGAGATGCAATTATTCCAACGGCATGTCGTGCAATAAAATGATTAGATATAAAATACACCTAAAGTGAAACGGTGCCATTCCTCATTAAAACCCAACGGTGTCGTTTTACCTTGTAAGAATTATTGAAGACCTGAGGAAGCCACGCACGTGTAAGAGGTTGTTACAGCTCGTGTGAAGCAGTTACAAGTTTGTTATACCAAACTTCGTTGGGCATCACCTTCCTATTCTTCTCTGATGTAACTATATATATAGATATCTATTCATTTGTGATATTCATTCACTGTATTGGATTCTTTTGATATCAATAATATTTTAGTTTTCTCTCAACCATTTCTTTGTCTCTGTTTTCCTTTCTGGTTTGATTTAGATAGTAACAGTGAGGTTAAGAGAGATTTGTTTTGAGAGATCAAGAGTGTCTCTTCAGTTCAAATCTCCCCTCCATCAATGTAAATTTAGAATTATATATATTTTTAAAAAAACCTACTATGTAATTACATTTTAGTTAAATTTTGTAAAATTACTTTACTTATAAATAACGTTTTTTTTAAGGGACAAAAATATTTATAAATCACATTTACACTCACAAATGAGTGCAGTTTTTCCAAAATTAATATATACAAACTTTATTCCCTTTAAAGAGGAGGCCCGTCAATGAAATTTATAATGCTATGTCAGCCTGAAAGTTTAAATAATAAAATGACATTAGAAACAAAATAAGTTAAACTACGAATTTAGTCATTGAACTTTTCGTTGTTTTTAATTTAATCTTTAACATTTCAAATGTATTAATTTAGTCTCTAACATTTTGATAATGTGTCAAACTAGTCCTAATTGTTAAGTAATGAATGAAAAATGCTGATATGACTAACGGCAAAAAAAAAAAAATTTATGTCAACTCAGATGCCACGTGTACTGCCGATTTGGATTAAACCTGAGAAATAAAAATAAGATCGAGCTTAATGAAGACACCTAATTGGGATCAAAATCCTAAATCGATCAAGTAAAGAAAAGAGCATAATTAGTTATAAGTAAGCTCTGGAACTTGAAGCAACGTTGCTTTCGCAATACTTCGAATCAAATGGCTGGGAAGTAATATCTCAGAGACACATTGAGAAACAAGGAAAAAATATTGAGAAAGAAAGAAACTGATTGACTATCGTTGAAGCACTTGCCCTGCCTCATAAGTCATAACTAATTTTATATTACCCCTACCAAGTTGCTCTCCATTAACATCCCTTGTCACAGTGAATGAACCACCAACTTGGAGATATACTATTCATTGTCATTGTGCTTTATTGTTACAATCACCTTTTTGTTAAGGTAAACTGAGTAAAACCCAACACCGAATTGACCAAATCATTCTCACATCTGCTCTGGCTTATAATGCCTTATACCTCCATGAATTCTTTTGTCCCAAACCTTGCAATCAAACCCAAATTGTTCACCAAATCTATAACGAAATAATAATAATAATAATAATAATAATAATAAATCCCAAAATTTTCCTTATGTTCCCTTCACCATCGGCAATCTGACCTTAGCAACATAAACCCCACATAGATTTTGAGATCGTGATTTATTTAGGATTTTATCATAATTTGGCATCTTCCTTAAGCTGAGTTTTGTTTGTTTTGTTTTGTTTTGTTTTGTTTTGTTTTTTTTTAAGTTTAATCCTTGTTAGCAGTACACGTGGCATCTAAGTTGACATAAAAATAAAATTTTCATTTTGGCCATTAGCCATATCAGCATTTTCCATCCACCACTTAACGGGGGGACTGATTTGACACAATACCAAAAGGTTAGAGACTAAATTGATATATTTAAAATGTTAAAGACTAAATTGAAAAACACTAAAAAGGTCAAAGACTAATTTTATAGTTTACCCAACAAAATATTATATTCTTTGAATATATATTGATTTCCATGATTAGAAAAATATTTATTCTCTTATCCTCTTTCATTTTGTTTTTTCCTCTTTTTTGTAATCTTTGCTTCAATTTAGACTTAAAAAAAATAATAAAAAAATAAAAAAACTCATCTTGCAAATTTTTTTTTTCCTTTTTAGAAACACCTCATCTTGCAATTGACGCCGCTCCCCCTCCTAGATCTTTGTCTTTGAGCTGGTAAAACTCCATGTTGAGTAGTTATGGAATTGTACCATGGCTCCCTCTAAAAAACTTAACTACTTAAGGTATTTTATAAACGTTTTATCCCCATTTCTATTTGTTAGGAAGATAGACACCTTAGGGAGCCTCATTGAATAATTAATATAACATATAGAGACATACTTTGATCCAAAAGGCCTAAACCTAATGGGTATGTGCTCAATTATGTTATATTAGCTACTCATTCTTCTCATCATTATTTAATGTGAGACTTCACTCATATGTGTAACCCAACAATCTCCCCCTCACGTGTGAGTCTCTACCTCTCTGTGGACTTCAAGACCTCTCTGTAGGCCATGAACAAGTCCTACTCGCTCCCTTGCCTAATGGGCTTTTCCCTTCACTAGTGCAACATCCATGGGCGTTTACGTGTCAACCCTGCACATCTTTTATCCTCCATGGAAACCTTGCACCTCACTGTTGTCTATCACCATTGGCAATAATACTCCTTTGTTGGGCCTTTTCTAAGATATTTTGTGTTTTGTGTAGGCTTTATGGGCTTACTTGATGCAATATACTGTCTCTGCTCCAATTGCGAAAGGGACATGCCCTACTCCATTTGAGAAAGGGTTTCAAGTAAAAAATATCTCATTCCAACTGTGAAAGGAACCTAGATAACCTTGCCACATTTGCCCCACACCACCATGGGCTCTGATACTACTTGTAGGGAAGAGAACACCTAGAGGAGCTTACTTGAATAATTAATATAACATATAAAGACACACTTTAAGCAAGAAGGCATAAGTTTAATAAGTATGTGCTCAATTGTGTTATATTAACTACTTATTCTTCTAATCTTTATTCAATGCAGAACTTTACTCACACATGTAACCCAACACTATCTAATTTAAAAAAAGAAAAGAAAAAAAAAAGGTTAGCAATTTCTCATAATAAGTCCAATATTAATGAGCTGAGTGCATTAGTGGTCTCCAAACTACCGAACAAGTACAAGAGAAGTGGTTTGTAATAAGAGATTATATAGGTATACCTCAAAGTTGTGACATTACTTATGCAAGCATTTCTCCCTACATAGCCTTACAAAAATATTCGTTTTAAATATATCAAAAACATCAATTTTTTAATAATGGAAGGTGCAGCTACCTAATATTGCTTAGTTCTTGAAACCAATTACCTACTTCTAGTTTCTCTTTTATATATATATATATATATATATATATAAATTACGTACATCTAGATTGAATATTTATGTGTAAATTAAAACAAATGCATATATAGAAAAGAAACAAAAAAAAAATGTTATTTAATTTATTTCTTTTAAAATGGAGAACAAGTTTATGTTTATGTTTAAGGTTATGTTTATCCTTTACATTTTTCAATAGATAATTAATAAAGTATAGTTAGTAAAATATGGTACATGTATCTGGTGGATATAATTTGACATATTTCAAGAAAAGTATGTGTTCAAATTTTGGAAGAAAAATATAGAAATGGAGAAAAAAGCATACGAGTATAACACAAGTATTATACATTTTTATTCTAAAAGTTTGAAGCAAAAATAATGAAAAATTTCCCATTTACTGTTTTAGAGATAAATATAATAATCTAACATAATCTTAACAACGAACTTACTTTCCAAACAAATTTCTTTCCCTTAAAATAAAGAAAAGACAATAGGACCATCATCATTCTGTAAAGACAAAAATATTTATTACAACATCATTCTAGTCCAAATGAGGATTTCATAGCATTATACTAGCAAATCTTTAAATGTTAAATATAAGTTAAGATGTTTTTCAATCTCGAGAATTATATAATAGTTGGTTTAGACGCAGTTAAGTTTTCAATTTTGTGAATAATATTTGGTTCAACATTGATAGCATATTAGTATGCTCATTATATAACACTAGTCTAGCGCAGTTACTTACAATTAAACATCTTTTGTCTCACTTATTTTCTATTTTAAATTTTATTTTTATTTTTTCAATCTCTAACAAATTAGTTGGTGGATTGTATTGATCTCTATAGCTTTGGCAAATGTAGTCAAAGTCAGTCACACATGTTATTTTGCAATATGAAATCATAACTACACTTGAAAGTTATGACATTACTTTTTTTTTTTTTTTTTTATTTGAGAAACATTATGACATTACTTGTGCGAGCACCCTTGCATACAAAACTATATAAAATTGTTGTTTTTAATCAAATAACACGAAAGCTTTATATTGGAAGGTTTAGTTGCGTCATTTTGCTTCATTACTAAAACCACTTGCATACCTCTTGAGCATCATTTATGTGTAAAATTAAAAATATGCGTATATTAAATAAACAAAAAAAATATTTATTTATCTCTAAGTTAAACTGTATAACATATGTTTATACTTACGTTCATGTGTATGTTTTTTTTTCTTAAAAAATAATAATTATAGAGCATAGTTAGTAAAATATAGTAAGAGTATAATACAGTAATGGTATATTTGGTAGACTTTAATGGTGATTGCATAGGAATAAGAATAGGTATGACAAGAAATACAAAATTTTGTAATGTTATACTTAAGGGTAATTGTAGTTAACTCATATGTGGTTTGGCCAGTTTTAACTAACGCTTCACTTGTTTCAGCAATAACATTTTCTAGAAAATGAGTCATATTTTTCAAAAAATATTTTCTATAAAACTATCTCATTTTCTTATGTTTGGTAGTAACCTTAAATGAGTTGAAAATCAATCTCCTAACTTTCCTTATTTAGGTTGTTATGAGATAGAGTTGTTTTTCAAAAAATAAATTAATGGAAAACAATCACTAAAAATAAGTTATATTTTTTTTGTTGACTAAAGATAGTTTTCGTTTGACTCTTTTTTTATGATGCTACCAAACTTTGGAAAACATGAAAAACTATCTTAACATAAAGTTTTCCATCAAAACAAACAGAGAATAAACCTACCCGTGATTTAAAAAGTAGCACTTAACCCTCCTGAGATGCCCTCCGTTAGACATACGTAACTCACCTTATCGTTTTCATAGTTTAAAATAGAAAAAACATAACAAAAGCAAACAAATTAAGATCTAAAATTAAGTTTTGGGGCAATGAAGGAGAGGGAGAAGAGGTTAGAGATCTAAAACTCACCCTATCTTTGAGACTTGGAAATTCCTCTTCACAAAGCATACCTTCATGCCCCATCATTCTTAATATCATTGATCTTTGATTACAAAAAGTCAAAAAAAAAAAAAAAATCATTGATTTGAGAGGTCAAAAAGTAGGTTTTGGAATTTGGGTTTTCAGTAAGGAAGGAGAGAACAAAAATGATGGAGACTTTTGACAGATCAGGGCCATAGTAGTCTCGTAGTGGCACAATTTGGTGTTTGTCTGACGAGATATTAGTAGTGGCACCCTAGGTTTGGTTGGATTTTGTAGGAATTGTTGTTAGATTTATGGGTTTTGTGGTTTGGTTGATTTGAAATATATATGGCTATCTATTTGTATAAATTGTTATTAGATTTTTGGGTTTTCTGTAACAGTTTATGTGTTTGATGTTGCACTTGTGATGTTTCCATTTTTTGCTTTATGGGTTTTGTAGAAATGGTTATTTAGATTTTTGAGTTTTGTGGTTAACGAGATATGGTTTTTCAAAAATGGGCTTTGATGTGGAATTTGCTGTGGTGTGGATATGTTGAGGTGCATAAGTAATTGTCCTTGAGTATACTTGAGTCCATGACCTCAAATTGGGTAGTTATTGTCGCCGATTTCATCCTCTACATAATATTTTCCAGCAAATAAGTATAACACCTTTGATTGTTCTCACTTCTCACATGACAGTTCATATCTTGGGTCCCCATAAGTTTTTTGGATCGCTCTTCAATTGAAATAGATATCTTATATTGTGGATATTGCCATAGGAAGAAGGAGACAGCAGTAGCACACTATAAATTTCATGGATTAGTACAAGGTGAGTCCTACTTTGAACGTCAATCCTCTTGCCATTGAGGTAGATAGGAATTTTTCCACTAGCACACGCTAGAACAAAACTTCAAATGATGCTAAGGGATCATTCATAGTAATAGATGAGTTGGTGAAATTTTGATCTTGAGATTTTTGATATAAATGGTTTTTATTTTGAAGTTCTAGATTCAAAGGAGGAGAGACATTAAATACTATTGAAAGACATTTTTACCCCTGTTTTTCTAATGGAAAATGGTAAGGTGGGTTAGGGATGTCTAACAAAAGGCACCTCAAGTATGTTAAATTACACTTTTTAAACCACTAATAGTTTTAGTTAAAACCAACCAAATTACAAGTGGATTAGCTGCAATTACCCCTTAATACTTATTATTATTTATTTGTTTGGTAACAAATCAATAATAGAACCTTGAAAACAATGGAGTGAAAGCATTTTAAATCAAATCGTCTAAATTGTAATATTGGAATAAAACTTAAGATATATTTTAGGGTAGACTGCAGTAAACCCACCTAAGGTTAGATCCGTTTTCACCTTATCTACTCGTGATTCAAAATTTGACACTTCGTCCCCCTAGGATTAGCTTCATTAGGCTTTTGTAACTCACCTTCCTATTTTTTAAAAACATTAAAAAAAAAAAAAAATCAAACAAGATCAAAAAGTGGTATTTATAAAAAATGTGAAAGAAGAACAAAAGGAATTAAACCCAAAACTTGGCATCCTCATAAACTCTCCAAATTGTAATAAGGGTTGAAGAAACTAAGATAAAAATTATAGAGAACCCAAAGCCCATCACTCTCTCTTCCTTTTACTTTTTATTATTCTCTGCATTTCTTTTCTTGGTGAAATTCACCTCTGGTACCGAAGGTAACCTTTGAAATTCAAAGATTTACAAAAGGTGTTTGCGACCATAATTTGAGCTCTTTTTATTTGGAGGTGAAAGATTGAAATGTGAAAAAGCAAGACCCACACCAAACGGCACCCCAAAATCCTATAAAGTTGCATTAACTCAAATGGCAAAAAAGCAAAAGAAACATAAAAAGCCTGTCATTCAAACACTTCAAAGCAAACCCAGCCATTCATATCAACAAACATTAAAAAAAAAAAATTAAAAAAAAAACACACACACACACATAAACAGAGTTTCAAACACTTTGAACCCAGCCATTCAAACCCAAAATATTTGAAGTAAACCCTTTAAACTTAACCAACATTTTGAACCTAACTTCCAACAAACGACATGGATTCCTCACAAAAATAGTAGTGGTTAATTTGGATATTGCTGGGTTTTTGCTGTGGTGGCCAATCGACCTTCTCAACACCACTAGCGAAGAGACAACAGATGAGAGAAAGAGATCAACTAACAACTTAGATCGAGTTTCGATAAAGTGGAACAAAGAAATCTAAGTTTGCGAAAGAGAGTGACGATGGGAGTTTGAGAGTGGGTCGATGTGAGAGAGAGAGAGAGAGAGAGAGAGAGAGAGAGAGAGAACGATGAGAGTTAGCACTTACTTTAAACAGTTTTTTTATTAATTACTAATTTACTAGTTACTACTCCATAAAAAAATGTTAGGTACCTTCTCTTGATTTTAAAGGTAGTTGCTAAATTTTAAATTTAAACTCTTTTTAACTTTTATTATGGATGTGTAGTAAGAGCATTCACAGTAAGAGAGAAAAAAAATTTAACTTTCAACTCAAAAACCTATTTTTATCTATTTTAACACACACTTTACAATATACCCAACATTAAATCTTCTATTTTAAAGTACACCACATTAAAACAATATAAATAAACTAATAAAATAAATATAATAAACCATAACTCATAGCCACCATCATCCTCAACAACCCACTGCCACCATCAACCACAACCCACCATCACCCACCGCAAACCACTGCCACCATCAACCACTACAACCCATAAACACCCACCGCAACCCACTGCCACCATCAACCACTGCAAACCACTACCTCCATCAACCACCACAACCCACAAACACCCATAGCAACCCACTGCCACTATTAAAACCAACACAATAGCAAAAGCCATCTCCATCATCGCCCCACTAACCAAAACCACAAATCACAATAGCCAAAAAAAAAAAAACAAACAAAACAAAACAAACCCATAGCCACCACCAACATAGCACAACACAAATCGACCCACAAATCAGACCCACACCGATATGAACCAAACAAATCCACGAACCACTCCGACCCATGAACAAATCGACCCTTGAACCACTCTAACCTACAAACAAATCAAGCCGCTCTAATGTCCACAATCAAACCCACGAACTGCCAAGAGAGAGAGAACAAATAACTAGAAGATGAAAGAGAAGAAGGAAAAAAAAAGGATTTTTATGTTTACCTTCATTCTACAGTGTGCTGTTATCAGTAAGAGCTCACTGTAGCATGAAGGTAAAATATAGCTAAATATTTTAGCTATAGCAACTTTATCGGAGGGTTTTTTTTTTTTTTTTTGTGTGGTTGAGATGCTAAAATAACTTTTGAGTTATTTTAGTATCTTTATTGTGAGTGCTCTAAGTGGCTAAATTGTAAAATTAAAAACCTAATTTTAGGATTAAACAAAAATTGATAACTGCCATAAATAAATTTTTTTTTTTAAAAAAAAACAACAACACCACAAAATAAAGAAACATGGAGCTTGAAGCCTAGAGCCTTTCCTTCAACCAAAAAAAAAAAAAAAAAAAAATCTAAAACAATAAAATGTGAGCCTTTTCTCATAACAAAAAAATAAAAATAAAAATAAAAACTACTAAACTTTTGTATTTTATTTTGTTATTAACTTTTGTCATAGACTTGTAGCAAGTCGCTAAATTTTAGGATAAAAGAACTAAATTTTATGATTAAACAAAAATTGATAACTGCCAGAAATAAAATATAAAAAATGACAACAACACCAAAAATTAAAGAAACGTGGAGCCTAGAGCCTTTCCTTTAACCCAAAAAAAAAAAAAATTGTGCCTTTTCTTGTAACAAATGCATAACACTCATCACATCTCTAAGTATTTTATGATTAGAAGATATAGTAATCCAAAATTATAATAGATGCAAATGATTAACTTTTATAAAAAAAAATAAATAATAAATAAATAGAAGAGCCATTAAGGGGTTTCCCCTGTTTCGGATCCTCTTTTTTTTTTTTTTTTTGGTTCAAAAAAGCCCCTACACTCCTATGTTTGAGTAGAGACAAAACTAAAGGACAATCCGGTAAAAGTACAACTATAACTCCTACTAAAACATTGCCTAAAAAATAGGGTCGCTTTCTTGTTTATTTTCAAATTACTTTATCTACTTATAAATTAGATTCTCAAAATAAAAATTATATATATAAAATAAAAACACAAGTTTTTTTTTTTTTTTTTTGCTACAAAAAAAGCCTTATCGCACATGCAAAGCGCGTGTGATGAGGCTAGTATGTTTTTTATTTGTTTTGGGAGGAAAGAGATATAAAAGGGGTGAAAATACATATTTACCCCTGTTTTTAACTTATGTGGGTTATGAAAGTCCTTCCGTATTTAATCTCAAGATGGCAAAGATGTAAAGTGTCAAGTTTTGAATCAGGCAAGGTGAAAACAAACTTAACTTCTGTGGGTTTACTATAATTTGCCCTCTATTTTAGGAAATATCTTACTCATACAATTATATAGCATAATTTTTTTTTTCATAATTGTTATGTGCATATGAAAAGTTTGCTTATTTGGAAATATATTAATTTTATAAATTAATATTCCTAGTCCTACTAAGGAATATCTACTACAACATTTCTAGAGAGGAATAATTTTCCCTTAGGGCACGTTTGGTACAATGTAATGATTATTACATGGGAATAGGAATAAGTATTACAAGGAATACATCAAGTTGGAATGTAATAAGTATTACTATTCATTAGTTTGGTGACCATTTAGGAATAGAATTCTGAATATGCATCCACAATTTAGTAGAGTATAAAAAGAAGGGGTAGTTAAATCATTTTTAAGTCAAATTTTCTAAAATACACTTATTTTAAGGGTGTTCAAAATAGAGCTAATAATTAACAACAAGGAAAATTTATTTTCTTTCCTTTTGAAGATGTGGCAACTAATGGCTTTTTAGGAAATTTCTTTAAAAAGTTATTACATAAGGTGAATGAATAGATATTCAGTACTTTTGATAAATAATAGTTATTCCTCATTTTGAAGAAGAGTTATTCATAAGGAATAACTATTCATTGTAATAAAAACATAACCAAATAACCGAATAGTTATGCCATAGGAATATCTATTACATTACAGTGTCTATTACAGTCTACCAAACGTGCCCTTATTTTTAAGAATAGCTATTTATAAGGAATGAATATTCTATGTAATAAAAATATGAGATTAAATTATGTAAAGATGTGGTGTAAAACTCATGTTTTACCCCTCTAATTTCTACATGCTACATCATCTTATCACATATTTAAGAATAAGTACAACCATACTCAATCAATTTTAATACTCATATATAAATCCAACTAAATTGGGAGTTTATTAAGATGTTATTAGATATGGAATGATGTATTGAATTAAAAGCAAAATGCTGATGTTGCAATCACTTATTGGATATTGTAAAACATAAGTTTTTTTTTTTTTTTTAAAACCAAATTTAGACTAAAAAAACATAACTAAACTACTGAATAGTTAAACCATATGAATGATTATTACATTATAGTACCTATTACAGTATACCAAACATATCCTAAGTACATACATAGATATGGTGCCCACAACTCAATTCCTCGTCCTTAATGAGGAAGAATCCTCATAGCTGCCGTTTTTTTAAACCGCAGCTATAGGCTGAGACCTATGGCTGCATTTTTTAAATCTATAGTCGCTTATTATAAATAAAGCTATAACCCTCGTTTTTTGTAGTGCTGTCACCATAAATAGAGCAGCTTGATCACTTGACCAAGAAATAAAAAAATAAACATTTTATTTTATTGAAAAAATGCGGTCACACCCCCCCTCCCCTCCCTCTCCACACACACACAAAAACTTTGAGGCAGTGGACTTAACACCCTTTAAAATTTTATTTTAGGCAATTTAGTACTGAACTTCACACGTGCTAAATTGGTACTTATGTAAGTCAGCTGAGTGTTAAGCTAATGTTTTAGTCACACGTGGACAAAACAACTCCTAGACCTAATAGCAAAGGATTGAGAGACGTTTAAGAGGAGAGAGAAACTTGGGTTAAGTAGAGAGAGACCTAGGAGATTGAGGATTGGATTAGATGGCACTGTTTGTGGTCTTGTAGGATCCAGGGCATGGAGTTCATGGTCTCATAGGGCGACCAGAGCTAGAGTTATGGGTTCAGTTTTATATTTTTTGTGCAAGAGAGAGAAACATGCAATTTAATTTCTTGAAGCTTGTGTTTTTGTGAGAAGGATGGAGTGGTGATAGACACAGATTTTCACAAGATGTTTGATCTTATTTTGCAAGTGGTTGTGAATGGGAACTTGAAGGAGGATTAGATGATTAAGATTGTGTTTGTGTTTTGTGATATAGGAGAAAGGGTATGGGTTTGTGGTACTAGAGATTGTGTTTTGGAACTTGAGTTGAGGTTAGCAGTAGCTAGGAATGACAATGGGTCAAGTTCGGGCCGGGTTTTTCCATACCAAGACCCGACCCGCGGGTCTGCCCCAAAAACCCGAACCCGGCCCGTTTATTAAACAGGTTTTTTTCTTAACCCCAAACCCGCCTCGTCAGGCCTCTGCGGGCCCCGTCCCCTCATGCCCAGCCAAGCCCAAAATCAGAAACACAAACTTCAATTTATGATTTTTCGGCCCAAAATCACAAACACAAACACAAATCCAAACACGATCACAAACATAAACACATAAATCCTAAACAAAAATTTTAGATCTATGATTTTCCCTTTCAAAATCACAAACACAAACTCACATAAAGACGAACTGAACCTAGAAAAAGAAAAAAGAAAAAAATGGAGATCGAGGTGTAACGAGGCCGTGAGGCCATGGGCGAGGAAGATGAGAGGGGCAGAGGGTTGTGCGACAGTGTGAGATCGCTGACGGTGAGGATGAAATGGAGTTGAGAGAGTAGAGAGCTGTAGGCTTGTGACCGTGTGGTGACAGTATGAGATCAGTGACGGCGACTGCCTGTGCTTGACTGCTTGTGGGCTTGTGGCCGTGTGAGACAGTGAGTGAGAGAGCTGAGACAGAGTGAGTGACATTGTGAGCTGGAGTTGTGAGGTTGAGGGTGTGAATTGAAATAAGATCAGATTATGAGAGGTGGTTGGGTTAGGGACATAGGGCTTACATTACAACTATATATATAAGGGGTTTTTTTTTTTGTAATTTTAGGGCAACCGGGTCGGGTTTCGGATTTTTTTTTTATAAAAACCCGAACCCGATTCGGGTTTTTTTTTTTTTAAACCCATACCCGACCTTATTTTTTATTGGGCCGGGTAAAATCCAGCCCATTAGGGTCAGGCCGGACCGGGTATCCGCAGGTCAGATTTAAATTGCCATCCCTAGTAGTAGCACTTCCTGCTTGGATTTTATCTCCATGAATTGAAAGGGCCAAACATCCATGCAAAGCTTCTTGGTGATCTTGTTCTACCATAGTGGAAGACATTCACATGTGGAAATTGGAAGGAATATTCATAGGGAGCAATGGGCTAATGATAGGTACAAAACAATAGTAGATAAAACAATATTACTGTTTATTTGGATATTAACATTTTGCTGGAAAATTATTCATTTTTAAAAAAGTATTTTGTAGAAGATTATTTTATTTTCCTATATTTAGTAAAGACCTTAAAATAAGTTGAAAAATTATCTCTTGACTTCTCTTATTTAGTTTCGCATGAGATATAATCGATTTTTTAGAAAATTTTATTTGAAAATCACTCTATCTTTTGCTAAGCTAAATAAGAGAAATTATGAGACAATTTCCCTTTGACCAATTTTTTTAGGGTTTGATAAATTTCTAGTACTTTTTAAAAAAAGAATCTTATTTTGTTTTAATAAAAGATTGTCACATCATCTGCTAACTAAATAAAATGTGGGGTCAAAAATCATTACCACTTGTCATTGTATATTTAAAACAAAAGGACACGTCCAATTAAAAAGGTATTAGAAGTAAGCCAAACCCATTTTTTTATGATACTACCAAACACAAAAAAAAAAAAATACAAAAAACTATCTTCTCATAAAATTTTCCATTTAAAAAAATAGAGTCTAAATATATATTTTTTTTTATGTAATTTATGTGAGAAGTGTTACGTCTACGATATTTTCACAATAAATCATAAGTAGTAAGTTATTATTAGTTCTAATTTGAATTTAAAACTTAAATTACTTTTTTTCCACTAATAACAATTTATCACTTAAGATTTATTACGAGAATATTATAAAAATGTTATGGATATGACATTTTCCAATTTGAATGGTATCCTAGAAGAAGAAGAAAAAAAAAAAAAAAAAACCCCACTAAGGGACCCAATAACACACGCAATATATTTAAAATTAAATTCTAGAATTTGGCCCACAAAGGATAAAAGTTGCAGCCACGAAAACCCAAGCCTTTTGGGCTTTTAGCTTTTGTTTCTCAAAAAAGAAGAAGAAAAAAAAGCCTAGCCCAAATAAATAACATAGGGAGGCTTCCAAAACTACGTAGTTTTAATTAAAAAAAAGGAAAAAGAAAACCGCACAACCTTAAAGGCCATAAAACCCAAGCATTAGGGTTTTTCTGCTCTGGCCAGTTGGTTACCTCTGCTTCTCCCTCACAACACCAGCAGCTGCTGAAACTCAAAATCACAGCCAAAGGTATGATCAAATCAAAACTGCCCACAATTCATTTACTTTTTTTTTATTCAATTAAAAATTAAATCTTTCTGCATCATTCTGTGTTTTGCTCTTCATTTTACTCAAATTATTAGCTTCCTATTAGAACTGTTATAAGCCCTGTTGTTCATAAGCTCTAGAAACCATTATACAAACCCAAAAACAAAAACTTTAGTGTAATGTAATAACCTTTCAAGAATGAATCTTTTTGTTAAAAAAAAAATTGCCCATTTCGTTAATAGTTTTTTTTTTTTTTTCCACCTATATTTGTTTTTGTTTTCATTTGGGTTTTTATTGTAATGCTTTGTGAAGGTGGTAATGGCTTCTCATTCGGAGAAGAAGAAGAAGAAGCACCGGTCCAAAGGCGAAGATGAATCAGTTGCCCAAATTGATGTTTCTGAGAAGGATTTCATGATCAAGCCACAGAGCTTCACTCCTTCCATTGACACCTCACAATGGCCAATCCTCCTCAAGAATTATGATCGCCTCAACGTCCGAACTGGACACTACACGCCCCTCCCGTGTGGTTACTCGCCTCTTAAGCGCCCTATTGATCAATACATCAAGTATGGTATTATCAATCTTGACAAACCTGCTAACCCTTCTTCCCACGAGGTTGTTGCTTGGATTAAACGGATACTTAAGGTCGAAAAAACTGGTCATAGTGGTACCCTTGATCCCAAAGTCACTGGCAATCTCATTGTTTGTATTGATAGAGCCACTAGGCTTGTTAAATCCCAACAGGGTGCCGGGAAAGAGTATGTTTGTGTTGCTAGATTGCATTCTTCTGTGAATGATAAGTCTAAGGTGGCTCGAGCACTTGAGACACTTACAGGGGCCGTGTTTCAGAGGCCGCCTTTGATTTCTGCTGTCAAGAGACAGCTTAGGATTAGGACTATTTATGAAAGTAAGCTTCTTGAGTATGATGCAGATAAGCATTTGGTTGTTTTTTGGATTTCTTGTGAGGCTGGGACTTATGTTAGGACAATGTGTGTGCATTTGGGGTTGATTCTTGGGGTTGGAGGGCATATGCAGGAGTTGAGGAGAGTGAGGTCTGGGATTTTAGGGGAGAAGGATAATATGGTTACAATGCACGATGTGATGGATGCTCAATGGGTTTATGAGAATTATAGGGATGAGAGTTATTTGAGGAGGGCGATTATGCCGTTGGAAGTGCTTTTGACGAGTTATAAGAGGTTGGTTGTGAAGGATTCGGCTGTGAATGCTATATGTTACGGTGCTAAATTGATGATTCCCGGGTTGTTGAGGTTTGAGAATGAGGTTGAGGTTGGGGAAGAAGTGGTTCTTATGACTACTAAGGGTGAAGCAATTGCATTGGGGATTGCGGAAATGACCACAGCAGTGATGGCAACTTGTGATCATGGTGTGGTGGCGAGGATTAAGAGGGTGGTGATGGATCGGGATAGTTATCCGAGGAAGTGGGGGTTGGGGCCAAGGGCATTGATGAAGAAAAAATTGGTTGCGGATGGGAAGTTGGATAAGCATGGGAAGCCGAACGAGAAAACACCTCAAGAGTGGGTGAGGAATCTGGTTTTACCAACTGGTGGGGATTCAGTGGTTGCGAGCCTTGCTGCTGCTTCTGAACCAGCTGTAGTGGAGAAAGAAAAGAAAGAGAAGAGTAAGCGGAAGTTGGAGGATGAAAGCATTGATAGCCCTGTTCCTGTTTCTTCCAAGAAATCTAAAGTTGCCGAGGTCCAAGAAGTTGAGAAGGTAAAGAAAGTCAAGGAAGAAGATGTGGAGGTTGAAGTTGAAAAGAAAGAGAAGAAGAAAAAGAAAAAGAAGGATAAAAAGGATGGTGATGCGGAGCCTTTAGGTGATGAGAAGGCTGAGAAGGAGAAGAAAAAGGAGCACAAAGTTAAGGTTGAAGCTGGTTCTCCTGAAGCAGAGAAGTCTGAGAAGAAGAAAAAGAAGAAGAAGAACAAAGAGGCTGAGGATGGTGCAGGTGATGGTGAGGCTGCTTCGAGTGAGAAGAAGAAAAAGAAGAAGAAGAAGAATAAAGATGCAGATGAAGAATAGGTGGAAGGAATGAATGTATGCCTGCCTATCTGTTTCCCATTTCATCTGTAATGAGTCTTCAAAGTTTTGTAACTTTTTGATGCATTCCCCGGAACTAATTTTCACTGTTTAGCTTTGAGGCCTTTTTCTCTATCTAATTTGATTATGTCAATTCTTCATTATTTAAATATTTTTTGACTTTTTCCCCTAACTTGAAAGGTATGCTAATTCTTTCTGATATAATGTTTGTGGTATCTGCTATGAAATCAAATTTAGTCTGTAGATATTGGCATGTCTAATTGAAGCTGCAGTTATGTGTGTTTATATGGTTTGAAATTAGCTTGTGTAAGGATGCAATCAGTTAGTATTTGAAATGAAAAATAAATTGGATTTTTGTGGTTCTTAGATTGATTGGCTAACCTAATTTGCAAGTGTTGGTTGTTTGGCGTTCAAACCCCACCTGTTCACTCCTCCCTATTTACCTAGGCAAAATTGAAAATAAAAAAATTGAAAGTGTTGGTTATCATTGGAATGTTAGCTAAGAATTGAGGCTTTTCCGGTTAATAATCTTCCCTGGCCTTAAAAGAGTGAGGAAGCTCAAATGGATGCTTCCTTCCTGGATTGACATTTGTTATTGCCTGCATAATGGGCTGCCAAGTATGCTGATTTTTGTATGTGGTTTGCGGTATAGGAGTGAATTTGTAATATGTGGTCTTCTATGTAAAAGCTTACTTCTATTTCATCTTTGATTTCATGAAATACGGTTTCTTTTGTTTTATCTGCTGTGTGGGGTATCTGAGCTAGCTAAGCAATGCCTTATCTCAACTAGTGGAATTTCTAAAGTAATGAACATAGAATCTCAACTAGTGGAGTTTCTGAAGTCATGAACATAGAAGGGAGTTTCTCTATACTATGTTATATTTATTGATGTGTATTTAATATTCTTAAAGGTCATGTAAGATCAAGAGCTAGGATTCTAGGGTTACTAAAGCCTCTTGTGAGTTGTTGTAGGCAGCTTTTTTCTTATCTATTTTATGAAAGTTTAGATTTGGATATTTCTTGAGCTCTTTGAGCCTAGCAAATGATATTTGATTGTTCCAACTTCAATGTTATTATTTTTTACTTTGCTTTGATCTTGTTTGTTGTTGGAATCTTTTCTTAAACCCTTCTACACCACCTAAGTTCTCCTCACCACATCACTAACTCATGAGTCATGATTCATGACATGGAGCAAATTCCAAGTGAAGTTGTGTAAATAAACTATTCTTAGAATTTTAATATTAGATTAATTCGCGAGCTCTTTCGTCTGACCCCAAACCTCTTTCTACCTTTTTGCAAGATGAACGTCCCAGAACTAATTGGAGACTTGCAGTGCTGTTTCAACTTGATTGGATTGAGTTTATCTTCTTAATTTTTTTTAGTTTTTTCTTCTGCAAATTATGTTGCTAAAGATCAAAAAAATTTCTTGGCAGCATTTGTAATTTTGCGTTAATACCATGAGTCAGCTGCAAATTGTTTTGTGAGTACAAGCAATTCCTCTTTGAAATCATATTTTCTCTTAGTTCATGTTAGCTCCTTGTGTCCGTAGCTTGACCTCAGCCTTTAACTTCCTTCAGTGATGCTTTCCCTTTCTTGCAAAGGGAACTTAGCCAACCAATAAAATGACAGCAGAAAGGAGTAGACTTTAGGATGAAAAGGAAGAAGGGAGATAATGACAAAGAGGATGGGCATGTAGTTCATTATAATTTGGTATTGTAGTTCATTATAATTTACACATTTTTGACATGTTTTGAACATGGAAGGTTTGATTACTTTTTCCAGTAACATGTTTAATATCTGCTACAAATTTTAGTTTATAGATATGGGCATGCTTATTTGATGTGTTTAAAAATAGCTTGCCAAAGAGTGGACATAGTTAGTGCTTGAAATGAAAGAAAGATTAACTTCTTCTTTTTTGGCTCCATGATTGATTGGCTTATCTAATTTGCCACTGTTAATTGTCACTTTTCACTGGAATGTTAGCTTTGAGTCAAGGCATTTATTCTCAAATTTTTTTTTTTGAAAGGTAATGAAAATATCATTAAACTATCAAAAAAAGTGTAAATATTATTCTTAATTTATACTGGATAAGAATCTTATTGGCTCCTAAAGAAAAAGGAAGCTGCAATGGACCCTCCTCCTTAGGGCAAAGTAGAAGAGAGAAAGTTTCCCACCCACAAGAGGGCAAAGAAGAAGAGACAGGAGTGTCCAATGTTCTCCTCAGGATGAGGTGAACTGTTCATTCTGCCCTTCTCTTACCTTTTTCTGGTTATGTTTGTTCTGGCTTGCTTTGTAATATGTTAAGTGTGGTTGCATTTGAGTGTTGGTCATTTCTGTTCTCATATGAATTGCACTTGTCAATATATAGATATTAGGAAGATATGTGCATATAGAATAAATCAATAGTTGAATTGATATGTTAAGTGTGCCTAGGCATGCATCTTTCATTTTTTTTGCTAAAAAGAAAGTCAATTACTAAAATTGATCACTTGGTCTTGAAGGAAATGACATGGAGTATTCATTTATATACAAACACTATTCTTAAGGTGTTGTACTACGCAGACAGGGATAATCTTCTATTATTTCTTTGTCTTTGTCTTTTGGATAGATTTTGATTGAAACCAGACACTTCATTTAATCATTGTTATTACAGTTATGTATTTTTATAAAATAGAATTACATAAAATGTTATGTTTAAATGTTTACAATTATTAAGAATTGTTAAGAATCACATTTATCATATTGCCCATTGACAATTGTTTTCAAACTGTTAAGAAATTGAAATAACTCATGTTAAATTTGAACTTACAAACCTTGTGCAATTGCACCAGCCAATTGAGTTAATAGGCAAAGTATATTTTTATTTTCTGAGTCTATTAACCTTTTTTTAGATTATAGGTTCTTACAAATTATATTTGAAAAATGTGTGCTTTACTTCAATCAGGGGCAGACTTTGCTTTGCTCCTTGGCATTAGGAGGTCTATGCGCTAAAGTGCGAGTGACGGTTTTAATAACGCTGATTTTTTTACAAAATTGATCCGATACTGTTATGGTACCATAGCTTTGCTATTTGAGATTTAAATAGTCTGTTTCCATGGTGATTGCTGCTTCTGCCATGATTGGGACAGTAGTCAATTTACATTTGCACTCTTTAAGTAATTGAAGATACTTGATTTTAACTAGAAACTGATACTTTTGTCACCAGATTGACATAGGTGAGATTGATAGATTTCTATATGTAATTTGTGTCTTGATGCATTGTATTGGATTTTTGCCATGTGCAGGACTGGTGGAGCATCTGAGAAGAAGAAATGAGGGAAGATCATAGCGTTTGAAATTTTGACTTCATAAAGTACCTGGTATGATTTTTGTAGCTCTGTTATGCTGATAGTTTTGGTTATGCATTTTACTAAGACCTCCATAAAGATGTAGAACTTCGTAATTTTTGAATCTTTTGTGATCACTGGAATTTCCATTGCATTCAGTACATGTTAATTAGCAGACTAGGATTGATCTCATTTATACAAATGTTTTGATTATGTGATTGAAGAACTTTTATGGCCATAGAAGGATTGCCATTCAACAACGTTAGTCTTAAATGTGAATGTCACATTTTGGTGCCATTTATTATCAACGTTAGTCTTAGATGCCAAGGCTTGTTGATGGCAAAGGTTTACTATGATGAATATCATTTAGTGAAGATAGGGAAGCGGATGCTGTTGTGTCCTGTAAAAGGGCTCCTCCTTATGTCTCAAGCTATAGTTTGATTTTGGTGTTTATGTTTCATTCATTTTGCCTATTCCACTTCTTTTTTAATAAAATAAATCTGTGTGCCGCATTAGGCATTAGTACAATATCATGCTCTTTTTAGGATTAGCTACAAGCCTACAATACCAGAGTTTTATATGTTTGGAGCCATGGATATGTATGTGCTTTGATTTTACTTGTGACTAATAAATCAGTGATGCTCTCCGTGTCTTGCTTTTTTGAAAGGCAACAAGCACTGTAAATCCTACAAAACAATTCCTAAATGTTGCTTAGTAGATAAATTAAGTTGGATCTGTGATTACACTAAGACTTGTTCAAAAGATGAAGTTTTCTCAATGTAGTACCCAATTGAACAAAAATGCTGGCTTCTGCAGCATGTCAAGAATGATGGGCAGTGAAATTGATCTAGTTCAGCCTAAGTATTAGGCCAGCTCTAATTAGTGTAGCTGAGAGGGCTGGGTCGAGCCGCAGGGGCAGCAAAATTTCTAACCATTATCCAAAAAAAATGTATAGTTGAGAGGCAGTCCGTGCAGAAACGGATTTGCCATGTCCTTGTGGGAAACCTATGATATGTTGCTCTACTTCTAGTATCCTTGTAACTTAAGGTTGATTACAGAGTCATTTAAAATGGTTTGGTCATGTTCAAAGTAGAGCAATTAATGCATTAGTGAGAAACAGACCAAAGCGGACTGAATAGACCGAAGTTGATCGAATTGAATGGAAATGGACCGAAGCGTACTGAATAGACCGAAGTGGACCGAATTTGACATAAATAGACCGAAGCAGACCAAATAGACTAAAGTTGACCAAAATGGACTAAAGTGGACCAAAATGGATCAAAATAGACCGAGTTGGATTGAAATGGACCAAACCACCATTTTTTTATTATTGATTTGTTCTTCTAATCTTTCTTTTTAATAAATATTAAATATATTAACTGTGGGGCCAAAAATAGTCAGGCGACCCCGGCCCACTTCGAAACAGGCCCAAGGCCCATGCCGAGGACGCGCCTAAGGTCCGAGGACCGAAGTGTAATGTCCAGCTTCCCACGAAACAGAGCCGAGGATGATAGCGTCCTCGGAATTCCGAGATCCGAAAACGGACAAGCAGCACCCCATCAAAGGGAACCTCCCCGAGCATCCAAGGAGCAAACAGCAAATACCAAATACCGGACATGAAAGCATGGTGGAGGAGCAAGTCCTAGATGAACTGTCACCTCTACATTAAATGCCCTCAACTAACGTTCTGGCCGCATTAATGAGGAGGGGACACCTCAACAGTGCCACCTTGGTTGCTGCCATCCACAGAGAGAATGGGAAGGTGGCTGATGGGACAAGCACTCGAGTGATGGCCTAATCCCTCTACAAATGTAGGGCTAAGATCGATTGGGAAAGGGATATATAATGTAAAGAAACCCTCCTAAAAGGGGGAGGACGGAAGGAATACCATAGTAATCTGTATTCTCTGAGAGAACTTTGTAGCAAGTCTTAAAACTGAAAATATAAGAACTCCAAACCCTAGAGAGCACATCCGATGAGCATTATTACACATCTTAGTTCACGTCCAGGTCATCCAATCCACATGCAATCATGTATGGTCGTTGCACTTCTCACTAACGCCTAGCTCTTGAACCCATTATCTATAAATTCATTGCGGGGAAGTTGGGCTTGGGTCGAATCCCTCAAACCTGGTCCCTACATTAACCAATTAATTTTACAAATGGATCTTGAACATTTTTTTTTTCTAATAATATCTTGGATGGTTCAATATATTTAATATTATAAAAAAATTAGAGAAATATATTAATTAAAAAAAAATAGTGACGTGACCGATAATGTGACATAATACGAGTATAACAATATTAAATGATACATTTCAAATTTTAGATATTATATAAATTAATATTGTTATTATTATTTTGTCTTCAAAACCCTCTTCTTAATCTCAACGTAATTATCAATCTTTGTCGTGCTTTATCCAAATTCAAAGTATAACTTAGAACCAAAAAAATTTGCACCTGCGCCACCTACTACTCCTGCTCCGTCCTTTGATCACTCACTCACTCTAACTGCACCTCGCCTCTTTCCTCTTCCAAAATTAGTGCACACTTCACGTATAATCATTATATTCCACCCACCCCCAAAATCACCACCACCTGTGGTACATAATATATTAATATAGATTAGAGATTGGATTGTATATGTTTGTACATTAATTTGTAAGATATCAAAATATTATTTGTAATGTATTGATAATGTAAATAGTCCATTTCATAATAAAAATTATATATATATATACACACACACACATACACATAAAAGTTTGGTTAATCTAATAATTATAACTTTATAAATGAAAATTATTCTATCAAATTAATTCAAATAATATAATTTTAATTATTAGCATAGATTTGTGAAAGTGATACAAAATTGTAGTCGTGGTTTTACTTAATTTAGTAAAAAAATAAGTTAATTAAGTAGTTTGTGAACAAATTCGAGCATGTTTGACCAAAAAAAAAAAACTAAGTTTGATGATAAACTTGAGCTTAGCTCATGTTCTAAATAAAATTAATCAAACTATTATGCGTTTTTAATACTCAGCTTGGCTCAATTTGTTTAAAGCTCTAAACTAAACAAGTTGTGAAAAAAATCTGTAATCATGGTAAGATAATATTGGATTTAAATTTGCTTACCTTATCTATTTATTCAAATGTTTGCCTTGTTCATAGTATCTAGCTGTGAGACACTAAACTTATTTCCCTAATCCACAGCAGAGGTCATTTTCCAGATAATGATTTTGAAGACTTATACACTAAGAACCACAGATGTTTTTATCCACAGATAGGGATTGATGCTAATGAATTGACAGGTGTGCCTTGCTGAAATTTTCAGGCAAACTATAGTATAAACAATAAGTTTAACAGTCAATTTATATGATTATTATATCCTAATTTTATTTTGACT
This sequence comes from Quercus ilex subsp. ballota, assembly GCA_032727855.1. Lineage (NCBI taxonomy): Eukaryota > Viridiplantae > Streptophyta > Magnoliopsida > Fagales > Fagaceae > Quercus > Quercus ilex. The sequence goes on from CM064912.1 coordinate 86,860,218, forward strand.
GAATTAGACTTATGTGGCACTCTGAGTACAACAAGATAAGAAGTTCAAATACCCAACTTTTGCCGCCCGCAGAAAAATTTGATGGTATTATCGTTGACAGACCCAATGGATTGCATTGCATTTGCACAAGTCAGAGACACAACATGGTTTGAAGAAAGACATTCAAAAAAAGTAGTGGTTTTTCAACTTCATTACATATGATGATGAGACCTTGTCCACAAAGTACCAACACTAATTCAAAATGTATTTCTTAATCATAGCTTCTCATCAAAAGACACTTGGAGATGAAAAGAAATGAAAAATCCCATGTGAACCTCATGTTATATACCCAAACCCACTAAAAGCTTTTAGGAAATGCCAAAAGGATAAAAATCTAGCAGCAGTACTTTGATGACTTCAGTTCTCTTCAAGTAGGATTTATAAGCTATAATTAGTCCATACTTATAGTATGTCATAAGTTTAAGTTAAAGCACTAGGTGCTTTTGAATGTCTTAATATGGTATACCTGGAATGATCACAATTCACAATGCTGAACTTCGCAATGTGAAAGCAGGCACTCATGGTCATGGGTTTTACGAAGTGATCATGAGTTTGTCAAAGTCGAACTCATTCAGAGGTCAAATTTTTTGCCTCATGAAGAGAGGTTATGAAACTTTTTGTACCCTTTTTTAGGGCCATTGAGTGGAGGTGTTATCCGCTCCATAAACCATGAGTCCCAAAGGTATGTGGGTCCACAATCTTTGTGCGACTTGCTCCATAAAACAGTCTTATAAGAAAAAAATATAAATATAATGATACAATGTTTTTTCATTCTCAAATATTAATTCGGCCAATTATGATTGGTAGATAATAGAAGTGAATGCAATGGTAGATTTAGGCTCTTGTCAAAAGGCACATGCTCATGATCAGAAGATATCACCCTACTACCCTTTTGAAATCCAAAATTGGAATTCATCAAAGTCATGTTACTCTTTCAATTAAAACTTATCAACTTAACAAGTGTGAACTTCGAAAGAAATGTTGTGAAAATTTTGTCACCTTAACATTTCTTATCCTTATAGTGACAAAATAAATGATGTCAAGTTTAGAGCACAATCTTTACTAACTACATATATAATTGAAAATTGTACGGTGGATTTAAGCATTCAAATCCGACCTTAATCTCTAAGTTGCACATTACTTTCCACCATATCGTATTAAACAAACAAACTGTTAGCCACAATGTTTCTTTAGTCATAATACAGGTGTACACTAGTTTTGTAATAATGTTCTGCGAAAAAGATTTATACAGTGATTGGAGACAAGGCCTTCATATTCAAAGAGACATTGGGCATCATAATCATGCAACTATAGTGGATTGATGAGTTAAGACGAAATTGTAATGGGTATGATATTGAAATTTAAACTTTTGATTATTGTCAAAAAGCGGGAATTGTTTAAAGATAATTAATTGAACTTAACTGGTTGAAGATAATGACTAACTCATTGAAGATAATAACATCTTTTTATATTTTTTATAAAAGTTGTGTCAAAACTTTTCTAAAATAATATATTAACAACACATCACCGTTTATTTTGAATGAGAAATTAACGTTTACCATGCTACTTATGCATCCTGATCTTTACTCTCTCAAAATCCCAATATTATCTGGTAATAACTACCTCGAGGGAACCACATTAACAACTAAAGATCTTGAGCTCTTATCAAACCATAAGGGAGTGATTATTTACCACTAATTAATCACCAACCCTTCAAAATCAAAATGTCATTCATATGTCATGGCACAATCTTTCAGAAACCTTTCAAAAGTCAATTACAATCAAAGCTCAACTCATTGGGGTCGTTTTCACTATTGAATAAAGGTTGTCTGAAGTCATTCAGATTACTAATTAACCTTATGTTTCTTTTGATACCAAATATGCTACTTATAAATTATGAACTTTGCATCATCTACCATCAATTAAACAAATGGATCCTTTCTATCAAAATAAGAAAAAAAACAAAAATAAAAAAGGATCTTTATAAGGTTTACAGTCTAACCAAATCTTGGAATACCTCAGTTAAGGTTACCATTTTGGTGTACGACTTGCCTACTTTTACCCACAGTTTCAAAACCAATGGCAACACATTTTTGCTTCTACAGCTGCAACAAAATACTAGAAAACTACAAGCTGATGAGCTTTCTTACTTGGAAATTCATTTCCCAATCAGTGGAAGCCTGAAAAAAAACAATTCTTAGTCAACATGGCTGTCACCCCACAAAAGAAATTTTTCACAAGCCCCATATCCCAATTTCTCTTATTGTGCACATTTTCCTTATAGAAAGATGCATTGTCGTCTCAAAGTAACATAATTAGCGAAAGAAACAAAAGAAAATAGCAAGAAAGTTGATAACAAAGAAAAGTGAAACTCAGGCTAAGACATAAACCAACTTTTACTAGTTTACTTATTCAAAACGTTGAAGAGCTTTTTCTTTGGGCGGTAGAAGGAAAGAGAGAGACAGGAAAGGTCCCTCTCATTGTTTATGGTCGGCATGGGAGTCAAAGACTAGCCGTATCCTTATATCACAAAATTGTCCGCATTGTCCAACACGCCAAGCTCTCAAATATGTCCTTTTTTACATGATAATACAACCAATAAGCCTATGGATTGACATAAATTTTTTAACTACAGTTGACGCAACTTGTTATGATTGATCGATGCATAATAAATTTGATAGACCAATATCTATAGTAAACCCATGTAAATGTGATGTTATTCTAATTATAATTTGTCATCTTAACAAGATATGAAAAAAATTGAATTTAACGTTATACGAATTTCACTTTTTTCAATGACTTTCGAGTTTATATCTTATTTTTGTATTAAATGACTTATTTTTATTAGTGTGTAATACAACATTCCTAAATCTCGGGAGTATCGAATAATTGCTTCCTTGCATTGCTCTAATAAAACTTCTTTTGGTTGATAATTTGATAGTTATAACTTACGACAAAAGAGGGTGGATTTATTTCGTTTATAAAAGAGAGCAAGTAACGTCGACTTAATCCTATAAGGATTTGGCGCCCAATAAATTTTTGTATACAAATCAACAAAGTCTTTTGACGTATAAATGACGTATGGATTACATGCTAGAGTGGGTGAGGCTTTGACATAGAGATTCAGTAAAGTTATGGACCATCGAATCATATTAAGTGCAGAGACAGAAGATGGTGACTAGGCAAATCTGGTATTTATTGACATCGAAGAAGTGTGGTTGTTCTTGGATCTCTCATGTTAGGGTTGACTATATACTCATAATTCATGGAAGATTGAGATTGAGATTGAGAGGCCATAATTTCATGGAGCATAGCAGAGGTGTGTATTGTTAAGTAAGTTGCTGGTTCCTGTCACCTAAGATAACTTATATCTTATTTGAGTGGCCAGCAAGTGTTTGCGAAAAATGTCCCCAGACATGCATTTATCTGCATTCTTATTGTTTGTTTCCCTATAGAAATCAATTGTTATGACCTGTTAATATATCATATGCTATCTTATTAGCCCACCCAAGAAAAAAAAAATCAGGGCCTCAGTTTGAAAAAGTATTATTAGCAATTGTTGATGAGTAACAATGTTGCAGCTTATATGCAGTAATCTTAATTTGGTTAAGACTTTATTTATACATATCAAAGGTGTCTCAGCTGTTGGTTACATTATTCCAGTCATGTCCGTTAGACACCTAAAAAACCCAATGGACTGATGGTGTAATGGATTAAATCGGTGACTTTTGGATTTACGCTGCGTTTGTTTCGAGTGAAAACGTTTTCAGGAAATTATTTTTCACCCTTGTGTGTGTTTAGGACCAAAGGAAAATATGGTCAACCTGAAATTCTTTTACACTTAGACCGTTAAAAACCCCTCCTCACCTGTAAAACCATTTCCATTCTTATTTTACCTTCAAATGTTTTACACTTCTCACACAATCCTCACACCCACTCACATACATCACACACTTGAAGATCTTAGCCCACCCCTCCCTCATCACCGATCCACAAACACCCAAGACCCACCTCTCCGATCGCCAGCCATGCATCGACGAGTACAGGTTGAGCTTCGATCTTGACAACCGACCGCAGGCCGTGCTCCATTAGGCTCTCCAATGCCCTGGCCGATTTGGCCACCACCGACCACCAGCCCACTCCACTCCACCCCCAAACCCACTCGATCTGGCCGCCATCGTCCTCCATCCACTCCGATGTCTCTCTTTCCCAATCTATCTCTCTTTCCCTCAATCTATCACTCTTTCTTCCTCCTCTCACCTAGTATATCATGTATATGTTGTGAATAAATGTTTTTATTTTGATTTTTGGTTGTGTTAAAGTGTATATTTTGAAATTTTCTATTATAAAATTTGTTTGGAAGCTGAGAAAATGGTTAAGAAAATGTGAAAAATTTGTAGGAAAATAACATTTTCAGAATGGTACCAAACACTGGAAATTGTTTTCCGGACTATTTTCCATTGCAGAACCAAACACCTGAATTTTATTTTCCATGCTGGAATTCATTTTCCCCTACATTCATTTTACACTCAGAATTCGATTTACATAGAACAAAACGCATCCTTAAAATGCCCCAAACTAATGAGACTATCACCTGAATACCCCTGTAAGGGGGTTTAACTTAAGTCTCTTATTATCTTTGTCAAATGAAAAATTATTTATTAATCAATTACCAATCCAATTTTTTTACACGAAATTAGACTCAAGTATACATAACTTAGTAACAATTCCTTATACGTGTTGTACATTAGGTTCCTAATTAAATTCAAACATAAGATTGCATTGATCAATGAATGACAAAATAACGTTATCCTTTCTAATTAAGGAAATTTAAATTTAATGCAATTATTTATTTGAATTTAATTGAGAAATATATTATACCTAAAGAACTATACCTAAGTTTTAGCTTTCGAATGATGCGTTTTGTAAAAGTAATAAGCAAGCTTTCACAATTTGTGCGCAATAAACACTACTCTTTTGAGTATATCTAGTGTGGGTTTGGATAGGAATGTTGCATCTGGCGTTTGCGTTTTGCTTCTTCTTCTTCTTCTTTTTTTTCACGCGTTTCCAACTTTTTAGAGACAAATTTTACTGTAGCAGCACTGTTCATACACTGTAGTAGTACTGTTCACGCACTGTTCGCGGGACCCACAACCACTTTATTCAAAAAATATATATTAAAAATGGGTTCCACGATACTATTCACACATTTAAAAATTATTTTGCTACAATGTTTTCAATTTTCAATTTCAGCAAAAATAAGTTGTATCCAAACGGACCCCTACTCTTTTAAAAAAAAAAAAATTTATTCTTTGGCAATGATTTGCTCATTGTAATACACAAAAATTCAACTTGCAGCATTAATAGACATTTCTGGGTCAGCAAGTTTAATTTTGGGTTTCAACTTTTATAGTTACTTCTCTCCCATGTGCAAAAATGGTAAGAGTCATTGATTAGGAAGTAAGAATTGGTGTCTATATGGCCACGATTATAATGTGCTACTGCTAGCTAGCTAGGAATTGTGCAAGCGGTATATTTTTAGAGACGTGTGTAGAACACATTCCAAACTCCAAAGACAAATGGAGACAGACAACACCGTGAAGCCGCAATCATGTGAAGAAAATGTACATGCCCAGAGGAGAGACGGCATTTTGTTCCACTGCGTGATTGAGCTCCCTGCTAGCTATCGTGGAACGGTCAGAGCTACATTCTTTGAGTTGTCACTTGTTGATTAAAGAAACCAAGAAGCCAGAAGAGCATAACGACAATGAAATCTGATCTTGCTGTGCCTGAAACTTTTGAATTTTGTTTTCATAATTAATTTGTTCGGCTACTGAAGAATTAATTTACGGAGCTGTCAGCATTTACGTGCATGGTATAAAAATGGTTTTGCAAATTGCAAAAGTCGGTTGAGAGAACAAAATACAAACACTACTCGGACAAGCAATCAATTAATCTTTTTGGCATTGTCGTAAGCAAAGACGGAACTGAGAATTTTTGTTTGAAAGGTCGAAATATGAAATTGAGACATTAATCTAAACCACACACGTATATATAATACTAGAGTAAGTCATGATAAATTATGAATATATTACATACAAAATTATCAACTTTGATGTATATATATTTATTAAATTTTTAGAACTTATTATTTTTTAAATTCTACCAAGTACACAAAAAATGTCTAGTTTGAAAATAAATATGCATAAAAATATTTATAAAAAAAGAAACTTATTATCTCTTATAAAGGTTATATTTGATGAAAATATTTCTTAAAATAAAATTCATATGCTATCATGCACTCCAAATAAAAATTCTTTACAGTTTTAATTTCAATATAAATTATCAAATTGTCTTTCGATGTGAATAACAAAATACAACGGAATAGATGAAGTCTTCAAAACAAAGAATAGCCCAAAACAATATAGAGCAGATTTGTTTCTATAACCATTTTGAGAAAATAAAAAGGAAGAAGTAAGGCCTATGTATAGTAAAATTCACCATATCCCTAACATCACTCTTAAGTTAAAATTAAAAAAACATGGACCTAAATTTATGCATCAACTAAGGGTTTGTTTGAGATCCACTTATTTTGCCGAAACTGAAAACTTTTTACTGAAAGTATTAATGTAGGTAAAGGTAAAGGTAAAAGTTAGCTAAAATAGTACAGTGAGACCTATAAATAATACCAAAAAGTGCAGTAAAACAAGCTAAATAGTAAAATAAGCTAGCTTTTTAATTTAGAGCCAAATGCACAAGGTCTGTTTGGGATCCGCTTATTTTGCTGAAACTAAAATTTTTTTGCTAAAAGTACTATAGATAAAAGTAAAAATTAGTTGAAATAGTACAGTGGGACCCATGAATAGTACTAAAAAGTGCAGTGAAACTCATGAATATTAGCAAAAATAAGCTAAATACTAAAATAAATTGGCAAAAATAAATTTTGCCAAACAGACACTTAGTAAAAAGTTTTCAATTTCAGCAAAATAAACGAATCCCAAATAGACTCTAAATCCTTTGGGTTGAAATAATTTCCCTCACCCAAACATTTCAGAGTCATATAATAAAAGTACTTCATGCTATACTTTTAACTTTTTAAAAAAATTGTACATTTACATCCAACCATCACAATAAGGCTACTCAAACGAATCTAGACCTCTTGTTTGAGCTGTCATTTTTAAACTAAATCCCAATATTCCATCGCACTAATATGTCATTATTGATAAGGAAAATTTTGATACATTTTCTTTTAGTTGAAAAGTTCTCAAATTTTAAGCAGTTAACTAACTTTTAGATATGTATGATTCTTTGGACTACACCATTCTAATTAGAAAAATTAATTGATGAAAATTATTAAAAAGCAAACATTATTTTATATAATTGGTAGATGCAATAATTCTTTCATATAATATATATGAATGAAATATTTTATATTCCCAATAGATAAAATTTTATCTTATAACAAAAGCAAATCTTACCTACAAAATTAGATCACCACTGAAATTTTGTAATTTGAGTGGTACGATTAAAGTATAGTGTGAATTCAATCCACCACAAAATTCACTCTCTCTCTTTCCGTCTCTTAATTGAAAAGAAAGATTACATATACATGGTACATAGAAGTTCATCTCATAATCAAGAGGAAAACCCTACCTTCAAAATCACCACCGAAATTTTATAATTTGAATGATACGATTAGGGTATCGTATGAGTTCAATCCACCACAAAATATAATACCAATTAAAAAACACAAAAAAAGGTGGAAAATTAGATCAAAACTTTAACAATCATTTTAAATTCTAATCCAAATTATTAGTGTGCGGGCATAGAAATTTGTGGACTAACAAAATGGCAGCAAGGTTCAAAGATTGAAAGAATTATGCCAAGACTCAAGAGTCACAAGTCAAAAATAACAGACCCCACTTGCGATGCCATTTTCATTCTACAGTGAGAGAGTGCATTCGCTCAATGATTGTCCTGATAATGCACTAACTCCATTGTTAAGGTTACCATACAATCATAATTTAACTGCACAAACCGCAAGAGTCAAGACTAATGACTAATGAAATAAGAATAATTACGAGGCCACACTCAATCTCAATCTTAAATTTAATTGGGTTTTACTAACTTAATTGGGTTTTACTAACTTACATTAATAAACTATTTTAGAATAAAAAAATTTATAAAAATAATAATTAACTGTTTTAATAGATTTTTCAATCCTCCATCAAAACTTTTCTAAAATAAATAAGCATACATTAATCGGACCCAATCTAATTTCACAATTTGATAACTGATCATGTGATAATGAGTAATCGACTTTTGCCCACTGCTAATTACACGAACTAATCATTTTTTTGTTGAATACTTACAATCATACAAGTCAACAAATGATGCAATTTCACGCCAACTGTTCCAGTAACAAGGGAGTAAAGTCTCACTCAGCAGCCAAGCTTCCAAACGTGATATGATGCCTCCTTCTACCGGGTCAACCGGATACATCGAAACCTTTAAAGGGGACCCACCATATGCATTATTGAGACCACGTGTCCCAAATGCTGACGCAATTAATATTAGGTTTGGGTTTGACACTGAAGAAATTAATGGTAGCAGGATAAAAGAGACAAAAACTAGCACAGGAATCATGCCAAGATTTTCAATAAAGCAAAAACCTTTTATATTTGTGGTCCCCACTATCAATTTTGTCGCCTCTACTTCATTGACACGTACTAATCCCCTTTACTTAGTCAAAGTCTTATTACCACAACCCCCATGCAAAATATTACTTTATATTTACGTGAAAAGACAGTTAGCTAAACAGGTGGCACGGACACGTGTCACCCTCACAAGCTCCGGCAGCTGTCTCCGGCGTTGTTGTCGCCGGTATCTTAGATTCAGTGTCGGGATCAATGAAACCACTCTTAATTTGCTTTATGATGATGATTCATATCAATAATCTATGACTGTCTTGTCGATTTTTTGTATTTAATTGTTTTTTTGGTCTTTTTCTCTTGGATTATTTTTTAAAGGAAAAAAGAAAGATTGCTTGTTACTATATGGAGAACATTTAGAAGAAATATATATAGTTCTTGTGACTTGCGAGCATGCCTCCTTTCCAATTATGTAAGAAATTGTTTTTCTTTTAAGAAAAGAAAAAGAAAGTAGTGCTTTTAATATTATGCCTTTTTTTTTGGGTGAAAGACAATATTGTCGTTCATATAATTTACTTGTGTTTTTGTCAATTTATTTGACTTAAGAGCGATACAACCTGACAAGGTTGTGTCTAATAATGTAAATTAAATATTATTTAAAAAAAGAAAGACAGTAGAGGGGAAAAAATGATACTAGTACAATGACACAACAATAATGGAAACTTCTGATTGATTTGAGTGAAAAACACAAAGACTAGATCTTGCTTCATGATACAGTAAGCTTAAGCAAACGGGAACAGATTGATTATTAATTAAGAAAAGTTTACACGTATAAACACCATCAAATCCAAATCCCAGAAAACTGTAACAACGTTTGGTTACGGCAACAATAACAACAACATCAACATCAACATCAACAAACCAAACCTGAGTTGCAAAGATCAGTTTTGATTAGGATACATTACATGAATTCATTGACATCCAATAAATCTTGTATTTCAAATTTCAACATGTTGCTGCAGTAGCTTTCCCTCTCATCTTCAGTGCTGCTGCTATTGATGTATGTTGAATTTGAATTCAATGGTGTTGGGCTCGATGAAGGCGTTGATAAAACCGACGCGAAGCTGAAATTCTGGTTGCTGTTGTTGGATTGGAAAGTTGATGTTTCAGAAGGATCCACGAAAGTTTGATCAGAACCAAAATAATTGTAACTTGGTAGAGGAACATAGTCTTCATCAGTAAAATTTGAAGGCATCCCATTGGTTTGCCACTCAGTTAGTTGACAATTTGAGGAGTTGAAATTGTTGAAATTTGATGGGAATTGGTCCACATTAGAGTCCACGAGTTGGGGCTGTGCTTCATTATGAAATGGAACACAACTCATTGTGATGCAAGTTGTTGGATTAATATTTTCTTGAATAGGGGCATGAACTTGATTAGATTGGACCTGGACAAGCTGTGGAATTTGGTTTTGGCAAAGCTGGTTTTCTTGAAGATTTTGAAGAAGTAAGTTTGGGTTTTGATCACGTTGGGATGACATGATAGATGATGCGAGCCTTAAAAGTTCTGGATTGACAAAGGGTTCGACCCCAAACAACCTTGAGATGTTGTTCATTTGAGATGGGTTATAGAGTGATGAACTTAGGATTGAGGAAATGTCAAGAAGATCAAGGCGTGGGCTATGAGTTACTGGGTCAATTCCCATTCGAAGAAGCCTCTTTCTAATGTGTGTGTTCCAATAGTTCTTGATTTCATTGTCTGTTCTTCCGGGCAAGCGAGCAGCAATTGCAGACCACCTATGAACAAACATAAGAGTAAGAACATAAGAAACTGTTTTATCTGAATCATGAAATGAATGCATTTCAAATGACACATATTTCAAAGTACTACCAAACTTTAAAAAATATGTATATTTTGCTATAAAAAAAGAAGACTTACTTGTTGCCCAAAATACTATGTAGCTGAATAATTGTTTCCTCTTCTTCAAAAGCAAATCTGCCCCTCTTGATATCGGGTCTCAAATAGTTAGTCCAACGAAGACGGCAACTCTTTCCACACCTTTGAAGTCCTACACAATTGAAAATTTAGAAAACCCCATTAGCATAATGTGCACAAAGAGCCTATAATTCAACCATGCAAAGCAAAAAAAGAATCAATAACATAAAGCATACCAGCATTCTTTGGAAGTGTCCTCCAATTCCCATATCCATGTTTCTGAATATAATCAATGAGTTTCTGATCCTCCTCCGGTGTCCATGGTCCTTTCTTAAGGCCATTTTTGTCACAACATGGTGCTCTTCCCATGGCTAATTAATTAGCTAGCAAATAGTATAGTCCTCTAGAAAGTATAACTTTGTTTTTGAGGTATATTATTGTGTAATAAGGAAGAAAAGATATAGAGGGAGAGAGAGGCAGAGTTAGAGCAAACAAAATTGTAGGGTCCGTATGAATACGTACTTGTATAAATAGCAAGGGGAAGAAAGCACAGGAAACATTAAGAAGTCAAAAGGATTCGGTGCCGTCCTCTGTTTATTACTGTGTCGACGTGTCCTCTCTCATTGAAGAAAATTTGTCATCAAAGTCCAATCTCTCTCTCTCTCTCTCACATTTAGATTGTACTAAAAAACTTAAATGATTTTCCACAATTTCTCAATTTCATTTCTTTCTCTTTCATTTTACCTATCGTTTTCCGGCGGCAGTGACAACTCCTTGCTTTATGGATTCATATTAGCTGTCACCAACTATTTAATGCCACGTAAAACCCCTTTCCAAGACCATGTTACAGGGTCTCCACGGCGTTGCTTTCTTCCATGCATGGCTCCATGCTACAAGCTAAGCTAGCAGCTAGTTTGATCGGCTAGCTAACCTTCTAGATCAATTTCATTTGAGTTCTGTCTTAGGATCGGGTTGCGTACCGTGTTCCAATGTATTGGATGTCCAAACTTAACTATGTCTCATGTTCTAATGCATTGGATGTCCAAATTTAACTACGTGTACATTTGGATTGGGCGTTTTGCCAATTCTTGTGTTCTGCATTTTGTTTGTGAGTCCATAGGTACTATTTACAAACCCACAAAAGTCATCTAAACACAAATTTCAATATAAATTTGGATTCTATAATACTATTCACACATTTAAAAATTATTTTACTACAGTATTTTCAGTAATAAGTTTTCAGTTTTCAACAAATAAGCAATATCCAAACACATCCTACGTGTCGGTTTTTATATTTAAAAAATTTTATGATTACAAACAGTTTCACACGTATTTTCACAACTATTCGATATAATTGATTTTGAGTGGCGGGAAAAAAATTGCAGATCTATGTAAAACTAATAGATAGTTAGTTATAGTCTACTACATAAGATGATTGTAAAAATGAGTGTGAAATTGATTATGGTCCAAAAATCGCTTTTTATATGCAGAGCACTGGACGTAAGCTTGGGTTAGTGAGTGAGTCTTCGGTTTATAACTTTACGGTGATCAACCCCTTCACTTATTAATGTTTTTTTCCCACTTAGTTGTTGGGCTTAATGATGATGTTTTTTTCTTTTTGCTAAACTAATGGTGATGTTGCTACTACAATGTATGGCTGTGATATGCCTAAAAGTGTATTGAATCTTTGCTTAGGCTAAAGCATAGTCACCCTTGATGTACTCATTAAACATGATAGTGATTAAAAAGAAATATTTTCTTTGACAGAGGTTTGATCAAAATAAATTTTTAAAATTACCCATATGTATCTTTCTTTTTGGTGTTTTGTCAAAGTTACATTAACACTTATGGTTTTTGCAAACTCAACAAAATGACTAGAATTCGAAATTTTGAAGCCCTGTCAACTATACAACTTTTTTTTTCGACATGCATATCAATATTTGATAGACATAAGAGCATTGATTGGATTTATTTTACTTTTGAAAATCTATTGCAACGTTTCATATTAGCTTTTTATTTATCTTAACCTTGTAAGGAAATAATCAATAAAGGAGGAGCTTATGTTGCATGGTCATAAAGATAATTTTTTATATAATATTTTAAAATAAATTTATATCGTGCCCGTGTATCGCACAGGACATCAACTAGTTACCGGTGAGCCTCGCTAGCACTTACAAAGGTTAGGCATTTTTGTAAGTACTAGTGTTGTAAGTTTTGTCTTCCTACTCTCTCCTTCCCCATTCCTTATGTCTTCCGTATATATTATCTATAAAATAAATAAATAAATAAATAAAAGCTTTGAGTTCTTATTTTATTCAAAGACAAATGTACCCTTTTCGAAGCTAGCTAATTACGTGATTGCCAATATTTGTTTGTTCTAGAAGGGTAATTTTTGTATCTTTCCGTGTTCATTTTGGAAGTCATTTTCGAAAACTACTTATGATATGAGCATTTAATACATGAAGCCAATAATAGAGCTCGGGGTTTGTCGAAAATTAGGAACATTTATGATGCGGAGATGGTGATAAAGAGGGGCTCTCCAATAAAATTCAAGATTAGGTTCTTCAATTTTGAGTTTCTTACTAAATTGTGTTTTACACTTTTTTTTGAAAAATGCTAGAGATACAAACTTTTTTACAAAAACTTTTACAAACTGCTGATGTAGTGAATGATTATTAGTAAATAGAAAAAATGATGTTATTGGTAGAATCAGATAATAATCAATAAGTAGTTGGCCACAACAACAATTTGTAAAAATATTGTAGAATAGGGTTAAGTAATTGTTGTTATTTTTTGAAATACGTCATAGCTAAGAATATAATCCGGGTGCTCTTAGTGCATCTGTTAATAGACTATTTTAGAAAAGTTTTAATCCAATTTTTATAGAAAATATAAAAAGTTGTCAAAAAAATCATTTTTTTTTTTATAAAAAATTTCTAAAAATATTTCCTACACTAATGCACTTTAAGGAATTTGTTAATTTTTCCCTATTATTAATTATTACATTGTTGAAAGAGGTCTGTTTCATTATTTTGGTAAATTAGGATGGAGTTTCAAGGTATAGTCAACACTGAAACAATGTAATCATGGAAAAGATGGTGTTTTTGCGTGAATATGAACGAAACAACAAGACCTATCAAAAAAAAAAAAAAAAAAACGAAACAACAAGAGGAATCTCATGGTTTATATATATAGTCCACCCCAACTTTGACGTTTTTGATAGCCACGTTATGCATGCGTTTGGATGAGGTGTTTTGCTTAATTCGTGCGTTTTAAGTTTTTTTAGTGGGTCTCATGGATACTGTTCACGAATCACTAAGAACTGAAAAACATGTATACCCATACATTTCTGGGTCTCACAGCACTATTCACACATTTAAAAATTATTTTGTTACAGTGTTTTCATCATTAAATTTTTAATTTTCAGCAAATAAGTAGTATCCAAACAGATACAAGGCAACTTAAATAAAAGCTTTTTTTTATAATAAAAAAAGACAAAGAAAAATTCAATAGTGGAAGAGCGGAAATTTAAACCATTACATTTTTGTTTGAAATACAGAAAGTGTCAATTAAGCTATCAAACTCTTGGCGAAAACCCTTTTTTTTTTTTGAGAACTTGGTGACAACTTAAATGAAAGTTATTTCTCAAAAAAAAAAAAGAATAAAGAAAGCTAAAGCGTAAGTGACTTGGTTGATGTGTTTAAAGTTTGGGATAATTGCACTTTATCACTCTAAATTATACCATAATTACACTTTGCACTCTAAACTTTCAGAATTCACGATTAGCATCTTAAACTATGACCTATGTTACACTTTGCACAGTGCCGTTAAATTATACTATTATCTTGGATGAAAAACCAAAGTTTAGGGTGCAAAGTGTAATTGAGAGTATAGTTTATGGTGATAAAGTGTAATTTTTAATATGTTTGTAAAGTATTGAGAAGATAGACAATTAGGTTTTTTCGTGTGATGTCATCCAAGGAAATGACAGAATTGACAGCGAGGTGCAAAATGTAACATGAGTTATAGTTTAAGGTACTAATCGTGTATTCTGAAAGTTTAGAATGTAAAGTGTAATTTGAAGTATAGTTTAGGACAATAAAGTGAATTTTTTTTTTCTTAGAGTTGTGGAATCTTATTTCAAACGGTTCAATATATTTTGCCGCAAAGCATGTTTTCGTCTCCCTCTTTCTCTCTCCCCACTCTCAACATTAATTGGAAGTTGGAATTTGATTTGCTGTGGGGAAAAATTTTCAAGAATACAACTTTCATTGACTTTTGAAAAACTAATTGATGCTCTTATATACGTAGGCCTGCTTTTGAATGTTCCTGTAGACTATAAGGTATATGGATAATTATAGCTCTCTCCCAAATTGATATTTGGTGATAGATATATATATCAAACAGAAAGTGAACCGAAAACTCAAAGCAATTTTATCCCCACTCCCTTAAATGATTCAATGACTCCCAGACCATACTTCTTTGATTCTTTCCTTCAACCACAGTTCACACCTAAAAAAAACACACAAAACCAGAAACAAAAACAAAGTTTTTCTTTAGAAGAGCACGATAGCATTAGGTCAGCAAGGGATCTCATTAACTACACCAATCATACAGTTACAGAGGGCCGCACTCTGTACAGTTCCTCAGCAGTGGGACAACCTTTGGCGTAAGACGCATGCAGTTCCATCTATCTATGATTCTATATATAAAGTTTTATTTTTTCCTTGCTGAAATGTTTGATCTATATAAAATATATTTTCATGAATATATATATATATATATATGTGTGTGTGTGTATATATTAAGAACAAAATGGAAGAGAGGGAGTACTTAAAAATTAAAATAGAATATTATAATTTTCCTTTTTTCTCAAAAATAAAACAAAAATTACAAGAAAATAATGTTTTTACTTCCATAGGAAGAAAACTTAGCTTTTCTTTTTCTTTTTCTTTTTCTTTTTTTTGAGGAAGACTTAGCCAACTTTTTTTTTTTTTGAGAAGGAACTTAGCCAACTTGATATCAAAGCTAGATGTGAGTATATATGGTATTACAGTTATATTGCAATTAAAATGTGAAATGAATCATGACAAATTATTAAAATATATATATATATATATATGTTGTGTAACATGTGTATATTTGCAAGATAAATTATAATAGTATATTAACGTGTTACATGACAATATGACATATCGCCTAATTCGTACAGGCAAAAGTGAATTAGGAAAGGTGGAAAGAAAAGTTAGTCTTGACTGAGGCCAATGATGGCCAACTTAAGGGGTCCACACCTTTTCGTTTTTGAAACTTTGAACTTCTCTTTTCCAAGAGAGTTACGATGAAAATTTTGACTTGAGAATTGAGATCAAAATTGAATATAATCATACTTACTTTCTTAGAATAAGTGAATCCTTAAAATGTGTACATAAACAACCAAGCCAATAACAATAAAAATTATAAACAATAGCAACCAAATTTTAGTTCTAAAATAGAAGACCCTCTTCAAAAGAGCTATGCTGGTGCCACAATTTGTGTCATTATTCGTTCATGTAGTGAGTTGTGATTGGTGGAAGAGAGTATTAGTCATGATTTATTGGTGATTTCGAATACAGTTGTAGGCATATAGAATTACCTCTTTCTCACATGTTTTTCGTAGGTTTGAAGTATCAAATGTTGGGAGTAATAGAAATAAATTGGCATATTTGTTAGCAAAATATTTTTAGAGTATTGAGTACTATATTACTTGAATTGAAGAGAATTATTATTTTTTAGAACTTGCTCTCTCAAATTATATAATTTGATAATTTCTTTTCGTTAATTTGAATCAAATTTCAGTCTTCCTGTAAAAAAAAGAAAAAAAAAAAAAGTATTTCAAAAAACACCAAACAAGCACCAATACTAATGTGAATGAGATCAAAGTTGTGTAACTTATATACCAATTTACTTTTATTAAAAAATATATAGAGGGTTCAAAAAAGTCAGTCTCTAAGCCGACCCATCACCCATGTCGGCTCGAAGAGATGACTCTCTCTCTCGACACAGCTCACGTGCGTAAGCAATGCCATTTATTATTTATATATTTTATAGTATGGATATTAATTGCAAAATATATATATATATATATATATTGCATGCATGAGTCGCATGACGTCGATGACGATCTCTCCCTGTACGATCCTATATTTGCTTTGTGCATAATTAATTAATTAATTTAATTTTGTTGGTTAATTTTAATTAATTGCGACTTTCCCAAGACTTAAACACTATACGTGTCTTCGTATAACACACTCCAAAAGTGGGCACACCATCGAAAAACCACTCTCCTTAGCAATCTGACACTTCATATGATCTGACGTCTCATATGTCTGTTCATTTCTGATCAAATTTAAAACATGTCCTTCACGTTATTGACGTGTTTAGAATCCAACATCCATCTTATCAAAAAGAAAAAAAATAAAAAAAATCCAACGTCCATGCTATTTTTGTTTTACTAGTATTTAATTATTCGTACAGGGTATGCTTTTTTAATGTCTTGTTTTCGTTAGGAAATTGCTCAATAATCACTGAGTTTGGCTTGAATTCAAAGCATTTGTTTGGAATTCTGGATTATTGAAAATGACATTATTGGACAGTTGTCAATCATTAGCACTATGCATATGTTTTTTTTTTTTTTTTTTGAATTGAGCACTATGCATATTTTAAGCTTAAGTCAAATTAGATGTTTGATTGAGATTAGATGATTATAAGTTTACTTTTTTGCCTTTTTAGGTTTTATTTACATTTTTATATTTCACTTTTTCGGGTGGTTATAGTAACATAAAAAAATTACACAACTTTTTATCATAATTTTGACGTAGTAGGTTATAAATAATTTTCTATCATTTATTTATGGACCCATTACTTTTTCTTTACCATCACATTATGTCACGTCACAGTTTTAGCAAAGAAGTTATGTAATTTTTTGTGTAACTAAACTTTTCCCACTTGTTTTCGCTTTTTTAAGTACAAGTGCATTTTAGCACATTTTTAACAAAAGCTAAATAAGCTATTCCATTTGGGAATAGATTATCTAACTTTTTGTTAAAAGTTTTTTTATACTAAAATTAAGATAAATAAAGCTAAAAGCTGAATGAATTAAGTAGGGGACTTACGTGAAAATAGTAGGGAAAAAAAAAAGTTAACTTATAGTCAAGACCCAAACGCTCACTAAAAATGAATATGTGATTGCAATTCTGAATAAGTTCATATATTAATTAGTGGATTAATTATTGAATTTGGCTTAATTCGAAACAAATATTAAAAAAAAAAATTGACAATTCAATAGTTTGGGACGGAAGATTTGAATCTTGGACTTCTATATGTATTAGAAACACTAGAAAATATATGTTAAGCTAGCATTTGACTGCAATTCTGAATTATATAAAGAAATTACCACCTTGGACAAGTGTCAATCATTAGCACTATGCACATTTCTTAACTACGGGCAAAGTAGGTTATGCCTTTGCTTATTATACTTCATAGACGCAGTAAAAGACTAATCACTAATTTTAATTACATTTTTTTTATCAGGTGAATTCATCGTGTGAAGACATTATTGGTTCACAAATTCATATGTAAAAAACTATCTCGTACTCTCATCCACTTTATCTAGGTGTCACATGGTCAAACATTATAATATTCATCTACTAAGATTTTCCCCCTAGCTAGGTACATATTTCAGTAACAACTAGATAATTCTTGACCTAACCCCGCACTTTTTGCCTTGCTTGCATTCCCTTCACACCCCTATAATTTTTATATTCCTTCATTGTTGTTATCAAAGCTTATTAGAATCTAGAATAACATTTCCTACAGGCTACATATAACTTATATGTAGGCAATAAGAGCAAGAGTGTATAACTATATTATATAGCTAAGCTTTTGATTAAACATAATCATAGTCTAATGTAATAATGTCCCCTAGGTTGGTATCACAGAGACACCCAAACTGGAATGTGACAAATCTAAGTAGCCCATAATGGGAAATTGTGGATTAAGAATTCGAATTTATATACTTTAATTACGAATTGCTTACAGCTCTTGCTCAATTAGGTAATTGCTTGTCCAAAATTAGGATTTGGGTTACCCAAAAAAATTGTCTACGTGTTACTGTTAGCGTTGACCTGCCGAAACATATTAATTTGGTAGATAATCTAAAAAAACAAAAACAAAAACAAACAAAAAAAAATGTTGTTCGTTTCCGTTGTGAGCTGGTTGATTGCTCCAACAAACTTTGAATAATTACGTGGGCCTTTTGCCATTTTTATTATAATAAGCATTCCCATGCATAATTTTTTTTTTTCTTTTTATTCTTTCACTACTGTATAATTGAGATTATCAAACATTCAAACCCATCCATTTTTGTATAGAGAAGAAATAACACCTGGCCCCTATCAGACATCAAGAACGTTCCCAAACTAGGTTTTTCTAATTAACCTATTATTTAAAAAAAAAAATCCTAATTCACCTTGTGTTCAGCGTAAGCAATTTGGGACACATACATAATTACATATAGAAAAATTTGGGACACGTAGGGATTTTTTTTTTTTTTTTTAATAATTTTATGGGAATGGTATTGACATGAGCCTAGATTCACGATATTTGAATATGACTACAGTTGATAAGTTCAAAACGTGGAAGTTTTTGATAGGTTTTTTCTTTTGGTTGCTTCGCATGCAGATAAGTTCAAATGTTCAATCCATTTCTTACACATTGATAGCTGATGTTGGATCAAATATTAGTGCGTTAACAGCAAGGGCATACTCAGGGAAGTTAATCATAGTTGTCAGATTTTTGGATGCATGATTTGGCCTCTAAATGGCAAGCAGCCATTGCATGAAACAACATTTTATTAATGCTATCTGCGAAAAATTCTTGTAGACAAGTGCACAAATTTCATACACAGTTTTAGTTCCCCCTCCGGAAAACAATGATACGTATGAAATTTTCACAAATTTGAAGTAATAATGTTAGGGGGTTGTTTCTTTCACACAACACTGTGATTTTATAACAAAAAACGTGGGTTTAACTCATGTTATTGGTCTATTATAATACATTTATGCTGTGTGAAAGAGAATTTTCTCACAACGTTAATTTGCATAAATGTAATGCTAATGATCCTACAAATTTTACTACATAGATGACAGAGCTTACAAACTTATGTTTCATCAATCACCAAAAAATTAAAAAAACATTCATTAATTAGGTAGTTGAACTTAAAGCCTGTTAATCACATTTATTGTCACGTCGGTTTGCAAGTTTTATATAGTAAAAGTTTTTGTAGTACCTTTTGCATTATCCATTTACATAGATTTTTAGCCAGCAATTTCATTTATTTACTGGAAATAAACAAATTATAATTACCAAAACAAAGGACATAAGCAAATTGACAATGGAAAGACCAGCTTATTAGAATATAATGGCATTCGTGGGAGTAGATTGAACATATAGCCTGGCCTAGTTTCAAAATAACCCAAGCTTGGAGCCACCTGTACTCAATTTCCAAACAATGATATTCCCGCAGGAACCCTTACGACCGATTGATGAACATCAAAAAGACAAAAACCATAATAACATAATGTAAATGTAAATTGCTTCAGGAAATGTCTAGTATTAAAATAATGAAAGACAATAAGAAATTGTCAAAAATCATAATTACTGAATGAGGTTATTTCAAGTTTCAAATATGATCCTTTCTACTTTTGAGTTGAAAATCCATATCTACATCTATGAAGCCATTTCTTTGTCCATAAACAATTCTTCATTATGTGTAGACTATTCTCCACGAGCGTACCTATAGTTTCATATAACATGTTCCAACTTTGGCACCCAACCTAAATTTTCAATAAAATCTGTTTTTCCTGGACAGTTCCTTCCTATTGATCAATTAATAAAGTTACTGGCCTTTGTCCATAAACAATTCTTCATTATGTGTAGACTATTCTCCATGAGCGTACCTATAGTTTCATATAACATGTTCCAACTTTGGCAGCCAACCTAAATTTTCAATAAAATCTGTTTTTCCTGGACAGTTCCTTCCTATTGATCAATTAATAAAGTTACTGGTCTGCACGCCATCGATTATGACTTAACACCTCCCATAATATGTCCATCGCGTCTCCATTACAGATTTATTATGCAAATTTACACATGTTCGTTCCTCTTTCCCTATGACTTCCTCATTCTCTATGTTGCAAGAAATTTTTATTTTTATTTTTACTGGTAAGTTACACACACAGCTAATATTCAAGAACTGCAGAGGAAACTTACCAGGGGAGGAGGCCAGTTGAACTAGAACTCATTAGCCAAGTTGCAAGAAATGTCTACATTGCTTCATTGCCAATTACTGCCCACAATATGATCTTTTCATCATAAGGGCATAACAAAAGGCTGAGACAAGATTTTAAAAAATATGGATGATGTCAAAATTTTCATGGTCATTAGAAAAGTTTCATCCAGAGCTCCCCATATGCGATTTTTTCCAGCAATATGATCTTTTCATTGCCAATTACTGCCCACAATATGATCTTTTCATCATAAGGGCATAACAAAAGGCTGAGACAAGATTTTAAAAAATACGGATGATGTCAAAATTTTCATGTTCATTAGCAAAGTTTCATCTAGAGCTCCCCATATGTGATTTTTTACAGCAAAATCCCAACTGAACTGATCATATGTTTATCAACTGAAAATACAAAGGAATATGTCCAATTTGATTTTGCATTAAGATAACATTTGCTCTATAAACAAAATTAAAGAAGATTTAGTTGTGGATCTAAATGAAAGAAGATAGCTTGGGCTCCAAATTAGTAGGTCACAAACATCCCTGTAAAGAACACACAATTTCAATAGCAACAGCCTAACTAATGATATGTTCAAGTTTAATCAACTGAAAATTTGAAAATACAAAGGAATATTTTGAGTTTGACTTTGCATTAAGATAAATTTTTGGTATAAAAACAAATTTAAAGAAGATTTAGTATTGGCCCTTAAATAGTTGGCTAGTTTCTTGTATTACTTATGTTTGTTTTCTTTTATTAGCTAGCTGAACTCACCCGAGAAACTAGTAGACAATGAAAGAAAACCGAGCATGACTTTGTTATCTGACAACAGTGAACTAATACAATTGGTGTAACATTCTGCAAATTTTGCATTGCATGTGAATTGAACTAAGTATCAATTCAAGAATTGTTGAATCAAATGCTCAAAGGAAAAGGAAAAAAGAGTACCACGATCGGGTAGGGGTCCACCCATCAAACATTTGATGAAACAGAAGAGATCTTATCCAGAATCTGATCGTGTAAGTTGCCATTAGTCACAAGGATTCCACCTGAAGGATATATAATCCTCCGTCCATCTTTATCTGCAGCAAGATCAACTTGGCTCCCTTTCCAGTCAGTAACCTGATTTTTATTCAAATTTATTTATGTCATCAATATATATATATATATATATATTTTTTTTTTTTGATAGGTAAAAAATTAATAAAATCCTCCTTTATATTGAATTTCTAGATCTTTGTAATTTTAGATGTTAATTGTTTGGTGGGGCTCTTTTTTTAATAAAATTATATTACATGCAATATATATATATATATACACACACACACACACAAATGCGCACACACACCTATGTGCAACATTTGTCTTCTCACTTCATCTACTCTGTTAGACATGATTACACATTTCTTCCTAAATTAAGTTCCATTAAACTTTTCATATATATAGTTTGAAAACACTATAAATGCAAGAATAACAATGACATTGATGAAAAGAATTCTATTAGCAAATGTTATTATTATTATTTTTTTTGGGGTTCAAAAGTTTGATCAGTTTAGCTTGTTTACGGTTTGAAAAGGAGTATTGCATACCTTTCCCCCTGCTTCGAGCACACATATTATGCCAACAGCATGATCCCAAATCTAAATGTAGATAAGATCAGGAACTAAGTCATACAACCACAATATTTGCAAGAAATTGAGATCTAGAAATCAATGTGATACCTTAATGCTTGTTTGAACTTTTGCTTGATGGATATAAACAGCAGCCCTACCTGAAGCCACCATTAAATACTTGCATAAGCTGCATAAACCAAAAAGAATGTGTGACATACAAGTTAAAAAAATTCATAAATCCATTAACAGGATGATGTGACGATTCATATTTGATAGGCAGAGCAGAAGTTAAATAGCATACATGGAACAGATTAAGAAATTATATGCCACAAGTTTTATTGAGATATCTGAACGAAAAATCAAAACAGTAGGTCCTTATGACACTGAAAAGTTGTAAATTAACTCGCAAGAAGTGTATACAAGCCTGCTTTCTGCCAAGTCAGGAGCTAATTATCAGGGAGCACCTCAGATTTCAAGTTTAAAAACCAAGAGTAGAAAATACAATTTTTGTTGCATATGCTTTTACTCTACTAAAGAATGCCAATGGCTTAGGCACTGGCATGTTGAGTGAAACTTAAATTCTTATGGAATTGAAGGCTGGCATTTTATTCCTTAGAAAGAGCAGTTGAGGATCCTAAGTAAAGAGCTCATTACTACAGAACAAAGTACTTAAAGCTCTTATGGTCTTGTTTTGGTACTTTCTTAGCACCAAAACAAGATTAGGAAAAGAGAGAAAAAAATCTAAAATGGTCACTGAAAATAGCAGTCAATTACCCAGTATTCACACCTGGAAACGTAGAATAATTCGATTTATGCTCTTAAAGAACTCTTTAGTTAGCAATATAACCAATGATAGGGCCAATTTGGGAATTTTGCGAAATTTTTGAGAATTTTAGTTGTGTCCCTAGTTTTATTGAGGGATTATTTCAGATTTTCCAAGTTGGGACACCATCTATATCAAGAGTTTACAAACATTTATTTTCAGGTTTTTATTGTTTCAGATTTTTTCTTTTTTCTTTTTTCATTTTAGATATCAGTTGACATTTTAAATTTGGAATTTGGGTTTTATGAGTGAGAGTTGTTGGGATGTAATTTTGTCCTGTTGTAATTCTTGAATCTACTGAAAAGGCTCTAGGAATGGTTTAAGGCATTGAACTTTGAATGAAACTTTTCTTTAAATTGGTGGTGATTCCAAACCCCTATAGGTGGTGAAGCCTAGGGTTTTGTATTCTGCCTCTTATTTTCCTTTTCTTTTTTAAAATACATTCTGCATTGAACACAAAACAGAGTAAGGTAAAAGGCTGACCATTGAATAAGTGAGCTAAAAGGAACTAGACAAAGACAAGACTTAAAAGATTACAAAAGTAAAGGAAGACAGAAACAAAACAACCTGTATTTGTTGAAGCACGCTATTGTCAGTATTTCTTTTAAGCCTTTCTTCAAATGAAGTAGAGAATCTTAAATTAGAAAGTTATAATAATCCTTAGAGGAACAAATTTTAATAGATGCATTGGTGAGAATGAAAATTACAAAAAACCAATCAGTATTTCAGTGAAAGCAAGGAAATATATATGAGAAACAGTTACAAAAAGCTAGAATTAGTTCCAGCATAAAATAAAAAAATCAACACTAGGGCAGTTTGGATGCATAGAGGGAAGAGAAAAGGATGCGTGGAGAGAAGACATGAGTGCATGAAAAAGGAACCATAATTTATCAAACAAAAGAAAAACAAGAAAGAGTTTCAAATTAGTCATCAAGCATAAAGCAAAGAATAGCATCAACATATGGAATGAAAGACTTTAACCAGGACGATTCAATAGAAAAATTAAAGAACAAGAAAATAAAGAAAGAGAACCTAGAAGTTGGGACCTAAGCTTGTTTGGAGTCAACACCAAGCATTAGAAACCTCTAAGAGTCAACACCTAAGGTTGACTGGAGTTGACAATAGACCATGGAGAACAATTTTAATAGAGATTTTATTTGTCAGAATATTCCCCCTTTCATAGGAGTACAATACTTTGCTCATATGGGAGTGCTAAATCCTAATTCTAATTGACATAGGAAAACTCTAATTGGCTTATATTATTAAATACCCTTGACGTTAAATAAAAATACTAATTAAGTACTAGGACCTAAAATAAAAAATACAGTTGACTCACAAAATAAAATAAAACTAAATAAAAATAATATTTTTCTTGCACTTCCTGCATCAACCTCTAATTCAAATTCTACATAGGCAACTTAACACTGCAAAACCAAACTTTGGTTATGCAAACACAAGAAATAATCCTCCTATAAACAAAGGCAGCAAATTAAGTCCAATACATGCATGTGTATGTACAGTAGATGTTTTGTTTTGGATCTATGCATTGGTTGATGTTGGCAGATAGAAGAACTCTGGCAATGAGTTAGCACCTTCTCGCAACAAATTAGCAATCAGGATTTCAAGTAGAAGCAGGTAAGTAGGAAGATATAGTTTTACTATTAATGAAACAAATACAAACCTTCCACAACATGTGGGCAAAAGAAGAATTTGATTATTCCCAGCACTGTCTGCAATTGTTGCGGCGCTGAATGTTGTTGACAGGGGAAATGAGTCCGATGATTGACTATCTGGAGCACAAAAGCGTGCCTCATGTATTAAGCAACATCCATCTACAAAGCATCTGGTCCAACCATTAATCATTTTGGTTGTGGCATACAGCATATCTGATAACCTCTTTGTCCATACTCTACAACCAATATGAGCAATCATTATGATACCTGACCCAGCTAAGTTTTTTCTATTTTCCTGGACCTCAGTTGTAGATTCATTGGAAGAATCATACTGCCAGTTAGGGCAACCCATAACACCTAGTACAATCTCTCCTTCAACTACAAGAGCCAAACCTACCTGAAAAAATTAGGGAGTTCCTTGAGCAAAAATCAAGATATTAAGAAGGATACCCTTATAGGGAAAACAACGTACAATTTCCATAAAATGAATATATATCTTTGAAGAATATATTTTGGAACTTTTCTGTATAAATTATAAAAAATCTGTTCAATGTTGTTTATTTGAGACTAGCAGCCCAAATGTTCAATTCCTTCTCTCCTGAAACAGAGAATCAATGAAACAACCATTATAGATAATAGACTGCATATAGAAGTGTTTTCTTAACCTTGTCATCATACAAAACATGCAATTACCATTTTTTTAGTTTCGGAAATAGAAGTGTTTCTTGGTGAAAGTATCAATCAGCATCTACTTGATCATAGAAACCCACTTCATAGCTACCATTGATGTCCAAGAAGATGACACAAACTACCAATACCACAACAACTGAGGATCACACATCCAACCCATTACAAGCATTAATTACGGAAAAGAGTTTTTATTGTCACTGTTCTTGTATCCAAAACCCATTTATTCAAAAGAAAAAAGTTTTATTAAAAAAAAAAAAAAAAAAAAACACAACAACAACTATAAAAGAAACTATGCTATATTTAATTACAAATGTTATAAGTTCACTATCTATCTTACTTTTTAAATGTAAAGCACTCATAGTTCTTGAAGGATTAAATTTCAAACTTTAGTCTTGAAATGATATAAGCTATTATATCAACAAGTGGATTCTATTCTATCCACCAGCTGAACAGAATTCAAAACTTCATTCTCATGCACATCTCTTATTATAACTTCTGATTTAAATTCAACTTAGTTTTACTCATGGTTTTAAAGACCCTATTGGACTAGTTAGTCTGACTGGATCAACCACTAAGCGCGATCTATACTGGTCCAGTTCACATTCAAAAACCAGAAAAGGTCAAAAACTGATCAACTGGCGGTTCAACTGCCGAAACTGCAAACCAAAATTAGTTTGGACCAATCCTGACTTTCTTTTAATGTGTTTGGATGAGCTTATCTTCATCAAATTATTTTGTTTATTATGTAAGAGTACAGTTGTACCTTGAAAAAAGTGATGCTTTACATTCCATTTTAAGATGGAAATGAACTGACCCAAACAGATGCAAGCAAATATTTCACAAACTTTAGAGCAACCTTTCTAAATTAGAAAGACTTACCACATATAAGGCCTCACTTCCTTTTAGAAATCCTCGTGTGCCATCTATGGGATCAAGTACCTGCATTGAGTTAACACCTCAATAGAAGTAAATAAAGTAAAAATCCAACCAAAAAGCATATTATGAAACCAAAAAGCATATTATGAAGTCAAAAACTATGAAATTAATTAACACCTAAAAGGCCATAAAAGAGACAAAACTGAGAACCCCTTTCTGATAAGAAGCAGAAGGTACCCTTAACCCACACTCGTAGATCATATCATCATACAAGTTGCAAGTCAAGGAGTCCACAGATATATACCAACTAACACAAGCATGCAGGGTGAGTGATCATCCCAAACAGTATAAGAACTCGATAAACCAACCCAATATGTGGCTGGCTTGGTTCCAAAGGTAAAAGCTTTCTTCCCTCCTCTGTCAATTGCCTTAAGCACATCATCATGTGTCCATGGCTTATCTTGAGCACTTGCTTGACGAGTTACTGCCTTTACCACAGGATCTTCTAGATTATTTGAACGTACAAAGGCAGAGTCCTCTTCAGCCACCAAGGGAATAGAAGGGAACAGTTTTCCCAATTCTGTCACCATAATCACAAAAGGCAAATCAGTCATGCTTGGATTATAGACAAAGAATTTTAAGATATCAACAAGTAAAAAATTTCTTTGACTTGGAGACTGCTTATTAGACAATCATATTATTCTTTTCTTATTTATACATTGTTTGATGAGCATTACAAATAGCACAATTTATGGTTATGTCACTCTCCAGTGTAAATCGCACGAAACTCTAAGACTTGTGATATGAGACAAGGTGATGCCTAACTTAAGCAATATGCCCCTGTTTCTTCTCTCAGGGCTCTTTGTGCTTACGTTTATTGCTAAATCCAGAGTCATAAGATGACAGGCTTAATATTATCATAGGGTCTGGTCTGTTGACTCTGTTCAGAATAACATTGCAATAATGACGCACTGAAGCAAAATTTGCAATATTTGATAAATTCCCTTGTCCAAATGTGCATCAAATGGTACCATCACGAATACCCATCAATAAGAAATCACGATCACGAGTCAACATGTTTAACAGTCAAAGTGCAGGTTCAATTAGCTGTCATG
Source organism: Quercus ilex subsp. ballota (assembly GCA_032727855.1). Taxonomy (NCBI): domain Eukaryota; kingdom Viridiplantae; phylum Streptophyta; class Magnoliopsida; order Fagales; family Fagaceae; genus Quercus; species Quercus ilex. The sequence goes on from CM064912.1 coordinate 86,887,952, forward strand.
GAGTAATTTCATGGACATGAAGATTAATCCACGCATATCATATGTAGGAAATTTTACCTCTTTCCATTTTGCCCACAAGTGCTCCAGCATTGACAATAAAAAAAATTTTAAATTCCAATTTTAAAACTAAGGTGATTACAAAATACCTTTTTTTTTTTTTGGGTATTGATAATGTAGAATTTAATCCCTATGGTGTCCACTCCATGATGATTGATCTTATCATCAGGTTAAGACACCAATTCTTGTATTCACACAAAACCATTCATGCAAGGACACCCAAAAAAAAATCAATGGTCTCTTCATATAATGTATCATAAATAAAATTTTCAATTAATAACAAGTATAAACAAACAAAAAGTCATAAGCAATGAGCATTTTCAGATAGCTACCCAAACTGACTAGAGCCTGCACCCCAAAATCTGCAACCGTGACCGGAGTCTGATCATTCTTTTCAACAATCCGTCCATCACTCGAAAACAAAGATGATTTGACCTAAAAAAATTATAAATTACAATTTAATGAACATAAATATAATCAATTAAAGAATAAGAAAAATAATAAAACCACAAAGTATTGTTTGGTTCCCTAGAAAGTGTTAGAAAGAAAACAAAAAGTCTAATTCTCACGTCGTTGTGCAGAGCTTTTGAAATCTTTGATCCACATAATTTAAAATTTTTAAAAATAACAACAATAACAATAACAAACACACACACAGCATCATATGGACCAGCATTTTTTCACAATAGAGTTCTTGCTTCCAAAAACCAATAATTTGCATTGTAGAAAAACAAGAAACAAGACGCGATAGAAGCAGCAGCAAATAGCGATTCAGAATGTTGCAACTTGTTTTTCCTTTCTGGCATTTTCTCAGTAACCAAACGGGCAATTAAGGAAGAGAGTAGAGAATGGAAATTACGTGGACACAAAGATGACAAGCTCTCTCAACTACGTCCACGGCAGCTTCGAGCTCTCTGTAATACTTCGCTTCCTGAATCGGAAATGGCAGACTCGCCCTGCAAAATTCACCAAACTATTCAAATTTTTGTTTTTCATATTTCTTTTACAGAAAACAAATAAGTACTAGGACTAGGAGTTAGCATAGTAAAGCAGAAGCTATATATGTATGTATGTGAGGGGAGGAATAGAGTGCGGAGACCTTACAGTAAAGAGTCGTGCGCGACTGAGTGGAGAGGTAGTAGTGGTAGTGGATCTGGAACGATGGTGTTGATGATGAGTGTGGATGAATCGGACGGCGGGGAATGGAGAAGCGTAGTGGAGGAGATTCATGGATGGAGTTTTAACGGTGGAGATTCATGTAGGTGCTTGCTTTGGTTTGGAGTGTTTGTGGAGTCGAGAAGAGCGGAAGGGGGAGGGGGGAGGAAATCTTAACGGTCTTTTTGGGCGCGCTGCTTGGTTGGTTGGTTGGTGAGATTGGAAGTTATGCTAAATGTCACACGTGTGGGATGAGGCTCAGCTATTTAACTAAAGGCTATGTTTGGTCAAAGGGAAGAGGAGAAAAGAAAATGTGTTTTTTTTTAAAAAAAAAATTTAAGAGAGTTTTAACTTATGGTGTTCGTTTCTAATAATATTTTTTATCATCAAACTAAGATACTATAGACTTTATTAATTGAGCTAACTGAAACCCATAAAAAAAAATATGTATTTGAATGTAAAAGAGATGAGAAATGAAAGAAATGCAATGTATTTTACAATTTTATTCTTTTAATTTATAAAGAAATAACTATATAAATGTAATTTGACACAAAGAGTCAAAACTTTTTAGGGTGTAAGAGTAATTTTATGGATTCGGGGGGAAAGTTAAAAATAAAAAATTGGTGGGATCTATAGAAATCTTTTCTCCCTTTTATTCTCTTCTAACTAAACAAATGACAATGGCCAATGTGTCTTTTCTCTTCCCTTCTCCCCATATTTCATGTGAACGACTTATTTTGGATGTTGAAATATAACACTTCATTGAACTCTTTAGAAATTGAAGACAACCATCAAAATCTATGTAATTTAATTGTCATTTTTTATTAATATTTTAAATGGAGGATTAAAAAAAGTAACAAATTAGAACTTAACCCAATTAATGAAGCCACGTTCTATTTGGTGATTTAATACGGAATGAAAGGCTAATGTGTCACATTTCAAAATCAATAGAATTTTTTTGACGAGAGAAAAGGGGGGTGGGGGTGATCATGTGTGACTCACTCCTTTGGGCGTGACCATAGAGGTGGCCTAGTGGTAAGGATCCCGCACGCATGTGCAATGATCTCTCGTTCAAACCCTGGCAAGTACTAGGAATGGGAGGTGGGAGCACTCATGCGTTGCGCCTTACTGTTAGCTCATATTATTGTTGAGTTGGATGCTCTTGTGGTGGTGGTATTTTTTTTTTTTTTCTTCAGTTAATATTCATCCTATGTTGTTGGGTTTGGTTGATGACTGCATATCGCTGTTGCGAAGCATACCTAATTCTCAAGTCTCTTCTAAAAAAAAAAAAACTCTCAAAGTTCACCATGTTTTTAAAGTAGAAAATAGAAGTGTTGATGCCTTGGCTAGTTTGGGGTAATCTTAAATTGAGGATTTTGTTATCTTTTTACCCTAGACTTTATTAGGGGTGTTTTGTAATGGATAGTGTTGGTGCAAATACAATGATAATAGAAATAATACAAAGAGAAACTGAATAGTACGCTGAATATTATTAATTTAAAGAGAGAAATTACACAACACTATTTGGACTGAGGCGCGGCACTCGCTCTCTTTAAGAAGATTCAAGCCCTTGGTTGGCTAAACTTTGTAATCGGTGCAGACCTTCTCTGACTTGTCTCCCCCAGGATACAACAGCCCAACAAGTGTCGTATGGCTAGAACAACTTCTGCACAAAGTGTTCAAGCCCAAATCTCCACCAGAAAAGAACACCCTTCTTTGACAAGAATCTCTCTATTTTTTGTGTATATTGTATTTGCAGTAACTTGGATTGAGTCTGAATGAGACTATTTATAGGCTCAATGGGCCTCATGAAATTATTACCCAATTTATTCTGATTAATTAGGTCCATTATTCTGATGTAGTGGGTGTTACAAGATTAATTGTTGAATATTAATCTGATGGGCTGGAGTTACACAATTAATGGTCTGATAAGGAGTTTCTGAAGAATGAAAAGGCCCAAACGGATAGTCCATTAAGTGGGTTAATGGCTCTTTATTTTCCATAGTAAAAATAGAGTATTAATTCGGGCCATTTACTCACCAACGGATATGGTAATTGCTCTGAATGGGCTGTCAAGTAGGAGGATCCAAGAGGCTGATTCATTTCCAATTTTGATACCTCCACTCTTCACCTCCCCCTTGGCACGTATCTAGCCCAATATCTGAGTCAATACATTTTAGCTCATTAATCACCACAATTAAAAAGAATAAAATAGTCTCTCTCCTTTTCAATGTGGGATTAATCATTTTCACTAACTCCTCATCTTCCATATTCACTCTCACATCTTTACATTTATGTTATTACATTTATTCATTTTATTTATTTAATATTAAAATGCTCCAACAGATAATTCTGCAGTATCTTGCACTTGCCTCTTTTTTGCTATTTAGGCTGCTTTATATACATCCCTTTTTTACCCCCAAAAAAAAAAAGTAATATCTAATTGAGAGAAAATTTAATGGATGCCTTAAGGGCATTGGTTTAGTAAATATATTTAGAAACTTTTTATGCGAAAATAAAAAAGCAACTGGGTGTTTTGGCATTTTTTATTTTTCATAAAAATTGTATTAAAGCTTTCTTAAAATAATCCATTAACAAAAATCCTAAGGACACCCGTTAATTGGGAGAAATTATTAGGTCCACCGGAAGGATTACTGAAATGGTCCTCCCAACCAATGAAATGATGTCACTTATGCAAATGTGTGAGTCAACTTTCTAATCATCATAAAAAAAAAAAATTTAAAAAACCAAAATAATAAACCATCAGGTGATGTCACACTTGCATGAATGATAACATTTTATTGGTTGGGAAGGTCACTTCAGCAGTCTTCTGGTGGATCTAATAATTTCTTGTTAACTGGGTTCTTTAATTTATTACTTTTAAAACTATGATTTAATTTGCTAAACCCATAATGTACAGGGTTTTAAATATTATTTTCTTATTTAAGTATTTTTAATGTTAGAAAACCCATAAAACATAGCACATTTATTATATTGTGTTTACTTCTTAAGAAATTTTATATATGAATAAGATGTTTTGTAATTTTTCATAAGTAGTAATACTACAGTTACAAATTATTTTACAACATTTTTATAAACTATTGATGTGACAAATTCTTACTAGTTCTAATATGAGTCCACCACTAACATCACATTTTTACTTACCAATAACTATTTGGAAAATGTTAAAACCATATCAGCAGTTTATAAAAATATTGTAAAATAATTTATGTTTGAAGCGTTATTCATTGTTCATAGTCAAAATTCAATATATAATTCTCATGAAGTAATTTTTAATAATTAGATAACCTCAAAGCAATACTAATATTGATTTCTATTTACTCATAAAATGATTTATAATAATTTTAAATTATAGATTAATCATTTGTGTCACTTAAACCGTAAAGGTTAACTTGAAAATAATATCAAATTATAGGCCCTTTTGGATATGCACTACTGTCAGTTTCTTTAAAACCTTCTCTCCCCTCTTCCTCCATGTGTGTGTTAAAATACTTAGTATTCTAAAAAAAAATCAAATTATATAATTTATTATATAAGTATTTCAAAATTTACTCTATATACACGCATTTTTATGAAAAATAATAAATTTTTACTTAAAGACTTTGCCTCCTTAATACTTTTGAAAGGTAACATTTTATTTTTTGTTGTAATTTTGTCTCTTCAATTAAAACTTGTACTTAAATAATTCATTTTTTTTATTATTGTTTTTCTTTTATAACCTTTGAACTTTAAAAAAAAATGATAAAATAGGAAAACTTTTCTTTCTATTTTACAATGAAGATTATAACATATAAAAGAAATATATCAATAGAATATATATAAATAAACATAGAAAAAGAAAATAAAGTATGAAACAAGGACAATTAAAAAAAAAAAAAAATCTCTGGCAAGGTAGAGGTATTCCTAGAATCATCGCATTTTATGAGAATTTAGATATTAATAAAAATTATAATTCACGAAAAATTTGTTGTAGGAATAAGTAAATTTTCATGATTTGTATAGAATTATTAGTTCAAATTTCAACTTTTTACATAATGTACACCTCCTTCCAAGAAAGGATTGGAGAATATAACTATGTAATAATTTTTTTATTTATAATTCAATAATTAGAATAAAGAAAAATAATAGATTCAAACTCTAGTTTTCCTAATACAAAGAGGTGGATTATGTGACTAGACTATAAGACGACATGTAATAAACTATAATTCCCACAATGTGTCAAGTTGCCAATGTCATGAAAACAAAATAACAATTGTTTCATTAATAATTCTAGATCAAATTTCTAGATAAACAATAGGGTATATAAACGGAGAAAATACATCATATTATAGATATATGTTTCTTTCCTTTCACAATTGACAGGACTTATAGCTGGCAGGTCCCACCAACTTATGAGAGGAAAAAAGCAAACTCGCATAATAGAGTACACTCTCGTATAGAGAAAAAGCCAAAAGCCTTTACACGGTTTCCTAATTTGACTTATTCTTCACTTTCAAATTTTCAATAAACAATCTAATCTTCTCAATGGTGATTGAGATAAATCCATTTAAGATAATTGCCCCTATAAAAAATGAAAAAGACGTTAAGAACAAAGTCTCATTTAAGATAATTGCCCCTATAATAAATGACAAAGACGTTAAGAACAAAAAAATTAAAAAAAATAAAAACTAGTATTACTTACTACTTTTATTAACAGGCTTGGTTTTCAACACCCTTAAAATATCTGGCGTAGAAACATCAAATTATCCGAAGAGAAGAAAAAAAATGCAGAAACTTCCAAAATCCTACGTAGACATCATTCGTCCTTATCCGAATATTTTAACAAGTAACCGACACGTGTCATCAACCCACAGGATCATACGCCAATGCCCCTTGTTTCTTTGCAGACTTTTGCCCCAAACATATCCATCACTGCCAGCTGTTTCTCACAAAATCAAGAGGCTATATTTCAAAACCTTTGGCTTTGGTAATGGTTCACCTCTATAAATATTTTTGGGTCCCCAAAAAGGTTTAAGAAAACCCATAATTTTTTCTGCAAAACCTTCATAGTTCATATTGTGTTTTATTTTGGAAAAGCTAGGCTTTGAATATTTGTGAATTTTTGGGCATGAGTAGGGCATTGTATCAGTCAGGAATGAGAGTGATACAGGGGATGAAAGACCAGGTTTCTAAGTGTGATTCCCCTGTTAATTCTCTAAGAGATTCAGCTTATTCTTCTTCATCAGCCAAGCAGGCAAGGCTTTTCTCTACTGCATGTGATTCAGCTGCTTACAAAGCTTCAAATAGCGAGAAAATCAAGCAAGCTGAGGAGTCTCTTAGGACTGTCATGTACTTGAGCTGTTGGGGTCCTAATTGAACATCACCAAAGTTGTATTATGAGATGAGAGATTAAGATTTGTATGGCAGTCAGATTGGCGAGGATATATTAATTAGTTTTTGTTTTTCCTTTTTTAGCTTAGAGTTTTTATATACATAGCTTCTAAAATTTGTAAATATGGTTTTGTATATAATTTCAATCAGATACATGAACAATACAGGCTTTGTTGATTCAGAGCCCTTTCTTCTTCGTTTTGTTTAATACTGTGTTTGGTCCAAGTAAAGATCTTTTTTTCCCCTCTGTTGAAGTATGCTCGCTTTACGTAGTCATTACAGTAAGGTTTATCATACTGAACAAGATCAAGATGACAAGGTGTCCAACATGTCCACTTGTCCATTCGCCAACAATTTTTTTAAGCCATCTCTATGATCTTTGAATAAGGGATTTAGTGATCAATTTCGCTTACATTAAAGAATGATTAGTATCTTGATTTCTTGATAAATGATTAGTATTTTGATTCTTTAATAAAGAATTATTATCAAGAGCGACGGGATAAAACTTTCTTTAAACAAAAAAATCTTAAGAGGGTTTAGTTTTATCTATCTTGTAGACATTCACTCTAATTTAAGAACATAATTTCATAAATATAATGATAAAGAGGGATAGATAAAAAACCTCAAACAATCCGTACACTCTTACAACTCATCCATGAACAAATGAGAATTTCAGTTTCACCCCCACGCACACTGTTTCTGTATGATAAGAGAAACCTGTTGATGTTCCGCAAAGTCGTATGACATATATTGCAGTTTAGATTTAGACCAAAGCTTGCACAAATTCAAGTACTCCACCCTTGGTCTTTATCGCTTTAAGCCATGGCAATGTAACGAAGCATTCTAAGGTATATGAAATTGGTGTAAACAAGTGCAGTATATCCCTCAATTGGTCATATAAAATCAAATCCATCATATACCATTAGTTCTTATATAAAGAGAGGAGATATCGTTCAATCCAAAAATCATTAACTAATTAATATTTAATCACAATGTTAACTTTGTGATGATAATAACCTTATGAGTAATGCCAGGGACATCGAATTTGGCACAATTTTGTGCTACAACTCGCTATATGATTAGTTGTGATTGATAAGAGTGTGTCAGTGGGTCATGTGGAAACACTATATGACGAGTTGTGACATAAAATTGTACTAAAGTTGGTGTCCTAGCATTATTCTAACTTTATTATTATAATATTGAGTTTCTAGCTAGTAAAGACTCCACAAAACAACACATGGGATGGATGAAAATCCAAAATCCTGAAATTAAGGGATTAATTGGCTAGGCCTTTTTTGAGGTTTGAAATGGGGATGGGCAAAACATCCTCTCTTTTCTTTTTATTTTATTTTTATTTTTGGTGGGTAAAATATAGTTTTAGTGAGTGTTTGGATAGGAATTATCTGCGTTTGTGTTTTGAGTTTTGCGTTTTTCTCTTTTTTTTTTTTTGGCACGCGTTTCAGGAGACAAATTCACTGTTCATTTACTGTTCATGAACAGTAACCGTAATATTTGACTTTTCAGCCACTTTTAGCATACCAGTGGGTCCGTGCACTATTCACGGGACCTACAAACCTCACTTTTCAGCAATTTTTTCATTAAATATGGGTCCCACGGTACAATTTACACATTTAAAAATTATTTTGCTATAGTGTTTTTAATTTTCAATTTTCAGCAAAATAAGTTATATTCAAACAGACCCTTAGAGTTGTTTTTGATGCAACTAGCCACTTGCATGCCAAATTGTCACGCGTTAAAAAGATGGAAACTGGTTTTGGGGGGCTTGCAAGGTCAGAAGACTTGGATCATCTTACAAAGTCAAAACTCCCCTTAGTTAAAAACTTAAAAATTAAAATGGGGGGCAACATAATTTGGACACGTATAAAATATGGAAGGTGCAAAATTTTCCCCTTTGAATCATATAAATTCATATCTAAAGAAGGTTTATAATAAGTTTTTTCAATATTGATTATATGTTCATCAATCTGTTAGACGCGTTTCAAAAATGTCTGCAATCTAGTAAATAGCTCTACAAACGAATAGACTGAATCAAATTGAAAAAATGGAAAGATTTGTACAAGTTATACATTCTTTCATCACCATTTTATGAAAAATTGTTAGGTATGAATATATTAGACACCTGTAATTTGATTGGTGAAAATTATGAAATAGTATCTCTCCAAACAAATTATGTTTTTTTTTTTTTTTTTTTTTTCACCGCCACACAAATAAACCAATTGTGCTGAAACATGGAAGAGTGCACAAGTTAAAAAAACCAAGGTGGAAATTGATGTGGTCCTCAAGTGTAATTCTGATCATCAAAAACATAGTTGGCTTTTGATCAGAATTGGTTAGCTTTCAGAAACAGATTGACTACCCTACATGATACATCCCTCCTAAGCCTAACCATTTATTCCTTTAACCAAAAATAAATAATAAATAAAAATACTACCCTACACAATAACTTTCCTTTTGTTCCTCCTCATTTGATTCCTATATCCGATATAATCTTCACATGAGGAAAATTGCCATGTAATTTGGGATCAATTGATATGCATGAGCATGACCAATCTCTATTCTCTACTAAGAGAAAAAGTCTTGTATACATTCAACATATATAATTTATGTATGTGAGATTGACATATGAGCCTCACAGCTGTAAGACCAACATATCGGTCTCACATAAGTCTTATATACTGAACATAACTTATCGGCAAGTTTACTGTAAGGCCCACATGTCAGTCTCACATAAATTTTATTCGCTGGATGTAACTTAGCAGCAAGATTACTAGGTTTGAAATTAGCCCCCAATCTGCTTGACAGTGCATTCCCAAGGACCCACGTGGTCCAATCATATAATTGGATGTGTTCCAAATATATGATATTTACACACCCATCTCCACCACATAATGGTAACTTGCAATCAAACAAAGCCGATAAGCCTTTCTCTTCCTCATCTTCTTCTTTCCTCTACATAATCATTAGCTCCAAAAGAAACAAACCAGTTTTGCTCATAAGTGCAAAGTATGATTCTCTTGAGGCCATGTAAGGGTTTCTATAACTCAACGTTTCTACAAAACCCTTCCAAGCTCCAAAAACGAACAATAGCACAAACCAAGTTCGCACCAAGCAATAAGGTAGTGGCTGATGATAGAAGAAAACTTGGGATGACAAGATGTAGCGGAGAAGAAAGAGAAAAAAAGACTGAAAGGCGAACTTTCCTGAGCCTTGAGGAAGCTGGGTTGGTGGAAATTTCTGGCTTGAGCACTCACGAACGCTTCCTTTGCCGTTTAACGGTACAATCTCCCTCTCTACACAATATGAATGCAAATTTTGTATGCAGTTTTTTTGTTGAAAGTTGGTAAATGTGTAGTTGTATTCAGATAAAAATTAAGGTTTTAAAAGATTATATATTAATAAATTAATTAAAAAGATAAATAAAAATATTGTTAACAAAGTACATTTGAGTGGTTCCTTGAAATTGAGGTGAAATTTAGATACAATTTATTAAGTGTTGTATTTAGTGTTCTTTAGGTTGTCCAATAAAATTTAATTATATCTTTACATTGACCAATGTAGAATAAAAGATGTTATCTTCCCCCAAAGATAATTAAACTCAACCATAAGACTCATTGATTAATACAATCACATAATTGAATTTTTATTCTTTACTCAGAGTGCTTTGGAAAAATATTACCAATTGGCAAACATTTAGAGGCTGTTTGGCTTCAAAAATTTCATCACTTAATTTTCGTCACTCAATTTTCATAACTCATCACTCATCACTCATCACTCATAACTCATCACTCATCACTCATCACTCTAAATACCACACCCGTTTGGCACCATCACTCAATATTTTTCACACTATTTGTGGGTCCCATACCTGTCATTTGGTCAGAGAAAAACTGTTTTGTGGGCCCCACCATTTTTTCTGTTCTCGTTTCCCCTCCTTCCCCCTGTTACTTTCCCAAAACACAGACCCGAACCCAGCTTCAACCACAATAACAAAAACAACAACAGCAACAACAACAACAAAATGCGGCTAATCAGGGGAAAAAAAAAAAAAAGAAACCCAGAAACCCGAACCCAGTGAAAGAAGAGAAAAAAAAAAAAAAAAAAAAAAGGAAGAACTGAAGACCGAACCCAGTGAAAGAAGAAGAAGGGGAAAAAAAAAAGAATGGAAACCCAGTGAAAAGGAAAGAAAAGAAGAAAAAAAGAAAAAAAAAAAGAACCCAAGCCCAGAAACCAAACCCAAAAACCAACGTGAAAAGAAAAGAAAAGAAAGGAGAATAGAAAAGAAAAGAAGAAAAAAAAAAAGAAGAACCAACCCCAAAAAGTGAAAAAAAAAAAAAAAACAAAAAAAACAAAAACAAACCCTGAAAGTGAAAAGAAAAGAAAAGAAGAAGAAGAAGAAGAAGAGGAGGAGGAGCAGGTGTGTGTCCCAGACCCGTGAAAGACAAAAAGAAAAGAAAAAAAAAAAGAGAAAAGAAGATAAAGAGGTAGCAAAAGTCTGACGGTGGGACCGGATTTGTAATAGTATTTACAAGTTTGCCATTAAAAACTGAGAATTGAAAACTGAAAATAGCCAAAAGTTGTTTTCAGTTTCCACAACTCATAACTCAAAAAGTAGAGAATTGAGTATTGGAAATAGAGTTATGGAAATAGAGTATTAGTGCAGGTAAACGAGTATTTTGCTATGGGTCCCACCATTTTTGAGAATTGAGTTATGGAAACTGAGAATTGAGTCACGAAAATTGTCAATCCAAACAGCCTCTTAGGCTCTTTATCCTATTTGTATATCTATACGGAAAAATGCAAGATAGTGTCACTCGCTAAATGGTAATATTTTACCAAACTTTCCTTGTTAAATGGTAGGGTTTAAATCACAAGCATGAAACACCATAAAAGATATCATTACTACGGAAACTATCACTTAAACCTAAAAACCCTCCTTGTACTTAACTTTATGATTTTTAGATTTAAAATGCTTGTTCTATGCAGATATCGTCACTGAACTTACTAAGAGTGATTTCAGAGCAAGAAGGATGTCCAATCGAGGAACTGAATGCTGGTAGAGTATGTGATTGGTTTTTGAAGGATAAGCTGAAAAGAGAGCAAAATCTGGATTCCGCAGTACTTCAATGGGATGATTCTGAGTTGCAATTTTGAGCTTTTTATTTTTTATGAGTTAAAAATGGTTTTGATCTTTCATGGAATACTTTCAATTAAGTGTACACTGTAAGTATTGGTTCGATTCAAAGCCACTAATCAATATACTTCTCCCCCATTTGAAAAGGGTAGGGAAGGATATGATATCAGTCCGTGTGCAAGATTTTACTTGGGCATAACCATAGCTTCCTTTACTTAAAAATGGCTTGACTAGTTATTATTGATTTTGAGATGTTTCACATCGGAAAAATGGCATATAATGCATATTTTCGTGATAATGCTTAGTGCATAAATATGGTGGAATAAACAAGTATTAACTACTAATTTAATGAATTAGTATTAATTATTAAATACTTTAGAAAAAAAAAGTTAGAAATAATTGTTATTTGCACAGTAAATTTTAAGGAAATATCTCATGGTAATCTTGCCATACTTCAATTAGTTTATTAATTTATATAAAATATTGAGTTTCATGTCTTAGGGAATGTTGTTATTAAAAAAAAAAGTAAAAAAAAAAGGTTAGAATATACAAAAATTTAGTAAATTTCAGCCCCCTTCTCATCTCTCCCATTCGACTCCATCCAAACATAAGGGATAGTTACATAATTGTCATCTTTATTTTATATATATATATATATATATATATATATATATAAACTGCAATTAGTTTTAAATTAATCTTAACGATTTGAGTTCTTATTTGGTTTTGTTTTGTTTTTTGTTTTTTTGTTCATCTAGAAAGAAAATGTACAATTTTTAAAATTATATATATATATTTTAGTGCAATTGTACTTTTATCCAACTTGTTTTAAAGTGCAATAAATCAATAAAAATAAGTTCTACCAAACAAAACTACTTAATTTCTTATATACTAAATTATTACATAGCATTGGATTTCAACGACAATAAGTACATCACCCAACTTATTCAAATCAAGTTTTGGGTATTGACTATTGGGACAAACTATTATAATGAACTAATCAAGCAAAGATAGTGGTTGATAAATATAAAGTTTTTATGAACTTCTAGAAGGAGGGTTTCACTGGTGTCAAAGAAATGATGATGTTGCTTCCAAGTTTCTTGCTCCAATTAGTCTCTTCGAGTGAGTATAAGTGTCTTCTAAAAAAGAAAAAAGTGAGTATGAGTAGGGGTGGCAATTCGTGTTCCTGTGTCGGGTTCGTGTCGTGTCAAGTCATGAGTATTCGACTACATAGGTCAACACTAACTCGACATGTTTATTAAACGGGTCAAGATTCCTCAACCCTAACACGACCCATTTATTAAATGGGTCAGTCGTGTCGACTTGTTTATCAAATTTTATCAAAATGAAAAGAAAAAAAATTATGAAAAAACAAACAAATAAATATTTTTAATATAAAATTCAGAATTTACGAGTAGCTGCATCACAAATAATCATTCAAAACTAAAACATATCTCAATATCACAAATAATCAATCACAATATGTCAAAGAAAATAAATCATAACAATTAATAAGTTTATATACCTAGAGTTTAAAGGGTATATTAGTAAAATGTCATTTAATTAAACGGGTCAGACGGGTCAAACGGGTTCTATGTGTTCAACCCTAACCCAACCCGTTTATTAAACGGGTCAGCTGTGTCAATCCAAATATAATACGAACCCGTTAAGGCTCAACCCATAACCTGCTAATTTCGTGTCGTGTCGTGTCGGGTTCGCGGGTCGTGTCAAATTTTGGCACCCCTAAGTATGAGTGTGTCAAAACCCTAGTAATTTAATGGCATTGATTGTTCTCATTTATAATGAGAATTATGATTCAAATCTATATACCCATTTATTGTAACTATTAGTAATTAAAAAAAAAAAACATAAATGTTAAAGGCTCATATTTTTGCAAAAGAAATGACTATTGCACCAAAAAAATATTGGCTTGACTACTATCAAGTGAAAATTATATTGCCTTATGAGTATGTGAGTCTCGCATAATCTATATATTTGTGAGTGATCCGCTCCATAGAATAGGCTTTAGATATACTTTCTTACTTTATCCAACGAGCAATCCCTCACAAGCATGTGTTTGTTTGTTTGGCATCAACTTATAAGTTCAACTCTTAGTTTTTAGCTTTTATATACAGCTTTTTAAAACTCTAATTTTTCTCACTTTTCTCACTTTTTCTAAGTATAATAAGTATGCTTTACCACACTTTCAACAAAAACCTAAACAACTTTATGAGTGACCCAAATCTTGGAATGGGCTTAAAAGATACTTTTTTTTCCCTTGCTAGGAGACACACCTATAGAAAGAGGCTATAGTGAAGGAGCAACCGAGCAAGAAGACCCAATCTTCTGTTGTGCGTGGATGCTGGTAAACATGCCCTTGAAAGTTGAAACAGTCTTTCCCACAGCAAATATTTATTAATGAGATATATACATTCTTGTTCCCCCAATGGCTAGTGAAAGCATTGAGTCCACCAATTTTCACCACGCCCACTTTCAAAATTTCAAAATTGATTTCTAGTGACACTTTAGTGGATGCCATGGGCCCCTGTTTGGTCTTGCACCTGCTCTCTAATTAATAGCCTTTAATTTTGGACTTAAACAATGATTTGGCATTCTTTCTTTCTTTTCTTTTTTTTATTATATATATATATATATATATATTGATGAGAAATATGTGAATTTCATTCAACTGGAATTGAAATACAACAGAGAGACAAAGCAGGTCCTCAAAAAGTAATACAAAACAGAGAGACAAGTATTATAAACAGAGGAAATCTCACCTCCAATTTAGCCGTGATTGATTGCCATTAGTGAACTTGGTGTAGTATGCCTCATATTTTGCATCAGCTTGGAAATTAAATAGTGAAGCCTCTTCGTTGAGTTGTAGTGACCTTTGCACTATTTTCTCGTGTTCATATTCAATCCAGTTCTTAATCAATGACTTGAAAACGCGTAGGTAAACTAATACTACAATTCCTACTATAAAAAATAATTAAAAAAAAAAAAAAAAAAACCCCACCTTTGAACTGCTCTTATTTTTTATTCGCCCAATAAATTACATTTGTTGTCTCTCAAATTCAAATATGGGGTCAATCATTAAACCCAACCCTCAATTATTGAACTATATATATGACAAAAGTTTTAAATTCTCTCACATAACTCATTCTTAAATTGTCTAAAACACACTTTTAATTATAAAATCTATCAGCCATCGGTAAAATATACTGATTACTAAATTATTATATTCTAAAAAATTTTAAAAATGTGAAATATAAAAAGTTTAAAACTAAATACAAACAACCTTTAAATTTTTATTTATATTTTCTAAATTAAGAGTTTTAAAGCTTGCAAGTTTGTTTGGATTAAGTGAGAGAGAGGGGGAGTAGACACAGTCTACTTCCCTTTATTCCCCCTTTACTCTTCCTCTCTCTTTTACTCTCAATCCAAACAAAAATTGACAACTTTTATGACTTGTTTAAATTGAGAAAAAGGAAGGAGAATTAAAGGGAAATAAAGTAGAGTTAACCCAAATTTAAACTATCTACTAAGTAAAGTAAAGTTGGTCAACTAAACTCTACTGAGTTTACTCGTTCCTTTTCTCTCAATCTAAATAAAAATTGACAACTTTTATAGTCTGTTTAAATTGAAAAAGATGGATGAGAAGTAGAGAAAAGAAAAATAGTGTTGATTCAAAATTAATTTATTCATCTAACTCTATTATATTTCCTTCTTTTTTTTCTTTTTTCTTTTTTCCTAATCCAACAAAAACATAGAGATTCAAATACTTTATCCCCAAATATCGAATTAGGAAAAGAAAAAAAAAAAAAAAAAAGACAAATCCAATTATCCCAATTCCTAAGTCAACACCCAACGTCAACGACTCGTCTTTAATGCCACCAACTTGCGGAAAAGAACCACCCAATAGTTTTGATTCATTCCAATCCACCACAAACCCGACGTCGTTTCAATAGCCACGTCGGGGTCCCCCAATCAAGTACTGCCAAAAAGCGTACAGAAAGAAAGCACAGTCACACAAAGCACAAAGCACAAAGCACACGGACTTCAAACCTCATCACTTAAATACGCTTAAATCCTCCCCTCTTGAATCCGACTCACAACTCTGCAACCAAAGCAAACGCAAGAACACCGAAACTTCCATTTCTTACAATTTCCATTTCTGACTGCGACCCAGTCAGTGAGTCAATCAATCAATCAAACAAAACGACACTGTTTTCCACCCCATCCTCATGCTCTAAAAAAAAACCCAAAACAACCACAACCACCACCACCAAACGCACCACTACATGGCCATAGCTGAAGAGCAGCAGCAGCAGCAGAAGTCTCCATCAGACGGAAAAGTCTGGAACTTCTTCAAGCTACCTTTCCGTCACTCCAACACGACGCCGTCTTCTTCTTCTTCTTCTCACAACGCTCCTCCGCCTCATACGAATAACAATTACAGTGCTAATCATAGCACCGTTTCAAATAACAACAACAGTAATATTATTAATATGAATAACATCAGCAATAATAATCATCATCTTCAGGTTGAAGGATCGAACCCACACGGTTCGAACTCGGTTTCTTCGGTAGCCAGGTCGCTTCTTCCCGCTCGGCGTCGACTCAAGCTCGATCCTTCTAATAAGCTCTACTTTCCCTGTAAGTTTTTTTTTTTTTTTTTTTAAAATATATATTCATTTTTGGTGTTCGATAATATGATCTCCGATCTATTTTGGCTTTGGTGATTTTTGTTTGACCAAGAAAGAAAGAAAAAAGCTAGTGAATATTGACTATAAAAATTGACCGCAAAAATAGCAAGATAAAAGCCTTTTATCTGTTTTGAATTTTTTTTTTTTTGGTAAGAAAGTTATTGTGTTGTTATACCTGGTTGTTGTTGTCCAATCTTACGTGGCATGTTATTTTTTTTACTAATTATAGATTTTTTTTTCTTTAATTGATAATTAAGAAGAAGTGGTATAGAAATCTTGAATCTAATTGGGTTATGTGAAGTACAAATACAATGCAGGGAGAATTAATTGTAAACCTAGGTGGGTTGCTGTTGGCTTAATCGGTGAAGTTTTTGTGGCCTAATTAGGGACCTAGGTTCGAATCGCGTTGTACGCATAAAATTAGGCTGTTTGGGTGTCTTGGGTTGATAGTAAAGAGCTAATATTATGGAGCAGATGCCATAGTTTCAAATCCTGGTCAATTTAATAATTAAGTGAGTTTAGACTTTGATAAATTGTTAGGATAAAAATTATTTTCAATGTTCTTAAAATGTTTTGCTACTTGAATATGATGCATTTGTTGGGGAGGTGGGGTTTGATATAATAACATGTTATGACACTACATTAAGCCAATGCACGTCAACCTATGTTACATCAACCACTCGCTCTTATGATTACCGCTTGATGTACTCCAACAATGTTGATAATCCAAGATCAAATGTATCGGGACCTTACACTGAAATGTTTGTGTGATGAATCACGTTTTGCAGTGTTTTTTTTTTTTTTTTTTGGTATTTGTGTTCTTCTGATAATAGTTCCTGCTTGTTGGATTCACTTATTCTAGCCTGATGATTTACTTTTTTTTTTGGAAATAATTTCTTTTGAAGATGAACCTGGCAAACAAGTAAGGAGTGCTGTTAGGATTAAAAACACAAGCAAGTCCAATGTAGCCTTTAAGGTAATGAAATTTCGTTTTCTCCTTACGTTTATGTTTTTGTGGTTTTTACCTGTAATGGATTATAGGCTCTTAGATTATGCGTTGAAATTAGGAGAATGTCATAGACATTCACGGTCTCTGTACAAGACTATTTCCCATAATAGCATATTTTAGTTGATTGTGTCATTATAAGGAGTGCTTGAGCAAACCTTTTAAATTTCTAATGAGTTTTTATTTTTATTTTTCCTTGCTTTAGTTCCAAACAACTGCACCAAAAAGCTGTTTCATGCGTCCTCCTGGAGCTATTCTTTCTCCTGGTGAGAGTATCATAGCTACTGGTAATAACCACTTTACCTCTCATGCATTTCTTTCATTTTAATGATATTGAGCCTTCAGGAAGATGAGATAACAATTTGGTCATCTGTCTGTTTGTTGAATATATTTCCAAGTTTAACCTTTTGATTTGGATATATATGCCAGTGTTCAAGTTCGTGGAACAGCCAGAAAACAATGAAAAACCAGAAAAGAGCAAGCTTAAGTTTAAAATAATGAGCCTTAAGGTCAAGGGAGTAACAGATTACATACCTGAGCTGGTGAGTTTCACTTTCTGAATAGCTATTATATTATCATGTGAATTTGATGAACGTATTCATTATGGACATGAACATGTATGTTCTTGGTGGCCAGACCATGATTGGGTAAAATTATCCCAAATTGTTGCATTCATAATTTCTTTCTATTGGTGGCGTAAGTATAATTAGAGCCGTTTCACCCAAAAAAAACTTACTGACCTGATCCGACCCAGCCTGTTTTGGTCTGTTTTGCAGATTAACTTGGTCGGAATTGGGTTCTGTAACCCACTAACCCCAAACCCAACTTGTTCCTGTTGGTTTTTGGGCTGACTCCTTTCAATTTGATTAACCCAAACTTTCTGAATCCCATCTCTCAAGTCCTATTGCTGTCCCTCACCATCCTCGTCCACCATGCCTCACCCCCCTCCTTGATTCTCACTGTCCCTCCCTCCTTGCTCACCACTTTATTTCAATCCACTTGCCCTTGACACTGTTTTACTCTTGCTGTTGTTGTTGACGAGGCAAGCTGATGGGACTGACTGTTTCTGACCAGCAACTCAAAAAGGAAGTTTGGTTAACCCAATCCTTTTCCAACAGTGTCAATTGCAACTTTCAAACCCAATGTGATCAAGTTAGGTGGTGGGTTGATCTTCAACCCAGCCAAACCCTACCCGTGAACACCCTTAAGTGCAAACTATCATTAGATTGATAAGTACTGAGGACAGTATATATACAAGCTTTTTTATTAAATTTCTTTCAGATTCTAATGGGATGTTTGAGCAATTAGAAAACTCAATGCTATTAGTCTGCCTAGTAGATCAGATGTCTTCTTCTTCTTCTTTTGGCTAGGGCCTTTAGGATGATGTCCTTGTACCAATGAATTGTGAAATGCTATGGTTCTTAAAATATGTTTTATTAGTTTATTGAAGATCAACCTGCAGCTCCAAATAGAATTGCTCTGTGTAATCATGATGTACCTCTTGATAGGGCTTTGAACCATTTTACTATTCAGTCTTAATCAAATTCTGAGTTGCTTGCCACCTCTATTGGATGATTACTTTTCCTGCATGTTCTATTCCTTACTCGTTGCCTCTGTAATAATTGTTGTACTGCACAAAATCATTTTTCTTAACTGTTCTTGGTAAACTAATCTTTGTTGTTGTATTTCCCGTATGCCCTTTCTTTTTCTTCAGTTTGATGAGCAGAAGGATCAAGTAGCAGTAGAGCAGATATTGCGGGTTGTTTTTCTAGATGCAGAGCGTTCAAGTCCTGTAAGTACTATTATCATTAATTTTAAATTTCAGTATGATTGCTTCTGCATCTGCAGTGTATTTACTATTAACATGCATAAAATACATATGTAGAGCATTCCTGTTATGAGGTTTAATTTTTTGTTTTCTTCAAGGCCATGGAAAAATTGAAGCGCCAGTTGGCTGACGCTGATGCTGCAGTTGAGAATCGCAAAAAACCTCCAGAAGAAGCAGGTCCAAGAATTATCGGGGAAGGTCTTGTCATAGATGAATGGGTGAGTTTGCTGTCTCAAAATAATTATGAAGATTTTCTTGTAAACTTTTACTTATATGGTGGACTTCATTTATTTTTATGCTATTGTTCTCTCAGAAAGAGCGAAGGGAAAGATACCTTGCTCGACAGCAGGTTGAAGGGGAAGTCTCTGCATAGAGTGGTGCTTGCAGTTCTTCCAAGTAATTACTTCGATATGGTGGAAAATTGTATAATCTTCTGTTAAGTATCATTTCAACCCTACCAAAGATTTTATGTAATGAGAAGGATGTTTATAGAATTGATTAGAAAAATTTTAAACATCTTTTGGTGAAAAAAGACAGTTGTGTGAATCTTCTATTCTTGGAGTGACTTATTAATGATCAGCTAGACACTACTTCCTGTTGATAATGTGATTTTTGTTTTTTTCTCCTCAAGGAATAAAATTATCTTTCTTGATGTGTTGCAGTAAATTGTTCACTGCATGTTTAGTAGCTCTGTTATGGATTAACAATCATTTTGATGATGTTAACAACTTAGCATGGCCTTCTTGGTAATTTGCGGTGATTTATCTCAAATATTTTATTACACAACACTGCACACATTTCTGAGATAGCATATCATCATGGGTAATCTTTTGCAATAAATAGAATAGTGAAGTATTTACTTCTTGAAGGGTACTAATGTTGCAAATTCCCACAATTGTGGTTGACAAAGAAGTCTGTTCCTGTTACTAGTCGAATACTCGAATCTGTTATTCTTGTTACCAATGTTATGTAACACAGTAACAGACATGACTTCCCTCTGCTCTGTATCTTTTACTCTTATTTTTCCTCTCTTTTTTGAGTGATGATCTAGTAGTCAATTTTGTGCTGTTGTTCATAAAATATATATTAAGAATGGGATGGAGAAAATTCATTAATCCTTGTTGTGCCAATAATTATCATATATATCCGATATGTATTTTCTCTCTCACAGCATATGGGCTCTACAATTAGGTGGGACTCGTGCTGTGAGGAGGTTCCATAAGCCAGATATGTAGGAGATACTTTCGTCTGCTACACAAGTGGTCAATTCATCTTAATCTTAAACCACATTGCCTTCAGCATGCAAACTGATTATATAAATAATGACTGATTTGAGTAGGTGATAGAGGGGTAAACAACTCAAACAGGGGACCAATTGAAGGTCTTCTCAACCAGTTCATGTTGTTAACTGTAGTAGGAAAAGTTCATTGGGACAAACCGGCAATGATGAGACGACAATAGAAGGACAGGCCTACATCGAAACCTATTGGCGCCCCAACTGGCAACGATGGGCGTATATATGGACTTGTGCCAAGATAAGCTCTTGTTAGCCGCTACCTATGATCATTGTTGTTAGTAATGGTTATTGCATTACCTTCTCTTTTTGTTGTGGTCCTTGTGGGCACCACAACATGCCTCTCTCTTTCTTTTTGGCTGGAAAGCACCATGAACCTTTCATTTTTACAGCTCTATTTTGGTTTATATATGATGTGACAATAAATGGATGTGTTCATGTATATATAATGTGACTACCCAAAACCCTATCTATTTGCTGCTTAACATGAGGGGTCCCTACTTACCAAGAGAAATATCCCATTAAGGTAGAAGTGAAGACGTGGAGGGTATTGTAAAAAAATTCTCATGCCTAGTGTACAAATTAGTTCCTACTTTAACGTGACCGTTAGATAGAATTAATCGACAGATATATTTACCAAAATTTTGAAGAGGCCACGACAATTTGCTTGAATGGAGGGCATTTATGAATATGGTTGGATCCGAGGAGTGTTATTGAAACATTAAACTAACTTGGCCATTTTGCTTTACTTAACAAAGAAAAAGTATTGTTTATGTGCTAAAACTACAACGTTTTTTGTACTTGTCTTGTTATGTTTGTGAGGATAAACTAGTGAGAAATTGCCAAGACAGTTTCGCTGTACATTATCCCATATTAAATCCATACAATACAAGACCCCGCCAATGGTAAAACCAGAAACCATGTCCCCACCAGTGGTTTTGCTATCAAATTTTCAACTCCTCAAAACCACTCCCTCAGCCAACTGATACTGCTTCATTGCTCCGTATATATATAGAAGTGTACCTAAGAAAGAAAGAAGTCAGTTAACATTAACACAAGCAAGGAACTTTATTGAGAAGCAAAACTAAGATGAGTTATTGGAGCAGAGCTTGTATGGCAGCTGGCGTAGCTGTGATTGAAGGAAGCACAGGCCATAGTTCTCAGATGAACTCTGGCTTTCAACCTCTTAATGCTGTTAAGCAGAGACATTTCTCCCCCATTAATTTACCTAATGATGGACTTCATGTCCAGGGCAGCAATGAAGACAATAGAAGAAAAGAGGCTGAAGAGTCTCTTCAGAAAGTGATGTACTTGAATTGTTGGGCACAAAGCTAGCCAGCTGATTGGGGAAAGAAACTCAAGAGAGTCAGGATTTGCATCAGAGCTGGGGCTTACCAAATGAAAGAAGGTACATGATTCTTAGAGGGAAGGGCAAAGTTTGGGACTAATACTCTTGTGCACTCGACCTAAGGCAATCTTCAAGCATCACAGCACAAAATGTCAAAATGGGCTGTCGCCTGTCGACCATTCAATATTCAATGAAAAATTATTTGCTATTTTGGTTATATAAAATAATATGACTATAAATTTACAATGGATGATGGAGAACAGAGATTTTGTTTGCTTCTCATGTTTGACAATATGATATGTAACAATTTGTTGAACGTTTTAGTAGGATCTTTAGTTTTTTGTGATAAAGATTCGTTCTCTAAGATATCCCGAACCATTCTGTATATATGGATCTTGGTCTAGTGTGTTGGGTATCTAGGATTTGAGAGCTAGGTAGCCTAGTCCCCAATTAAACAAAAGTAATTTCCATAAAATAATATATATATATATATATATATGATGGGAATGTCCATATAATTGGTATAATTATTGCTGTTAATTCTGACAACATTTTAACTAGTTCCTATATTGTAATTTTGTGTAGCCCAAGTAATAGGAATATAGGATAGTGCCCAGTAACTCCTATATTAGCATCTATCGTAATAAACACCCTTAAAACTTTGAGGGTACAGAGGATTTGTGTTCGTGTTCACACAACCACACCATTGAATTTGAAAAAAGCACACTTCAATACCAAATAAATTATCATGTTTCTTTGATTAAAAAGAAACTAATATTAATATATAGATGATCAAATTGATAGTAGCACTACCTTTTGTTGAACCACCGGGGTGTTTGGTCTAGTAGTCATGGACTCAATCCTATATGTTTGAGAGGTCAAGGTCCTATGTTCGAATTCAGTGATGGGGAGCGTATAGAAAAAAAAAAACTCATGTCTTAACTCATGTCCCCCTCCATCCATTTTTTGGTTGTCAAAAACTACCTTTTGTTGATGTAGGATGGCTCGATTTAGAGGCTCACTCATTGGCTGTATAGCGTCTCCCCCTATGTAAAAAGAAGATTTTTATACCTTCATATTGATTATCATGTTGTTGTCCAATGTTTTGTGCAATCCGCCATATAATTTTTGAAGGGCAACAACTTAATATTTATAAGTTAGAACCAAGAATTCGGCTGCATAGAGAGCGCAAATGACAACTATTATTTTGGCTACTCTCTCTTGGTCTTTTCTCAGATTTTCTACTATAAATTGGAGTTTTTTTGAAGACCAAAACCCACGACAGAGTTTTTATTAGAAATTGAAAAAGAGAAGCAAATTTAGAAATTGAAAAAGAGAAGCAAATAAAAAAACATGGCAAAGTCTACCAACGCAACAGCCATAACTCTTCTTCACATCTTCTCAGTGGCGGAAAGTCAATTTTTTGGATGTGTTTATTGAGCTAGGATAACATCGCTCATTGACGTGGATAAAATTTATTTTTCAAAACTCCTTAACGTGGTAAGCTATGATAACATCGCTTTTACATAATTTATCCGAAAAAGTTTTGTTGAACATATGCGTGCATTTACATTCTGCCAAAATATAATTGAAAACGTAATTTTAAGTCATATTTTCAAATTTAAAATGTTACTTAAAGTTATGATTTCAGTTTTTTTGAGCCGTGTATAAATGCATACAATATGTGTAATAAATATTGTCAATTTTTTTTTTTAACGTATCAATTACAATATTCAACATTAAAAAAAAAAAAGAAAAAAAAAATGTATGATTAGACTTATTGTTAAATATTTTCTTATTTTAACATGTTATCAGCTTTGGAGGCAACATTAATGTTTTCATCACTTTGATTTGACGGTCTAGTTCTTTGACAACTTAAGTTGAAAATTAACGTGATCTATAAAAAGTCTAAATGGAGAAATTGACATGTTCTTCGTTTTTCTTCTTTGAAGTGAAATAAGCAGATGGGTTATTCACGCTCACGCCAATCCACGTCCCAGTTTGTGACCAAGTCTATATTGTAAATAGTGGAGACAGTTGCTTTGCCGTTGCAAAGAATTTCAATTTGCCTACTGATCTTTTTGATTCGATCAATCCCAACCTCAATTGCAGTGCAGTGCACTCTTCATCGGTCAATGGCTGTGTGTTGATGGGACTGTAACTTAAAGGTCTAAATGAAGTAAATATGAATTCATGTTATTCTAAAAAATGTTTGGAAACAAATCCATGAATAAGGAGAGAAGAACTGTTTATTTCTCCATGTACATCTATTTTTATCTATTGGCTTTTGGATTATCCATTTGCATTGTTTTTATTTTTATTTTTATTTTTTTAACGTGAAATAAATATTTTTCTCTCTCATCAGATTCATGGTCTCTTTAGTTGAATTTAATTTATTAACAATTATTTCAATATTAATTTTTCAGGCTTTCCCCCATTAATTAAGATGAAATTTAGTGGGATTCTTTTTAGAGTAAAAACAAAATTCACCTAATTTTTTTGGATTTAAACAAGTAGAATTTTTTATTTTTAATTGAGAGTAGTATGGAAATAGAGTTCTAATTCCTAACCGTAAACTAGTACTTGTCTAAAAAATATTAGTGGATAAGATGTGATAAATTTATAATTTAATCATTATTTCAACAAACTTAGATAGCATATACCGTACCAAATGGTAAGGTAGCATAATGCGTGAAAGCGTGCATAAGGATGTGCAAGGAATGTTACAATACCCCCAACTAAGTAAATTATATTGAATTGAATTGTGCGAGTCTTCAAAGTCCCAAATCAAAAAATTATAACGATTATAAGCCAAAGTGTGTATTCCTCAAGTCATTATAAATTATATTAAAAAATCATTGTGTTGTGCGGGTATATGCGAAATTATACACAAGGGAATATACTAGATCAATCTGTATTATAAAATCAATTATAGGGAGCTTTAGTTTGAAGTAATTCTTTTGAGGCATATAGCTAGGGCTTTGTTGAGTCATAACATTGAAAACTAAAACATGTCATCTTTAATGTAAGCTTTCCTTGATTTAAATAAAATAAAAAGCAATATCTCATTTGAGCCAAACCTTTTAGCACGTAAGACAAACTTGGATAGCTGTTTGTGAAAAGGAATCAGTTGCAAACTTGCAATGGACAAAATTAATGAATTGGTATGATATAAACGATGTGAGTAGACCCAAAATCGCTTGCAATTTGTAAGATTTCGATAAGAGAAATATTATAGATCCGTTTGGATAGATCTTATTTTGTTGAAACTGAAAACTGAAATTACTGTAGCAAAATCATTTTTAAATGTGTGAATAGTACTGTGGGACCTATTTTTAATGAAAAAGTTGCTGAAAATTGAATTTTGTAGGTCTCGTGAACAGTGCACAGACCCACAAATTGATGAAAAGTGACTGAAAAACCAGAAATATACGGCTATTGTTCATGAACAGTAGCCGTTTGTCCCCCTGAAACACGTGCTGCAGCAGAGGAAAAAAAAAGAGGGGGAAAATGTAGGAAGACCAAAATGCAATAAACGCAACGTGTATCCAAACCCTGCCTATATGTACAATATTTTCATAACAAATTTTATGTGACAAGTTAATATTGGTGGTCAAAAAAGTAATTTTAATAGTGGACCCAAATTAGATTCAGTAACGACTTGACACATAAGATTTGAATTGAAAAATGTTGGGAAGATAATCATGATTAAAAGATGATCGGTTATTGTGAGATTGAAAATGGATTTGATGCACTGCTTTCTGATTGGGCCCAGGGGCCTAGCCATACACATTGCCTTCAACAGCGTTCTTTTCGCCTTCTCGAGGTTCAATTGGGCTCTGAATTACCTTACAAACTCAAATGAAAACCCAGATCAGGCCCAACCATTTTTTTTTTTTGTAAAGATTAAGATGTTGAGCTCCCGAAGATAACGAACAAAAAAAAAATTCACGGGGGTCCTTTTTTTTTTTTTTTTTTTTTGATTGACATGGAGGCCATGTTAATCATATTTATTTTGAAATAATTTTTTGGGTTTATTTGTGTTAATGATGATATTTTTCTAAAAATGAAATTTCCAGTACATTAAAAAAAAAAAAAAAAAAAAACTCCAGTTTGGGCATGTTTTTGGTGGTAAGTGGAAAAAATTAAAGGATTCATTTCACAACGAACACTTCCATGGGCCAGTTTGTTTGAACTTTATTGAAATTCATTCATACAATAGAAAAGAAGTGTTTGGTAAGTTAGAAAACTTTGCTATGCCTATGTGCAATTGTATAAAGCCTAGAAGAAAAAAAAATCATATACTCTTGTTCTTTATATAAGAGAATCAGAGATAAGTGGGAAAGAAAATTGACTCCTAACAGACAGTACAGGTGGCTAAAAAACTAACTAATTTACACCTTTTAAGCTTTATCATATTTACATACAACAACTTGTCGTTTAATTCCTCTATCTACAGAACGACTTGTAGTTT
Organism: Quercus ilex subsp. ballota; assembly: GCA_032727855.1. NCBI lineage: Eukaryota > Viridiplantae > Streptophyta > Magnoliopsida > Fagales > Fagaceae > Quercus > Quercus ilex. The sequence continues at coordinate 86,914,366 of CM064912.1, forward strand.
AGATAGAAACTCCAGCTGTAACTTTTGCAAGTATTCAATCTTGGTCTGCATTGATCTTTACTATCTTTAATAAACTTATTAATATCTATTACAACTTTCAATGAAAGAAACCGGATTCTTCTCGTAAAGAAAAAAAATGAGAAAAATTAATGTCACTATGTTATAAGGCTCTTAATAACAATGTATATAAAATCAAATGAGGCTAGTTGAGCAAATTTTCTAGTGCAAAACCTTATAGCAATGAAGTGAATCTAATTCCTTTTTATAACAATAATAAATCTAGGGAAATAAAAAATTTCACAATTTTTTTCATAATTTAGGCATAACTTAGTGCATAAAAAAAAAAATGAAATATCAACGTTGGATTAGGTGAAAGTGATGTATCTCCAATTATAAGTTACAACTTACCACCTTATTGATTTATAGTGTTTTTAGGGTGTGTTATAAGCAGTATGCTAAATATTTTAATCTCAGCCCACATAATGATTGAACAGTATCCTAAAAAAAACTTCTAATTTTATTAGTAAATTACACACATCTCTAGTGGCTTTAGATATACAAGTTTATTTTCTACCATTATTTTACAAGAGAAAGAAGTATCATTTGAAAATTTTGAATTTACAACTCATTACTGAAGAAAATTTTAACATTTTAATTAAATATGTTTGCATTAAAAAATTTCACAAGCAAAAAGGTTGTGTACTAGGTAAAAACAATGATGATTGATGAAAGGTTGTTGTATTGGCTACAATTTATTGAATTAGCCTTGGGAGGGGGTGGTTGTGAAAGTCCCATGTGAGACGAAATTATAAGGACTATGCTTGAAACTGAAAGTATTAATATTTAAATGGATAACGTTTTCGTTCATTGTTTGGAGCATTGGATAAGATTCAAGATTAATACGTGGTCAATTTTGAATACATGTCATTCTCGTATCATGTTCAGTATCATAATTTACTCGACGCGAGCCAAATTCGTAAGTCATAATAAATGATTTTAATACCAATTTAAAGAGAGAGAGAAAAGAGCAAGAAATGAATTCCACTTGTCGAATTCTATCTTATCTAAAAACATATCTGTTAAGGCCAAAGCGCCCCAATTTCCAATATAATTAAAAAGTGTAGTCATGCGATTCTCCTTTGCCTCAGTGCAAGGCCGTGAACAAATTGACTAATAACAACCTTTCCTGATATGATATCTGATTCGTATAATTGGTTTTATTCAACTTCACGTTTGTCACCGAATGGCCTTTCACTCTCATTATTACATAAGAAGAAAAGGAAATGATTCTTCGAAAGCATGTGAATTTGATTCCCCCAATTACCTGTGATAAAGTTGAAAATGTTGCATATATTCATTCAGTTTATGGATTATGTTTTCCTTTTCTGGGAAAATGCCTTCCACATTCCCATATCAATTATCAAGGCCACGTTATGCATCATTATCTATTTTCTATTTTACTCTTTGAGAATCCATTATATGGGTGATGCTCCTTAAAATATGTAGAGAAGTATCTAAATAAGCTTTATCCACTACTATACAGTACTAGAGCTTGTGCTGTAAAGTTGAAAATGTTGCATATATTCATTCAGTTTATGGATTATGTTTTCCTTTTCTGGGAAAATGCCTTCCACATTCCCATATCAATTATCAAGGCCACGTTATGCATCATTATCTATTTTCTATTTTACTCTTTGAGAATCCATTATATGGGTGATGCTCCTTAAAATATGTAGAGAAGTATCTAAATAAGTTTTATCCACTACTATATAGTACTAGAGCTTGTGCTGTATATCAAAGAGTTAGACCATTTTAGATATATACCATTATCAGTTTCTTTAAGACCTTCTCCCCTCTCCCCATGTGTATGTGTTAAAATACTTAGTATTCTAAAAAAAATAAACTTGGAGAGTTGTGGGCCCAAGCATGTATATATCCATTTGGCATTCAATAATTGGACTGACACAACAAATTTCACAATATTTTTCATAACGGTTGAGGTAATACGTTGTGATTGGTATATATTTAAAGTGAAATAAATAATAACCCCAATGAAAATGATTGAGTAATAATCATAATTTTTTATCTCAACAAGTTGTGAAATTTGTTGTATAATGACTATATGTAACATTGTTATTCACAATTTATACCAAGAACATTTCAAAATTTTGGCAGTAGGTATCCAAACATTTGACAAATTAATGCACAACAGAAGAATAGCAAGACTAAGTAATCAAGTTATTGTTTATATGGTTTTGAAGTTTGATCATGTTTGTTCAAGGCCAACCTCATGCCTCTTTTGTTTTTTGTGTAATTAAGGTTGTAAATGAATTAAGTTGTTTATTAATAGCTCGAGCTTGGTTCGAGAAAAGATATGTTTATGTTTATGTTTGTTTGTTAAACAAACAAGTCAACTTCAAGCTCATTTCTAAACTCGACTATTAAACGTGCTAAGATTCCAAAAAAAAAAAAAAGTTCATGAACATGAGGATTGAATTACCTGTATATAATATTATATTTTTATATGTATATTTGTTTAAAAATATACTTATATAGACTTAAAATTAGATTTGTAATATTTTAAATAAGTTTATATGATATCATATTATTATTTATAATTTATTGATAATATAAATAGTTCATTTATAGTAAAAATTCATAGATTTGTGAAAAGAATTAAAAAAAAAAAAATTAGTCATGTTTTTACTATATATGAGAAAAGAATGAGTTAATTAGGTAGCTTGTGAGCAAATTGGGGTTTGTTCGAAAATGAATAAGTTAGAACTTGTGATATTCAGCTGGTTTATGACCCCAAATTTGTCAAAGAGTTGGACATGACAGAAGATTGAAAAAAAAAGAACTACATAAAAAAATTTCAGCCCCGACTCAAGAAGAAAATTTTAGTAGGTTTGTAGCCAACTAATGCAATTATTCTCTGAAATAGGCACAAAAACCAACACAGTAAGCTTTATCAAGTAAATATACACCGAAAAAGGAATTAGTGTTTAATTCTTGTTGAGGTGTGAAGTTCATCAAAAAAATTCTTGTTGAGGCGTGAAGATAATCCAAACTTGGAAAATAGACAGAGGTCAAGGATAAATTAAGATCCTAATTAAATTTTTTTATGGGGAAGTTTGATTCCTTCAAAAATCAAGATGGAGAGAGAAAGGTATATATTTGTTCTTGCGTCTTTTAGAGATAGTCATTGTCTATCTCTCAGAAAAGTTGGGAACAAGTATTAAATAGGTATCTTTGGGTATGGGAGAGTGTAAAATTTTACACTTTTTAATACTACCTCTGTCTCAGTTTGTTTGTCCTTTATTCCATTTTAAGATGTTCTAAAATATTATTCTGTTTCTAAAAATAAAAATTATTAGTTTACTAATGTTCCTATTATACCTTTACTTTATTTTAAAAACTATTTGAAAAGAAAACTAACTAATATTTTAAAAAAATCAATTTAATTAGGGCACATTTTTAGTTGCCTCATTAAGAATAACTCTTTTTAAAAAAGCTGATAAATTTATTTAAGGGTAGTTTTGTAAACTTATACATTTTTATAAGGCAGACAAGACAATAAATGATGTTCTCTTAAAGAGTTTGACTTTTCAAACAGGACAAACAAATTGGGACGAAGGGAGTAATAGTAGATAGAGTGCATACAGTTAGGGGTGTTCGCGGTGTGGTACGGTGCGATTTTGGGCCATTTTTAGCACCGCACTTTGTGGTGCGGTTTAGCTAAAACCATAACTGCACCGCACCTTGTTTTTGCAGTCACATGTGTGGTTTGGTGCGGTGTGGTGCGGTTTATAGTTTACCCAAAACTATAACTGCACCGCATCTCATCTTTGTGGTCACATGTGCGACACTATGTATAAGATGCGGTTTGGTTTTCAAATTTTGGGCTTTTCTTACCCAGCCCAAAACTAATTTTTCTCTTTTTTTGGGCCAAGTTTTAAATTATTGAGTTAGTTTTTCTTTATTTTGAGTTGACTTTTCTAGTCAACACTTGCTAGGGTTATTAAACTTTTTTTTTTTTAAACTAGGGTTATTAAACTATTAATAATATATTTAATATTAAAAATAAATAAATATATTAATATATAGAGAGGGTTTGGTGCAGTGCGGTTTGTGTGGTTTTCTTATTATAAAACCGCAAACTGCACTGCACCATGCAGTGTGGTGCCATGCAGTGCACTATTACTTGTGGTGCGGTTTTTGCAGTTTATGCAATTTGGTGAACACCTCTGCATACAGTATTCAAAGAGTGGAATTTTTTTATTAAAAAAAATAACTTTTATTGATTGAAATTTTTTGGGACAATGCATTCTAGGGGATATATTTTATTTTATGGGTCAAACTTAGGTTCAGTATCTAGTAGTATTGAACCCATTGAGATGATGACATATGTCCACTTTTAAACACGTGTCACAATCTGACCGAGTCCAGTGCACTAAATGCGCTGGACCTACACCAAGTCCTTATTTTATTTCGGAAAGGTAAGATCTTAATTATATTCTATTGGGTAATAGAGGGAGTCTTATTTAATTTGGGGTCTTTAGGTCACTACCTTAGTGACCTAGAGTGTTGAGTTTGCTCTGCCAAAATATTTATGAACAACTCAAGCTTGATTTGAGAAAAAGCTTGTTATATGTTTGTTTGTTTAGTAAACAAGTTAAGCACAAACTCAAATTTAGACTCACTAATAAACGAGTCAAGCTCAAACATAATAATAAGTTTTTGAAAAAGATCGTAAAAATGAGTTTCAATTTAGCTATATATAATATTATAATTTTATATGTATACTTATCTAATAATATACTTACATAGACTTGAAATTAGATTGTGTAAGTATGTAAATAATTTCATATGATATCAAATTATTATTTGTAATTTATTAATAATATAAACAATTTATTTGTAATTCAAATTCATAGATTTGTAGAATATTAAAAAAAAAAAAAGTCATGATTTTATTATATATAGAAAAATAATGAGTTAATAAAGTACCTCATGAGCCTGTTCGGTGAAAACAAATGAACCAAGTTTTAACATGTAATCTTATTTGGTGATGATGTTGAGCTCAACTTATATTCAAAATAAAATTAAATGAAGAATCCTAAACTATTAAACTATTAATAATTTATAGTTTGCTCGTTTAGTGTTGTCATCAAGAGTTGGATACGACAAAAGATTGACAAGAAAGAGCTAAATTCAAGAAGCAAAATGGAGTTTGTTTAGAGCACTAGCAATAGTGGTGCTAAATAGTTATATTTTTTGGCAAAGTGCTAAATAACTATCAAAATGTACCCTGCAATAGTGAAGCTAAAGCTATATTTTTTGCTCCACAGCTACAGTGCACAGCCTACTTTTGGCTGTGCACTGTAGCTAAAAGGTAAAAAAAATTTATTTTTTTATTTTTTATTTTGTGTTCAAATTCCTTTTGTCCGTGTCTCTTCCAATGTCTACCATGCGTTCACATTACTTTTAGTTACGGTTGTGTTTTGGTGGTTAAATGAAATATTATTTTATTATAATATTTATATTATTTTATTGTGTTAAAAGCTAAAATAAAACCACTACTGTTGGGTGTGTGAAAGTAAAATAGATAAAATGACTTTTTGTGGTGCTAAAAAGCTAAAAATTTGGCTCCACTACTGTGGATGCTCCTAAGGTTGTGAACAAGAGTTGAATATGACAAAAGATTGACAAGAAAGAAATAAAAAAACAATTTTAGCTTTAATTCAAGGAACAAAATGAGGATTAGGATCCGGTTCGGTGCAATTCACCCACCTTATTTCACAACATTTTTTTGCTTTTCACTTTTTTTACTTTAACGTTTTACTTTTTCTAATTTTTTTCTTAATATTTTTTAATCAATGGTTGAGATTAAAAGTTCATTTTGCAACTATTAATCTCAGCTAGTGTGAGTATTGTACTTGATCTCAATCCCCAAAATGATTAACTCCACTGCCTACAATCTCCTGCTTCAGATTCCGTAAAATAGCACTACGGTTTGTGGCCAACTATAATGCAATTATTCTCTGATTAGACACAAAACCAATAACTGTAAGCTTTATCATGTACATATGGATCCTCGTCGGACTAGGAAGAGTGGCTGCTTATTTTTATCTTACTCAAACGTTGTCTTATCTGATTCTCAAAAAAAAAAAAAAAAAGAAAAAAAAAAAAAAAAAACGTTGTCTTATCTTGGCCGACTAAACCAATTTTGTGTATGAAATTACGTTTAACTACAAGATATCACTAAAAAAAGAATTAGTGTTTAATTCTTGTTGAGGTGTGAAGAAAATCCAAACTTTGTAAATAAACAGATGTCATGGATATATTAAGATCCGCATTAAATCTTTTTATTTAAAGTGAAGTATAAAGTGAAACACTAAAAATACTATTGTATTTACTGAGAATTGTTTCTCTCAAAACCAAACAGGATAACTCTCATTGGCATTGTGATTATTATTTGTCAAAGTCTACTCTTCCATAGCGCATAAGTGTCGAGGGCATTGTAGAAGTAGTCCTTAAAGTCAATAAAGAAATCGAGAGAATCACAATCAAGTGTAATAATCAATCGCATGCAATTATTTGACTAAAACTGCTCGAGATTTCCAACTTAATAATTCAGTCCATTTACTTAACAGATCAACATACTATTATTACCCCAAATCGATCACAGTTGAAGGTAACTGAATAGGGCTGGTCTGTTTTTAGTCTTGGACAAGCCGACATAGCCATCTTTATCAACTTTAATCATCACAATACATTTCATGGTATAAAATTCAAATTTTCTAAGCCATTAGTGCCTAAAATAATGTGACCTTTCGCATTAAAAAAAAAAAAAAAATCAAAACCCATAATAATTATCATTAGTATAATTGTAGTTCATCATACAGAATTGGACTCTATTTACCAGAGTTTCATTTGAAATAAAGCATAGGACAACCGTAAATTTTTTGTTTTGAGGAACAAAGTACAATGTTGACACTAACACATAGAGAGCCTTGGCATTTGAAATCCGAATAACCAATAAGTATGTACTTGATAAAGCCGAAAAGTTAAGAACTAAAAAGCAGAACCAAAAAAATTATTAGATCCAATCAAACATTTTTAAGAGCCTGGCCTCCCTTGAGCATCTCCACGTTTCCATTAGAGAATTCTTCAGTCATGAATTTGGCCCAGAACCAGTGAGACCTCCATACTTGGTTCATCTCTTCAATTGGAATATTCTTTGTCTCGGGCAAGAAGTAGTAGACATATATGGTCATTACCACCACAAAGAAGGCAAAGAAAAGGAATAGCCCAAACTTCAGATGGCACAGCATATTTAAGAAGACTTGAGCAACAACAAATGTGAAAACCATGTTCACTGACACGTTGATACTTTGAGCAGCTGAACGAATTTCGAGTGGGAAAACTTCACTAGGCACCAACCAGCCAAGAGGACCCCAAGACCATGCAAATGCAGCAACATAGATGCAAATGAAGAGCACCACAACAATTGCATACCACTTGGGCAATTCACCAGGATGACCATCTATTCCAAATTTAGCACCAATGCAAGCTGCAACAATGACCTGTGGACAAAAAAGAACATCAAATTAACTTTGTGTCAACAAAAACTATAATATATTGGATCAAATTACTAGCTAAGAGTTACCTGGCAGATAAGCATTTGAGCTCCACCCTCAAGGAAGAGGAATCTCCTTCCCCATTTATCAACACCGTAGATTGAAACAAGGGTTGCAATAACATTAACAAGGCCAGTGATCACAGAAGACATCAGTGAAGCATCGTCTCCAAACCCAATGGTGTTAAACAAGACAGGTGCATAGAACATGATCACATTGATGCCAGTGAATTGTTGAAAGAAGGGAATCAGGGTGGCAACAGCAATGTGTGGCCTATATTTTCTTTGTAACAAGTTTCTCCAAGGGTGTTCCACTTGCTTTGATAATTCACTAGCCATGACAAGGTCATTGAATTCCTCATCAACATTTTCAAGACCCCTAATTCTCTTAAGTTTTTCTCTGGCGTCCTCCATGTTACCACGTTCAATCAAGGAGTTCGGGGTATCGGGAAGAAACAATGAACCCACTGTTAATATAATTGCAGGGACAATAGCACCACCCAAACTCAAACGCCATCCCCAACCACCATCAATCTTGGCAAAGAAGTAGTTCAACACATTGGCAATGAGGATACCAACTGTGATTGACAATTGGAACCCAATGTTGAGCGCACCTCTGTATTTGTATGGGGCCGTTTCAGATAGGTAGAGTGGCACAGACTATAATTACAATTTACAAACACCCAAAAAAAAAAATTTTAAATTAGATTAAATGTCTGATGATAAAACTGATTCTATTTTAATGTGGTTAGTAACAACTAACAAGTAATAATTAGACTGGAGGAAAAAAAAATTTGAAAATGTCTTTCTCTAGGGACCACATGGTTGAGAATACAAAACAAAACAAAATCACATGGACATAATTTTAATTTGCTTGATTGATTGAGCTGCTATCAAATTGCAACGGTTTTCTATTAAAAAATTTGGACTCTTTTTACTTACACAGTGATGTCATTTCTGAAGAAAAACATGGCAATGCTATGACATTTTCAAATAATTGTTCAAAAAAAAAAAAATTCCACTCTTCCCGTTAGTCGGGAAAATCATTATCGTATTTTCTTTTTCCAACTTTTTCCGGCAACCAAACAGAATTCAATTTTACTCATAGAAATTGAACTCTAAAAGGCGCAAATCATGGGGGAAAAAACTGAGAAGAGAGAAGAGAATCAGAGATGAGTAAAAAACAAAAAATCCTATACCTCCAAAAGCTAAATAATAAACAAAATATCAAACAAAGGGAGTGTAGAAGCCCATCTCGGATCAGAAACAACTTTGTACACAAAATTCATTTTTGTCATGTTCCAAACAATTGTCTAAGAATACAAATACAAAGAGGCATATATAAACGACAAAACAAAAAAAAAAAAAACAAAAAACAAAAACAAACTAACAAACAAACAAGAAACAGACATCACTGAAACCAAAGGAATATCGCATTGTATACGTGCTTCGATTTTGTTTTCAGACAACACAGTATTTCTTTTTTATTCTTATCCTTTTTCTTTTTTGTTGTTGTTCTCTACCGAAAATTTTCTTTGTACCAAAACAAAAAAAAAAACACACCCAAAATAAAAAATCATGATCCAAAACCAAAGAACAATACCTGATTAGCGAACCCAATACCGAAACCAAGAAGTATACGGCCCACAATCAACATCCACACAGCTTGGGCAAAGCCATTGAGAAGAGCACCGACGAAGAAGAGCACACCACCAAACAACATGGACGGTTTTCGTCCAAGTTTACGTGTCACAGTGGATGCCACAAGTGATGAAAGAAGTGCAGCCAAATACAACGACGATGTGAACATGGTTAAAGTCTCACTATTATATTGGCAGTACTGGTTGGACGACGATTCATCATGCTTCGACCGATAAACCTTTGGGAAAAACTTGCGCAAGAAAGGGTCCATAGACGTGACCCCACCTGTTTAAAACCCCGTAACATAACGTTAAAAAAAATAATAATAAAAGAAACAGAGACGTTCATGATTCAAATCTTCTAGACAAATCTCAATTATTTTAGGATTGACGAGAGAAATACAAAAATATGGAGTTCTCGTATAATTACCAGAAATTCCAATATCGTAGCCGAAAATCAAACCCCCCATGGCTGCAACAATACACGTTACGAGGACATATGGAGTAAGGTTTCCGGGGTACTCCCTGCCAGGACCCGTGGGAATTCCTCCAACTGCAGGCATTCTCACTGTGTTTTTTTGTTCACGTCGAAATTTACAAGAAAAGACAATGAACAAAAAAATAGAGAGAAAGATAGAACGACCAAAAACCACCTACTAGGCTAGGCCAAAAGGGAAAAAAAGATGGATCTCCCAAATTGGTTTTAGCTAGTGTTTATATAGAGCTATAAAAAGAGAACAAGACTTCTTTTTTTTTTCTTTCTAAATTTTGTTTTAACTATTTTACTTAAATTAAGGAGAATCGTTGAGCTGTCTACTATAATAATATGGCTATCTTTTATACAAATCCAAGACAATTTTATACAAGGACACGGTGTTCACTTCGTAGATAAGGCCAATGAAGTGGCATCTATACATTACTAACTTTCGACCGCTGGATTATCCTATAAATTTAGAAATTTATAACAATCGGACTGTGGGAACATCACTAATTTTTCCAAACTATCTAAGTTCGTTCAAATTGTCAATTTATTTTTGGATGAGGTAGTTGCCTTTACAGTTAATACAGGCTGTAATCTCTGAAGTTGTGCTGTAATTTATCTAAATATATTATTAACAATATATATTTTTTACCTTTCATAAATAAATTATATATATATATATATAAGTGAATCATTAATAGTATTTGTAGAGGAAAAGGAATTGCCTGTCCAGCTTATACAGGATGTACTTTTAGAGTTTTTTTTTTTTTTTTGGTTATAATTAAGAAAAAATATTAACCATATATTTCTAACCATTAATTTAAAAGAAGTTGATCATTATTAACAGTAATTGGAAGATAAGATAAAAAGACATTGATAGTTGGCACAGCGACAGGATTTCAGAGTAAAATTTACACGTCAGATATACTTGGAGAGTTTTTTTTTTTTTTTAAATGCATGAACTTCGTATATGAGTCAGCAAAAAGTTTTTCTTGCTTTGCTCACAAAAAATTCGGCTTAGTTCATGGTATTAGGATAATTTTATTTTTTGGTGATGTGAAATGGTAATTGGATAATTATTTATTTATTTTTTTTATCAAGGTATTAGGATAATGTTTGGTCAATAGTACAGAGTATGTGGATGTGGTAGGTACGTTAGGATATACTATTATGGCGTTGTTATAATAAAGTGGGGGACATGTGACCTAAAAAAACCCTTTACAGCAAAGTAATGGGAGCATGTGATATCCTATCAAAAAAAAAAAAGAAAAAAAAAAAGGAGCATGTGATATTAATGATACACCTATACAATTGTACATATTTTCCGAGGTCTTAAAAAACTTTTAACTAGCCCATATGAGCACTTGCACAAAGTGATTGTATAATTGGAAAAAAAAATTAAAAAATAAATCACATTTTAGTCAATCATGCCACAAATTTATCCATATCACTCTATATATAAAATTGTGTAAAAATATATGGTTGAAATTGTAGCCGCGTAAGTTACTAAATTTATACTAACAATATTTATTTTAAATTTAGTTTTTTTTTTCTTTACATATCTCGATAATGAAGGAAAATAGTAGATCATGGTTGTTGTGTGAAAAAGAGAGACAATTAAAAAAAATCAAAATTAATATATTTAATAAAATGTAATGTAAAATAAATAACTTGATATAGTGTGTTTTGAAAAGTAAGTATGTACAGTAGGAAAAAAAAAGTCCTTATACTAAAATAGACTAAAAAAAAAAAAAATTGCATAAGCTGATGCAAAATATATAAGAAGAGTTTTTAACAATAAAAATTATTTTATTATAGATTACTTAATTTTCATAAATTAAATTTTTACACTATTTCACATCAAAAAAATAGAGTCATTATTGATTATTATTTTTTATTTGGTAACATAATTACATTTATTTTTTATTTTTTAATCAATTTTTTAATGAGAAGTGTTACATCTACAACATTTTTACAATGCTTTCACAACAAATTATAGGTAGTTAGTTGTTATTGGTTCTAATTTAAACTTACCATTGAAGTTACTTATTTGCCCACTAATAATAACTTATCATTTACGGTTTGTTTGTAAAAATATGGTAAAAATGTTGTAAACATAATATTTCTCCCCTTAAAATTTAAATGTTAATCACGAAATAACTTTTATCCATTTCAAAACAAATATTACTACAAAGATGGAATATCGATAAATATTTATTCAATCATTGCAAGAAAGTTGGAAGAGTTTTCGGTGTTATTCAAAAGCCAATAATTTATTTTCTAGATATGTGTGTGGTCTTGGGAGCATAAATCGATGCTAATTTTCTATTCATGGTTCCACTGTTATCGGAATTCAGTTTATCATCACGCTGGGTCGGATTAAAAAAGACATGACTTTTAACTTGTAAGAGCATTCCCAGCAGTGGAGCTAAAAATTTATCTTTTTAGCTCCACCAAAACTTACTTTATCTATTTTACCTACATACATACTGCAACAGTGGATTTATTTTAGCTTTTAATAAAATAAAATAATATAAACATCACAATAAAATAATATATCTCACTATCAATAAAACATTCACAGCACAACCACAACCACCTCTACCATCAACCACTACTACCACCACCACCAGTCCACAGCAAAAAAAAAAAAAAAAAAAAAAAAAAAACCTAATCACAAACCAAACAAAATCACCAATCACAAACAAAATAAAAAAAACCAATCACAGAGCTGGAGATGGAAGACTAGGCGGAGGCGTGGGTCGGAGATGTGCGGCTTAGGGCTTCGATCGGCGGCAGGGACGGCGTGGGTCTGAGGCGATCGGAGGCTGGGACGGCGTGCAACTGGGATGGCGTGGGTCTGAGGCTGGGACGGCGTGCGACTGAGGCTGGGACGGGCCGAGCCGAACCAGAGCCACCCGTGTTGGCAGCGTCGAGGTGAGTTGTGGTGAAGGTGCGAATGGAGGAGTCGTCTTCATCGGAGTTGACGATGGCGGCGATCGTACTGGAGTTGACGATGGCGGCTACCGTTCCGGAGTTGGCGATGGCGGCGACCATACCGGAGTTGACGATGGCTGTATATCTGTGTGTGTCTGTGTGTGAGCTTGAGAGGAGAGGCTTGAGAGATGAACGAGAAAGAGAGTGAGAATAGAGTGACCGGTTTGATAAATGAAAAAAAAAAAAAAGGAGCAAGTGGTTCGGTTGAATAAAAAATGGCTTTTTATTTTTTGCTTCAAGCTACAGTGCACATCTATCTATAGATGTGCACTGTAGCAAATCAGCTATATTTTTTTGCTTTTGCCCCACTGCTGGAGCATCATTTTAATGAAAGTGAAGCTAAAATTTAGCATTATTGTTTTATACCACCACTGCTGCAAATGCTCTAAGGGCACGTTTGGTAGAGTGTAATAGACACTGTAATGTAATAGATATTCCTATGGTATAACTATTCGGTTGTTTGGTTATGTTTTTATTACAATGAATAGTTATTACTTATGAATAGTTATTCTTCAAAATAAGGAATAACTATTCCTTATCAAAAGTACTGAATGTCTATTCCTTCACCTTATGTAATAATTTTAAAAAAAAATTTCCTAAAGAGCCATTAGTTACCACATCTTCAAAAGGAAAGAAAATAAATTTTCCTTGTTATTAATTATTAGCTCTATTTTGAACACTCTAAAATAAGTGTATTTTAGGAAATTTGACTTTAAAATGATTTAATTACACCTTCTTTTTATACTCTCTTAAATTGTAGATGCATATTCAAAATTCTATTCCTAAATGGTCACCAAACTAATGAATAGTAATACTTATTATATTCCAACTTAATGTATTCCTTGTAATACTAATTTCTATTCTCATGTAATAATCATTACAGTGTACCAAACGTGCCCTAAGTTAACTGTTGTAGTCTTGTCCCTCAATTCGCAGAAAATAGCAAAGCAGTGAAGACTTTTTTTTTTTAACAAGTAATAAGTTTAAAATAAATAAATAAATAAATTTCCTCAAATAAAATAAAATAAAAAAGTAAAAAATAGTGAAGACTGAAAAAGAAATTCTGAATTGATTTTCTTTTTCTAACGATGGTCCGACACAAATTACTATAATTATCTTACGTGAGTGATGTAAAAAAAAATAATAGGCACATATAATAGCGTAAGATAATCAATATAAATTTGCTACATAAGAAAATTGTGACAAAATTTATATAAAATTGTACGGTACAAACATTATTATATTCTATTTAATAATTTAGTTCTGGTTAAGAAAAAAGAATTACCATAAAATTCTATTGGTTTGGGTGGAATTTGTCTCTATGTACTATATTGTGACCCAATTATAATAAAATGCTTATAAAAAAAATTATAATAAAATGACTACCTCAACAACTTAAAAGATATAAGTTTAAAAAATAAGTTCAAAATCTCTCTCTCTCTCTCTCTCTCTCACACACATATATCCACTTTTCAACTTTAGGTAGCATTTCTAAATATATAGAATATTTTTCTATTTTTACTTTAAAAAATAAGTTCAAAATTCTCTCTCTCTCTCTCTCTCTGTCACACACATATATCCACTTTTCAACTTTAGGTAGCATTTCTAAATATATAGAATATTTTTTTATTCTGTCACCATATAATTCCTCTCTCCATCGCATATCACTCTGATTTTTCTACCATTGTCTCTTATCCTTTCTTTGGGGTTTTATCTCTTATTCTTCCTTCGTTACACATTCAAACACATGCACGCATAATGTCAAAACATATCTTAGTGTCGAAATCGAAACACATTTCACTGAAATGATCCAAAATGCCCTATAGCCAATTTTACCCAAACCTCAAATCTTTGTACCTGAATTCCAACTATACACCAACAGTAAAGCATAAAACAAATTCCTCATCTTAAGTCTCGAATTTGTGTCCAAACTTCCCAACCCATGAAACCAATACTGGTCTACCCTAAATCTTAACAAAAACCAACAGTTGAAATCGGTGGTGATAGATCTGGAATAACAATTCTTTTGTTTGAACATTGAAATTTTTGTTCCCATAATAAATACCCACATTTTTTATGGCAAAAATTTCTCCCAATTTCCTAGATATCTCTAAGCTTTTCATCATTGACATCAATGTCGGTGACTGTGAGGTTGTCCTTGGTATAAAGGGTAAGAATTTTGTGAGTGGAGGAGCTCAATGACCTTGGCAAGATAGAGCTTTAAATGTTGTGAAGCATCTTGGAGTAGTTAGAGTGTACCTTGAGGAAAGAGGAATAAAGGAAATCATCGTATGTAGCTCTCTAACTTGTTACTCTTACTTTAAGTTATTGTAAGACCACAACTTTATAACAACTCCTGACATGATAGAATATGAATAGCTGTAGTGATGGCAATAGGGCGGGGCGGGGACAAAGAGCCAGGGCCGAAGGATGGGGTCTTCGTCCCTGCCCTGCATGGTTTTATCTTGCCCCATCCCCGTCCCATCCTGCATGACGGGGAATACTTTTTCACCCCATCCCCGCCCCTTAGGGCCCCGCGAAGCCCCGCCCCACCCCGTAAAACTCTACTTTTTGTTAATTTGCACTACAACTAGTACAATTTTTTTAATAAAACCTATTTCATTAATAAAAATATATTTGAAATTACAACTAAATTTATCCTATCAAATCAAATCAATTTTTAGAAAAAATTGAATAATATATCCAAGTGTTTAACAAGAAAATCATAAAAAAAAAAAAGAAAAAAAAAAGAAAAGAAAATCTCATAGTATAACACATAACAAAATAAAGGCAAAGAATCACATTGGGTAGAATAAAATATACTAATATTAATATGTTTGTTTAAATAGTAGGGTTTTAGGGTATGAAAAATTTACAATTATAACTCTTAGTAATGTGGGGCGGGGTGAGGACGGGGAGGGGTGGGTCTAAAAAGTCTAAACCCATCCCCGCCCCGCCCCATGGTGCGGGGCTAAAATCTTGCCCCATTCCTGCCCCACCGCCTTTGCGGGGCGAAGCGGGGAGGGGCGGGTTAAGCGGGGCAGGAAAAAATTGTCATCCCTAAATAGCTGTTCATCATTTCATTACTCATATTTTGCTAAATCAGAGTTGTAACAAAGTTGTGGCCAAAATAATTGTGATTTTTGTGTTTTTGTGTTTTTTTTTTCTCGTTACTTCTTAATGTAATTCCTGCTTTAATCACCCTACTTCCCCCAAAAAAGAGGGGGGGGGGGGTTGGAGTCAATCCCCCATGGTCTTAAATTTAAAGTGATAAATGAACATTAAAATTTTGTTGTCAATTATTAGATTGTTATTTTTATTTTTTGATAATTCAATAATTTGATAATTAGAAAATATCAATTGAGCTACAAGTGTTTTATTAGCCATTAATCATTTAATTGTTGAGAATAGAGTAAATGATTTCAAAAAAGGTAAGGAAAAACAAATATTATTCTTTTTGCTTTTCTTGGTAAAATCTACATTGTTAGCATTTTAATGGTTTACAATATTTTTTTATTTTATAACTTTTCCATGGGATTTACATTGAGTTTAGTGTAATTATGTCTTTAAATACATGGTAAAATTGCAGTAAGATTAGATAATCTGTCACTAGCCTTTCATTACAAGATCTTGAACCAACCGCACAATATTACAATAGAAAAGACTAGGAGTGATACCAGTATAATAGCGACCTATGGCTCTAAATCTCCAATGCTTAAATAAATTTATTTATTTATTTTGGTAATAAGAAATACTAATTTGCTTAATGTGACAGTTGTTTCGTACTGATTCACAGGTAATGAGTGCTTTTAGGATATTTGTTAACAAAAAATTTTAAAAATGTTTTAATACTATTTTCGTGAAAAATATATAAAACTAAAAAAAAAAAAAAACTGTTTTCGTTTTTTTTTTCTCATAAAAAATTTCTATTAGTATTTCCTAATTGAATGTCTTAAGGCATTTGTTAACAAAATCCTTAAATTATATATTTTAAAAAATCCCTCATTATTATATAAGATTGTGTATGGGAAAGTTTTCTTATAGTTAGCACTATCCATTGTGGTTGTAATGACTAACGAACGTTACGAACCTTAAATGGTGGTCATTATCAACCCCATTATGTATGTGATTCTTACAATATACTCATTAATTTCAATAATGGGGGAGAAATAGTCTTTCTCGATCTAATAATTGGTTTCGGCATTTGGACATAATGCTTAATTAGGAGTTAGGATGTTCTGGATTGCTTATTGGATGGATACGCCAGTCATAATAACATAATGCAAAAATATCCAACCTCACTTTTTTGGTCCATTTCTACCAAATTGTTCTCAAAACCTCTTTGTTTGTTACTTTCTTGACAGTATCTAATTTTTCCAAAAAGCTAGCTAGCCACACGAATATGCTAATAGATTGTGTAAATCAAGGACTTGCCCCCCATGGAAACTTCCATCCGGCATTTTCATTGCACAACTAAAGTGAAAAGTTGGATTGGAAAAAGAAAGTGAATTAAAAGTTAAAACAAAGAAAAAGTTTTCATCAAAAAAAAAAAAAAAAAAAAAAAAAACAAAGAAAAAGTGATTCAAAACAAAAATCAAAAGAAAATTAGAGAATTTCTTTTACTTTCTGCCTCAATTTGTGGTTTGTGGTTTTCACTATTCAACACAATTTCACTTTACGATTTCTTCACTTTAAAAACTTTTTTTTGGAATGCTTCAGTGAGAAGGTGACTCTTGAAGTTTTGACTTTTGAGTCTTCTTAGAATTGTTGATTTTTTTTAAACTCAAAGTAAGTGAAGAAATTAAAAATAATAATACCTAACAAAAGTTAGATATTAAAAAAATTTATTTAAACAAATAAAGTAAGTTTTCAAATAAACTCAAACAATAACTATATTGAATTGAATTGAATTATTCTCCAAAAAAGTAACACTATGTTTAATTAATGCAATCATACGTTTAATTTGAAAAATCTAAGCTACTGCACTTAAATAATTGAATTATATATCTTTGTGAATCAAAGAGGTTTTCCAATCTAATTATTGTGAAAAATGCTTGTCGTGAGTCATGACAGTCCAAACCCATCAAATTCAATTCAGTGGCCTGAACACTCAAAAGGCTCAGCCAATTTGTTTGAACTTTGGACAATTCAGTTTCGTGGCACCGGGGCACTGCTCATCTCCATCAACGAATGACTACAAAAAATCAAGAATAGGCATTATAGCTCCATGTGTGAAAGGACCATCCACTGGCACGTCTGGCACCCAAAATAGTTTTATACCGCAACTGAATAAAGTGAAATAATTTCCTACGCTCTCTTTGTTTGATGTTTTTTTAGAAAATGTATCATTTAAAAAAAATATTTTTTTATAAAATTATTTCATTTTTCTATGTTTTATTTGGTAGGAACCTTAAATTAATTGAAAAATAATTTTATAACTATGGTTTTAAAAATCGGACCGAAGGATTTGCCTCAAGTTCCTGGTTTTTACCGGTTTTTGACCGTGTTTACCTCAGTTTTAGGCCTTTTTTGAGGACCGGATTGGCCTTTGGTTCGTGGTTCAACCAGCCGGACCGGCTGGTCTGGTCCGATTTTTAAAACTATGCTCATAACTTTTCTTATTTAACTTACGGTGAAATAAAGTTATTTTCCAAATAAAATTAGTGGAAAAAAATCTTTAAAAATAAGTTTTATTTTTTATGTTAACTGAAGATAGTTTTTTTTTTTTACTCATTTTTTCTTATGCTACCAAACATTAGAAAATACGGAAAATTATCTTTACACAAAGTTTTTCATTTAAAAAAAAAAAAGTAAGTTTATATAGAAAATATGTGTTATAGTTCTTTACATAATTTTTTAAAACCAAATGGTGGAATTGTGGGAGCAGATTACTTTCCGCTTAGCGAGATAAACTCTACTCGTGCATGGTCTCACCACCCCAATGCTAATGTGTCTTACATTGCTCAAACTCGAGCGCTAAGAGCATTAGTATTTGTGGTGCTAAAAAGTTATATTGTTAGAGCCAAAGCCATAGCTAAAATAGCTATATAGCTATTTTAGCTTCACCAAAACACAAAAATGAATGTTACAATAGTGTAGCCGTAGCTAAAATTTTTTAGCTTCTTGCTACAGTGCACAGCTATTTATGATTGTGCACTGTAGCAAGAAGCTAAAAAAAGAAAAATAGTAAACTTCTCTCTCTTCTCTTATTTAAAAATATTTTCTCTTTTTCTTTATTTCTCTCCCTCTCTCTGGCATCCCTCATCTCCTCTCTGCTTTGCGGGCAGCGGTGCTCATAAAATCCATATAAAAATCCACTGAATTAGACACCTAGCCACCAGAAAAACACTGAATCGGACCACTGCCACCAAAGTAACACCGATCCACCAAACCCACATCACAAAACACAAAACACAAACCCACAAAGATAGAGTAGAGAGAAAGATCGAGGCAACGCCGGTCCAAATTCCATACAACCACCACAAAACACAAACCCACATCACAAATCACAAACCCATGGCAGATCGGTTAGAGTAGAGAGAAAGATCACAAACCCATGGCACAACCCACAAACTCGCGCCGGCACAACCCACAGGATCCTCGAGAGCTTCGACGATTTTGTCTTCGGTGCCGGCAAGGAAGGTTTCGAGATGGTGATGGGTGGGAAGAAGAGAGCGGCAACGAGATAGAGAGAAGTGAGAGTGGAGAGTGGAGAGGAGAGAAATGAGAAGTTTTTTTTTTGACAGTGGAGAGTGAGGCACGGCATGCACAGAGATAGAGAGAGAGAAAGAAAGAATTTTTTTTTGTTGAGAAAGTGAAAGAAAGAAATTAATAAAGTAATGTGGTAGATATATTATTTTACTATGATGTTTATATTATTTTATTGTATTGAAAACTAAAATAGATCCACTGTTACGATATGTTTTGTAAAGTGAGTAGATAAAATAGATAAATTAACTTTTTAAGGAAATGCTAACGAATGTCTTTAGCGCACTGGTTAATAATTTATTTAAAGAAAGTTTTTTATAGGAAATGAAAAAAAAAGTAATTAATATTTTGATAGCTTTTTTCATTTTCCATGAAAGTAGTATAAAAACTTTCTTTAAATGGATTATTAATCAGTGCCCTAAGGGCACTCATTAGCATTTCCCAATAGGGTCAAATAGTTAAATTTTTTACTCTACTTTGCTGTAGATGCTCTTAGCACACTCTTATCCAAACTCAGGCGCTAAAAACGAGATAAAATAGCACTCGTTAACATTTCTCAATAGGGTCAAATAGTTAAATTTTTTACTTCACTTTGCTGTAGATGCTCTTACCACACTCTCATTCAAACTCAGGCGCTAAAAAGGAGGTAAAACTCAAAGTGTTAAAAATGAGGTAAAAAATGTGTATATAATTTTTTTTTTGATACAAAAAATGTGTAAATAATTTGTTTTGATTGGTGTAATATTATTAATTTATTTCTATATGAGCTAGCATTACTTTATTACGCAAGACTTACGATATGCCTTAGCATCACTTGTGGAAAAATATTGTGTCAAAGATAAAATAGGTAGCTAGGTTAGTTGTTTCCAATTCCAAGTATTTTTTTTTTTTTTTTTTGATACAAAAAATGTGTATATTATTTGTTTTGATTGGTGTAATATTATTAATTTATTTCTATATGAGCTAGCACTACTTTATTACGCAAGACTTACGATATGCCTTAGCATCACTTGTGGAAATATATTGTGTCAAAGATAAAATAGGTAGATAGGTTAGTTGTTTCCAATTCCAAGTCACCAAAACACGAAAAGAGCCCTGCAGAAATTACAGGAAAATTTGCTTTTTGAGTTTTCAAAAAAGGTCGGCTAGACCATATATTCCACATATGAATTATGAAGTAAAGCAGCAATAAAGAGGGGCCCTCATTGCTTGCTTATATATATATATATATATATATATATTATAGTATTATAGTATAATAGTATATAGTCTGTCCTCATTATCCAGGATTCGCTTGTATTCTTAGTATGCATTTGGATATCACTTATTTTACTGAAAACTGAAAACAATAAAAAAAAAAATATTTTAGTTCCTGTTTGTTAAAACATATGTAGTTCACTTGTTAAGGACATATGTCACTCTTTTGTGTAATTGGCTAATCTTTTGACAAAACGCACTTTACTTGTATTTAGGTAGATCTAGGATGTGTTGAAATACTTCAAGAAATTATGTTTCAAGATCAAGTGTGAAAGCCTTCAAGTTTGTTAAAGAAAACAAGTTGAAAGTGCAAGGTTACTAAAGCTCGGCAGCTAGCTCAACAGCTAGTATGTGTCGAGGTTTAGAAATCTGTTCCAGCCCGTAAGCTTGACACTTACTCGACAGCTTCTATCTGTCGAGATTTATAAAAATTAGAATTTCTGATCTGATTTCTTAGGATCCGTAAATGTATCTTTGGGCCTTCTTTTCTCCTAACCCTAAACATATAAAAAGATTGTTTTAAGGGTCGTCAACAAGTACACAAGTTGCACAAGCATTGAGAAAACTCTGTTGAAACAAATTGTGACCGGAGACAAAGTTCTGCCCTTGTTCATCTCTTTTGGAGAAGTTGCTGTATACGTGCACCTTTGGGTTTTGTGACCAAACATCTTCTTGATCTTCATCGTGTAGGGTGAACTAAAGAACTTTGCAGCTAACCTCTCTTTCTAGTTGGTGTTGAAGTTGAGTAATGGGATCCGTGCAAATTGGTTAGTCACGTACTTAGGAGTCGTGCATCAAAAGGGGAAACTATCATTACTAAACAAGTCCAATTGAGTATTAGGGTAAAGATTCAATTGTAGGTTGGTAAGGTACTTGGGGATTCCTTTACTTATAACCACTTGTTGTGATAATAGTGGAGTTTCAAGAGTGGTGACCTGAAAATCACCCGGTGGGGTTTTTGCCGTTAGGTTTTTCCCATTCGTAAACAAATCACCCATGTCATTTAATTTCCACTGCATAATTAGTTTATTAGTGATTTGTTTGTGCTATCACATGTTTGCATGATAAATTGATTAATTAATAACGTAGCTAATTATTTAATTAATTTCTATCACAATAGGTCATTCAGTTTGTGACCTATCACTGTTCATTAATGAATTTACTATTCATTGGCTTGATTGCACTATTCATATTCCATGAATAGTGCACCAGGCGCTGGACCCAAAAAAAAAATAAGTTTGAAAATGTGCAAAACGCAAACGCGGGAAGCGCATGCACCCTAAGATTCTTCAATAAAGTTTAGAGATTGGGTGGGTCCATATGTAGTGTACCCATGACTTTTTTCACTCGTCTGACGGATGATTCGTCTCATTCCCACAGATTGTGATTTGGACGTACCAACGATGATACATACTTCTTAACAGTCTTGTCACGCTCGCACTCACACTATGTATTGATATGGTGTAGTGTACAAATAAGTATATGGCTATCAATTTCGCTTACACTATTAATTAACTGATGTTTTGGTAATCGGTGTTTTGATCTAATAATAAAGTATAGGATTATCAAAAGCGTATGTTATAAGTTAAAATTCTATAAATTAATTGAAAAAAGCTATATTCTTCTTCTATCTTTTGTTATTAGCCAAAGAAATACTATATCCTTATATTATTCCCTTTATGTCATCAATTTTTAATATTTAGAATCTAGGACATTTTAAATCTTTTAATTAAATTGTTGTGCTATACTTTTGTGTTAAAACCCATTTTCACTCTACCCTAAGTGTGTGTGTTTGTTTCTCAAAAAAAAAAAAAGGTTAAGTGATCCCAATTAATGCGCTAATCCACACACTATCTATTTCCAACCCCAAAATGGAAGTGTGCATTAATCTTTTTGTATGACTTCCTCTAAGCTCTATCCTAATTCATAACATTCCCTAAAACAAATGCAAAAACTACTGCAACATTTACTAAGTAAAACTTACAAATTGATGTGATAATAAATACTCCCTGAGTCACAATTCGTTTGTCCTGTTTGAAAAGTCAAACTTTTTAAAAGAACGTCATTTATTGTCTTGTTTGCCTTATAAAAATGTATAAGTTTACAAAACTATATTGAAATAAATTTATCAAATTTTTTTTAAAAGAGTTATTCTTAATGGGGCAACTTAAAAGTTGGCCCAATTAGATTGATTTTTTAAATATTTGTTATTTTTCTTTTCAAATAGTTTTGAAAATAAAATAGGGGTATAATAGGAACATTGTTAATCAATTAATTTTATTTTTAGAAACAGGACAATATTTTGGGACATCTATTCTATTTTATTTTCAAAACTATTTGAAAAGAAAAATAACAAATATTTAAAAAATCAATCTAATTGGGCCAACTTTTAAGTTACCTCATTAAGAATAACTCTTTTAAAAAAAAGTTGATAAATTTATTTAAAAGTAGTTTTGTAAACTTATACATTTTTATAAGGCAGACCAGACAATAAATGATATTCGCTTAAAACGTTTGACTTTTCAAACATGACAAACAAATTGGGACGGAAGGAGTAAATTTTAACCACTTTATAAATAAATATTTGAATTGTTTATTTAGGATTGGTGACGCATTTAGTGAGTTCAAAATATAATAAATCTTGTACACACTACTTATTTCTAAGGCCCACTTGTACCCCTCTAGTGAGTTCACAATGAGCTGTATAAGGTACCAATGCTAGTAATCCTCTCATTGTTCACACTACCCACCGCCCACTTCTCTGTGGCCTATTAATGGTAAGCATTCACATTTGCATGAAAAGCTGCTTAGACTTTTAAGCTACTTTTGTGTAATTGAATTGGTCAAATTGGATAAGCATCCATATATGCATGCATGGCGGTGCAAGCAAAATTAAGCTTGGTCCGGAGTGTTAATTAAAGTGCATTGGTTATTTTTTAGATAGATGCACAAAATTGTTGACACCCCATTTTGCAACCCGTATTCAACCTCACATGGAGGGTAAAAGGGTAATTTTACCTTGAAAATATGCATCTTTATTCTAGCCATTAGATCCTTAATCTCATTCACTAAAATGATCTTGATATTGTAATGATCAAATCGACTGGTCATAAGCCCTAATCGGACCACCAGATTGAAAGTTATCATCAAATCAAGTTTTAATGGCTGAGATGCACTATCACAAATTTAGTCCGACTATATGTGATTATGAACAATTGATTTCAATTGGTTATAAGTGTAATCAATTTGAGATTAATGACGTGTCATAATTTGATTAGTTACGACTACATTTTATGGTGAGGTTGCATATACCTAATTAATTAGATAGTTAAACATTAATTATTCAATGAGTAATTTATGCAATTATCTTTTAATTAGAGTAAATTTGAAGCCAATTAAGTCTGAAATGGGAGTGATTGAAGCCATTTAATGTTAATTGGGAACTAATTTGGGACCTATTAATGTTAATTATGCTAAAACCATTTTCTAACAAATGACTTCTGCTCACCATTTCATCGATATCTCTCAGAATATTTTGAATCTGTGAATGAAGTTAATTTTCTCAGAAACTAGACATCCGGGGCTTCAATTTGAGCACAAGAACGAGACAATTCCAATCAGAATTGAGTCAGATATGATTTTTCGAAATTGGCTTTACAAGCTGTTACAGCAGCTACCGGAAAACCGAATTTTGGCTTGCTCCCCACTTCCACCAATCTCTCCATTTAATGCATCAGATTTTCCCTAAGGCTAAAATGAGGTTTAGATTCATAATCCTTGTCAATCCTCATTAAATAGCATTCCATTCATATTCCCTCCACCACTACTATATAAACCCTCCCTCTCCTTCATTCCAGAAGGGACCAAAAACCCTCTCTCTTCTCCTCTCTTGAGTTCTAGTGAAGTAGAGTAGTCTTGTCATATCTTGGTCTTCCTGAGACTCAAAGTATTGAGTGAGACTTACTCTCCCTCTCCTAATTCTTCTTCTTTCCTCCACCAAGAATCTCTTCCTCCACCGTATGGATCTTGCATGAAGATATAATCCCTTTCCCTAACTTGTTTTTTGTGTTGCCATGATGCAAGTTTAAGATTAAAGCATGATAGTAACTATTTAAATTCTCTCGAATATGTTTGAATGTTCTTAATTGTTCTTATATGTTCTTCACATGTTCTTGGTTGTTCATCACATATTCATGCATATCACTAGTTTTAATCTTAAATCCACATCAAAAATATGAAAAACATGTTTGTTTAATAATTCTTTCAAGTCCTTGAATCTAGGATGTCACCATACACACACATTCACTAGAATTTATTTTTCAATCCAAATGAAGTACTTAATAAATTGAATTAGGGTTTAGCACATGCACACACTTCAAATTCAACATGCAAATTGATTGATAACATATTGGATGATATGATATGAATGTTGGTCACCATAGTCTAGAAGACCGGTTTCACCAGGTAAGGTGGGTGCCTAACACCTTCCCATCTTGTAACATAGCCTCCAAACTTAGATCAAGGGTTAGTAGATCAAATGCTTATCCATGTAATTTTCGATTTTTAGATTGTAACTAAGAAATAAAGCTATGTACTTTATCTTAGATTGTATCTAGGACCAAAGCCATGTAATTTCCTATGTTCAATGTAAATTCAATTTCAAATTAATAAAATGATGAATTTTTCAATTATGGTTTTCTTATTTATTCCAACAATTAAATAAGTGGCGACTCCATTGTAAAACCCTTAATCTAAAGGGGAAAATATAATTAGTCGAACCTCCATTTTGAGAGGCAATAACACGACTCCATCCATTCACATGGGTTTAGCTCAACATTCCTAAAAATGGGCTGGGGGCGCGGTCTCTCACAAAAATTTAATTAAAGAGAACTTTTTTATTAATATTTGTTATTTTCAATTAGGATCCTGTTAACGAGGGCTTGAAAGCAATAATCACAATTGAGTTTTTTTTGGTAATCGATCAGTTTTTTGGGTGCAGTCACACGTGGGTCATTTAAAAAAATATTTGTTTATTTGTTTTTATTTTTATACAAAATAGAAATTCTACTATAACCTAATTTAAGTGTATATGTGTATGAAGCTTCCTCCTAGAGAGTAAAAACTTCGGCCCTTACCCCCACACGGGCCACACCCTACAAGGACTTTTATTTGTGGAGTTACCATCATGTCAAGGGTGCACAGTAACAACATAGCGATCCAAAAATCATGAAAAGAGTATGTTCATACAGCCCTTAACAAGGGCCAAAAATTAATGACATAGTTCAAGAGCTAGCGCGTAAATTGATAACCATTGGCCCATTGTTGATGGATAAGATAACTAGAAAGAGAGAACTGGTCGTTGCATTGCAAGAATTTGAAGGAAGTCATTAAAAAATAGTAAAGTCAAACTAACATGCATAAGATTGAGTGGGCCATCCTGTTTGTTCTTTGGCTGAAAGCATGGCTGATTATATGACGTTAACATAGAGGCTGTAACTGGCGAAGTCTGAAACTTGGGACATCTTACATTGAGTTCGGGTGTATCTGGTTGGCTAGGAATAATATTATTCTGTCTCTTTCATAATATAGTTAGCTATACGATGATAGAATATAATTAACTTTTTAAAGAATTCGAATTTCGTTGAACTTGTTGAACATTAGTTCTAATACCATGTTAAATATGCTAAAATAAATGCGAAAGTATAATGCAGAAACACAAGAGTTACATTGTTCAACTTGACAATACACTAATAATAATTACGTGTTACAATGAACCCAACTTGAGTATATATAGGAGACTAAATCTTAGACTGACAATATATTCACTATGGTTAATAGATGTGTAATATAAGTAGAAGACTTTGACTTACAAACAAGATAAGATTAGGCTTAGACCTACTTTACTGGGCTAATATATCTGGAGCACTAATTAGTTATCAATTACATCTTCATAAAAAAAAAAAATTTCAATTTTTTTGATGAATTATTAGTTTGTTATCAATATCCAAGCTACGATGAGAATTGACTATTGAGAGTGATTTATTTCGTTCTTTTGTTGGGTATTCTTGAGAGTTGGGATCATCATATTATGTCTTTTATTGGGGCAATGACTCTGACTAAGCATTGAAAAGAAGGATGAGGATTAAGAGTTCAATCCTAGCAAGAAATTTTTTTTTCTTCTTCTAAAAGGAACAACTCAAACATTAATGCAATTGGAAGTTAGAACACCAAAATTCAACTTGATTACGTGTTATATAGTTGGAGTTACTACTCTCTAGAGATAAGAACAACTCAAGAAGAATTACTCTTCATGTTGATTTTCTTTATTTTGATTTGCTTTTCTTTTTTTAGTTCATTAATAATTTTACTTCGTTATTTGAGGTGAAATATCTTGTGAAGATTACAAATATTTTACCTCAATACAATTTATATGTTTTTCCTATTATTTTGAGCCTCCTCACATACTATCTATTACTTAGAGCCTCTTGCTATAGATCTCCAAACATCATGCTAACTTGAAGATTAGACATTTCAAAATTTCATGCTTGTAACATGCAAATTTGAAATTTAATACACCGTATACAACCATTCAATGTAGAAACGAATGAAAAGGTTCAATTATATTAAGTAGCTTTGTTTTTTATATATACAATTAGTCACAAACTCACGCAATGCGTGGAAATAAATAATTATTTTGTTTTGTAATATAATGTATAATTTTTTCTCTAAATATTTTTGAAGATAATTTTGTTCTCCTTAAAAATTAAACAATTTTTATTTGGTCCAATTTGGTCCAGTTGGTCCAATTCAGTCCACTTGGTCAATTTTGGTCCTCCTTCAGCTAATTTTAGACAAATTGGACCTTAAATTGATTCTTTTTGTAAGTTTTCTTTTTAATTTTAGCTCAAAAAAATCTTTTTTTTTTCTTAATTTTTGGGTTGAAACGTATGAGATACATTATATTTGGGTTAAACTCTTTAATTTTGAGTCAAAAAATACAAGTAAAATACTAAAATAGACATTATAAATATAAGCGCTAAAAATGCAATAAAATTATAAATATTCAAAAGTCTTATTTGGTCCACATTGGTTCTATTCGGTCTATTCTGTCCTCTTTGGTCCTCTTTGGTCTACTCAGTCCTATTTAGTCCATTCTGTCCACTAAAGTTCAATTCGGTCTGTTCAGTCTTCACAGGCCCTATTTAGTCCACATTGTCCTATTCTGCCCACTTCGATTCTATTCGGTCCATTCTATTCTTTTTTTTTTTTTTTTTTTTTTTTGTTGAGAAAATGGTCCATTCTATTCACTTTGCTCCCATTCGGTCCACTCTGTCTTCTTTGGTTCTATGAGGTGGCCGACCAACTAGCCACTCAAAGTAAAGATATTGATGATGTTGAAGAGTGGTTAGAGGAAATCACAACTCCTTATTTCTCAGATTTTGTTTGGGTGGTTGAGAAACAAGATGAAACAATTACAAAACTTTCATCCAATCTATGATGAGAAAATTATCTGGAATTAAACCAGCAAAATTTTTATCAACACCACATATTACAAGGGTAGGACATACACAAATTCTGAAAATGGAAATATCAAATAAGTATCTCTGGTCTCTTTTAATTATCAAAAAGAGAGTCAATTTGTTAACTGCACTACATGAGTAGGAAAAACATTAAGCTTCAACAGATGGACATGCATTTTTTTTATTTTTGCGAGAAGACTAGAAATAAAAGAGACATTAAACTGGCACTTAGCACAAATGTAGGAAAGTTAAGGCACAAACAAACATACATACTAATACTGCTTCATAATGTCGAAGTACAACATATATCTATTCTGATGATCCAACCATTAAGGACTATACTAACACAACAGAGAGTGTTGCACCAGGAGCATTTCAATTTGCACTATTTTCGGAGAGGGAGGGGGGGTTGCTTTGTATATTGGTCATGGTAAATTAGTTCTAATAAATCAGTTCATAAATGATGTGGGGCAGAAGGAGTCAATCTTTGTTGCTTGTTAGTTTTTTTAGACGATAACAATTCAATCGAAGTAAAATTTTCTTATTTTCTGCTAGATTCAAGAGCTTTGGTTGTTGATCTAAGAAACTCCTTAGTTAGAATGAGATTCAGCTCTTTTAGATTTTAGTACTGCATCCATGTATCACATGCACAAGCAATCAAATGTTGTCAAATGTAACAAGCTTCTTCAACACCCAGTTACAACCTTACAGGGATTGAAATTTAGCACAATGGAATAATTCCAATGTACCATTGTAGAGTATCAAAAAAGCAGCACAAGAAAAGAAAGACCAAATAAAAGCAATATTCAGATATGTTCCACACCTTTGATTCTGCAACAGGAGCGACACCAGCGCTCTAATACTCTTACCTTACAGAAAGAAGAAAGAAACTCTCAACAATCAACTTAGCCTTATTACAACTAACGACAACAAAGCTTTAGTCCCAAATTTGGGGTCAGCTGTAGATTCAAATACATTAGTCAAGGTCAGCCACATGTAATCTTTTCCTCAACACATGTATTATTACAACCACAAGGTAAAAATTTTGTTCTCTCTTTTCTTTTCTTTTTTAAATAATAAAGAGGCAAAATGTTCCTAAAAAATTAAAAATAAATGCAAGTATGCAACTAAGAGTAAGATACTGATAAGTTCTCCATCTTCAGCTTCTATTTAGTAGTAACCATGCCAAATTATCACAGCATAACCACGCATTATTTGAGTTTGAATAAGGGAGATGGTAGAAGATGTGCACCAAAACACCCACAATTTTCAATACTTGAGGGACAATATCCCATCTATTTCAATTTTCAAGCAAGCCAAATCCCAAATCCTAAAAGAGTATCATAACAAAAACTTCCTAAGTGCAGAAGGATAAGGAATTTCAATGAAGCACTACACGTAGCCCTCTTGCGTCATACCCAATAGCTATCTTGGCCCGTAGGTAGAGCTCAAGGCTACCAGTATGCTTTTACGCAGCATGAAATGGAGCATCTTGGCCAATAGCTAGAGGCGTAGAGCCCAAACATCATGCTAACGTGAAGATTAGACATTACTAAGTTTCATGTTTGTAATGTGCTAATTTGAAATTTAATACACCGTATAAAAGCTTTCGATATAGAAACGAATGAAAAGGTTCAATTATATTAAGTAGCTTCGTTTTTTATATATGCAATTAGTCGCAGATCCATGCCATGCGTAAGGCTAAATAATTATTTTGTATTGTAATATAAGTATAATTTTTTTAGGATAATTTGTTCTCCTTAAAAATTAAACAATTTCTATTCAGTCCAATTAGGTCTACTTTGGTCCAATTTGGTCCACTTGGTCAATTTGGTCCCCCTTCAGTCCACTTTAGACTAATTGGGCCTTAAATTGATTTTTTTTAGATTTGCTTTTTAAGTTTAGCTCAAAAATTCGCTTTTTACTTAATTTTTGGGTTGAAATGTTTGAGATTTTATTATATTTGGGCTAAACTCTTTGGTTTTGAGTTAAAAAATACAAAGAAAGTATTAAAATAGACATTAGAAATTAGAAAAATAAGCCCTAAAAATGCAATAAAAATGGTAAATATTCAAAAGTCTTATTCGGTCCACATTGGTTCTATTCAGTCCTTTTGTTCTCTTTGGTCCAATTTGGTCCTATTCAGTCCACTCAGTCCTATTTAGTCTATTTTGTCCACTAAATTTCTATTCAGTCCAATTCAGTCTTATTCAGTCCACTTTGATCCATTCAGTTCACATTGGCCCTATACAGTCCACATTAGTCCTATTCTGTCCACTTCGGTCCATTCTGTTCACTTTGGTCCAATTTAGTCTATTCTGTCTAATTTAGTTATATTTAATCCTATTCGGTCCGTATTGGCCCTATTTGGTCTAATAACAATAACAATACATTAATAACAATAACAATAACTAAGATAAATTTTTTATAAATGTAATATAATTAGATTACCTATACCCATTAAGTCATCCTCAAAAAAAAAAAAAAAAAAAAAAAAAAACTATATTCATTAAGCAAATAAAATAGAGTTTTGTGCACAAATTTGATGTAATTGCTTTTCAAAAAAAAAAAAAAAAAAAAAACAAAAATTACTCTTCATGAAAATTTTCCATTTTTTTGTTAAGTATTACTGTTGTCCCACGTTAATGTATTTTTTCTTTACTTTTTTACAACCTTATGTTTTAACATATATTCTCGTTATGAAGCTTATGTCGTGCATATTGACTGTGAAACTTATTATCATAAACTAGATTCTTGGGGCATTGTTGACATCTACTCCATACATTTCTATTGCCTGATGGGTAACATTAACAATAAAAAGAAAAACATTAACATTGGTTATACCTCTTCAACCTTATGGGCTTGATAAGACTAATGATAGTTTGGATTCCCACTTGTCAGTTTCTTGAAAAAGAGCGATTTTTTTTTTTAAATTTTTATTTTAAGGCTAACTTTTATCCAAAGCTAACTTTTTTGTGCTAGCGTGAATAAAGGAAGAATTAAAAAAATATTAAAGAAATAATATTTTAATGAAATAGAGAAAATATAGAGAATCTATTGAAAAGTGTATTTTATAAAGTGAGTAGATAAAAGGTAAAAATTACTATTCACTCCCTAAATAGTACAAAAACTTGAAAAAAATTGCTAGAGATGCTCTTATAATGTAGCATTTCTGAATGAATTTTTGTGGAGAGTACAATCAAATGCTCCTTAAGTAGGATGTGGGAGTTTTGCTATAATTTAGTCTTGCAAAATATTAAATGGGATTCCAAAAGTATATTGACGTAGTCACCTACAACCAAAGCTAATTGGAAACCAAACCTGGCCGAAATCTGCACAGTTTTTTGAGGTTTTCGGGTCTCGAGTTGGGCTTGTATTTTTTTTTTTTTTTAATTATTAGATCCAATTAGACATTTTTAAGAGCCTGGCCTCCCTTGAGCATCTCCACGTTTCCATTAGAGAATTCTTCAGTCATGAATTTGGCCCAGAACCAATGAGACCTCCATACTTGGTTCATCTCTTCAATTGGAATATTCTTTGTCTCAGGCAAGAAGTAGTAGACATATATGGTCATTACCACCACAAAGAAGGCAAAGAAAAGGAATAGCCCAAACTTCAAATGGCACAGCATATTTAAGAAGACTTGAGCAACAACAAATGTGAAAACCATGTTCACTGACACGTTGATACTCTGAGCAGCTGATCGAATTTCGAGTGGGAAAACTTCACTAGGCACCAACCAGCCAAGAGGACCCCAAGACCATGCAAATGCAGCAACATAGATGCAAATGAAGAGCACCACAACAATTGCATACCAGTTGGGCAATTCACCAGGATTACCATCTATTCCAAATTTAGCACCAATGCAAGCTGCAACAATGATCTGTGGACAAAAAAGAATATCAAATTAACTTTGTGTCAACAAAAACTATAATATATTGGATCAAATTACTAGCTAAGAGTTACCTGGCAGATAAGCATTTGAGCTCCACCCTCAAGGAAGAGGAATCTCCTTCCCCATTTATCAACACCATAGATTGAAACAAGGGTTGCAATAACATTAACAAGGCCAGTGATCACAGAAGACATCAGTGAAGCGTTGTCTCCGAACCCAATGGTGTTAAACAAGACAGGTGCATAGAACATGATCACATTGATGCCAGTGAGTTGTTGAAAGAAGGGAATCAGGGTGGCAACAGCCATGTGTGGCCTATATTTTCTTTGTGACAAGTTTCTCCAAGGGTGTTCCACTTGCTTTGATAATTCACTAGCCATGACAAGGTCATTGAATTCCTCATCAACATTTTCAAGACCCCTAATTCTCTTAAGTTTTTCTCTGGCGTCTTCCATTTTACCACGTTCAATCAAGGAGTTCGGGGTATCGGGAAGAAACAATGAACCGACTGTTAATATAATTGCAGGGACAATAGCACCACCCAAACTCAAACGCCATCCCCAACCACCATCAATCTTGGCAAAGAAGTAGTTCAACACATTGGCAATGAGGATACCAACTGTGATTGACAATTGGAACCCAATGTTGAGAGCACCTCTGTATTTGTATGGGGCCGTTTCAGATAGGTAGAGTGGCACAGACTATAATTACAATTTACAAACACCCAAAATAAATAAATTAAATCAGATTAAATGTCTGATGATAAAACTGATATTATTTTAAAGTGGTTAGTAACAACTAACAAGTAATAATCAGACTGGAGAAAAAGAAATTTTTTTTTTTGAAAATGTCGTTCTCTAGGGACCACATGGTTGTGTCAAGTTGTCATGTTTCTTGGACTAAAAACAAGTTGAGAAAATCAAATACAAAACAAAACAAAATCACATGGAAATAATTTTAATTTGCTTGATTGATTGAGCCTATCAAATTGCAATGGTTTTCTATTAAAAAAATTGGACTCTTTTAACAGTGGCGGAAAAGAGTGTACATAGAGATGTCATTTGTGAAGAAAAAGATGGCAATGCTATGACTTTTTCAAATAATTGTTCAAAAAAAAAATTTCCACTCTTCCAGATGGTCCAAAGTCTTCTCTCATACTTCCTCCTTTTTAGGGAAAATCATTATCATATTTTCTTTTTTCCAACTTTTCCCAGCAACCAAACATAATACAATTTTACTAATAGAAACAGAACTCTAAAAGGCGCAAATCAGGGGGGAAAAAACTGAGAAGAGATAAGAGAATCAGAGATGAGTTAAAAAAAAAAAAAACCCGCATCTCCAAAAGCTAAATAATAAACAAAATATCAAACAAAGGGAGTGTAGAAGCCCAGATCGGATCAGAAACAACTTTGTACACAAAATTCATTTTTGTCATGTTCCAAACAATTGTCTCATCCGGTACACTTGTTCTTATTTAAGATACCATAGTCAAAACTACGAAACAAGATCTAAAACGTAAAAAAAGTAGAAGTAGAGTTTCAACAAATCTAAGAATACAAATACAAAGAGGCATATATAACGACAAAAAACTAAAAAAGAAAAAGAAAAACAGACATCACTAAGACCAAAGGAATATCGCATTGTATATGTGCTTAGATTTTGTTTTCAGACAGCACAGTATTTTATTTTTCTTTTTCTTTTTTTTTTGGTTGTTGCTCTGTACCGACAACTTTCTTTGTACCAAAACACAAAAACACACCAAAAGTAAAAATCATGATCCAAAACCCAAAAAAACAAAGAACAATACCTGATTAGCGAACCCAATACCGAAACCAAGAAGTATACGGCCCACAATCAACATCCACACAGCTTGGGCAAAGCCATTGAGAAGAGCACCGGAGAAGAAGAGCAGACCACCAAGCAACATAGACGGTTTTCGTCCAAGTTTACGTGTCACAATGGATGCCACAAGTGATGAAAGAAGAGCAGCCAAATACAACGACGATGTGAACATGGTTAAAGTCTGACTGTTGTATTGGCAGTACTGGTTGGATGACGAATCATCATGCTTCGACCGATAAACCTTTGGGAAAAACTTGAGCAAGAAAGGGTCCATAGACGTGACCCCACCTGTTAAAAACACCATAACACAACGTTAAAAATAAAAAATAAAAGAATCAGAGATTCAAATCTCTTCTAGTTCAGTCTCGACTGACTACAAAAATACAAAAATATGGAGTTCTCGTATAATTACCAGAAATTCCAATATCGTAACCGAAAATCAAACCCCCCATAGCTGCAACGACACACGTTACGAGGACATAGGGAGTGAGGTTTCCGGGGTACTCCTTGCTAGGACCCGTGGGAATTCCTCCAACTGCAGGCATTCTCGCTGTGTTTTTTTGTTCAGGTCGAAATTTACAAAAACAAAAAGAAAGACAATGAACAAAAATATAGAGAGAAAGAGATTGACCAAAAACCGCCTACTAGGCCAAAAGGGAAAAAGATGGATCTCCTAAACTGGTTTAGCTTGTGTTTATATAGACATAGAAAAAGAGAAAAATATTTTTTTTCTTTCTAAAATTTTGTTTTTAACTATTTTACTAAGAAACAAACACACATAGAAGAGGGTGGAAAATGAGTTCTAACACAAGGGGACATTATATTTTTATATTGTTTAAAAGAGTGTTGTATATAGTATAACTTACCACACTCTTTCTTAAAAATTATCATGACTTTTAAGTAGAGTTGTGTGTGCCGTAATTGTGTTAGAACTCCTTTCCCTCTCCCCGTGTGTGTGTTTGTTTCTTAAAAAAAAAAAATGTAATTGTCTCATATTACTTATGAAAATGTGTTATATATAGTAGAACTTGCTCCATCTTCCTTTAAAAGTTATCATAGCTTTTTAGTGCAGTTATAGTGTGTCTTTATGTTAAAACTTCTTTCTTCTCCCATTCTGTATTTGTTTCAAAAAATAAAAAAACTATTTTACTTAAATTAAGGAGAATCGTTGAGCTGTCAAACTATAATAATATAGCTATCTTTTATACAAATCCAAGACAATTTTATACAAGGGCACGGTGTTTACTTTGTAGATAAGGTCAATGAAGTGGCGTCTATACATTACTAACTTTCGACCGTTGAATTATCCTATAAATTTAAAAATTTATAACAATCGGACTGTAGGAACATCACTAATTTTTCCAAACTATCGAAGTTCGTTACTAGTAGTCAATTTATTTTTGGATGAGGTAGTTGCCTTTACAGTTTACAGTTAATACAGGCTATAATCTCTGAAGTTGTGCTGTAATTTCTCTCTCTCTCTCTCTCTCTCTCTCTCTCTCTCTCTATGTTAATAATATATATATTTTAACTTTTTATTAGATAAGACTTAGTTACAATACTTAAGTCTTATTTCTTAAATTTTTCTCTTAAAATTCTGTCATGCAGATTTTTTTTCTTATAAGATGAAAGTGTATTTTTTAGTTAAATAACCATATAACAAAATCTTAAAAATGAAACTTAAGAAACACTACACAGGGGCGGCTCAACATAATTTGGAGCCTAAGGTGAAAAATTTATGCAGACTTTTAGGTTAATTTGATACATTAAATATATAATTTGATGAATAATGCAAACTAAACTAATGTTAATTTCATATAAAGAATTGAATATCATAGTTGAACCATAAATATTAATAAAAAATAAAAATAAAAATATATTACAATTATAAAAGATACTTTATTTTGGATATATAATGATGCATAGTTAAGTAAAGTTGTAATCTAATTTTTAATTTTATATTTTGTTTTTAAGAGAGAGAGATAGATATTATTTGGTGTATGACTTTGTAGGATATGAGTTTACAAAAATTAAAGTCTCAAATTGTTAGGAGAGATTAATCTATAATTGATGATTTAACACATTTGCAACATTTTTTTTTTGAAACATTTTAGGATTTCAATTAGATTAGGGTTCTATTGGTCTTGTATATTGAAAAAAACACTATAAAATGTTCACAATATGATGTGACATTCACTCTGATTAATGAAATTCATCAATTTAACTAATGAATGTTTAAGTCACTTTTTTGTGATTAGTAATATGGCACTTT
This sequence comes from Quercus ilex subsp. ballota, assembly GCA_032727855.1. NCBI lineage: Eukaryota > Viridiplantae > Streptophyta > Magnoliopsida > Fagales > Fagaceae > Quercus > Quercus ilex. The sequence continues at coordinate 86,950,620 of CM064912.1, forward strand.
GTAAACTAATAGTAAAATTTATAATATCCTTAACATTTCTAATAAAAAAAAGTGCACAATTTTTTAAAAATATATATAATTTTATAAAAATTTGGGCTTTAACCATGAGATGTGGGGCATTTTTCTCTAAGGTGATTTTTTTTATTTTGGGTGGGGCCTTAGGCCTAGGCCCACTTGCCTAGGCCTTGAGCCGGCCCTGACACTACATAAAAGTACTGTGCTTAAGTTTCGTCCTAGATAATATATATATATATATATATATATTTGTGAGACATTAATAGTACTTGTAGAGGAAAAGGAATTGCCTGTCCAGCTTATACAGGATCTACTTTTAGAATTTCTTTTTTTTTAATTTTAAAAAAAATATTAACCATACATTTCTAACCATTAATTTATAAAGAAAAGTTGGTAATTATTAAGTGTTAACAGTCATTGAAAGGTAAGATAAAAAGACATCGACAGTACTTGACACAAAGACAGGATTTCAAAGTAAAATTTACATGTCAGATATATTTACCTGGAGAGTTTTTTTTTTTCTTTTTTGATGTGAAATGGTATTTGGATAATTTTTATTTTTATTTTTATTTTTATTTTTATCAAGGTATTAGGATAATGTTGGATCAATAGTATAGAGTATGTGGATGTGGTAGGTACGCTAGGATATACAATTATGTCGATGTAATAATAAAGTGGGGGATACGTGACCTAAAAAAACCCTTTACAGCAAAGTAATAGGAGCATGTGATATCAATGATACACCTATACAATTGTACGTATTTTCCGAGGTCTTAAAACACTTTTAACTAGCCCATAGGAGCGCTTGCACAAAGTGCTTGTATAATTGGAGCGGGGGAAAAAAAAAAAATCAGATTTTAGACAATCATGCCACAAATTTATCCATGTCACTCTCTATATAAAATTGCGTAAAAATATATGGTTGAAATCGTGGCCGCGTAAATCACTAAATTATACTGATATTTAAATTTAGTTTTTTTTTTGTTTCCTTTGCATATCTCGATAAAGAAAAGTAGTAGATCATGGTTGTTATCTGTGAAAAATAGGGACAATTAAAAAAATCAAAATTAATATATTTAATGAAATGTAATGTAAATTAAATAATTTGATGTAGTGTATTTTGAAAAGTGAGTATATAAAATAAAAAATAAAAGTAAGTTCTTATACTAAAATAGACAAAAATATTTGCATGAACTGATGTAAAATGCGAAAGAAGAGTTTTTAAACAATAAAAATTATTTTACTATAGAAAATTTAATTTTCATAAATTAAAATTTTACACGTGAGTCCATTTGGATACAACTTATTGTTGCTGAAAGTTGCTGAAAATTGATTGTTGCTGAAAACACTGTAGCAAAATAATTTTTAAATAGATGAATAGTATCGTGGGACCTATTTTTAATATTTTTTAATGTATGAACAGTACATGAACAATGCGTGAACAGTGCACACACTGTTTATGCACAGTAATTTTTGTCTCTAAAAAGTCAAGAAATCCAACCAAAAAAAAAAAAAAAGGGAGAAACCGCAACGCAGAAAACGCACCGCAACTTAAAGCACTATCCAAACCCTCACACTATTTCACATCATAAAAATAAGTCATTATTGATTATTATTTTTTATTCGGTAACATAATAATATTTATTTTTTATTTCTTAATCTATTTTTTAAAGAGTAGTGTTACATTCACAACATTTTCAAAATACTTTTAAAACATTATTGGTGGTTAGTTGTAATTGGTTATAATTTAAATAATCATTGAAATTACTTTTTTGCTCACTAATAACAACCCCTAAGGCTGTAACATGTAATTATAAAAGAGTTTAAATTTGGTCAAGACTTGGTATAAACCCAAGTGTTTATGCCCTCCAATGAGATAGTGCCACATCAGCATTTTACCAAAATATGAATACAAGCAGCCACACACAATAACATCTTACAATATCAGATTCAAAACAAAATCAACATTCAAAACCCAACCCTCCTCCTCACGTTCAAACCAAAACTCCACAGCTCCACCCCCACCCCACCGTACATGCTGCCACAAAAGCCAACGGAGTCACTTCCAGAGCCAAAAAACACTGGAGATGCCACACCACACACCACCATGAAGGGGCAAGTTCAAGAAAAGGAAACTTAGCCGAGAAGTCCAAGCTCCGCCACTCCACTAAGGCTAATTTACAAACAATAATTAAGACCCATCTCATTTCTAGTGCTCATCTCAAAGAAGTAACCAAACCCAGAAATCTATAAATGCCATATCAAATACAAAACAAAAACCCATTAGCTTGTTTCAAAAACTAGACAAAACCCAAATGACAAAATACATAAATTAAAACAAAAATGATGAGGAAGATGGCCATGGTGCTGGGTCCTGTGTTGGAAAAATGATGGATGCAACATTTTTTTTTTAAGGCCACCCTATAGACTCTCACTCGGCCTCTGATGAGTGAGAGTTTGAGGTTTTGGGTTTGATTGCTTTGAATGATTTCGAAGAGAGAAATGATACGATTTTGGGTTTGAGAGTCATTGTTTGTAGCTCCTGTGATGGCGGAGTAATAAAGCTCCACCACGAATTCCGATCCATGGTGATTCTGATGGTTTGTGAGGCAGAGTGGGATGGAGATCTGGTTTGAACAGGAGAGGAGGGTTGGATTTTGATTTTGATTTTATTTTATTTTAGATCTAATATTGTGAGTTGGTATTGTGTGTGAATACTTGTATTCATTTTTTTTCATAAAATGTTAACATGGCATTACCTTATTGGAGGTGTAAACTCTCGGTTTTATGCCAAGACCGGACCAAATGTAAACTCATTATAAAATATTCTATAAGTACCATAAATGTATATCCTTCTCTCTCACATAATTGTGAGTTTTACTAATTAAATTTATAGTGGAACTCACAATTCATGTGAGAATGAGGAATAGACATTTATAATTTTTTGTGAAAGTACTATGAAATTTATAAATGGGAAATGTTAACGAGTGTCGTTGTGGCATTGGTTAAGAATTTATTTTAAGAAAGTTTTGACATCACTTTTATGAGAAATGAAAAAAGCTGTCAAAACATTAATTGCTTTTTTTTCTTTTCTCATAAAAACTTTCTTTAATTGGTTTGTTAACCAATTTCCTACTGCACTCGTTAACATGACCCTTTATAAATATACAATTTTTTTTTAAATTTATATATTAATCATGAAATAACTTTTATCCATTTCAAAACAAATATTACTACAAAGATGGAATATCAACAAATATTGATTTAATCATTGCAAGAAAGTTGGAAGAGTTTTTGTGTTATTTTTGTGATTAAAAGCCAATAATTTTGTTTCTAGATATGTGTGTGGCCTTGGGAGCATAAATCGATGCTAATTTTCTATTTATGGTTCCACTGTTATCGAAATTCAGTATATCATCACGCTATGTCGGTCTAAAAAAGACATGACCTTTAACTTGTAAGTTAAGTGTACCTCAATTCGCAGAAAACAACGAACCAGTGAAGACTTCATTTTTTGTTTTGTTCTTTTTTTTTTTTAACAAGTAATAAGTTTTAAATAAATAAATAAATTTCCTCAAATAAAATAAAAAAGTAAAAAACAGTGAAGACTGAAAGAGAAATTCTGAATTGATTTTCTTTTTCTCACGATGGTTTAACACATATTACTATAATTGTCTTACGTGGTAGTGTAGAAAAAATAATAGGCTCATATAATAGTGTAAAGATAATCAATATAAATTTGCTATATAAGAAAATTATAACAAAATTTATGTAAAAGTGTATGGTACTAACATTATTATATCTTATTTAATATCTTAGTTCTGGTCAAGAAAAAAGAATTGCCAAAAAATTCTACTGGTCTGGGGGAATTTGTCTCTATGCACTATAAGTTTAAAAATATACTACATCAAATTATTTAATTTAATATGATGAAGTGTGTTTTAAAAGATACAAGATTAAAAAATAAGTTCAAAATTTTATCCTATATATATATATATATATATATAAAGTATTATATCCACTTTTCAACTTTAGGTGGCATTTCTAAATATATATTTTTCTATTTTTACTTTTGTTTTCTTATGCCTTTTTTTTTCTTCACTTTCATTTTCTGTCACCATATAACTCCTCTCTCCGTCGCATATCTCTCTGATTTTTCTACCATTGTCTCTTATCCTTCCTTTGGGGTTTTAACTTTTATCTTTTATCTCTCATTCTTCCTTCGTTCACATTCAACCACAGCTCTACATTGCAGGCTTGCACAAACACACCCACAAGCAAAACACATGCACACATAATGTCAAAACATATCTTAGTCTCGAAATCAAAACTCATTTCACTGCAATTATTCAAAATGCCCTATCGCCAATTTTACCCAAACCTCAAATCTTTGTACCTGAATTCCAACCATACACCAACAGTAAAGCACAAAACAAATTCCTCATCCAAAGTCTCCAAAATTCCCAACCCATGAAACTAATACTAGTCTACCCTAAATCTTGGCAAAAACCAACAATCAAAATTGATGGTGAGAGATCTGGAATAACAATTCTTTTGTTTGAACATTGAAATTTTTGTTCCCATAATAAATACCCACATTTTTTATGGCAAAAATTTCTCCCAATTTCCTAGACATCTCTAAGCTTTTCATCATTGACATCAATGTCGGTGACTGTGAGGTTGTCCTTGGTATAAAGGGTGAGAATTTTGTGAGTGGAGGAGCTCAGTGACTTTGGCAAGATTTAGCTTTTGATGTTGTGAAGTTTCTTGGAGTAGTTAGAGTGTACCTTGAGGAAAGAGGAATAAAGGAAACCATTGTAGCTTACCAACGTATTACTGGTACTTTGAGTTATTCTAAGACCACAATTATTTTTGCCACAACTTTATCACAACTCCTAACATGATAGAATATGAATAGTTATTCATCATTTCATCACTCACATTTTATCCCGTTAAAGTTGTAGCAAAGTTGTGGCCAAAATAATTGTGATTTTAGATTTATTTTTTCTTTAATCACCCTACTTCCCCAAAAAGGGGGGAGGCGGGGAAGTCAATCCCCCATTGTCTTTAATTTAAAGGGATAAATGAACATTAAAATTTTGTTGTCAATCATTAGATGATTATTTTTATCTTTTAATAATTCAATAATTTGATAATTAGGGAATATTAAATTATTAATTGAGCTACAAGTGTTTTATTAGTCATTTGAAGTTAACAAAAAAATGATCATTTAATTGTTGAGAATAGAGTAAATGGATTTTCAAAAAGGTAAGGAAAGACAAATATTTTTCTTTTTGTTTTCCTTGGTAAAATCCATATTGAGCATTTTAATGGTTTATAGTTTTTTTTTAATAACTTTTCCATGTAATTTACATTGAATTTAGTGTAATGATGTCTCTAAATTCATGGTAAAATTGTATTAAGATTAGATCATCTGTCACTAGCCTTTCATTACAAGATCTTGAACCAACAGCACGATATTACAATAGAAAAGACTGGGAGTGATACCAGTATAGAAGCGACCTATGGCTCCAAATCTCCAATGCTTAAGTAAATTTATTTATTTATTTTGGTAATAAGGAATACTAATTTCCTTAATGTTAATGAACAATTTTAGAAATGTTTTGATACTATTTTTCTGAGACAAAATATATAAAATTGTCACACAAAAAAAGAATCAAAATCTTTTATTTTTTTGTTTTCCATAAAAATTTTCTAAATGTATTCCCTAAGTGAATGTTTTAAGTCACCTATTAACAAAATCCTTAAATTATATATTTAAAAAAAAAATCCCTCATTATTATATAAGAATGTGTATGGGAAAGTTTTCTTATATTTAGCACTATCCATTGTGGTTGTAATGACTAATGAACCTTAAATGGTGGTCATTATCAACCCCATTATGTATGTTAATTCTTACAATATGCTGATTAATTTCAATAATGAAGGAGTAATAGTCTTTCTCGATCTAATAATTGGTTTCGGTAATTGGACATAATGCTTTATTAGATGGATACGCCAGTCATAACATAATGCATAAATATCCAAACTCGTTTTTGGTCCATTTCTACCAAATTGTTCTCAAACCCTCTTTGTTTGTTACTTTCATGACAGTGTCTAATTTTTCCAGAAAGCTAGCTAGCCACACGAATATGCTAATAGATTGTGTAAATCAAGGACATGGCCCCCTTGGAAACTTCCATCCGGCATTTTCATTGCACAACTAAAGTGAAAAGTTGGATTTGGAAAAAGAAAGTGAATTTAAACAAAGAAAAAGAGATTCAAAACAAAAAGCAAAAGAAAATTAGAGAATTTCTTTTACCTTAATTTGTGGTTTGTGGTTTTCACTTTTCACTATTCAACACAATTTCCCTTTACGATTTCTTCACTTTAAAAACATTTTTTTAAGAATGCTTCTGTGAGAAGGTGACTCTTGAAGTTTTGACTTTTGACTCCTCTTGGAATTGTTGAATTATTTTTTTACCCAAAGCAAGTGAAGAAATTATAAATATTACTAATACCTAACAAAAGTGAGGTATTAAAAAAATTTATTTAAAAAAATAAAGTAAGTTTTTCAAATAAATTCAAACAATAACTATATTGAATTGAATTATTCTCCAAAAAAGTAACACTTTGTGTTTAATTAATGCAATCATATGTTTAATTTGAAAAAACCTAAGCTACTGCACAAAAATAACTGGATTATTATATCTTTGTGAATCAAAGAGGTTTTCCAATCAAATTATTGTGAAAAATGCTTTTGTCATGAGTCATGACAGTCCAAATCCATCAAATTCAGTCAGTGGCGGCTCAGCCAATTTGTTTGAACTTTGAACAATCCAGTTCCGAGGTACTGGGGCACAGCTCATCTCCATCAATGAATGACTACAAAAAATTAAGAATAGGCATTATAGCTCCATGTGTGAAAGGGCCATCCACTGGCACGTCTGGCACCCAAAATAATTTTGTACCGCAACTAAATAAAGTCAAATAATTCCTTACATTTATTTATTTTCTATGTTTTTTAAAAAATAATTATTTTTTAAAAGTATTTTCTATAAAATTATGACATATTTTTTTATGTGTAGTAACAATTTTAAATAAGTTGAGAAACAATTTTATAACTTCTCTTATTTAACTTGTTGTGAAATAAAGTTGTTTTCTAAATAAAATTAGTGAAAAACAATTTTTAAAAATAAACTGTACTTTTTATGTTAACTAAATATAGTTTTTCTTTGACTCATTTTTTTTTTATGCTATCAAATACTGAAAAATACGGAAAATTATCTTTACACAAAGTAAGCAAGGTTATAAATCTTACCTTAAAAAAAAGTAAGATTATATATAGAAAATTTGTGTTATAGTTCTTTACATAATTTTTTAAAACCAAATGGTGGAATTGTGGGAGCAAATTACTTTCCACTTAGCGAGATAAACTCTACTCGTGCATGGTCTCACTCTCACCACCCCAAAGCCAAATAATTTGGCTCCACAGTTGCAATGCATAGCTACTTTTATTCATGTGTTCTCTTTTTCTCCAGTGTTCACGTGTTCACACCACCAACTACTTTTATTCACGAGTTCACACTATGTAGGTCAGATTATTTATTATAGTGGTCGTTGTTTATTGTAATGGATATATTATTTTTATTGTAGTAGATATATTATTTTATTATGTTAAAATCTAAAACAAACCACTAATATTGAGTGTTTTGTAAAGTAAAAAGATAAAGTAGTTTTTTGTAAAATCATATTGCTAAATTTATGGCTCTACCATCGTGGATGCTCCCAAAACCCAAATGCTAATGTGTCTTATATTACTCAAACTCAAGCGCTAAAAACAAGATAAAAAAGTTGTATATAATTTGTTGTGATTGGTTATTAATTTATTTCTATATGAGCTAGCATTACTTTATTATGCAAGACTTACTATATGCCATACCATCACTTGTGGAAAAATAGTGTCAAAGTTAAAAATAGGTAGCTAGGTAAGTTGTTTCCGATCCAAAAGTTACAAGTTCCAAACTCAAAACACAAAAAGAGCTATGCAGAAATTACAGGAAAATTTGTTTTTTGAGTTTTCAAAAAAGGTCGGCTGGACCATATATTCCATATATGAATTATGAAGTAAAGCAGCAATGAAGAGGAGCCCTCATTGCTTGTATATATATTATAGTATAATAGTCCTCATTGTCCAGGATTTGCCTGTACTCTTATTCTTCAATAAAGTTTAGAGATTGGGTGGGTCCATATGTAACCATGACTTTTTTCACTAGTGTGAAAGATGATTTGTCTCATTCCCACAGATTGTGATTTGGGCGTACAAACGATGATACCAGGGGTGTTTGGTAAGTATGCTCATATACTCAAATACATCTTTTCAGCCTTTAATGATTTGGTTTAGATTTGGTGCATTTAGTACACTAGACCCAGTCAGATAGTAACACGTATTTAAAAATAGACATATATTATCATCTCAATAGTTTTAGTACTACTAGGCACAGGACCTAAGCCAGACCTGTTTTTAAACAATATTACACGTATTTTCACATACTTTTTAACTCATACGTATTTTTACACATGTTTTCAAACAACAAAACACATATTTTCAAGTGCATGTACCAAACACCCCCACAGACTTTTTAATAGTCTCGTTACGCTCACACTCACACTCACACTCACACTATGTATTGATATGGTGTAGTGTACAAATTAGTATACGGTTATCAATTTACATTAAAAATCGATCGGTATTTTTGTCCGATAATAAAGTATAGGATCATCATAAGCGAAATAAATAAATAAAACTATATTCATCTTTTTATTAGCAAAAGAAATACTATATTCTTATGTTATTCCCTTTATGTCATCAATTTTTAATATTTAGAATCTAGAACATTTTAAATCTTAGAATTAAATTAATGATTATCTATAGATAAAGATTAGGTTAAGTGATCTCAATTAATGCGCCACTCCACATTCTCTATCTATTTCCAACCCCAAAATGGGAGAAATTATTATTTACACTAAGAGGACTGTTGACCAATGAAATTATGACATCTATGCAAATGTATGTGTGAGTTTTCTAATTAGCACGAGGAATAAAAAATAAAAATTACTAGATGATGTCACATTTGCATAAATAACAACATTTTATTGGTTGGGAGGTTAAGGAATATCACCAATAAAAATTACCAGTGTGCGTTATTTTTTTTGTATGACTTCCTCTAATCTCTATCCTAATTCATAATATTCCCTAAAACCAATGCTAAAACTACTGCAGCTATTACTAAGTAAAGCTTACAAACTGATGTGACAATAAATTTTATTGATGGACTTTAACCACTTCATAAATAAATATTTGAATTGTTTATTTATGATCAGTGACGCATCAGTTTATAAGTTCAAAATAATAAAATAATTTTATTATACACACTACTTATTTCTAAGGCCCACTTGTACCCCTCTAGTGGGTTCACAATGAGCTATATAAAAGGTACCAATGCTAGTAATCCTCTCATTGTTCACACATCCCACCGCCCACTTCTCTGTGGCCTGTTAATGTTAAGCATTCACATTTGCATGAAACGCAGCTTAGACTTCTGAACTACTTTTGTGTAATTGAATTGGTCAAATTGGATAAGCATCCATATATGCATGCATGGCGGTGCAAGAAAAATTAAGCTTGGTCCGAGTGTTAAATTGCATTGGTTATTTTTTAGATAGATGCACAAAATTTAATTAAAGAGATATTGTTCATTAATATTTGTTATTTTCAATTAGGATCCTGTTAACAAGTGAAAGCAATAATTATGACTGAGGTTTTTATTTTTATATATATATATATATATATATATTCAATTAGGATCCTGTTAACCAGTGAAAGCAATAATTATAATTGAGGTTTTTTATTTTTATTTATATATATATATATATATATTTATATATATAAATTGTAATCAATCAATTTTTTGGGTGCAATCACACTTGTGTCATTTAAAGAAATATTTGTTTATTTGTTTTTATTTATTTTTGTTTTTATACAATATAAAAATTTCACTATAACATAATCTAAGTGTATATATATGTAAAACTTCTTCCTAGAAAGTAAAAATCTCAGCCTTTACTCTCTTCACATCTTATAAGCACTTATATTTGTGTAGTGACCATTGCGCCAGCGGTGCATGGTGACAACATAGTGATCCGAAAAATCATGAAAAGAGTATGTTCATATAGCCATTAACATTACAAGAGCCAAAAATTAATGACATAGTTCAAGAGTTAGGGCGTAAATTGATAACCATTGGCCCATTGTTGATGGATAAGGTAACTAGAAAGAGAGAACTGGTTGTAGTCTTGCATTGCAAGAATTTGAAGGAAGCCATTAGTCAACGCTCATTAAAAAAAGTAAAAGTCAAACTAACATGCATAAGATTGAGTGGGCCGTCCTGTTTATTCTTCGGCTGAAAGTATGGCTGTTTATATGACGTTAACACGGAGGCTGTAGCTGGCGAAGTCTGAAACTTGAGACATTTTACATTGAGTACGGTTGTATCTGGTTGGCTAGGAATAATATTGTTCTGTCTCTTTCATAATATATTTAGCTATACGATGATAGTATATAATTATCTTTTTAACAATTCGAATTTCGTTGCACTCGTTGAACACTAGTTCTAATACCGTGTTAAATATGCTAAAACAAATGTGGAAGTATAATACAAAAATATGAGAGTTACGTTATTTAACTTGACAACAATACATTCACTGTGGTTAATAGACTTATAATACAAGTAGAAAACTTGACTTCCATACAAGATAACATTATGCTTGGACTTGGGCTAATATATTTGGAGCACTAATTAGTTATCAATTGCATCTTCATTAAAAAAATTGTCAATTCTTTTGGATGAATTATTAGTTTGTTATCAATTTCCAAGCTACGATGAGAATTGACTATTGAGAGGGATTTATTTCGTTCCTTTTTTGGGTATCGTTGAGAGTTGAGATCATCATATTATGTCTTTTATTGAGGCAATGACTCTGACTAAGCATTGAAAAGAAGGATGAGGATTAAGAGTTCAATCCTAGCAAGAATTTTTTTTTTCTTCTAAAAAAAACAACTCGAACATTAATGCAATTGGAAGTTAGAACAACAAAATTCAACTTGATTACGTGTTATATAGTTGGAGTCACTATCCTCTAGAGAGATAAGAAGCTGATAACAAGGCCTTTAAATTTTTTTTATTTAATGTGTGAGAATGTTGTATTCTATGCTCAACATTGTCGCATATTTAGGTACAAATTATGATATATAAATCTGTTGCTTTATCTTATAATACTTTATCTTATATATAATATGTTCAAACTCGTGGCCAAGGGAAACATCTTGAAAGTTGAAATAAGATAAGCATTGACCTACTTTCTCTTTTCTTTTTTCTTTTTTCCTCTCTTCACACGAGAAAATTTTCAATTATTAGCGGTGTTCATGGTTTCTCGATTGGTACATTCATAGCAAGCAAAAAAAATTTTACAATTAATTTTTTTCTTTCACGCCAATGGAATGATCAACATCACGTGATATATGCCTTGTGAGACTAACAAGTAACAACCATGCATAAATACAACGAAAGGTCTTTGTTTTGCTATATAATAATAAAACTTTGTTCTTTCCTGCTAGTTGTTCTAGTTGGCCAAGTTGTCTCTGTTAAAATACATTTTAATTTGAATTCTTCCCCTTAGTTTTTGAACCATGTAACCGTTGGGTACACGCTGTTTTTGTGACTTCATGTTTTTGCGTATTTAAAACAATTCTATGATCTTTACCTTTCATATTATAGTTATATATAATAATCATTGTTCTTATTTTAAAGCTTAATAATCATCGATTTGGTGCTAATCAACTTGTTTAAAGTTTAAACAAAAGAACATGAAAAAGAGTGTTCTTAGTTTATTTCAAATGCTAGTAATGACCAATTTTAATAATACTCTTTCCAATAATTATCATAGTATATATACCCTTTAATTAATATCTGTCTCTTCCAATCAAACAATATTTTATTTACAAAATTATTTGTCATTTGGTTAATTAAACGCATTTAGCGGAGGCAGTCAACTTTCTGAATTTTATTTATTTATTTATCATTTATATTTTAAGTTCTCCGTGGTCCAGTTACAATGACGTGAGTATAATGATAATTACTTCTTCGGCATATTTTGGGTCAACTTACTTGACATTAGAAAAACATGAATAACGCCATAACAGTCATCAATTGGCAGTGACGAGTGACGACTCTAGAAATTTTTCTTAGGATGTTTCTTAAGAAGGATAAATTATATAATCTAATAAAAAGAAAAATTATTAATTATTGTTGTTTAGTTGTTTCATTAATTTGTTTGTCTTTTATAAACTATAATTTGTTATATTATTGTTTCATTAATTCTAAAATTATTAATTGTTGTTTAGCCTAACATAATTTAATTTGTTTGTTTTTTTATAAAGTGTTGGTTAATTAAATTACTAATTATTGTTTATTAGTTTCTTCCCCCAATTAATTATTAGTTAATTAAATTATTGTTTATTAGTTACACTAGCACACACTCCATGTGCATCATTTACTTCCCCCAAATCAAATATCCCACCCCGGCTCCATGCCCCCATCTACCCCCAACTCAACAGACAAGCCTCATGGCCTCCAATCACAAGAGCCAATAAGATAAATTCACAATCACAAATCACAATACACTAAAAGACAATTAATTGTATCTCACCAGCACCAACACCAACACCAACAGTCACCAACACCAACGAATAAAACCAAAAACAGGGGCAAATATTAACAAAGTGATAAGGTAAAGCTAAGCAATCAGATAAAGTCTCAAAGAGAGAGAAAGAGAGACTCTCATTTGCTTTCAGTCTTCAGATAAAGAGAGAGAGACAAAGAGTCTAAGAAAGAAACTCATACCCATTAACCCTTATATGTAAGGGACTAAAGAGAGAAAAAGATGAAATACCTTAAGGTTGAGGGAGCAGGGAGGCCTGAGGCTCAACTGAGGGGCGGCGCCATCAGGCAGCACATTGAGGCGTGATCGATCTCCGTTCCGATCAGACTGATCTTCGATCTCCGATGCCCGATGTGCTATGGAGCTTGAGTTTGAGGCCCGATCACTGATGACCGATGTGCTTTGGAGCTTGAGTCGTCCGTTGGTTGTTGTCATTGATAGCTGATGAGGTTTTTTTTTTTTTTTTTTTTTTACTTTAGGTTAGGTTTTTTATTTCAATTTTTGCTTTACTTGATGAATCGGACGAGCATATTGGTTTTTTTTTTTTTTTTTTGAGAATCCGTGGGTTTGCTACCATCTGTAATCTACTGGGTTTGCATCTGTAATCCGTGGGTTTGCTATTATCTGTAATCTGTTCATTTTGATGTTTGGCTTTTTTTTCCGTGGTGGGCTTGCTCTATTACAATTTTTTTTTCTAGATTTTAGTTCAAAAATTTTTTTTGGGCTTTTTTTTTTTTTATTTGAGGGTGTTCCTAATATTTTTTAAGGGTAAACAAATAAAAAATTTTAAATTATTATATATAATTTTTTTTTTCAGGTCAGGATGTTCCTGGGAACACCCTGGACTGAATGTGGCACCGCCACTGTTAATCGGCATAGTAGAGCAAAATTTTCTTTGTTGTGCCATCCAATGACCCACTGAAAAGAACAAAAAGGATAAGCCGTTTTTAAATGAGAACTAGTATTATGAGTGTGCAATACACAACTTAATTAAAAATAATATGTAATAAATTGAGATTATATTAATAATTAATGATTCATATGACAAAAATGCATTAATTTTACGTGTATATAGGCATGTATTGTGCTAGTTTATAGTGTAAAATTTATTATATTAAAACATATATAAAATTATAATATATAATTAAAATAATTATTAAATTTATTTTAAATTACTTTAAATTAGTTACTTGACATAACTACAACTTCTCTAAAACCCAACTTTGACAAAATAAAATGTCTATGTAGATTAATATCAAAACATTAAATTAGTATCAAGTATCAACATAAAATAATCCAAATTTTGAATCATTTAAAAAATATTTACTAATGTTTGTATCTACACTCTACAAAGTACAGACTTGATGGACTTTTTTTTTAATTGGTTTAAAGAAGTATTCGGTTTTGATGTCAAAAAATAATTAAAAAAAAATTTGTTTCAAATTTTCTATTTTAATCATAATTATATGGTGGATCTTTGTCAAATTTTCTAAACTGCTAGAATTGTAAGAAGCTACAAAGTACAAACCACGCATTAGGGCATCCATACTTGCCAATTGGCAATTTGCATACAAAATTTGCACGACGTTGAATTTTAAGAATAAAATCTTATGGCATGTTTGGAAGTTTAAAAAAGGAGGGGGAGTAGAGTAAAGGGAGGGAGAGTAATTTAATTACCTTGTTTGGAAGTTTTTTTAAGGAAGGAGGCGGAGGGGTTTCAACTACCTCTAACCCCTCATTTTTAATTCCCCCAAATTGAAGAGATTTGGAGGGAGAGTAGAGTAGATAAATTATTGACCAAATGAATTCCCCAATTTACCCTTTCTAAATTAACAAAATTACAAACTGATTTTATAAATAATCTTTGTTTGTTTCTTGAGAAAATTTAAGGTGAATGAAAAAAAAATGAATCTCACTATTTCACTAACATTGAAGCTAAACAGCCATTTCATTTTCACTAAAAACCATTGAAAGACCACGAAAATGAAAAAATAAATAATAAAAAATCAACTAGTAACTTGAAATTTTTGAATTTTATTGCTCCAACTTTCTGGGCAACCAAACAGAGTAATGTAAAAGAGAGTTCACTTTCAATTAATCAATGCGAAAACAAAATCCCTAATTGCTCATTTATGAATACAAATAATACGATGCACACAATAAGAGAAAAAATGAATTAAAAATCAGCTTTTTACCAAACGAAGAAAATGAGCTTTTCGTTGTGCAATGGAGGCCGATGCGAGTCCGGCCTGACCTCATCTGACTCCGCCACAAACGAGAGACCATTGGCGAAACTGATGAGCGAATTTATTATAATCAATGGAACCACCAAATTTGGCGGTGGGTTTGAAGGCAACGACGCAACCATGGCAGCTTCAAATAGTCTAGAAGTAGAAGAAGAATGAGAAGTGAAGAAGAATGTAGCCAGAAATGAAACTCAAAGCAAAAGTAAGCTTTGTGTTTTTTGGTTTTATAAAGCAAAAACACAAGCAGAGAAGAAAATGTTGGTTTTTGCTTTGGAAGCTCTGGAGAGAGTGATGGAGTGGGCGATGGAAACAAAGTCGTTGGGGGACTCCCAACGCCGTTGTTTCTGCCCCTACCTTCCTCCAAATCTCCAATCGCGTTTACGACCTCCTCCACGGTCTCTATCTCTCTCTCTTGGTCTTTGTTTGGTTGCTCAGAAAATTTTGAATTCTAATTTTACTTTTTGGATGTCATATGATAGACTTATAAGGTGGAGCTAGCTTTTAGTTTGGTTGGTGAGAAATGCAAGGAAACTGTAGAAATTTATGAATGATTTTTATTTTTATTATAATTTTTTTTGAGGTAATAAAAATTATTTTATAATAGTTAATAGTAGTTTTATACTTTTATTAGTGGTATTTGATGGAATGAGAATGTTGATTAAATAATTATTTAATCTAACAAATTAATCATAGACCAATGTTGCAAGTCCATTTTCAAATAGGAGTAAATTTGTCTATTTAAATCATTTTCTCTCCTTTCCATCCTAATTTTTAAAACATCCAATCAAGAGAAAGGGCTAATTACTCATTTCCCTCTTACTAATTTTAAAAACATCTAAACAAGGTGGAGGATAACCATTCCCCTCTATTCTACAGTTTCCTCGCATTTCTCACCAACCAAACAAAAAGCTAGCTACACCTCAGTCTACCACATGACATCCAAAAAGTAAAATTTAGAATTCAAAATTTTCTGAGCAACCAAACAAAGACCAAGAGAGAAAGATAGAGACCGTGGAGGAGGTCATAAATGCGATCTGAGATTTGGAGGAAGGTAGGGGCGGAAATGACGGCGTCGAGAGTTCCCCAACAACTTCGTTTCCATCGCCCACTCCATCACTCTCTCCGGAGCTTCCAAAGCAAAAACCAACATTTTCTTCTCTGCTTATGTTTTTCCTTTATAAAACCAAATAACCAAAGCTTGCTTTTGCTTTGAGCTTCATTTCTGGCTACACTCTTCTTTGCTTCGCATTCTTCTTCCACTTCTAGACTCTTTGGAGCTGCCATGGCTTCTATCGCCAGATCCAATGTCGTTGCCTTCAAATCCGCTGCCAAATTCAGTGGTTCTGTTAATTGTAATAAACTCGCTCATCAGTTTCGCCAATGGTCTCCAGTTTGCGGCGGAGTCAGATCGGGTCAAGCCCGGACTCACATCGGCCTCCACTGCACATCGAAAAGCTCATTTTCTTCGTCTGGTAAAAAGCTGATTTTTAATTCATTTTTCTTTTATTGTGTGCATCGTATTATTTGTATTCATAAATGAGCAATTAGGGATTTTGTTTTTGCATTGATTAATTGAAAGTGAACTCTCTTTTACATTACTCTGTTTGGTTGCCCAGAAAGTTGGAGCAATAAAATTCAAAAATTTCAAGTTATTAGTTGATTTTTTATTATTTATTTTTTTTCATTTTCGTGGTTTTTCAACGGTTTTTTGCGAAAATGACATGGTTGTCTAGCTTCAGTGTCTGTGAAATAGTGAGATTCAATTTTTTTTTCATTCACCTTAAATTTTCTCAAGAAACAAACAAAGATGATTTATATAATCGGTTTGTAATTTTGTTAATTTAGAAAGGGTAAATTGGGGAATTCATTTGGTTAATAATTTATCTTCTCTACTCTCTCTCCAAATCTCTCCAATTTGAGAGAATTAAAAATGAGGGGTTAGAGGTGGTTGAAACCCCTCCAAGACCCTCCCCTTCCTTCCTTAAAAAACTTCCAAACAAGGTAATTGAATTACTCTCCCTCCCTTTACTCTACTCCCCCTCCTTTTTTAAACTTCCAAACAAGCCAATAATTATTAATTCTTATGAAAACAATAGAAATGTCAACTTAAAAGTGATCATTAACATAACATATAATCACTTGTGTGAATTTAAAGGGATTGTTCATGGTGAATATCTTTTCCAATAGTCTCTACAGTCAAGGGCAAATGCATACATGCATGTAAAAGTGCTTGCCTTTGTATTAGTATTGTAAACGTTGTGAGGCCTAATATTCGTTTTTACTATCTAGAATTGACTCAATCATAGGGGGAAAAAAAAAATTAACAACCATTAAGTTTTTGTGTCTATCCAAAAAATTGACAAAGCAGTAGAGTCAAAGTTTTAGTTATACCGATTTTAACGATAGAATAAAAAAGAGTGAAAAAAAAAAGTTTGTGTCTATTCAAAAATTTTATAAAGCAATAGAGAAAAAGTTAATAAGAACAATTGGTATTTTAATTTTATCTAAAAAAATTGCTACAATTTAGTATAAATACTAGGCAATTAAATAGGATATTTACGGGCAACTACATCTTCTAAACCCTACTTTTATTACATAATCCAAGTTCTTCGCTCTTAAATATTGTTTATGTAAATATCACGTAGTCAAAATTTGAGGACAAAATTGCTTTTTGCTCCTTTCTGAAAAAAAATCCAGCATTTTGCCCTCTTTCTCAAACTAATTAGGAAAATTCCCCTCTTTTGAAAATCGAGTTTTTGAAAATCGATTTAGGACCTATAGCGACGTTTTTAAGGACCCTATAGTGACGTTTTAAGGACCTATAGTGACGTTTTTTAACTCGATTTTTATAAAGTCGAGTTATAGGTAAAAAAAAGAAAAAAAATTGCATGTAACTCAACTTTATGAAAATCGAGTTACAAAACGTCATTATAGGTCCTTAAAACGTCACTATAAGGTCCTTAAAAACGCCGCTATAGGGCCTAAATCGATTTTCAGAAACTCGATTTTCAAAAGAGGGGCATTTCCCTAATTAGTTTGAGAAAGAGGGCAAAATGCTGAATTTTTTTTCAGAAAGGGGCAACAAGCAATTTTCTCCCAAAATTTGATGATGTGTATTTTTATCTAGTGATCTAATCTTTTAGATACTACCATTTTTGTAAAGATCACGTAGTCAAGACTCGAGTTGATAATATGTGAATATGTGGATATACGGTTTTTTAATTTTTACCAATCTTTTTTTATTACATTGCAAAAGGTTTTTCAAAATTTTCTGTTCAAGAGTTTTCTCTCATTTTAAATCAAAGAGATAACTGATAACATATAGATAAAAGGAAAATTACGTCATAAATTTTCTCTCGTATTAAGTTTATTTTTTCTAATTAAATTAATCTCCCTTCAAAAAAAAAAAAAGCAGAAGTTGATAATAATAATTTTGTGTTTATCCAAATAAATAAATAAAAAGTTGATAAGAAAAGTAAATTGTTGTTTTTAACTTTTTATATAAAAATTTACTACAATTTGGTACAACTACTTAACTTAACAGTGGCTTCTAATTAAACTCAACTTTTTATATTATTATATGGTATATAATATGATATGATATGAGTTCCAATAAATAGTAAACACTTTTAACCACATATTTACAACCACACATTCTACTATTTAAGGAGGAGAAAGTTTTTAGTAAAGGACTTTTGGTCTCACTCTCTCAAGCTCTAAAGCTATTTATATTTTACTATCTTTAACACTTTTTCTTTATATTTTTAAGTATGAAACTAACTTAAGAATTGAGTGCTTTCTTCTATTTATGAAAGCGACCTAGGTTGTATCAACCTTCAACAGAGCTTCATTCCCTCATCAAATAAAATTTTATTATGCAGGTATAAGACTCAATCTAGTGGATCAGCTAATGCTAGACCTCACAAACTCACACGTGGAATCAAGGTACTATTTTGCCACGTCCTCCCCAAATGTTTCCACCACCTACGCTTACGATTTTTCGGGTAAGATTGTTCTCAAGGATTAACAAATGATAACTCTAAGGATACACCCAACGTAACAACATGTTAAGGTATTGAATTGTGATTGGAACAATATATATCAGTTTCACATGTTGTCAAATTGAGTGTTTTTAGACTTATTGTTAACTAATAGCTTATGAAAATTTGTACATTAACGTCTTCCTTTCGAAAGGTAAAGACACCTAAACAAGTAAAGACAAATAATGCTACATATTAAATCCCCATGATCAGGGCAATCGGTTTGAAATCATGTCTCATTAAATGGTCATTATCGAAACTGCTCCTAACCTTTTCCCAAGAGCAAAATTGAGCTACAAAAAATAAGAAAAGAATGCATACAGACCAGTTTTTTGGCTAGGAAAAGGATTTATTCAAAAAAAAAAAAAAAAAAGATGAAAGTGGTTTTTACTTTTTTAGACATCATAGATTTGGAGACAACTTATTTAGTATTTTTTTTTCCTCTAAAAGTGTATTAAAATATACTTAAACTTTGAAAAAAAAAATGAAAATTTAAAAATCTGTATATAAAAACAAAAATGCAAAAAAATTAACATATAAATTGTATCCAAGCACGCACTCAGAGATAGATTACACCAAGTCAACAACATATAATTCAGTCTAAATTATTCAACAATATAAAAATTCAGTTAAAATTCAAGCAGGCTTTAAAGAGATGCAATGTAAATAATGTTGACTGTTTAACACCACGGATTTAATAATATTGGAGCACAGCATTTACTACATCGAGAAAAAATATAACGACGCCCAAGGTAACAACCACACAGGCCCATAAGTAGGACATTAATTTCTGGTCATTTAATTAAGTGGACCACCTATTGATTTGGACCTGTTTATTTTTCTTAGTAATAGGACCCATTTCTATGAAGCTTTTTTTTGGTCCTGCTTAGCTTATATTTGAAAATGTGAATGACTCTCATTGCACCTTGTCTACGACTTGTAGGTCTAATATTTGGTTTGGACCGGCATCAAGTGGATGCCCTGTCCCGCCCCCACTCGTCTTATGCGGATTTTCCCTACCTAAAATAGGAGACAGGACGGGAATGGACTTATCGATCCCATCTTATTTTGCCATATTCATCGTAAATGTATATATGTATATAATTTAATTTTTTTTTTGTACATATTCTAATACCAATTTATCTTTTTCCCCTAATACTCTCATTGTCATCTTTCCTCTCACACCTTTTACTTTCATCGGCGTTGGCATCACCTCAAGACAAGCAAAATGCCTTGTATGCCTTGTTGTTCCCATCCTGAGCAAATTTTTCCGCCTCGAAAAATTTAGATTTTTCCCTCCTCAAAAAGAAAGATGGGCCACTCAAGGATGGGAAAATTTTAGATTTTTCCCATCCTTGTTTATATATGTTTCTATTTTTGCTCTTTCCTCTCATTTTATTGGACTAATTAAGATATGTGCTCTCTCTCATATTTAATATCTTAATTCAAGTTAGAAAAACCAAATACATGTGCGCAGAAAGTGAGAGAGAGAGAGAGCACAGGAAAGCCAGGCTAATGAAGATGACAGGCTGAGAGACTCAAAAAAGTACTTGATGCAACCACAGCTACACACCAAGTAGACAGAAAAAGACCTATCATCTTCAAACCAACACTTCCACATGTTCCGGACATTGGTAGGTCAATTGAAAGCTGAATAAAACTTAGATAATACATTGTATCAGTACCCCAAACATTTTTTGGAGTAGCAAGTTGGATACAATAAATACAATCCTCATAAAAGCAAGATATTTCTTATAAATATTAATGATAATACATGGTATCCCCACCCCTTTTGGGCATAGCAATTGAATTTAATAAATACGATCCTCATTAAAGCCATCTATTTCATGTAACAATTTCAAATTTCCATACCATTTAGCCTATGATATGATATGCTAGAATGTGAAGAAAAATACATCTTATTTTCCCCAAGGACCAGAGTTGAGCTCCTTTTATACATAAAATGTTAAGATCCTATTGCAGTTAACTTTCAAGATTCAAAAGGATTAACATTTTTTTGTCTAATGCATTTGAACCGGGGAATCCCCCATCAAAAAAAAAAGAAAAAGAACAGGGGAATCCAAAGAAATAGAACAGCTTTTAGTACAGTCAGAAATTAATGTTGCCTGTCTTTTATACAGATTATATTTACCAGCATGTCCTTTTTTTTTTTTTTTTTTCTTTTTTGAGAAACCAGACTCAAAGGTCTGCTAGATTAAGAGAAAAAGGACATTACAAAACATCACGAACTCCAATAGGAGCTTTGTCATCAGGTATGGATTCCATCCAAGCCAGCATGTCCATTGAAGTGACTGAGATATAGACTGCTCTGTCAATTGTCGGTGGGAACCTTGATAAAACATAGTCCTATTGCAGCATATAAATCAATAGTAAGCACTTCCATTCAATCAGACATGAATTACTTAAACTGAACTAAATGAAACATGGTAAGAAATAGTCAATTTTATGATACGTGAGTCTTAGTTAGTTCAACTGGTAAAGTCTTTAATAATTATATAAGAAATTTGGGTTCAATCCTCGCCTATACCAAAAACTGATTGGTGTATTGGTCTAATAATAAAAAGGTATCATTAAAAATAAACGTCACAGATTGAAACTCTCTCAGTAAAAAAAAATAAGGGCAATGAAACATGTTCAATATGTTAAATAAGGGTTTAGCTTCTGTCCAGTGGCCACTGGACACATTGGATTGACAACATACCATTAAATAAAGCATCCCCTTATGCCACTATCTACTATGCTAAAAATATTCAAATTTATCATAATTTCTAAATAACAAAATGGAAATTTGTTCAATACGGCTCATAGTGGGAAATGGAAGCTAAACATGACAGTTTCCACTACAATTTTGGACTAGGAAAAAGTTTTTCTACATGATCGGATTTTTAAGAAGTCAATGTGAAAATCATAGTGTTTGGCGACAAAAATCAAGTGGGTGCAGTACGGTGGTTAAGAATAACAAGGTGATGGGATGGCATTGCAATGATGTCCAAGAAGATGAAAACGGTTGCTGAACACAAGAAAGAGCTAGGCTGCACTTGAAAAAGTTACATTTGCTGATGATTTTGAATTGTGGGACATTGTACCTGATTTTTTTTGTTTGTTGATAATTTCATAGTTACAACAACGGAGGAGTGAGGTTATGAACTCTGTTAGAAACACCAAGAGACGCCAATTAAACTATAAGATTTTTCGCTTTAATAGTAGGAACTTGGCTTAGGGCTGGCTCAATATATGATGCAAGTGATGCAATTGCCTAAGGCTCCCAAATAAAAGAAGGCCCCATTTGGAAAAAAATTATATATATATATATATATATATATATTTTAGTTAAAAAAATTTTAAGCATATTTATTGGTCAATAAAATGCATTAAAAATGCCCAATTGTATCCTAAAATGCAAAAGATTAAGAAAGGGAAAAAAAAAGAAAAAAGTCAAATTTCAGCTAACAAAATTAAATTTTATGAGACAAATTTATTAACACATTCTTGAAATATGCTAAAAACAAAATTAATAGCAGACAAATTCATTAATAATATAATGTAATTGTCTTGAAATATGCCAAAATTCAAATTATAAATTTCAAAAACAACAGAAAAACCTCTCATCTCTTTATCTCTCTGCCTCTCCACCATTTTACCTTTCTTTTCTTTACCTTCATCTTGATTCTTGATCTTTTTCCATCAACTCAGTCAGTCAATTTGGCTTGAAATTTTTCTTTGTTGATTCCAACATCATACCAGTCTTCTAGTCGACCACAAAAGGTATTCTTCTTCTTCAGTTCTTCCCCTCTTTCTCTTTGTCTTTTCGAAAATAAAAACTCATAGTCTTTTATTTATTTAGCTTAAATTATATATATTTTTAGTTTGTTTCAAACTTTCACTACACTGCACAATTGTTTGATGGGATGGGAGTCATGGGACACGTTTTTTGCTAATGATGGCTTTTCTAATTCTGCCCCTCTTTGGACTGTGAATCACTGATAGTCTGATACTATGATAGGACAAAACAAACACAAAGTACTAAAAAGTTTACTAAACTAGTAGTAAACTCTTTTTTCTTTCCATAGTTGTATTCTCTCTAATAGGACACGCTTTTTCTTTAAAACTTAGTCATAGGAATATAGGATGTAGTAGAGTACAGTTGGATGGTTCTCACCTTTTTTTTTTTTTTTTTTTTTTTAAGGAGTATAGCCCACAGACCACAGTTATAACTCACACGGTTTGATCCGACGGTTTCTCACTTTTTTTTTTTTTTTTTTAATCTGACACTTTTTTTATTATTATAAATTATTATATTAATTAATAATTTGATGTGTATCATATCAATTCATTTGTATTATAAAGACACTAATTTATTAAATTATGTATTAAATTAATTTTATTTGTGCAAGTTTAAACTTTAAAGTGGTCACGGATTTAGAAAAATTTCAATAACCAGATTTTATTATTCTATACTTTAAATTTTAAATAAAAAAAATTCAATATATATATATATATATATATATTATTTGATTAATATTTAAGTATAAAAATGCCTCATTTAAAATTTTCGCCTAACTCCAAAAGTTGTTAAGCTGGCCCCGACTTGACCTCTAAGTATTGGGAAAATGATTGATGAAGAGAAGCAACGAGGGACTGACTGAATTTGATTAGGTGCTTGAGGAGCTTTCAGTTGGAAATAAAATGATATGACGTGACCGACCAACTAGCCACTCAAAGTAAAGATATTGATGATGTTGAAAAGGGGTTAGAGGAAATCACAATTCCTTATTTCTCAGATTTCGTTTGGGTGGTTGAGAAACAAGATGAAGCAATTAAAAAACTTTCATCCAATCTATGATGAGAAAATTATCTGGAATTAAATCAGCAAATTTTTTTATCTACACCACTTATTACAAGGGTAAAAGGACATACACAAATTCTGAAAATGGAAATATTAAATAAGTATCTATGGTCTTTTTTTTCTTTTTTTTTTGAGAAATAATTACAACATATTAACTCCGCAGCTTAAATCATTTCCTCCAGACCTCCAAACACTTTGTGCATAGGGGGGGTGTCAATTCAGATACAAGGCATTTGACATCTATAAAAAAGAGAGTCAATTTATTAACTTCACTACATGAGTAGGAAAAACATTAAGCTCTATAACAGACAGACATATGCCTTTTTTTTTTTTTTTGCGAGAAGATTAGAAATTAAAAAGAGACATTAAACTGTCACTTAGCACAAATGTAGGAAAGTATGAAAATTTGATGAAAACTATTTTCATTGATTCATTCAGTAGCTATACAACTGTATATATATATACTAACTTAACCGCTACAAGCACGTGTGAACACAACGTAACAAACATAACAAACTCACTCATGTGTCTGACTTAAAGGCTAACTAAACTAACTAATCAAAAGCTACATGCCATTTATGTATACTCATCAAGCAGACTAAGCAAACCACACTATCGTTTAGAGGAGTAATTACAACTCTTCAATTTCTTCACCTCGGAAATACAATCTGGACTTCTACTTGAATCTTCAATCTGAACTTCACTTGTCTTTGATCTTGAATTTCTTGTCTTAGTTGCATTGAGTGAGTTTGCATCACCTGGTGCACTGGCTGCTGCACTGAGTGGCATGCTGTGCTGCACTGGTATAGCAGCTAGTGATGGTGCACTGGCTGCTGCACTGGGTGGCATGCTGTGCTGCACTAATGTGGCAGCTGGTGATGCATCCTCGGCAGCTGGTGATACATCCTCTTGCTTTTCATACTCCCCCTCAAGATGGACTGAAGAAGAATAGATGTTAAGCAGTCCCATCTTGGATGTCAACTCAGAGAATTGTTTATGGCCTAATGCTTTAGTCAATAAATCTGCCAATTAACAATGTGTTCTCACATGATTCAATTTAATCACCTTAGCTAACACCTTGTCCCTTACAATGTGATAATCAATCTCTATATGCTTGGTCATTTCATGGAAAACTGGATTGGACCCTATGTGCAAGGCTGATTGGCTGTCACAAAATAACATTACCTCTCTATCATGCCTAATCTGCAGATCCCTTAGCAAATAAAGTATCCACACAATCTCACAAGTTGCCACAGCCATAGCCCAGTACTCTGCCTCAGCTGAAGATCTTGACACAATAGCTTGTTTCTTTGATTTCCAAGAAATTAATGAGTCTCCAAGGAAAATACAGTAACCTGTAACAGATCTTCTTGTATATGGACATGATGCCCAATCTGCATCACTGAAACCTTTGACATGGAGTTCTGACTTTGCAGAAAAGAACACTCTTCTCCCTGGTTCATTCTTAAGGTAATGAAGTACCTTAAGTGCAGCAGCATAATAAGGCTTTCTAGGCTTTGCCATGAATTGACTGAGCTTGTGAACAGCAAAAGTAATGTCAGGCCTAGTAATAGTTAAGTATAATAGCCTCCCTACCAACCTTCTGTACTAACTAGGATCATGTAACACATCAGCTTCATGTTTACTAAGTTTCAAAGTAGGATCCATAGGAACCTTGGTTGGTTTGCACCCTAATAGTCCAACATCTTCCGAAATCTCTAGAGCATATTTCCTTTGACATAAGGAAATGCCCTTGGCTGTCCTTGCTACCTCCAAACCAAGAAAATACTTCAAGTCCCCTAAATCCTTCAACTTAAACTTCTGGTCTAACAAAACTTTAAACTCCTCAACTCCCTTTTGATCATTGCTTACAAGAACATCATCAACATAAACCAGCAATACAATAAATGAATCTCCTTGCTGCCTAGTGAACAATGAGTAATCAGCATTGGATTGAACAAAACCAAGATCAATTAAGGCAGTTGAAAACTTAGAAAACCACATTCTAGATGCCTGTTTGAGACCATATAGTGATTTAATGAGTTTACAAACCAATTGAGGCAGCTCCCCCTTTCTGTGAACATCCTGAAACTGCTCCCCCTTGCTGTGAAAGCCCGATGGAAGTGACCTAAAGACTTCCTCATGCAAATCTCCATGGAGAAATGCATTGTTTACATCAAGTTGGCTGAGAAACCAACCTTTCACAGCAGCCACAGCAAGCACAGCTTTGACAGACACCATTTTGGAAACTGGTGAGAAAGTGTCAATGTAATCCAACCCCTCCTTTTGGGTGAAACCTTTGGCAACCAACCTGGCCTTATATCTCTCAACTGAACCATCTGATTTGTACTTCACTCGATATACCCACTTACAACCAATGAGTTTCTTACCAGTTGGCAAGGGAGTAACAGTCCATGTTTGATTAGCTTCTAAAGCTGAAATCTCAGCATCCATGGCTGCCTGCCACTTGGGGTTACCAACAGCTTGGTAGTAAAAATTAGGTTCAATGATGGAAGAAATGGCACAGCAAAATGATTTGTAGGGAGAAGACAGGTTAGTGTAAGACAGATAGGATTGAAGGGGATGAGAAGTACCTGAAACATGGTTGGAGGAGCTTAGAATGGCTGCTGATTTAACTTCATTACAGTGATAAGCTTTAAGGTAAGAGGGTGGTTTAGTAGGTTTGGCAAACCTTCTAAGAATAGCAGGCAGAGCAGATGCATCAGAAACATTAGTTGCATCAGGAAACTAATGAACCTCTTCATCAAAATCTTGATAAATTTGGACAATGGTGTCATCAGAAATGGGAAAGGACGGAGAAGGAATAGAGAGAGGAACAACAAGAGAGGAAGAAGTTGAAGGGAAAATAGGTAAAGGAATAAAAGTGACAGATTGAGAAGAGGCATCTGAAGCATAAGGAAAGCTTGACTCATGAAACACAACATCTCTAGATAGAAAGGTAGTGTGAGAATCAAGATCAAACAGTTTATAGCCTTTGACATTGAAAGAATATCCTAGAAAAACACACTTTCTAGCTCTAGGTGTGAATTTGTGTTTATGAGGAGTGAGATTGGTAGCATAACACAAGTAGCCGAAGATTCTAAGATGTGAATAAGAAGGGGGTTTGTGAAATAAAAGTTCAAAAGGGGTTTTATGATTTAGGAAAGGGGATGGAAGCCTATTTATAAGGTAGACTGCAGTGAGGACACAGTCACTCCAAAAAGAGAGAGGAACATTGGATTGAATTTGTAATGCCCTGGCAGTAGCAAGGATGTGTTGATGCTTTCTCTCCACAACTGAATTTTGTTGTGGAGTGTAAGCACAACTCAATTGATGAACAATTCCTTTGGAACTGTAAAAGTCATTAAAACTAAATTCTAAGGCATTATCAGATCTAATGGATTTAATCTTGGTTCCAAATTGAGTGAGAATCATGTTATAGAAGGATACAATAAGAGGTCTAACTTCAGATTTTGCTTTGAGCAAGAAAACCCAAGTTGCTCTAGAAGCATCATCAACAATAGTTAGAAAGTACTTATGACCATTAGAAGTTAAAATAGAAAAGGGACCCCATACATCCATATGAACAAGATCAAAAGGGTAAGCACACTTATTATTATTGAAGTGAAAATGAATTCTTTTCTGTTTTGCCAAAGGACAAACAGTACAAGGCTTATTACAACAATTCTTAAGAAAAGGTAAAGTACTACTTAAAGAATGAACCTTGACATCAGGAGGGTGCCCAAGCCTTGAATGCCAAAGTGAAAACACATTTGTAGAGAGGGAAGAAGAGCAAACAACAGAGAAGGACTTGAAATTCTGCTTGGAAAGGAAATCAGAAAGAGATGTAGTAGCTTGAAAGAGGCTTGAATCCTGTAACAAGTACAAACCATCATGCATTTTACCCATTCCAATCGTGCTCCAACATGTAAGGTCCTGTAGAAAACAAAATTGAGACAAAAAAACCAAACATATAGGTTGAGATTTTGTTAAGGCACTGACTGACAGAAGGTTAAAGGTAAATGAGGGTACACAAAGAACATTACTAAGGGTTATGTGGGAGGAGAGTTGAATAGTACCAATGTGTGTAACAAGAGCTGCTTCCCCATTAGGCAATTCAACCATAGTATGTGAAATCTTAGTATAAGAAGTCATCAATTGAATGGAACATACTATGTGATCACTTGCACTAGTATCAATGACCTATGTATGAAGATTATAAGCTCTTCTATTAACAATTTTAGCAGAGAAAATAGAACGCTTGAAGTTAATAGAATTACCTATAACAACATTTGATGGACAGGTCACAGAATTAGCAACATGAAGTTCTTGACCTTTAGGAAATTGTTGAGTAGAGCAGGAACCAATTAAGGTCAGAAGTTGCTGGTATTGGTCATGAGTGAAGGCCGGGGCTTGAGATATAGACATGGATGGAACAAAATCAGTGACTCCAGTAGAGGTGTTGCCTTGAATTAGTTCAAGATTTGTTGAAACTTGATGAGGAATGGCATTTTACTGTTCTTGAACTTGAATCCTGGTGGGAAGCCGTGCAACTTATAGCATTTGTCCACAATATGGCCTAGCTTTCCACAGTGAGTGCATAAAGGCTGTCTTTGCCTTTGAAGTTAGTTCCTAAGTTCTTGGTTGCTAAGGCAGTGGATTCAACCCTAACAACATTATGCACAGACCTCTGCATTTCTTCTTGGATGAACAAAGAGTGAGCCTTATTGACAGAAGGCAAGGGATCCATCAATAAGATCTGAGTTCTTACTTGAGAGAAGGCATCATTCACTCCCATAAGAAATTTCATGGTGGACTCCTTGGTTTGAAGATTCTTCAACCTTTGATTGACTCCACACATACATTGACCACAAGTACACTGAGGAAATGGACTCAAATTCTGCAATTAATCCCACAAAATCTTGAGTTGAGTGAAGTAATCAGTGAGTGATTGCTCTCCCTGATGAATCTTAGCAATTTGTTTCTGGATATTGAAGATCTTGGTTCCATTTCCTTGACTGAAAGTGTCTCGAAGATCCGACCAAATCTCTAAAGCAGTATATCTATAAATAATACTTCCTTGGAGCTTTGGTGATACGGAGTTGATGATCCAGGTGCCCACTACATTTTCAGCACGAATCCATGCTTGAGCAGCATTTGGAGAATTCACCAATGGTGAAGAGATGGTTAAAGATCCATCAATAAATCCTAGCTTGTTCTTGCCAATCAGAGATTTTCTCACTGATCTTGCCCAAGCAGGATAATTTTCTCCTCCAATCGGTGGTTGAGAAGTGAGAACTGCTCCTGGATTTTCTCCAGGATGTAAGAACAGAGGATTACTAAGATTATAGAAATCTTGTGAAGAAGATGAAGCCTCTGTAGTGGAAGTATTGACTGCAGCTGTTTCCGCCATTGGAAAAGCTTGAGAAGCTTGTAGAACACAACAATGATGGATAAGAAAAGCTTAAAGAAGATGATAATGGTGGATGAGTAAAAACAGAGAGTAAAAAAATCTTGAAGAAGATGATGGTGGTGAATGAGAAAAACAGAGAGTTCCCAAAATTGATCTGAGAAACCCTAAGAAAATTAGAAGCGCTTAAGAAATCGCTCTAATACCATATGAAAATTTGATGAAAACTATTTTCATTGATTCATTCAGTAGCTATACAACTGTATATATATATACTAACTTAACCGCTACAAGCACGTGTGAACACAACGTAACAAACATAACAAACTCACTCACGTGTTTGACTTAAAGGCTAACTAAACTAACTAATCAAAAGCTACATGCCGTTTATGTATACTCAGCAAGCAGACTAAGCAAACCACACTGTTGTTTAGAGGAGTAATTACAACTCTTCAATTTCTTCAACTCTGAAATACAATCTAGACTTCTACTTGAACCTTCAATCTGAACTTCACTTGTCTTTGATCTTGAATTTCTTGTCTTAGTTGCATTGAGTGAGTCTGCATCACCTGGTGCACTGGCTGCTGCATTGGGTGGCATGCTGTGTTGCACTAGTGTGGCAGCTGGTGATGCATCCTTGGCAGCTGGTGATGCATCCTCTTGCTTTTCATAGAAAGTTAAGGCACAAACAAACATACATGCTAAGACACGCTCAGGCTGCTTCATAATGTCCAAGTACAACATTTATCTATCTTGATGATCCAACCATTAAGGACTATACCAACACAACAGAGAATGTTGCACCAGGAGCATTTCAATTTGCACTATTTTTGGAGAGGGGGGGGGGGGGGGTGGTTGCTTTGTATATTGGTCATGGTAAATTAGTTCTAATAAATCAGTTCATAAATGATGTGGGACAGAAGGAGTCAATCTTTGTTGCTTGTTAGTTTTTTTAGGCGATAACAATTCAATCGAAGTAAAATTCTCTTATTTTCTGCTAGATTCTAGAGGTTTGGTTGTTGATTTAAGAAACTCCTTAGTTAGACTGAGATTCAGCTCTTTTACATTTTAGTACTGGATCCATGTATCATATGCACAAGCAATCAAATGTTGTCAAATGTAACAAGCTTCTTCAACACCCAGTTACAACCTTACAGGGACTGAAATTAGCGCAACGGAATAATTCCAATGTACCTTTGTAGAGTATCAAAAAAGCAGCACAAGAAAAGAAATACCAAATAAAAGCAATATTCAGAATCGATTCTGCAACAGGAGCGACACCAGCACTCTAACATTCTTACCTTACAGAAAGAAGAAAGAAACTCTCAATAATCAACTGAGCCTTATTACAACTAACAACAACAAAGCTTTAGTCCCAAATTCGGGGTCAACTGTAGATTCAACACATTAGACAAGGTCGGCCACAGGTAATCTTTTCCTCAACACGTATTATTACAATCACAAGGTAAAAGTTTTTTTCTCTCTTTTATTTACTTTTTTAAATAATAAAAAGGCAAAATGTTACTAAAAATAAATGCAAGTATGCAAATAAGACTAAGATACTGATAAGTTCTCCATCTTCTGCTTCTATTTAGTAGTAACCATGCCAAATTATCAACAACATAACCACGCATTATTTGAGTTTGAATAAGGGAGATAGTAGAAGATGTGCACCAAAACTCCCACAATTTCCAATAGTTAAGGGACAAGATCCCCTCTATTTCAAGCAATCCAAACCCCAAATCCTAAAAAAGTATCATAACAATGAACAAAAACTTCGCAAGTGCAAAAGGATAAGGAATTTCAATGAAGCACTACACATAGCCCACTTGCGTCATATCCAATAGCTATCTTGGCCCGTAGGTAGAGTTCAAGGCTACCAATATGCTTTTACGCAGCATGAAATGGAGCATCTTGGCCAATAGCTAGAGGAGTAGAGCCCCAACATCATGCTAACATGAAGATTAGACATTTCTAATTTTCATGCTTTTAATGTGCTAATTTGAAATTTAATACACCGTATACAAGCTTTTGATATAGAAACGAATGAAAAGGTTCAATTATATTAAGTAGCTTCATTTGTTATATATGCAACTAGTCGCAGATCCATGCCATGTGTAAGAATAGATAATTATTTTGTATTTTAATATAAGTATAATTTTTTGAGGATAATTTGTTCACCCTAAAAATTAAACAATTTCTTTTCAGTCCAATTAGGTCTACTTCAGTCCAATTTGGTCGACTCGGTCCAATTCGGTCCCCCTTCAGTCCACTTTAGACTAATTGGGCCTTAAATTGATTTTTTTTTTTTATAGGTTCTCTTTTTAAGTTTAGCTCAAAAATACGCTTTTTACTTAATTTTTGGGTTGAAATGTTTGAAATTTTATTATATTTGGGCTAAACTCTTTAGTTTTGAGTTAAAAAATATAAAGAATATATTAAAATAGACATTAGAAATTACATATATAAGCCCTAAAAATGCAATAAAAATGATAAATATTCAAAAGTCTTATTCGGTCCACATTGGTTCTATTCAGTCCTTCTGTCCTCTTTGGTCAAATTTGGCCCTATTCGGTCCACTCGGTCCTATTTAGTCCATTTTTTCCACTAAATTTCTATTCAGTCCAATTCAATCTTATTCAGTCCACTTTGATGCATTCCGCCCACATTGGTCCTATTTGGTCTAATAACAATAACAATAACAATAACAATAACTAAGATAAATTTTTTATAAATGTAATATAATTATTTTTTTGAGAAACATAAAATGGGGGTCTTTATGGTCATATTGCACCCCCGGGCAGGGAGCCAGTAAATGTAATATAATTAGATTACCTATACCCATTAAGTCATCCTCAAAAAAAAGAAAAAAACTATATTCATTAAGCAAATAAGATATATTTTAGTGTGCAAATTTGATGTAATTGCTTTTCAAAAAAAAAAAAAAAAACTTATCATCAAAATTTTCCATTTTTTGTAAGTATTACTGCTGTCTCACCTCGATGTATTTTTTCTTTACTTTTTTACAACCTTATGTTTTAACATATATACTCATTATGAAGATTATGTCGTGCATATTGACTGTGAAACTTATTATTATAAACTAGATTCTTGGGGCATTATTGGCATCTACTCCATACATTTCTACAGCCGGATGGGTAACATTAACAATAAAAAAAAACATTTACATTGGTTATACCTCTTCAACCTTATAGGCTTGATAAGACCAATGATAGTTTGGATTCCCACTAGTCAGTTTCTTGAAAAAGAGTGATTTTTTTTTTAAGGCTCAGCAATGATGTTGGCCATGTGAATGGGGCAAATTTGGGATTTTTATAATGTGGTATTTCTGAATGAATTTTTGTGGAGAGTACAATCAAATGCTCTTTAAGTAGAATGTGGGAGTTTTGCTATAATTTAGTCTTGCAAAATAATAAATTGGATTCCAAAAGAATATAGATGTAGTCACCTACAACCAAAGCTAATTGAAAACCAAACCCGACCGAAATCTGCACAGTTTTTTTAGGCTTTTGGGTCTTGAGTTGGGCTTGTATTTTTTTTAATTTTTTTGGGGCATTGAGTCTTTTACTTTTTTGGGATTATTTTTTTATTACATTTGGCATTCATGACCAAATCTTTTTCCAATTTGAGAACTTAACTAGAACCTTGCCCAACTGTTGTGAATGTAAACAAAACAAATTGCTTTGTCTTCCATTAATTCCTTGATGCAAAATAAAGGAATTAGTAATAACTAGTGTTATGATGATGTGGAATTTTTTTCTTGGACCAAAATAAAAATCATGTCTAACATATTATTATTACACATATGGTCTTCTTTAATATAATTTCTGTTGTGGTGGCTATCAAAATTAATATTATTATTACTATGATTAATATTATATCAATAACAATAACAATAAACATAACATTAAATAGGGGAAAATTTTTATATATAAATGAAATGTAATTAGATTACATATGAGACAAAGTTTTGTTACAAAATTGATTGTAATCTTATACTACAACTTTACTTAATATCTTTTTATTGGAGGTAAATTTTGACAAATCCACCATTGGATTACATTTTATTCTTATATCCTTCATGCTTGCAAAATATTTAGAAAATTAAATATCAATAATTATATCATCAATAAATTGTTTAAATTGCAAGTTTTTGTAGTTTAAAATTATGCATAAAATATGAGCTTATAGATCATATAGTAAATAATATCCGATTTAAACAAAGTTTGACATGTGTTTTAAGAGCATAAAGAGCATGCAATTCAACGGCTAGATTTTCAAAAATGGTAAATTATAAGTTTAGTCCTTAACCTTTACATTAAATGTCAATTTGGTCTCTAACGTTTTATATGTGCCAGTTTAGTCCCTAACCTTTTGGTGTTGTGTCAAAATGGTTCCCGTCGTTAAGTAATGGATAGAAAATGCTAAGGTGGCTAATGGCTAAAATAAAAACTTATTATTATGCCACATTAAATTTTTATTTAAAAAAAAAAAAGGTTTTTGTTAAAACTGGGATCTTAAAATCGTTATACTCCATACAAGCCACCTATGATCATCTGAGTTCGAAAGCATCAATGTCGAGAATGTGGACCTCTCAATTGCTTTCCAATTAGACTACAAGTCACCAAGAAAGTCTTCAAGCTTTGGAATAACTTGTTGGTTCTTGTTGGTTTTGGCAATCAAACTTGTAAGAAAAGAAGGAATCGGCAAGGTTTTGTGCTTCACTTTCTTTGGCTTGAATTTCTCTTTCTGAGCGTAGAACGCTTGGGAGTTGGGGTTTGGTTAATCAACAATGAAAAATGATTATAATTAATAGATTTATTCCATACATTTATCCCTATCATTAAACTAACTGAACAATATTACTTCAATCTGAACCTAACGCAATCATATTCTAGATCTATAGCTTAGTTATCTCAGGCACGGTAGAAGCAAAACTTCAATTTTTGAAAACATGGAAAAATCACAAAACAAATATTCAAGACCGTAGTTCCCATTGTCTTTCTCAAGTTTCTCAACAACTAAATAGATGTCCATAACAAGTTGCAGTCTTTTTCACAAGGCTCAAGTAAAGACTTGAGTCAGTGATTTATTAACATAAACTAGTTTTGAGATCCCAGATTTAACTTAAATTGTTCTTTAAAAAAATTCCAAATGGCAATACACATTTGATTTGGCATAAAAATATTTTTTATTTGAATGGTAAGGACTATTTTGACACAATACTAAAATGTTAGAGACTAAACTAACACATTTAAAACGTTAGGGACTTATATTTAAGGACCAAACTTATAATTTACCATTTTCAAAAATATATAATAATATTTATTTTATTGAGTAATTTTGCGGCTAAACTTTGTCTTTACCTAAATTCATTGAGTAAACATAATAGATTCTTTCATGAAATTTGATGAAATTTTTTCTGAACAGAAAAAATTAGTTTGAATTAAAACTTAGCATTCCAAAATACCTTTTTCTTTAAACATATTACCCTAAATTGCTTGAACTTTCTCCTCAAGAAAAATTACTCTTCATGCTAATTTTCTCTATTTTGATTCGCTTTTCATTTTTTTTTAGTTCATTAATAATTTTACTTCATTATTTGAGGTGAAATATCTTGTGAAGATTACTAATATTTTACCTCAATACAATTTATATTTTTTTCCTATTATTTTGAGCCTCGTCACATACAATATATTACTTAAAGCCTGTTGCTATAAATGTGGGTTTCAATTAGCTCAACTGGAAAAATCTCTGATGGTTGTATAAGAGATCTGGGGTTCAATCCCCGCCTACATCAAAAACTGATTGGTGTCTTAGTTTGATGATAAAGAGCTATTATCAGGAGTGGATGCCATAAGTTGAAACTCTCTTTAAAAAAGGGCCTTTTGCTATAGATCTCCAAACATCATGCTAACATGAAGATTAGACATGCTAATTTGAAATTCAATACACCGTATACAACCATTCAAAACGAATAAAAAGGTTCAATTATATTAAGTAGTTTTGTTTTTTATATATAAAACTAGTTGCAGACTCACGCAATGTGTGAGAATAAATAATTATTTTGTATTGTAATATAATGTATAATTTTATCTCTAAATATTTTTGAAGATAATTTGTTCTCCCTAAAAACTAAACAATTTCTATTTGGTCCTATTTGGTCCACTCAGTCCAATTCAGTCCACTTTGTCAATTTTGGTCCTCCTTCAGCTCATTTTGGAAAAATTGGACCTTAAATTGATTCCTTTTGTAGGTTTTCTTTTTAATTTTAGCTCAAAAAAATTCATTTTTTTTCTTAATTTTTGGTTGAAAAGTATGAAATACATTATATTTGGGTTAAACTCTTTAGTTTTGAGTCAAAAAATACAAATAAAATACTAAAATAGACATTAGAGATATAAGCGCTAAAAATGCAATAAAAATTATAAATATTCAAAAGTCTTATTCAATCCACATTGGTTCTATTCGGTCCATTCTGTCCGTTTTGGTCTTATTCGGTCTACTTGGTCCTATTTAGTGCATTTTATCCACTAAAGTTCAATTCAGTGTATTCAATCCACACTGGCCCTATTTAATCCACATTAGTCCTATTCTGTCCACTTCGGTCCTATTCGGTTCATTCTGTCGACTTTACTCCTACTCGGTCCACTCTGTCTACTTTGGTTCTACTCGGTCCCCATTGGTCCTAGTCAATCCATTCTATCCACTTTAGACCTATTCAGGCCATTTGGTCCACCTTGGACCTATTCGGTTTATTTTGTCCACTTTAATTCTATTCAGTCTATTCTATCCACTTTGGTCCTATCCAGTCAGCATTGCTCCTATTTGGTCCACTTAAGTCCAGTCTGTCCACTTTGGTTCGATTTGGTCCATTCCGTCCATGTTAGTTCTATTCGGTCCATTCGTTCTTATTTGGTCAACCTTGTTCCTATTCAGTCCTTTCAATCCTTTTTTGTCAATTTGGTCCACTTTGTTCCATTTGAATCACTTCGGTTCATTTTGATCCGCTTCGATCTATTTTTGTGCACTTACATAATGGAAAAAGACATGTTTGGGTTGAAAACAACTAATCTAAATCTAAATTTATTAAAAATATATATAAATCTCAAACTCGTAATATCTAAAACTTTAAGCATAGCATTTATTTTTGCTACACTTTTGTTGAGCCACATTAAAGTAGCATTTCAATCTATTTCGGTACAACAATTTTTAAGTGAAAGTCTTTCTAAATATAAAAGCTATGAATATAAAAATGTAATCTTTGCAGAATTTATTCATTTGTTTTAATGTTGCTACTTTTAAATGAATTGCATGAGCTTAATTATATATTTAAGCAATGTGTGTGTGTGTATGTAATTTTTATTTAAATAAATTATTCAAATTATTCGTCCTCTTAAAAGTTATTATCATAATAATCATAACTCAATCAAACTTATACTTAATATATATAATTTATTCTCTAAATTTTATTGGGGAGAGAGAGAGAGAGAGAGAGAGAGAGAGAGAACAAAAAAATAAAACACCAAAACATATGAACCCAAAATAGAGTTCATAAATATAAAGTAGAGTTGCAAGAAAGAATAAAAATAAAATCAAGAGAAAGAGAATAACTACTTTGTCAAGAGAAATGTGAGAGAGAATAATAAGAAATTTATAGAAAATAATATGAGAAGAAAAAAGTAAAAACAAATATATATATATATATATATATATAGTTGTAGGGTCAATTTTTGTAGTCCAAACCCAAAAGATATGGATTATGAGCCCTATGAACCCAAGACAATGAATTTGTAGAGTGTGGGTGAAAAAACTGGGCTGGGTATGAACTAAACAATAGTTAATTAAGGCACTTACACATGAACTAACATGTAATCATGCTGGGACAAAGGCGAACATGAATGTCCGAAGAAGTATTTTATTGAATAAAAGTTGGTTACAATTCTCAAAGTTACAGTAAAGCTATTTTCTCTTTTTTTTCTTTTATCCCTCCCTCCCTTTTTCTTTTCATTATCAGATGTCTCACTTCCTTATATAGCACCCTTTCCCTTCATCTTTATCGTCCACTTATTCATCATCTAAACATCCACTTGAGTACGTGTCCCATCAGGTAACTTCTCTAGCCTTGTATGAGTGGCGGTAGCTGATATTGTACTATTCAGGGGTCTTCTCCACATTAATGCGGTCAGAAAAGTAGCTGCAATGCATTTAATGTGGTAGTTGAAGTTTGTCTTCTAGATATTTCTCCGTCCCTATCATTTCCATGTGCGCCTGAGATTCATCCTTATCATTAGAATTGCCAGGAGGACTACTTGAACTCCCCAGACATCTGTTTGTTCAAGTTTCTTTGAATCCGAGGATAATGGACTCTTCGGACAATTGAATACCTCCTCGGACTATGCCCCACATTCATCTCCAGGTATGTTTCTTTCACATGGGTTTTTTCTCAAATACTTTCATCTCCTCGGACAAACAGTAGTCCTCAAAATAGGGTCTTAGGCCTAATACATTAGGTTGGGCTTTTCACCTCCCACAATAGTAATAAACACCAAATTATCCAAATCATATTATGTAATAAAATAACATTATATTCTTATATACTATACAATCTTTATAATGCAATATGATAATATCTATAAAATCAAAGAGAATGAAAAAAGATAACAACTTAAAAACACAAAACTTAATCACATCAACCCAAAGTAGAGTTTCAAATAATACAAAAATTCATCAAATTAAAGTAGAAATGCAAGAAAAATATAATAAAATCCACCAAAATGAAGAAACAAATGTGTGTGTGTGTGTGTGTGAGAGAGAGAGAGAGAGAGAGAGAGAGAGAGATAACCTTTTGTGTGTAAAAAAAAACTATGAATAAAATAAATAAGAGAATTGTAAATTTATAGTAAAAGGAGGAGAATAAGAAAAGTAAAAAATAAAGGAAGATAAACTGATAATGGAAAAGTGATATTAAGGTAGATAATAATAGAATGATGAAAAGGTAAAAGGGAGAGGAAAAATTAGAGAAAGTATAACAATAAGTTAGAAAATTAATAAGGTAAAAAAAAGAAAAAGAATTAAAAAGTAGATGATGTGTCTATTGATATGATTCAATAAGAATGTGACAATAATAAATGTTATGTTTCAGTTTATATGTATATATATATATATATATATTTTTTCCTTCTCCGTTATTCTATTCTGTCCAAGGTATACTTTTTCTTACTTCCTTTTCATACATAATTTATATGTATTCTGGAATATAAAGCAAAAAATGGTTGAAAAAATTAAGCAAAAGGATCTCTCAAAATTGGAATTAAAGTCACATTTCGTGTCAATTTTCTTTGCATTTTAGATTATTGATATCTTCAAAGTTATATTCTATTTTAAGTTTTTAACCCTCTATAGTCTATACTCTATAACACATTATATTCTAAATGAAGAATTTTGTCTTTTTACTTATTCTATTGAGTGTGAGTTGAGTGTGTATTTTACTGTTTTGGAATTTGGTTTTGAAGGCTGATACTGGCAGTGGAAGAGCCACATTGGGACCGAAAGGGGCCTTGCCACCCACCCCTCCTCAAATTTATTAAAAAAAAAAAAAAAATCCAATTGATATATATTGGATAAGAGTTATCCATACCGTCTGAAAATTTTAAAAGAAAAGATAAATTCTTCACCCATCACGGTTAAATATTTATATGCATTTATAAATAGTATTAATTTGATTCTATAAGAAAGTATTTACATTCATAAATAGGATTACGATTATATTAGTGGCTACCCAAAAAAAAATAACTGTGACTAATGATAAATTGTGTATATATCAACAAGCTAATGATAAACACAAGATTATTTTAACAATAATCACAAAAGAAAAGAAGAAAAAAATTCCAACTTTTGCTCCATCCTCGTTGGAAAATCTCTCTGACTTATTTTGACTTAACGGTGGGAAAGTCTCTTCTTCATCCTCAATAAATTACATCACCGCTTTGCAAATGAGTCTTCAACAGATTTGCATCTTGGCAAATAGGCAACACACTGGTGCCAACCCCATCATAGTTTTATAGATGAGTTTTTAACTCTCTCTCTCTCTCTCTCTCTCTCTGTTTGGGTTGTTATTTTATTTTTTCAATAGTCTCCACAATCACCTTATCAGTAGTACCAGGTAGAAAACACTTTGCTAGAGGAACAACTTTAGACCCTTCATCTTGTGAGACATTGAAGAAAAGACGTTTTTTGGCATCAAACTCCATTTTCATAATCTTGATATCAATATTGTAAGAACTAAACTCACGGATTACACGTTTCCATTTTGAAAGTCTATGTTTTACAGCATCCACATCTTTACCATGGGCTAAAGCCCATTTACCAAACAAACATCCACATAAGGTAACTCATCACCTTCAGTAGCATCCGATATAATAGGAGCATCCAAAATAACAGTATTTTGAACTTTGTTCACATTTCCTTCATCACTAGAGACTTTAGTCACTTCAAAATTCTACATATCTTGGCTATTATCAAGGGATTTGGAGTGGATGCACATCCCACCATTCATGGGAGGAGTTTCATCTTGGATTACCGCTGGTAGAGAAGGTATTTGGTATCAAGTGATATCATGTCAATGGTATCAAATTCAATAAGTGCAAGATATGTCGACAATAAATAACTAACCTACTAACAATTGAAAGACTTGTGCTAGTGAGTAATTATTTTTGCATACATGTCTCTCGTTTATTGGATTTTGATACGGATGACGTGTTATCATTTAATACAAAATACTTTTTCCTAGTGAAGAGATGGATACCTACTGCTTTAATTGACGCCTTTGCCTCCTCCGAAGAATAGCCAAAATTTGAATGACCATTAATAGATTTAGTTTTCTTTGGAAATCGTTTCATGGTGGCACATGGTGGCCGAGATGTAAGCTATGGTACAAAATGTAACTCTTCCTCCAATGTAGCAAAGCAACCAAGTTGATGTTTAGGTAGGGGTGGCAAAATAAGCCCATACTCATTTGCCTACCCACTCTAATTGAACCCAAACCCACCCAGTTATTATTTGGGTTAAATGGACATCAACCCAATTAGACTCAGTAATTATTGGGTTTTAACTAAAAACCCATTGAGGCCCATTTAACCCAAAAAACAATAAACCCAAATTCAATTTTCTCACATGTTACTCACTCCTCTCTCTCTCTCATTCTCTCATCCCAACTGTTCGACTCACTCGATAACTTGGACGATTCTTGCGGACTCACTCACTGTTTCTATCTCTCTTTTCGCTATCATAACAATAATACATCGAAAGAGAGCAAAGCTTCTCTTTCTCTCTCTTAGATCCATTCATTGGATTAGAAACGTCAGGTACGTTCCTTCATTTCCATCTCGATTTGATTTCAAATCTGATTTTTCTTCCTTTTTCTTCATTTCTTTTCTTCTTCTTCTTTTCTTTTTTTTTTTTTTTTGCTTTCATTTTTATCACATTAAAAAAAAAAAAAACATTTTGTTGTGTGTGTATATATATATATATCTAGATCAGCCACACTGCAAATTTTTTTTTTTTTTTTTTAATTTTACGAGATTTTAAATTGAGAAATGATTGGCTGAAAAAAGAAAAGGTGAAGGTGAATAGCAAGTAAGGAACTTAAATTTTTTTATTTATTTACTTTTTCACGGTTCTTGAAAGCTACGAAAATAGAAGAAATCTCTTCTAAGTTGCACTTTTCACATTCACTTATTCTCTGTTTTTCTTTCCCTTATTGGCTTATATTTGATTATCATCTGTTTGCTTGCTGAGAAAATGGAAAACAAGATTTTAGTCTCTGTGATTTTGTTAATCATTCAATTGCGTTAAGTTTCTTTTAATTTAATTTTTTTAATTTTTAGGTTTTGGGTATTTTGGTCATTTTTGAAGATTTTAGAGCACTTTGGTCATTTTAACTTTAGTGGCATTTTGGTAATTTTGATAATTGGATAATTGGGTGAGTTAGGGTTTACCCATAATAATTGGGTTGGGTTGGGTTTGGGTTAGAAGCAATTAGTTAAATGGGTTTTAAAGGGTAAATGAGTTTTAGATACCCAACTCAATTATGCTCACCCCAAACACACTCAAACCCACCCATTTGACACTCCTATGTTTAGGGTACTCCTGACCATTGATGTTTATGAGTAAGTTAAAACTTGTTGATTCATACTTTTCTTTTTTCTTTTTTTATAACATTGTTGATTCATTCTTCAAAATAAATAAAAATAGTACTATTACTAATTTAACTATTGTACATAGTATAGATATATTTAATATAAAGAAGAAAAATTTAATCATCTTTTTTTTTTCCCGGCCCCCAAGTCAAATTCTTGGTTTTGCCACTGGACACTAGACATTGAGCTCAACCAATTTTAGCACCTATGTTCAAATGATCAAATGCAAAGATTGTTACAATTTGTACATACAGAAACAACAAAAATTATGTTCTCGAATTTTTTGGTAATTGAAATTACAAACTAAAATGAGCCAATGGAGAGACTGTGAGTGTGAAGTACGCACCCATTGAGGCCCAAAAGGTGTCGCTTTGTAAGCAACGGAAAAGGCCATCAGTGAAGGTGAAGTGCACGGATGATCCGATAGCCGAGCTTGAATTGTAGGAAGCTCTGTTTTTGTTTTTGTTTAAATAATCGTTGGAAGCCCATTGGGCCTATGAACAAACTGTAGATGCTATAGCCCATAATATGGATATGGGCCTTGAACCACTCGCAATCTGAGGCTTGAATTTTGTAGTGTTGTAGCCCACATTAGTGTAAACGGGCCTCATAATGGGCCATCATTTTAAACCATTGCAAGTTTTCTTCCATGTAACGGGCCTATTTAGCTTTACTCCAGTTCAACCCATTCTCAACAATGTTAGTTATGGGCTTTTAGATGAATAAAACGGTTTGTTGAACACTTGAACCCTTTTTTCTTTTCTTTTTTCTTTATTATTTATTTTAAAATAATAATAAATTTGATATTTACAATGGAGGATTTAAACCAATTCTCAATTAAAAACAACTGTAGGAGATATTAGTTGAGTTTTGAAGCTTTTGGCCTGCTTGTTTGACTTTATTGTGTTGTTTTTTAAACTTACTAAATCAAAGGGTTATCAATCTATACATAATAGAATTATAAATGATGTGACATCAAATATATACGGTTAGATTTATAGAAATTAAATATGAATATTAAAATGGATAAGAACATATATATAATTCTTCCTCCATTCAAATAAATTGGAACGTATTTATAAAACAAACTAGCTTATACACAGCTCTTTTTTTTTTTTTTTTTTTTTTTTTTTCTTTTCTTCTTTTTTTCTTTCCTTTTAGAGTATATTAAGTAGCTTTGTTTTTAAAATATACAAATAAAAAGTAAAAGCTAAGTCTTAATAGCTAAATTTTGACAACTCTGGAATGCAACAAACTAATTAGATTAGGGTCGGCGGCCACACAGAGTGGTGGAGTCAGAATTTTAAGTGAGGGGAGGCAAGATCTAAAGAGAGTAAAATTAATCCAAAAAAGTATTAATTGATATTAATAACAAAATAAATAAACAACTATATGCAAATGTAATTGTCATTCACAATTGAAATTTGGGTTTGTAAAAAAAAACTTGGGTTTGAGACTAAAAAATGCTGGTAAGGAAAGAAAATTTTGTTATATGAAACAAAGGTGCTATGAGTAGTTCTAAACTATAAATTATTTCATAAATTTTTTGTCAAAACTCTAATATGACAAGATGTGAGTGATTAACAAATACTAACACATAAACTCATAATTTTTTTTTCAATAATCACACTTTGTCACGCAACAGTTGTAACCAAAAATTGTGAAACAATTTGTGGTCGTCGACTTTTTGAGATGCTATAGTGACTAGTGAGTGAAAGTAGGTTTTTTTTTTTTTTTTTTTTTTTAGCAAAATAATGGTGGAGGAATAGGCTGTACAAGTAGTTTTATATTGTTATAATATTATTATAAGGTGGAACCCATTATTTTTTTTAAAGAGTTGCAATGGCCCATGGGAATGTGAAATGGTTTTCCATGGACTAATACTCAGTACAATATGTACGTAAAAATGCTGATTGTCATTGTGTATGCAAATAAAACCTTGTACTGCATACAATAATATTACTTGGGAATTTTTGGGGCGTTAGGGTAACCCCCTTCCCTCTGCCCCTGCGGCCACACACACACACACACATATATATATATATTTCGCTATTTTATTCTATCAAAAATCATACTTTTTCTTACTTCCTTTTTTATATATAATTTTAGGGAAAGATTAATTCACATATATTCTTGAATACAAAGCAATACAATGGTTGAAAAGATTAAGCAAAAGGATCTCTCAGAAATGGAATTAAAATCACATTTCTTGACAAGTTTCTTTACATTTTAGGTTGATATCTTATAAGTTATATTCTATTTTAACCTTCTATAGACTATGACACATTATATTCTAAATTAAGTTTTTTTTTTTTTTTTCCCCTTTTA
The DNA here is from genome assembly GCA_032727855.1 of Quercus ilex subsp. ballota. Taxonomy (NCBI): domain Eukaryota; kingdom Viridiplantae; phylum Streptophyta; class Magnoliopsida; order Fagales; family Fagaceae; genus Quercus; species Quercus ilex. The sequence continues at coordinate 86,994,527 of CM064912.1, forward strand.
CTTATTCTATTAAGTGTGATTTTGGTATTTAATTTTGAAGGTGTCAGCTTTACATTGAATGCAACCAATTTTAGCTCCTATGCTCAAATGATCAAATGCAAAGATTGTTACAATTTGTACATATAGGAACAAAAATTATGTTAACTATTTTTTTTTTTTTTTTGGTAATTGAAAGTACAAACTAAATTGAACCAAGAAAGAGAGTGTGTGTGAAGTACGCACACGTTGAAGTACAAACAGTGTCGCTTTGCAAGGAGAGGAAAAGGCCATCTGCGAAGGTGAAGTGCGCGGAAAATTCGATGGCCGAGCTTTGAAGGAAGCTCTGCTTTTGTTTTTGTTTTGTGTTTTTCAGTAATCCTTGGAAGCCCATTGAGCCTATGAACAAATAGTAGATGTTGTAGCCCATTTGGTGGATATGGGCCCTAAATAGCTCACATTCTGAGGCTTGCATGTTTGTGATGTTGTAGCCCACATTGGTTGAAATGGGCTTAATAATTGCAAGTTTTCTTCCATGTATCGGGCCTCTTTAGGTCCAGTTTAGCCCATTCTCATCAATGATAGCCATGGGCTTTTTGATGCATAAAACGGTTTGTTGAATTCCTTCTTTCTTTTTCTTTAAAAAAAATTTTTTTTGATAATTATAATGGGGGATTTAAACCAATTATCAGTTAAAAACTAGAAGATATCGATTGAGTTTAGAGATTTTGGCCTGTTTGTTTGAACTTGATTGTGTTGTTTCTTCCGCTTACTAAAACAAAGGGTTATCAATCTGTATGAAATTGAATTTTAAATGATGTAACATCACATACACCGTTAGATTTATGAAAACTAAATATGAATATTAAAATTGATATGAAGACATGTAGAATTCTTCTTCCACTCAATAAATTGGAATGTATTTATAAAAAACTAGCTTTGGTGTTGGTTATGGAAGTTATGTATTATTCAGGCCCAAGTTATAGCGAGTGCTACATCTAGGCCTCCAATCATAGCTTATATACAACCTTTTTTTTTCTTTCCCTTTTAGAGTATAATTATATTTTTGTCCAATTTATTTTTTAATTTATTTTAATAATTTTTATTTTTAAGTTTAACTGATAAAATATCTTATTGTCAATTAAGAAATTTGAGATTTAAACCCTGCCTACATAAAAAATCAATTGATGTTTTAGCCTAATAATAAAGAGCAATTATCATAGAAAGAACACCATAAGTTGAAATAACTTATCTTGTCTTAAGCTAAGTAAACTTAACGAATATAAACTTTGAAAACAAAAGTTAGGAAATATGCTATGCAAGCCCAATTTACAAGGACCTTTTTTAGTCACACATTAAACGAATATAACCCATTTCTTACTAAAACTACAGAACTTAGGCTGCCTTTGTTTGGATATGTAGATTTTATTATGAAGTTGACCATAATTTTGTTTGGAAATGGAAACTGAATATGAGAATCACTAACATTGATGTATATTGAATGTTGGATACTGATGTGTATAAGGACCTAAAGATAAACAGAACAAAAGAAAGAAAAAGATAAACAGAACAAAACATCATCTTAGCTGCCAGACCCACAATGAAAGGATGCATTCAGGATTATTGTGTGGAACACAGGCAGGGGGGTTCTAAGAGGGTACAATTTCTGATCGAATCACGAAAAGTTCCAATAATCCTAATGTCCTCTGTGAGCATCAATCCATTTCCATTTCTGTGATTGCATGTACCATACATAGGTCACCTCTGCTGTCTAGTTAATAATGGGTACTAATCCATTTCTATGGTTCTCTCTCACAATCAAAAGTCATATTACCTATATCATGCCTCAAAATGCTATTAGGTAGCTGATAGACGAGATGAGATGCATGGAAAATGGTTATAAAAAAAATTTACAAACTAATGTGACAACGAATATGATTAATGCCTCGTTAACACTATAATAAATAAATATTTTTATTATTATTATTTTTATTATTATTATTATTTTTGTATTGTATTTAAAAATTAACAAATCAGTTTGAAACTACTATATATTAAAATTTCTAGTATCTGACATCCCTGGATATGCAAACTAAAATTAACAAATTCTGCAGAATGTCAAACAATAAAACATAATTCCATGTTAACAATACTTAACTGGCATAATAAGGAGACGGGACAGGCTAAAGGACATGCAAATACAGAAGGAAACTTCATCCATCACTATCTTTTCTGTCTATAATTATAGCTGGACACAAGCTTTGATAGCCACTATTCACATGCCCATCTGTATTTCTGTCATGTCTTTACCATGTGTCACCTCGCAAAAACATGCAATACATGACCTTTCTACCTCCAACTAACTTCAAATAACAGTAATTGCATTCTTTATTATTCTTCTATTAATACGACTTCTTTCACCCTTTTGCTTCATAACTGCAATTGCTTTCAGGCATAATATATTGAAGGAACTCTGTAATAGCAGCTTTTATTAGATATCTACTTGCAGAGTTGCAGTTACAATCTTAACAAAAAAGTTGTTCTAAAGCTGTTTCCGGAAGTGGAGAATTTAAGAGAGGGTGACTTCGATACAAAAAGGAAACAAAGAAGGAAAATTTTGACAAACATTTATGCAGATTTACACCTATAAAAATTTAATTTAAAAAAAAAGAAGGAAATTACATTCAAGAATGCCAGATTCCACTTAACATACTTCGGAATCTGTTTGTAGACAGCTTCTTGACAAGTCTCTTAGCATCAGTTTCAGCCTGTGCAAGTTTCTCTATGTTTTTCATGTACCCAGAATTTACAATCTTTCTTTTCACACTACTGCAACTTGTTAATGATATTAATATAGATAACAAGAACCTTTTATTACCTGAATTTCCCTCGTCCTTCTCAAGCAATTGCAACAGCAAGCCAATATTCCTGTCATCCTGCGCAAACTTCTTTCGATTTTTGGGGATTAATACCAAGCCAGAGAGTGCCTCAGCTGCCATTTCCCTAACTTCAAAAGACTTACAATTGAGAAATTTAACAAGCTCAGGCATAAACCCTGCATCCCCCATTGCTTTCTTGGCCCCTTCTGATGTCCCACAAAGCCTAAAAGCCACCTTCAATGCCAATTCTTGAACAGAAACTTCTCCATTTCGAACGAAGTACATAATTTGATCCACAAAACCGTGATTCATCAAAATATTCATAGCACTCGGGGAAGAGAAACATAAATTCTCAATAGCTCTCAATGCTACCTCTCTTGTTTTCGAAGAATAAGACCATCTAGGATCAACAACACGTAGTAATGCACGAATCCCTCCTTCTCTAAGAATCATTTCCCTAATCAATTCATCTTCAAACGCTATACTTTGAAGGAATTCAATTGAAATCATCAACAAGATTTCATCTTTACACCTTGCAAGCTTGATAAACATCGGAATAGCACCTTCTTCAATCATAAACCGCTTTATTTCTTCAACACCAATTAGATTTCTCAACACCCCACAAGCATAACCAACCAACTCAACCTTACAATCACTCCCACATATTTTCAACAACGCAGTGACTCCACCATGTGCTGAAACAGACCATGAATTATTCGAATTTTCAGTCAGTTTCATCAAACACTTCAAAGCAACCTCTTTTCCCATCTCACTCCCACACTCCAAAACTCGAATCAACGGTCCAACAACCCCAGCTCCAATCAAAACAGCCTTATACGAATCGAACCCAGAAATCACTTCCACAACTTTAGTCGACTCGACTTGTATCTGTGTCTCTGTCGAATCGAGAAAATTCACTAAAACATTCACAACGCCATCGAGTTCCAACATAACTCTAACATATTTCTCGTCCTCGACCACAACCTCGTACAAATTAACCAAAGCTTGCCTCTTCATTCTCGTATCACCGACCTTCATTCTCGTTAACAAGTCTCTTATATAAAACCGCATGTCGTCTCTACAAGCAGTAACACTAGGCTTTGAAACAACCAAGGCATGGTTTTGAGTTAAAACACCAGCTGTGTACAAGTCAGAGAGATTACTTACATGGCGATCGAGTTTCGTGAGGATCACATTCAAGTCACTTTGCATGAGAAGCTTTCCACTGTAAGAGAGATCGACGCAACGTTGAGCGAGGTCATGGGACTCTCTGGCTGTCAATAATATAGCAGAAAGTAAGCCTGAGATCGCTGGGTTTTCGATGTGGGAGTGCTCGAACTCGCTATTTTCAATGGCGATTAGACCCGAGTGGAGCTCCTCGAGCTTGACACGAATCGATTGCCATTTCGATACAAAGACTTTGACTGAGTGAGTCAGAGAGATCAATGAGGATATAATCTCAATGCCTCCCCGGAGAGTATTGGATTTTCCGGCGGAAGTTTCCGGCGAGGTTTGGTTTTGGTCTTGTTTTTGTTCTCTCATCGTGGTTTTTCTTTGCTTTTCACTGGTTTTGAAGCAAACCCATTTGTTTTTGTGAGATTTTGGTGATGTGGGCACGAATATTCTGGCGAGAAATAAGAATTCTGGTGAAGAATATGGATCTGAGGAATGAGAAAAAATAGGGATTCTCTCTCTCACAGTTTGTCACTGTGTGCTATGCTTTATCTTCTTGTTTGGACTTCGGAGCTGAAACTGAATTAGATTTTCAGTGTGAATTTACGAGAATGACCTTATGGGGGTTTGTGTAATAGTGACAGCTCAATGAGTGTGGTGACAAGGGCAGTTCTGTCATAGTGAACGGTGAAAAAGGTTTGGTTCGATCTGTGGGACACTGTGTGAAGTTGAAGACTGATTATTATTGGGTTGTATGTTTTGCTCTCTTCTGCTGGTGGTATCTGGCTGTGAACAGCTTTTATAATGGTAGTTTCCATTTGTTGTATATGGTAATGTACATTGGCACTTGAAAGACCAGCATATTCAAAGACAAGTGTGGTTAAAGCAATGTATGCATTAAATGGTTGAATTTGTATTACTATTTGATTATAATTATTTATGGTGGAAGTTATTAGTCAGCTGTGACTATCATATTATACTGTATAAATTTTTTTTCAGCTTATTTTTATCAGAATAAGGGTGTATTTGGATACTATTTATTTTGTTAAAATTGAAAAATTATTATTGAAAGTACTATAGATAAAGGTAAAAGTTAGTTGAAATAATAAGTAAGGTCCATGAATAATGTCAAAAAGTGTAATGAAGCCCATAAATAGTAGCAAAAATAAGCTGAATAGTGAAATAATTTTAATTTTTCATCTCCACCCAAACGCACACTAAGCTTTGCATTAAAAAACAGAATAAAAAACTAAAAAAAGAAGAAGAAGCATTGTATGCATTAAATGGTTGAATTTGTTTTACTATTTATTATAACTAACAATGGGCCGCAATGTGCTATAAGTTGGCATGTGAGAATTTTTATACAGGATGTTTAAAATATTTTTAAGTAATAATATAAAGTAATGTTGCAATAATATTAAGAATTTTTGTTAAATTAATGATGTAATACAAAATTAAGAGGATGAAGAGTTGAATTTGTATTACTACTTGATTATAACTAGCAATGGGCCTGCGCAATGTGCGAATAATACTGTAAGCTGTCATGTGAGAATTTCTATATAAAATGTTTAAAAATTTTTAAAGTAATAACATGAAGTATAATATGAATAAGTTTTTGTTAAATTAATGATGTAATACAAAATTAAAAGGATGAAGAATTTAGACTATAAAGTAAATGTCATAAAATTAGAAATTAGTTATTATGTGGTGTAATAAGTTGATAATTTGTTTAATCATAGTTTTTGTTTCTTCAATGTATTGGAATCAGCATAAATGTTTTTATAATATAACGTTAATGTTTAGTTGACTTATGGAAATATTATAGAAAATTTATGATATCACGTTTAAATGAAAAATTATTCTAACAAAACGCCACACGGTAGAGCTACATGATCTTCCACATGAGGTTTTCATTTTCTTATATATATATAAAAAAAATCATAAAATATATATATATATATATATATATGTATATATATAAAATTTTGTGCACAGCTACAGTAATTAATATGTGCATTTACTTCATCGATACATTCAATGAACTAAAAAATTGATATAAATGCAAACTTTGATAAGGTGGAAGCCTAAATGAAAGTCTTAAGGATGTGTCACTTGGTAAAACTTCATACACTCTCACATAAGGTCTCTTCTTATATATATATATATATATATATATAGACACACACAAACGATGATTGATTGATTTTTTTTTTCTTAAGAAGGAGATGATTGATTGATTGATATACGGTGGAAGTTTATTAGTTAGCTGTGACAATCATATATAGTATATAACATTTTTGTCAGCTTTGCAACTTTGTCTCACAGTTCTGTATTTAAGTGTTACAATGTTACATCATTTTGCTTTTTTTAACAACAGAATAAGCTCTGCATTGAAAAAAGAAAAAAAGAAAAAAAAGAAATACACAAATCTGTTTCCTTAAATGAGTTGAACTATAAGAGCTCATTTTAAAATTGAGATTTCACTTGATAATAAAATTTTGTTATAAAGCAAATAAGAGTCAAGTGATTCCACTTAATATGATGAAAATGTGAATGAAATATGCAATGAATTATCATGGTATTAAAACACGTGGTTTTGAGTTTGAAGTTTAAACCTTGTCTCCAGCTATTATTTTCCAATTCATTTGTTCCTTTTTTCTCCCCTAATTTCTTCTTTTTATTTATTTATTTGTATGTAGAAAGGTGAAGGAAATTAACAAAACTAGTAGAAAGGCAATATACAAAATGTGAGAGACTAACTTCAATGACAATGATTTAACCTTAATTTGATCCATAGAGAAAGTTACATTTCTGGTTCAGCTCACGAGCAAGAAATTGGTGCATAATTTCCTTTAAGGAACTTGATCAACTCAACATTTTCTCTACTTTTACAGAGTAAAAGGCAAACAAGAAATTAATGAGGGCCCATTTCAAAATTACTGATTATAAATCCACCATTGAGGTTGCAAAGTTTTAAGTAGTAATTTGGAGCCAAAAAAGAGAGAAAAAGTTGTGAATTTAAATTTAGTACCAAGCTAATGAGGAAAAAAAAAAAAAAAAAACCAGTACTCCTTATGGACCAGCCCCTAATAAAGCCACACTAAAATGATTAGGTGAAAAGGAAGGAAAAGGGTAGCTTTCAATACCCTTATATCATGCAAAAGACATAGCTACCACCCCACCATGTGAAGCCCTTTAGTTGGATTTGGATGCCTTGAGCAAGCAGTCACCTTTTGAATAGGAACTAGCTAATAAGAAGTGGAGGTAAAAATATCCACACCCATAGTCTCAAAAGGTGTTCTTTTTCTAACCCTTTTTTTTCGTCTGGATGATGATGATAACTAAAGCCAAAAGCTGCCCGTGTCAAACAATGGACAAAATAAAAGCACGAGTATACTATATGTAAATTAGAGGATAAGCCATGGAAGAATTTATTGTAGTTCAATAGCTCTTCGTGGAATAAATGTGGGGCAAAAGCATTGTGCCCATCAAAACCTTGGAAGATGACAAATGACAAAGAAAATTCAATGACCCATGATGTTGATTAGTTGTCTAGTTTTGAACTAATACTAACTTTTGTACATGACAAAGTACCCATTGTTATGTTTTTTCCCTGGTCACGGATTGTTATTTTATGTTTTCTAATCTAAATGAGTACCCTTTTAAACCAAGTGTTAAAGAAAGATTCACTTTTTATTACGTCTAAAGTGATTTAGTATCGTTCTTTTTTAAACATAATCTAGTGGAGAATGTCGGCGTTCACTTTAACCATTTTAAATTATACTGCGTCACATTTTTTTGATGTTTGAACTTATCTAAGAGAATTTAAATTTTAGATGTTTTTTTGTTGGAAACACGAGAAGATACCAATTGAGCTAATAGGGTTGTCGACAACATTTTTTTTTTTTTTACTGTTCTGTCTTTTGTGCTTTATACAGCTTGTTGGCCAAGCTAACTCCTAAATTCTGTTGCATCCAACGTTGTCTTCTTCGTGCACATGGCCTTCAGTATACTGTTAGGGACCGAATTTATATCTTGGATGTACCTACAAATATACTATTCAAAGAAAGAAGGTGAAGTATTTTCCTTAATGAGTATCATTTATCAAACAAGCAATTCTTTGTTACCAAAGAATTAATGAAGTTTGAGTAGCTTAAATGGCTGAACTAAAGGCTTTTGTGCCAGCAACAAATGGCGGATGAGCACGCAATCATGACCATTGCCTATATCTTTGAGTTAGTTGAGAAATGCTTTTTTAATGTAATGTTGGACATATAGGGTTTCTCCTGTGTTGCAATGTTGCATTAGCCCCCAAATAGTACACACTGTTTAGGGGTTGTTTTAATGCTTTTATGGTGTTAGGTACAAAGGCGTCGGTATGCAAAAGCAAGAAAGTGATGGCCTACGAAAGCTTTGAGTAGGAAAGAAGGGACATTTGAGAGTGAAGCACAGTTAGAAGTACCTTAGCTTTGAAGAGAAAAGAATATGTGTGTGTGTGTGTGTGTGTGTGACAATATTTCGTGTCCATATACTTCAATGTGGAGGGTCTAGATGACCCAATAATGAGGGAAATATAGATGAGACAAATGAGATTGCTTCATGATTTGTTGTTTGTTCATCCTTAATAGGAACCAGTTGTGTGTCTCACATCATTACCACTATTTGGGGGTTGAAATGGTTATTGATTTCAACATTCTTCTTCTTCTATTTTTTTTTTTTTAGTATTTTTATTATTATTATGTTGCAATCAAGTAAAGCTTGGATAAGCTTTTCAAGTTTCCTGATTAAATATTTGTCAGAAAATATAGATTTGAATGTGATTTTAACAAAGTCCAAACAAACAGATTTCATAATCTACAATTTTCAAACCAATGATGTGATGTATTAAATTTAAAATAGGGGATCTCATTTGCGCTGAATTGTTGATGTTGACTCTCCCAAATTAATTTGACTTTAATCTCTTTTTGGACCCTTATACTATACTAAACCATGCATATACTTTAATGAGAGTGCATGCGAAGTTTAATTGTTGGGTGTTCTAGCCTTCTATTCTTTTAGACTTCTAGTAGTCTATCTTATTTGCATAAAAATCCTGTGTTCTTTAAATGTTGGACAAAATTTAGTTACAAAATTAGTTTTAGTTTAAATCTACAACTTCCTTTAAAATAATTAACATTACTACATATTTTGAAAATTTAACTATTGGATTACATATTTTTTACTTGATATATATGTCAAATTTTGCATATTATTTACTAAATGTTATACATAATTTTAAATTACAAAAATTTGTAATTTAAACAATTTATTGATGACATAGCTATTAATTTTTAATTTTCTTGAAATTTTTGCAAGTATGGAAGATATAAGAAAAAAATGTAATTCAATGGTGGATTTGTCAAAATTTAACTCCAATAAAAAGATATTGAATAAAGTTGTAGCCTTAAACTACAACCAATTTTGTAATTAAATTCTTAAATATTTCATTTTATATTCCATGTGTTTTCAGGTTACTTTAGAAGAAAAAAAATAGAACATATAGCACCATAATTGTTGATGTAGAAAGTGGAACTCTCAAAATAAACTCAAGATTTTCAATTTATTTGCAGCAAGTCAATGAGAGGAAAACGTTAAAGATTTTTCTAGTCCCAATATCATCACGATGGACTCCTTCCAATCCATCCAAAATTTTCATGCCCTTATTGCGGTGAACAAAACTCCATGAAAACCTGTCTTTTAGCTCCAAATTCGCAGTAAGATTCTTTAATTGATGGCTTTGTGGACTGCAAATTAACTCTCTAATGTTTCATCTTTTTGACTACTTACTAATAATCATGGTACAATTTTTGTAAACTAGTTTTGCTTTTACAGCTCTTATTGCAAGTGAGTGACGTTTCCTAGCTTGATAGATCATGTAGGGACTTTCACCCTTTAAGCAAAGACTGTTAAGGTTATTATTTGCTTCGAACCTGAATGAGACTGCTTACCAACCATAGCTTACCCCGTTAAACTAACACATATATAGTCACCATTCATTACACTGTATCGTAGGGTTGGAGCACAAAGGCTCCACTGTTTCTATTTAGACCAACATGATCAAACCTAAAGATGGAAAATAGGACCTCTCACCGAACCTAATTAACACACAAGTTATTATTACTTTTTTGGAGCCTTGATAGGTGAGATTGTGAAGTAAAATCATGATCAGTCCCTGTAAGATCTTACTGACCCCACGAAAATCTAATTATGGTCATAAAAAAGATTATGATTAAAACTCTTTAAATTTCAGAATCAAATACTAAATAAGCAGGAAAGACATTTGTTAGGTAAGGATGTTGTAGCTTAGCTAGTACATCTTAGTGTTTTTAACAAAGACTTTCAAAGTTTTAAATCTCCCCTCCTCAATTGTTGTACATAAAAAAGAGCATTTGCTTCAAAGAAGGATAAAGAAATCAAATTTGCTTTTCACGTGACTCATTAGCAGATTATCACTTGTCATTAATGATGTTGCTAATTGTGTAAACGTAATTCCACGAAGGCAATAAACATGTTTAGAAGTTCATTGAGATTATTGATAAATAAAATGGCATTTTCTTTCAATAAATATGACAAAATATATTTGTTTTTTGTTATAAGACCGAAACACTAATTAGTTTTAAAGTATAAATGAGATTTAGATCAAATTTTTTATACAAAATTTTACTAGTCGAGCTAAATGAACCTAAATATCATTTTTGAAGCGTGGATTATGTGGCCAAACGGCTCCAACCTTCCTACCAAAGAAGTTTTCATAATGTAACTGGACCCATATTATCGGTGGAGCATAGCATAGGCCATGGAAATCACATGCCTCTGGTGACTAGGGTCCACTCAGACCCACCAGCAGGGACTAGGGAGGTGCCTAAAATTGAATGATTAAAAATAATGAACCGCTAAAGATGAGTCTATCAAATTTAATGAAATCTTAGAGAGAAAAACTCGAAGATGCATTAAGTTTTCTGAAGAGTGAGAGTGAAGGAGGACTCCCCCCCAACCCCACCATTACAAGTGTCAGTACAAAGTGATAGCCATTAATAACTGGAGCACACAACTTAAAAGAATTTATTCATTTCCGGCTTTGTTATTATCTCCAGCCATAATTGCACCGAAAGAATGAAGTAATAAACATGTATAAAATAATTTCCTAACTTTAACTTCGGCCAAACATGACAAATTATTAGGTCTACGGCGAAGACTACTGAAATAGTCCTCCTAACTAAGGAAACAATAATATATATAGGAATATGTGAGTCAGCTTTCTAATTAGCATAATAAAAAAAAAATCTAAATGATATTACGTTTTCATAGATTATATCATTTTGTTGATTGAAAGGTCTCCGATAAACTTAATAATTTCTCACCATACAATGACTAACCCCGCCTTTTGACAAGTGACAGCTTAATTGGGGTAGAAATAGAATCAGCATCTTATAGATTATGAAATGGACCGGGTCATGTTGATGACTGAATTCATTGCCCACTAAGAGGGCCTCAGCTCATGGTCAAGTATTCCAGTAGAGATCAGAGAATATGTTTGATAACAAGTGTTTTTTTTTTAAAGGCCAAAAAGTTGTCTGATAAGCCCAACAAAAAGAAAACTAAAACTAAAACCAAGCCTAACATAGGTTCCAATTAGAATAGTAATGGATAAATGATTAAATTCACCAGTTTTTAGTAGTCTAAACTTTTGGGAACATTTTTTTTTTTTTTTTGAGAAGATTTAGTTGATTATGGTGCAAGTTATTTGAGTTCAAACTTCACTCATAGTGCATGATTTCATTTCCTTTCTGGTATAATTCTTCAAACGAATATGTGCTCCATTATTGCTTACTAAATGATATAGATATTGGTTACTAAATCCCAAGAATGATGCATAAGAAAATCACAAACCACAAAGCATATATGCGCATATGATATAAATATTGCTTACTAAGAAAAGACAAGTGACACCAGTCACAGCCATTATTCTGAAATCAAAATCTTAAAGATTATTGTCTACAGTAATTTACACATAAGAAACCTGGTTTTATTTAATATCTTTTTGAGCTTTGTCTTTGGTTTGTGAGGGAAGTACACCCAACAAAGGGCGAACCAAAAGCAAAATACAATAGTGATTAATTGAAGCAGATTCTCCAGGCAAGGTCAAGGCAACAATTTTGCACTCTCATCCCTCCTATTTGCGTGTGTGTGTGTGTGTGTGTGTGTGAGTGAGAGAGAGAGAGAGAAAGAGAGATGGAGATTACTGTGCATAACTCAAAGAGTGAGAACAAAAGGTGGGGCATCCTTCCTTGGCCCTGCAACAGAACGATAAACATAAAGTTTATCAGCCTGACAACCATCATTCCCGCATTCCCTTATTACCTCCACATTCAACCTGGGCATCTCTTGTGCCAACAATCTACAGCCATCCATTGTCACTTTGCAGCCTGACATCCAGAGTGACCTCATTGATTCATATTTCCTGAAACTTGATAGCAAAGCTGTATTCCCAAACGGGCAGTCCCTTATCTCAAGTTTCCTCAGCTTTGGACAACCTTTCAATACACACTCCATGCCCCTATCACTGCTGCCAGCAAATGCAACAGAAAGTGTTTCCAAGTTCTTGGCATACTTCCCAATGTACTCAAATGTAAGGTCAGTCAATAAACCTGAAACAGCAAGCCTCCGGAGTTTAGTGCAAGTTTTCACCACTGCACCAAAAGCCTCATCCATGGGTTCATTTGTTTGGTAATCTGGCTGGCGTGGGTTCATTATGCAAAGCCTGAAGTGGGTGAAATCAGGGCAGTTCTGCACAATGGTTGCTACTGCAGCATTAGTCATCTGTCGGCAAAAGTAGAGAACATAGTGGAGTTTCTTGCAGCCATATGACACAGCAAGGAACCCAGTTTCAGTCACCCCATGTAAAATTTCATCCTCAAACGGATCAGATGCAGGGAAGACACGGAGTTCCTCAAGTAGAGGACAGTTTGATCCGACTGCTTCCAACCCCTCATCTTCAACTGAGTCCAGGACCTGTATCAAGAATTTGACATAGAGGCCCCAAATTAGTAATGTTATGACTTTATATAATTAACATGTTACTTGTGCAAGTCAGAGCAGTTAGAACTACAAAAAATTGTTCAGAATTAGTTAAATACTAGGATTTCTTATTGGTGCATATGCAGGGAGCTTTCTGGCATTTTGTTAACTAAAGTAGTAATTATTACGTAAGAAGTCAGCACAGAATTCATTGGTTGGGGTTAGAAAACAGCTGAACAGAACTATAAGTTATAGTGGAAGAGGGACTATGTCTTTGTGAAATGATGTGTATTTCTGACAAGTGAAGCATGTAGTTCTCAAAATATACTTTTGAAGTGCATATGAAATGCCAGAGGTAGAGGAACCACCAAATTTACAAGAAGGAAACTACATAAAGGGGAAGAGATCTGAATTATCGGTTGTAAGATGAAGTATTTCCATATTTTAAGAAAAGTCCAAGATGCAGTGGTTTCATTGAATTGGAGAAAGATAATTATCTCCTCCGCAAAAACACAAATAATGATTTTAGAACTCTTAAGTTGTGCACCATGACCATGTCAAAAAGAATTGTAGCTTTTCTTACTTTACTATTGAACTTTGAGGAAATCTGACAAGTGGAGAAAATGGGAAATTGAGGTTCCTTACCCAGAGGCGCTGAAGAAGTGGGCAATGAATAAGAAGATTAGACAATTCATCACTTCGCAAAGCAGCATAGCTCAAATTCAAGAATGTCAAATTTGTACAGGCAGGGTAAAGAACTGGAAGAAATATGGATGTAACTTCATAAAAACCAGAGAGGATGTTTAGATTCTTGCAATTGTTGAATGCACTTTTGAGCTCTGAGTGCTGGCGGGGCGTAAGCTCTTGCAAAAGTGAACCGGTACCTAGCTCCCTTAAGTGAGGAGCAAGAACAAGCAGCCTGTGTAATTGTTCCAAGGTCATATTTTCATTAACCTTTAAAACTTTCAACGATTTGCACCTATTAACCAGTCTCTCAAGAGCTTCAAAATTAACATCACTATTCAAATTGGCGAAGTTTAGTACTTCCAGTGACATGAAGTTTTCAGGGAAGCAACTCAACCATTTACCACTTTTATCATCGATATCATTCTCTTGTATGTCAAGCTCGGTCAAATTCCTGTAACCAAATCAGAATTTAGAACTTTATCTTTAATATGTGGAAATGCAATATGAGAAGTAAAACATTGATTTTAACATAAAACTTTAACAATTTTATATATATTAAACATACTCCACCTTGATAACCATATAGTAAAAAGGAATAAATAGAAGAACGTCAACTTATAGGGAATAACGTGTCAAGATTCCCCATATCTCGATTAATAGACTGGTTTTAGGTAAAACAAATGAATATTTCTAGTGCTCTCCACTCATTTGAATCTTAAATCATTTGTGCAGAGTACACCGAAGAGAAAGGAAGCAACTCCAAGAACTACATCTTGATCATTGATGGTTCAGACCACACAACCAAAGCCCATTGCAAGGTCACATCCTCATTTGCAAATGCAACAAATTTGGATTCCTAGCGAGATTCCCTTTGTTCAATTGATAGAAAATATATGCCCACAAATTTGCAAAGGTTCTTGAATATAAATATGAGAGATATTGAAAATATGGATAAATCCCACATCAAATAAATTCTGAACTTTGAATTCTTTCTAGCGTATAGAATTATACCCAAGAAACATATAACCCACCAAATCGACTTTATTAAAGTTTTACTTCACCTAAGACCACAGGCATCAACTAGAGAGGTAGTTTTATAAAATGATACATCAACGAAATGCCAGTCAGAAACCAAAGAAAAAAGCAGGGGAAGAAATGGAAATAAAAATCACGTCCATTCCCACCACAACACTGTTTTCCTAGTAAAACACATTTCTTCTAAATTTTATCCACGGACATCCACCCAACAGGCCAACACATAAGACCTACTCCAATCTAGTGGTAGCGACAAGCATACAATAATAGAGGTGACATCCTTATCACATGACAAAAAGAACCACAACTTTTTTTTTCACTTTGCACTTCATTCAAGGCCACAAGAACTAGGTGGGTGCATTCTTCCTTGGCCGCATATTGGCCACTTATTAGCCATTTTATTTTCACCAAATGGGACTATTTGCAATAGTATAAATACAAGGATATGCCATCCACTAAATGCAGGATAAAAAGAGCATCCCCATTCACGGCAAAAAAAAGAAGACCAAAAGAAACTAAAAAGTTGAAGCACTTCTATATGTTTCACAACCATTTCCACAATAACAACATAAAATCAAAATCTTTCCTTTCTTACCTTCTTCAAACTGAGTCCCATCACTAATCTGACAACTAGAACCATAAAATCAGTTTGATCAACCTAAAACAAAAGCCCCATTCATAGCAAAATGCATACAAATTTTGAGCTTTGTCATCAAAATTATCACAAGAACCTGCTCAGATCTCACACACGTTCAAAATTTTAAAACCCCATCTCAAAACAAATAAGAATTCCAGCTAATAAAACTTAAGCTTAAATTCACTACTCCCTAAAGTTTAGTCCAGGACCAATTTTAGTCCTCGAAGTTTAAATTAATCACTTTTAGGATGACGTGGCAAAACTAAAAACTGACATATCCAAATTTAAAGAGTAGGTTCTAGTTAACTCAATTGGTAAAATTTTTGATGGTTTCTGATAGTTGAATAAAAGATATGAATTTAATTCCCGCCGATCAAAAACCGATTAATGTCTTGCTCTGATAATAAAAAACAATCATTAAGATTGTAACTTGAAACGAGCATGAAGAAATTAATGATACTTCTTTAACTTTTGAGTTGTTCTGCCGTGGGTAGGCATAAAAGGATTTCATGTGTGTAAGGGGATCCTCCTTTACGCTATGTAGGTTCAACTCTCATTTACTAAAAGTTTGGAATCTTAGGTTACTAATTGGTGGGATACTAGGCAATCCGGGATATGTCCCTAGTTTGGTGAATCTCTCCCGTGCGTCTTCACTAGGGCAGAGCGCTCATTCCTTTTTTGAAAGACTTCCTAAGAAATCTCTCGCTCGTATAGCCAACAAGATTGACTAGACTACACTCGGACCTCCGAATCCACTCTTTTAGAAAAGCGCGTGCAGTACTATTGTGTTTACGGGCCAAAGTTTTAACACAAGAAAGCTGAAGTATATATTTTATTCGATACATATTCTTTTTTTTTGTTGAGGATCCGCTGTAATAATGAGAAATTTTTTTGCATAGCCTGTGAAAAACACGATCGCCTGCCAGTGGAAGGCTTTCTGCGTGCAGTGATTCACTTGTCCCCTTGTCCATAGGGACCTCGTGGTATACAATCGAAACGACTCCCGCTAGATAGCCGCCCCTTTCTCTCTTTTTACAGCCTCGTGGAGGGACGAAAGAAGGGAAGTTACAGAACGGGGCAGTGATGAGTAGTAAAGTCTTGTGCTATAAACGCATAAGAAGGTAAAGAGTACATATGTTGAGCTACCAAGGAAGTAATAACCTCTAATGAGGCGAGGCTTGCTCGCTATAAGATGAAACTCTAAAAAAAAAAAAAAAATTTGTTAAAGAGCTATTGGGCTAAAACTAAAACTTAAAAAGTTAATAAATTTGAACAAAAATGAGCATGAAAGACACATAGAACTTCAGTAAGAAAACCAAAAAATTTTACTTACTTGCAATGAGTGGTAATGGAAGCAAGCCCATCAGTGCTGAACCCATCACAGCTCAAAAGCGAGAGAGCCTTAAAATTAGGAAAAGAAAGAGCCAAAAACTTTAAGCTCTCATCACTAACAGTCATTCTCTTAAGCCTAAGCTCCTCAAGAAAGTGATACTTGGTCGCTAAAACGAGCAACCAAGAGTGAACATACGCACCCCATTTGGGTGGAACCAGATCGAAATCCGAGAACCTGGGTTTCCCTTTGAGGGTCACACTACGAATGTTTGGGAATCGACGAGTCAATATCTCCGGCGAGACTGAGTAGCAGTTTCCGATGAACACGTGGGTTCTTGACCAGCGCTCAGCATCGTACCAGTCTTTGCAGACTAGAGAGACCGAGTTACGGTCTTTTCTGGAGTTTAAGAGAGAGAGAACTCCTTCGAGAACTTCGTCTGGGAATGGTGAGGATAGCTGGGTTGTTGACTCGTCTGAGTCAGGAGATGGGTCTGGGTTTTTTCTCTTGTGATTCATGGGTTCAGTGGGTAGAGAAAAATCGATATGATGAATATCTTGCTTGATTGGGCTAACGTACACTGTGTTTTTGTTTTGGATGGGAAATACATGTATAGTTTTCACAAGCTAGAGAGAGAGAGAGAGAGAGAGAGAGAGAGGAGCAAATAATAATTCTCAACGGCAAATCATCATATATATAGAGAGAGAGAAAGAGATGTTCGAGTTAGCTTAAAAGAGAAATAATCATAAAATGAACCTTATAAATTTGTAATAATATTATATTTATAGATAAATAAGTAAAAACTATAAAACGACGAGAAATTACACGGTGTTTATGGTAGACCACGTCACTTGTCTATCATTCTACTAAAAGACTCCCACTTATTTAAAATTACTTAGCCAGTGGTCAGGTTTTGTTTAAAAAAAATTTCTGATTCAACAATTTTAAATATGTGAGAGTCTTTTAGTGAAATTGTGGACAAATAACGTGGTCTACCGTGAGAACTTTATAATTTCTCCAAAACGATGCTCATTCGTGAGCGAGACTTGCTCTTTGTTGATAATTAAGTATTGAAGAGCACAAGAAAGGATGTGGAGCTAAATATGAAACCCGATGACAACGAGTGTTATTTATGACACTAATCTATGTCAAACCGAGTTGAATATTAAAATTTTGGAATTATTAACTTCATTTTATTTTTTTAAATACAAGTGAAGTTCACATCATCAAGCTAAAATGTATTTAAGTTTGGTTTATTTTCTTTTTCACAAATTACTTGATTCACTTACAACTAAAATAGCATATGTTATGCCCACATAATCATTACGTAGAAGTTTGCGTCAATGTCCACAAAGTGATTTAAGTTTCATATAATTTCATTTTGGTTAATGAGCTAAGAACTCTTAGGTGAAGGGGATTCAAACCCTAAACCTGAGATACCATGCAATCATTGGAAAGAGATAATTACAATATATATTCAAATTCAACCTTATATTGTTCCTTTAAAAAAAAAAAAAAAAAAAAACTAACTTTGATTGCTACAATAGTCAAGGCCGGGGTCAAATAAATATCTTTTTTTTGAAGCTTCGTTTCTGCTATTACAAAATGGGTGTGTGAACTCTGGAGTCTGGAGCGTGACACATATTGGAAGCAATTTCTCAATGATATATATTTCTCGAAGGAATCAATCATGCTAATGCCTAGTATATGGGATGTAGTTCATTCTCCAATTATCTTTTTAAATGCAAGTAGCTATAATCATATTGATTATATACACAATAGAGTTCACTGAGGTTCAGCTCACTGCTTAGAAATCTGGTCTTTATGGAACAATCTAGCTAGTTTGTCAGTATAGTTTTACAGTTTCTGTTTCAATAAAATCTTCTTGATTTTCATAATAATTTTTTTAAAAATCAAGTCAAGAAGTCATTAATTTAGTGCACTTTAAATGGGTCCGACATATAGGTAACATTCCAACTTTTTTAAAGGGTACGTTGTGGGGATAACTTTAGCGATTGAAGGTGACTTAATCACAATCCACATTATCACACATTAATGGTCATCTTTCATGGGAGTAGAAAAGATATGGTCATCTCTTCGACACGATGGGATTAGTACTGCTGGGTCAATGAAAGGTGAGAGGTACAATTGATTGATAATATCCGATTCAACTACAAAATAAAATTCATTTGATTGGCAATATACATGTAATGAGTAATGCTATATGACATAAAATTTCATGACAAGTAACAAGTTATAATCGGTATAATCTCATTTTTATGTTTCATTTCTATTATATACAAGTTATAATACGTCAATTTAATTGTTGTGAAATTTTTTTTTATCCTTTAGACTTATTGATGGCTTAATTTACCCTCTAACCCCTAAAGACGAGTTACTCTTTTTTTTTTTCTCTTTTTTTTATGACAAACAATTATGGTTCCCCTTCTTAATCTACAATATGAAAGATAAGATGGAGTCAAATGGACCTAATTCTTCATGAAACAAGACTTGAAAACATGGGGAAGGTTTATTTATTATGGGAATAAGACCTCTAACCCTTTTGTCCCCCCAGAGCTTAGGAGCAACATGTTCTACTATTACCTACTTTTCTGAGTTTTCTATCTCGGTCTTCAAAGGTCCACTTCGTTAAACCTTACTATCATGACTGTCAACTACTTGAGAAAAAAAAAAAATATATATATATATATATATATATATTATCAACAATGTTAGAGACAAAAAAAAAATTCACAAATATTTTACACAACAGTTAAATTAGCAAGTTTTTACTAATTTTTATCTGAATCCATCGCTGACATCATTTTTTAATTACATACCACTAATAATTTATCATATCAGCAATTCAGTATGCTGCGTAAATTTTGCGTGTTTATGGATTTTCTCAAAAAGTCATAAGGGCTGGCTATGGGGGAATATCCACGTGGCAGTTGCACAGTGGCACAAGATGGGCCGGGTTGTTGGGATATTGGGTTTCCCATGGTGGCCTTTGAGCTGTGAGGAAAGGGAATTAGCTAAGATTGCTGAATGCTGATGCAGCAATGAGGAAGACCACGTAGGTCTTTTAAGGACACGGATTGGGACATGGGTGTGCATGTGTGACCAACCTTTTCGGCTTTTTACCCAACTGGACTCTAGGATTGGATCGCCCCTAAAACAATCCTCACTCCTAAATGATATCCTCTTATTATTAAGCTCCAATTAGTTCGATTAATGAGCAAAAAGATATTCATTAACATCATAATGATTATCATCAACAAAAAGTTTGAGAAATTTGTTTTGATTTTTATAAACAGTACTTATCATTATCAATGTGATTTCTTATAATATATTAAGAATATTAAGGATATAGTGTCAATTACGCTGTTTATATTTCATTCAGAAATAAAAATGGCTTCGTAGGAAGATTAATCAGTTTTTTTTTTTTTTTTTAATCTATAGAAGTTCGTGTAAATTGTCCTATTTCGTTTAGAATACTGTAGTATGCATCCATAAAAAGTTTGTGTTGTAATTATCAAATTATAAATTAAAAAAAATCCTACTTCCTTACTTTAAAAATAATTATAAAAAAACAAAGTCCTATTTCCTCAAATTGGATGTCGGAGAAGGTTGATTTTGTCTAATCACTTTTTTTTTCTTTTTTTTTTTTTTAATTTGGAAATATTTTCGCTTTCTTTTGATTGCGTTTATTTCTTGGGTTTGCTTCATAACTTGAAAGTTGAAACTCCTTTTGGATGTTCTCTAATTTAAAATCTGATCTACTTTCCCATTTTAAAAATTCTGAGCTTCTTGAGCTTGCATTCGTATACTGAGTTGTGGGCCTCGTGGCCCCTGCAAGATGTTGGGCCGAGGTTTATGAATGGCCTAACAGAAGAGACAAAGACCCAATACTTAGAAAGCTAGATACAGCTCTGGCCAAATTTTTCTGGTATATCTTGTGAGCTTGGAAAGATTTTGTATCAATTTTTAAATTTCTAGAGGATATCTTATATAAAAAAGATAAAGACTTAAAATAGCAAGAGAATAATTTTTAATGAAGACCAAAACAAGGGAATCTCCTGCAAAGAAATGACAAATAAAATGCCAAAATTTAAAAGGTAAATTAGGGTTTTGGGAAAAAGTAGTGGAATGTCCCAAAAGATTTACACTGATTTTTAATACCAAAGTAACAGGGTTGATTTTATCCTCCTCTTGGTTTACAATTGCACCAAAATTTCTCAGGCCCTTGCAGTATGTACTCATGATTGCCACGAAGAACATAAAAGAAACAGAGTAGCTAAATTTTTGCCGAATCCTATGATATATAAGAGAGAAAAAACATGATCTTTTCTTATTTTTCAATTAACATTGCCCAATAAAGCATGTTATATTAAAGAACAAAACAAAGTTTTTGCACCCTTGACATGGGTGACTAGTAACTAGCCATGTAGCATGATTTTTGAAGAAAGTTTCTGCAAATCTGAAAATATTAATCAGACGCTTCCCCCCTTCCGTCCCAACCAGAAAAAAAAAAACCAACTGTACCTACTACTGACAACTTAACAAGAGTGCATATTCAATTATTCAACAAATCAAGTTAACCGATCGAGATTTGAAAACAAAATTTTCCTCAAATATCAAAATGTATATGATGGTCAACAAAATTCGGGCCGCGTTTTTCTATTGGAATCTCTATTATCTGTTAGCTGCCTGCCTCATATACGACTGGAGTCCCTCCCGAAGATAAAACGCCTTGTCCAATCTGTTACCACCAATACCCTGTTTCGCCAGCTGACTTGCTTGCTGAAAGTTAAAGAAAAAAAGTTGGGAAAGAATCAAAATCTGATAAATGGAACTCTTTGGTAGTTAGCACATTGATTATTAACATTGAACCATTCAGTCAACATTGTTGAGTATAATTGGGTTTCTCAAGTATATGGGTCTCACCATCTTCTGAATAGGAAAGTTGAATTTGATACCCCAAATCATTTATGTAACACCAAAACTGAGGAGAAGAAAAAGATTACCTTGTATAGACAGAATACCAAAGCCACTGACTGCTCTGGCCAATGGATACCCAATCGCCAGGCAGTTGTGCAGCTGTTTGCTCTCCTCCCAAAGGAGCAAACTGTCCAAGATGCTTATACCTTAAAGAGAAATCAACGAGGTAAAAAATTGTTAAGATAGACACTTGTTTTATCACTTTGAATTAAGAATAATATATGCTATTTCCAAGCTAAAATAATTCTCTATCCATATTAGAAGTCAGAACCTTACTAAGAAGTGTGAGTTGATTTAAGTTGAGAGAATGTAAAAATGTAGAAGAAAGACTTAAAACTAACATTACCAGAAATAGTAAAAAATGACACACTAATTAAGGAAGTAACAAAGTATGACTTCTTTCTAAAAATAGAAAAAGAAAATAGGACTTTAGATAGAATAGAACCCGAAAAATAATACAAGTGTGGCCAACCATGACTAGTCAGTTGTTGTTGAATATTAGAAACTTAGTACTATATTTAGACAACACACTTTTTGAACTTGATCCCAAAATTCATGATTATGATTTATGAGGTATTATCTAGCTCTAACATGGCCATGCGAACACAGTTTGAAATAATAGTTCAAATTGTACCTAAAGGGACGAAACCGATGGCGGCCTGTTCCCCTGAACCTGAGAGGACCCTCTGGATTTTTTTCACACTCTTCCATGCGGTTAAAACACCTAGCAAGGTAGACACCTTGCTGAGATGCAACCTGCATTGTCATTTTGGAAAGCAAACAAAACATACATAAGGATATATGCCTCTGATAGATTATTTTATTATAAGACATGACCAAATAAAAATAACATGAAACCTGAGCCGTAGCTGGAAGATTTTTCATTTGAGAATCCACTTGGGAAAGAGCTGATTTAAATTCTTCAATATTTAGTTCAACAGATTCTTTTGTATCATCCCCTTTGGATTCCTTCAAAAGATCAAAAATATCGCTCATTTGCTTCTTCTTTAAATAAAGCTCCACTTGAGGGTATCGTTCACAGATGTCATCAATAACTTCTCTGAACTCTTTGACTGTAAGGGTTCCTGAGTTGTCCGCATCTGCCTTACTAAATATGGCTGAAATATCTTCCTGAAAAGCAAATTCAATAAGGAAAGGAGAAGAACATAATTAGCAGAATGTGAAGCTTAAAAGAGGGGCTGAAATAGGAAAGAAACATTTGGACTAACTAGTAGCCCAAAGTAATCTATAACCCTATTTCTCCAACTATTAATTAATTGATATAGATTTAAAAGAAAATAGTTCTCCAGTGAATAGGTTGCAAGTGATGGACAATGCCACATCAATAACAACTAATGTGGAGGACTGGGAACTGGCTATTGCCAGCAAGCATACTTGGAAGGAAAATAAGTGTAGTAGAAAATATGCAAGTTCTATATGCGTTTCATGATTCCTAATAAATTACCAATTATCTCAAAAGATTAAGCTATTAAGAAATGATGAATTTAATCATTTAACCATAATTCTAACCCTCCCCCTCATGTGTGGGTCTAGACTCTCCATAATAAATGGGGCCCAACACAGCGAATTTTTAACTTATTAAATGAGAGGTAAAGTGGAGACAAGGTTAGAACTCAAAACCCCTCCTTTGATTCCAAGATAAATTACTAATTGTCCCAAAAGCTTGAGCTATTATAAAATGCTAAATTTAATCATTTAACAATAATTCTTTTGATGCCATGCGAAATAATTGAACATTTACAAATTAGCAAAAGTTCCTATTTAACCATAATTCTAACAAATCCCTTTTGAAAGAAAAGTTTTATCAACTCTTTGAAAAAGAGAAATGATTTAGTTGTCATCTGTTATAAGTCTAGTTAGTCATGCCTGCACAACCAAACTTTTTTAGAAAGGAAGAAAAGGGAGAAGTTATAAGCCACATTTGCAGCAGAAAAATTATTCTCATTGGTAAATTCAAATGAATCAGTCACGTCATTAACAGGACAAACATCTCTTGATTGAAAATTCAATGAATGTTGAGTTTGATGTGCATATATGAACTAGAAAATTAATAGAGTATAGTACCATGACTTTGCGCTGATTTATAGTGGCACAATCGCCTAGTGCATATATGCTGTCACATCCCTCAACTCGCAGCCATTCATCAGTTGCTAAAACACGCCTGTTGGCCTGTTTTAAGGAAACCCAATTATTAAATGAAGTGGTAAATGAACATAAAAAAGATCAGCTCATGATGTTTTAGTAGTAAATGATATCAAAAACTATATGTAAAGCAGCATTTTAATAATTCAGAGGTTCAGGTAAAACACACCTGACCAATTTGCTTCATAAAATCCACTATGATGGGACGAGTTCCAATGCCAGTTGACCAGACAGCCATTCCATATGGCATAACAGAGATTTGCCCATTTTTCATTTCTTTAGTACTGATTTCTTTTTCAGACACTTTCACAACCATTGATCCTGTTTTCACATCAATACCATCTCGTCCAAACTTGTCTTCAGCAAAAGTTGTGATTCTTTTGTCAAACCTGCAAAAGTATGAGAAATTTCAAGTAAAGGAAGAACTGACCCTCCTAGCATACCATCCAACTTTTAGAAAATGAAATTCAAATCAGTGATAGTGTGCATGCACTTATTAGGTGGTCATAAAAGATAGACATGTTAGGCTAGCTTTCTAAAATGCACTTATAAAGTAATAGACATATCATGAACACGATGACAGATTTACTTCCAAGAAACATCCATTGCAAACATTGTTGATTAAATTAAATTAAATTCACCACTAAGATCTTATTTTCTCACCTGCTTTCCTTAAAATTTACTTTCATAAACTTCAGGAATTGTGGCCATCATCACATCCTTAAAATATTTAATTAGAGCCAGCACACAAACTTTACATATTTTCTTATGCTCAAAATATAAAAGGAACAGTGAGACAACCCTTACCATAGAACTTTGCGGTCCTTTTGCTCCTTTTTGAAAGAGTAAGTCTCAAACAATCTAAAATATGTAGACAGTCATTTCTTACTTTTGTAAGTCCCCAAAAGTCACATTTGTGAATCCCCAATTAATGTTTTGGCAGCACTTATCAGGTTTTGTGACAGTTCCCAAACTTATAGTATTCAGATGACAGATGGTTTACGCAATATTTTTATAGAGAAAATTCACCTCCACATCTTAAATCATGTTAAACACTTGCAGTCTGGATATCATTATCAACTCAATGTCCTCTTTCAGATTGATCATGTCAATAATGCTGTTAAGGCACTCAACGCTCACTAAATGCTGCAACCCTCTATGAACAAGGCCAACTAGAGATATAGCTTCTATGGCTTGGACAAAAATTACATGTCTGACTCAGTGAACACAACTGAACTAGAAAAAAAAACCATACATTAAAAGCTTAAGAGGATAATGCATCACGAACAACTAGGTATCAACTAAAAAAAAAAAAAAAAAAATGACAGGCTTTGAAGTGTCACATTCTTACATGTTTAAAATATGGTCGCCTGCCTCAAGAAGTGTTATTTTAACCTGGTCTTTAACCCTAGGATATAGTGTCACTAGATCCTCTTTGACAAAATCATGAAGCACCGCAGCAAACTCCACACCAGTTGGGCCACCACCAACAATAGCAAAATGAAGAATTCTCTTCCTCTCTTCTTCACTTACATTTGGTAGGCTTGCTCTTTCAAAGCAATCAATAACTGTTCTTCTGATCCTCTGAGCATCTTCTACTTCCTGCACTAAGACATAAAATTCCCAGGGATGAACAAGAAACAAGAAACATACACATGCATGGAAATGTTCTGTTAAAATACTGGAATTCCCAAAGCAATAAATAATTTTTCTTCTTTCTCTCTCCCTCTTGTTGTCAGGGGAGGGGCTAGAAAAAGATCTTCTGAAAAAGGGAAGCTTTCATGGGAATTCACCAAACATAAACTAACAAGGTTGCAATGAAGTTACCTTCAGGAAATGACAATGCTCTTCCACACCAGGAGTATTGAATGTATTAACACGGGCTCCAACAGAAATTATAAGGTAGTCAAAGTCCACAACAAATTCATCTTTCCCATTTTGAGTAGACCGACAATAGATTTTCTTGTTTTCTGCATCAATCTTGAAACATTCTGCTTCACAGTATTGAACGTCTGAATGTTTCTGCTTGAGGAAAAGTCAAGAAAAGCATGGTCCAATTATATACATCATCTCTAGTAAATGACAAAAGCTACCTAGCATGTGAAAATGGTAACTAAGTGGCTATCAAACATAAAACCAATAATTATTGGGCCATGTCCACAAACTCAATATAGTAAATATTTTCTATTTTCCAAAGAACAAAGGAATCCATCAAGTTCCTTTCCAAAATCTATAATCACATCTGACACCTGAGCAACACATTTTGCTGGCATCAAATAATAATTTGTCATGTATCCATGGTCTCATTTTCACCCCTCTTCATATTTGTGGTGTCCTCAAATGGTTGCTTAAAGATGTACAAATCTTTTTGTATAGTTTTTGTTGTCTTATTGGCTTCATTCTGTTCCTTCTCCTCTTTCTTTCTATTTTCATTTACTTTGATGGTAGGCAAAAAGTGGCTGCATATTGTTATTGTACCCCTATTCCCATGTGTCTTATGATTGCAGAATTTATTTTTACTCATGGATATTTATCTAGAAATCTTCTTTCCCATAACAAACACCCGAGCATAATCTCTCTTACTTAAACCGTCACGTTCTCAAAGGGAAAACAGTTGTTGTTTTTCTACATGTTTTATACGCACTCTTGCATATACAGGCATACAAAAATAAGATTAAGATATTAGACGCATTTTCCAGTGCAGTAACAAGGCCCTCAATGACTCAACAGCCTTCAAGAAAAAAGCAATATCAGAATAGAAGCTACAGACCACATTGTTGACATGGTCTTTGCATACAGAAAACATTGAAGAACTACTTTTACCATCGGAGAAATTTAATGCGCAGAAACACAATCTTCTCAGATTTTTCAAAATTTTACGGCATATACCACAGTGCCACAGTTACTTGGCCTTTCTTCAACTGGTTTTATAACTACTCAAAAATTTGATTTTCCCATTTTCCGTCTATTTCTTATAGCATCGAAATCTGCAATCTTAGTTATGTTTGTCCCTAACACTATAAAAGCATAGATTATCTAACATAATCACATAATACAGCAACATTCTTATGCAATTCACGTTCGATTACCTTCCGGACAATGTTGCGAATTGGTTCAACAATGCTGCGAGGTTCAACTGTACCACATGTAACACTTGGCAGCAAAGGAGTGAATGCAAAATAATTACGGGGCGATATCACTTGAACATCGTATGTGGGGTTGTTCAGATTCTTCAAGAAACTAGTTCCAGCCCAACCAGTTCCTAGTACCACCACCTTCTTTTTCACGTTCTCCGATTCAGATGAAGCAATGGCAGGAGCACCGTTGGTCGAGTTTGCCTCAGCATAAGCCACAAGGCCCCCACCACTGCAACAAGAAGCAACAAACACAAGCCAAACAACACAATAAATCAAATCATGAACTCACATATCATAACATTTTACATTAAAAATCGAATTGAAAAATACAAATTCGCTCAGGAAAAGGATTAACAAAGAAACGGCCATTCAATCTAAAAACACTATTTTAAAAAATAATAATTTCCAGTTCACAAAACCGCGCTATGTTATAACTCAGAATCTTATAGCAATAGCAATTAAAATTCAATGTGCTCAAAGCACAATTTTTCATTATTCGATTAAAAAAATATCTTAACACAAAATCTTTGAGCTACCTAAAATAAAAAATTAAATTTTTTTTTTTTAATTCTCTACATGCTTATGGTTGAGTTGTACGGATCTGATATTAATTTGAACATGTTGATGTAATTCAGTTGTCTCAAACTTTCAGAGTTCAAATTATAGATCTAATATTCTAAAATTTTCTATTGGAATGAGCAAAAAAAAAAATCTAGAACAATCTGATTCCGGAAACTTGCAAAAGAATTAGAAAACTAGAGAGCACATGGAATTCAGGATTAGAACACAACGAAATGGAAATCATAGCTTTGTAGAATCACACTACAACTAATTCGTTACAAAATCATTCATTTCCTTCACGAGTTTAGCAAGATTTGAATCCAAAAAAATTAAGTAAAACGTTGGAACAAATAAATTCAAATAACAGAACATGAACTACAATCAAATTAAGCAAATATGTAGCAAACCAATTAGCATTGTAAATTTATAATCGAGCACAAAAATCGAAAAGCAGAGAGAGAGAGAGAGAGAGAGTACCTGACTGTGAAGACCACGAGAAACTTGGAGAGTGAAGGATAGTCATTGAAAGCTCTAGAAACTCTCTCATAGAAACCGAAACTCCGCATATTTGCACAAAGGTTTTTTCCAAAAAGCTTAATAGCCAAAAAATTTGGAGAGAAAGAAGAATTGAAGAAAGAGAGAGGAAGGAGAAAGATTTATAGAGAGAGAGAGAAGGGCTGTTAGGTGTGGTTAGAGAGAGAGAGAGAGAGAGAGAGAGGTTGTTACTTAAATATAAGTAGTTTTGGTCTTTGGTCTGAGTGAGAGAGAGAGAGAGAAAGGGAAATCCGGAGAAGTGGGAGGGAGTGGGGGAAAATGAACCGAACGTGAAGGAGAGAGATCTCTGGGTGTCTACGTGTTTCCCGCGCGTCGAGGTCACGATGGTTTTTGCTGCTTTGCTGTGCTGTACCTGTCACAGTCTTGAGTTGTGAATCGTATTTTCCTTTTTTTTGACTTGGCGGCCAAGGAAGTGGCAGGCGGCACGTGTCTTACTATGAGGATTCTATGACTTTAACCTATTGCGCCTGGGTGGCCCCCACCGGTTGTGATTTTTTTTTTTTTTGAGAAACCGCCTGTTGAGAATTTCAACCGTTTTAGTTTTACACATTTTCACCGCAATTCGCTAACAAAACTTTGGGTGACGTGTAGATATTAGATGTGAGTTTAAATTAGAAACGATTTAATTTATTGTGAAATTGTTGTAATAAGTTGTGGATATAGAATTCCTTCTTTTTATTTTGTGCGGTGATATAAATATTACAAGTTTGACTATGTTGAATTTATAAATAGACGTATTGCCAATCATTAGGAAATAATTTAAGCATTCATTTATATAGCAGTTGAAACAAACTAATTATATTCATTGTCATGTAAATTTGTAAACTTATGTAGTAAATTTTGGAATACTTGTAGCATTTTTTTTAATAGGAAAATTATGAGATTCAACTACCTACTAATTAGCATCATTGTGTGCTCAACAATGCCACTAACACAACCGTTCTCACAACTAATTTTACAACTTGTACAATAAAAAATGGTTGGTTGCACAAATCACTAATTCAATAATGGGCAGAAAATATCAACCATTCGCATAAAGGACATTTTGTTGAGACACTACTTCCTTATTTATTTGAGAAATGCTATCTATATCCACAATATTTTTACAACATTTCATAATAAATGCTATGTGGCATGTTGTTACTTACTGTTACTAATGGGCAAAGAAAATAATTTTAGTGATGAATTCAAATTAATAATCTGTAACAACCTGCCAACTAAGATTTGTTGTAAAAATATTGTAGATGTAGCACCTTTCTATTTATATATATGTATAGTTATACGTAAACCAAATTAGCTAAGTTAATTAAAAAATAAAGAAAACTCTGATAAACAAGCCATATATAAGGATGAATCCTCCTATAGATCCTATGTATAAGGTCTTACCTTACATGAGTGGAAATGTGGAATGCATTAATGCAAAATGTACTGGTTATACAAAAAAATTCTTTTATGCATCATTTGTAATTATGCAATTCAATCTATATTTAAGCTATGAAGTATGAACTAAAAGAAAGAATAAAAGATAAATCGATTTACAATTTAAATTGATGATATTTTTCACCTTGAACCTAAAAGCATCCATTTGTGGTCTAATGGTATATCCTGTATTCCTTTACCAAAGATGGTCAAGCTTCAATCCATAGAAAAATATGACTCCCATATAATATTTAGCGTAATGTGAAAGAAATTGTCTCTCTCTTCGATATGGCTCGACCCAATGATCTGTTTTCAACATAAAGTCTTGAGTCATCGCTGGTCCAAGTCCATCAACGTTTTAGTAATGAAAAAAGAAAAAAAGAAAAAAAAAAGGTCTTTATTAGATTATATATCTTTCTTTTATAGTAAATTAATTTATTTAAAGTTTCACATAATATTTTATTGTATTTTGATGACGTTTCCATCTAATAAAGATATAATAATAAAACTTTCTAAAAAAAAGAAAGAAAGATATATTTATACTGTATTACTGTATTAGCTACCAACGGCATGTGTCATGTGCTTGTATTTGTATTTTGTATCTCCTGATTTAATTAGACATATTTTTTTGGCAATTAAATGCCCAGTAATGAAATTGCAATATTTGTGGTTATATTATATACATACATTGCAAACGAATTGAATCAAAAACTAGTGATTCAATCTTCATCATGACGTAGGGCTTGAACGGTTGAACCTCGATCAGCATCCAACTTTGAACTGAGACTTTTTTGTCAAGTTGAATGTAAGTTAAAATCTCCCCTCCCCCGCTAACTTTTCTTTTTCTCTTCCTCGAAATGTTTTTAAACAAAGTGAACCTTGCATCATGCATGGGCCCTTATGGTTTGGCTTGGCTTTTGAAAGTGATGTAAAAGCGTTTAATGAGTCTTTAAAAGTTCTTTTTAACAATAAATTATTAATGAAAATGTTTAGCTCCAAACATATTTGCAACCTTGGACACAAATCATCAATAGGAAAATAGCATGTGTCATGTGACTTACTTGGCTGTGTTAAGTGTGTTATGTGCATTACACATAATAAGAATAAATAAGACTCCAAACATGTTTGAAGTCAAGCTTTGTCAAATTACCAAACATTTGGAAATTAAATAAAGTTTTTAGATTGAATAGACTATTCAGTGTAGTTTTAATGACACAAATTTTTCAATGAGTTATGTGATGTAATCTTTTTTAACTAAATAATAAATATAGATAATCTTATAAATTACTGCATAATAGGTTAGAAAAAAAATAGTTCCAAATCGGTTTAATCAAAAGTTAAAGAGTCTTTTGATTAAAACTATATATTACACAAACTTTTCAACTAAAACTTGGAAAAAGTTTAGCTTCAAACTAGTTTAAAATTATCTTCTTTCACTCCACTATGTGACAATTAAAAAGATCATTCATGTGTAGTTTTAATCACATAATTTTGTTAATAAGTAACATGACTTGTTTAAATATAAAAATGAACAATCTTATAAATCAAAATGTAGTCATGAGTTAAAGAATAAATCTTCAAATTGTTTTGAAACTCAACTTTTTCTTTAAACCTTACTTTTTAAACTAATGCATAAATAACAAACAATCATTGTCATCGTTGGGAAAAAGGAGTTTTGAGTCTTTTGACTGAGAATGTGAAGAAAAACAAGTGGGAATGGGAGGCTGTATTGAATGGATGTTACGTACCTTGACATTTTATGATTTATGAATGCTATAATATTGGAGAAGCAGACTCATGCGGTATAATGCTGAACTGAATTGCTAGGAATTTTGTGGCCTTGATTTCTGGAAGAATGCTACTCTGTTGGGTCAGATTCTGGTGTCTAGACAGCCTGGTCCTGCCTTGTATAATTGACATTTCCATTTTCCACACATGGCCCTTAACTTGGAGCACAATTCTTGATTATTTATTAGGTGAAATGCTTCTGGTCCTTTCGCATGGAGAAAAAAATTTATATATTAATTGGTGGTATATTAGTTTTTTTTTTTTTTAGTTAAAAAGTATTCATAGTTTTTTCTTTGGTTGATAGTTGATGCTTTGTATTGTTCAACCGAAAGAAGTTGTTGCTACTTGTGTTTCAACTTGTAATATCAACTTCTATATCTTCCATTCAAAAAAAAAAAAAAAAAAATTTCTGAATAAAAAAGGGTCTTCGGTGTAGGACTTATTGACTTCACGCTATGTGATAGCAATAGATAATATTATGTGTACCACTAAGGCCGTATTAAAACTATCATTTGAATTGCTCACCAGGTGAAACAATTCGAGAATTCCTACCGTCAAGCCACACATCCGATGTGGTAAAGAAAAAAACTTGTAATACAACTTTTTGAAATCAATTAATATCACAAAAATGAGAACATTTTGAAGGTTGACAATATTGACAACCTTTTATGTAACTTTTATAGTCAAACAAATTTACAATGGAAAGCAAAGTAGTACACCAGCACAAGCATGTTTACAATATGGTTTCGATCTACAAACTAATACATGATGATGAATATCTTATATTCCAGCCAAAGATCCAGATGCCCCTAACACATTCTTGTCGTATACGAAACAATATGTAACGTGCCCTTTTCAAATCTGAACGCCCCGAATTCTCCCGATGATAAATTCTTGGAATATGTAGAAGTAAAAACATGATGTAACATGCTCTTTTTTTCTTTTTAATAGAAATATTATATTAAATTAAATTGCACTTGGCATGAAAAATGTAGAATTAGAAACATGATGTAACGCACTCTATTTTTCCTTTTTAATAGAAATATTAAATTAAATTAAATTACATTACATTTAGCATGGAATACGTAGATGTAGAAACATGATGTAACACGTTCTTTTCCCTTTTTAATAGTGTTAACGTGTATATTATATTGTGGGCTTTAGGCCCAGTGAGGTTACTTGTTTAGCACACATATTTATTTGTATAGCACACATATGCCTCTTATATATAGGTACCTATGTATATTTTTTCATTAAGAAATACAATACTATTACATTCAGTATTTCTAACATGGTATCAGAGCCACTGCTCTAACATTTTTCTTTGCAGTCTTGTCTTTATTAGTGTCACTGTTCTCAACATCGCTTCCGCCGTCACAACCGCTGGCGCAGCCTTTCGCCGTAGAACCTCCGACGTCTTTTAACCGTTGTTCTTAGGTTCCGGACCTGCAGTCGCCGTCGTTGAGAAGTCCCGCATCACACAGACCACTGCACTTATCGTTTTCGCCTTGCATCTTGCTCCAACAAGTATTTTTCAGGTACCACAGTGATCATCTCGCCCCGATCTACTCAATCGTGGAAACCGCGTCATCATTGGAGCTTGCACGCGCCTTCACGCGCCTCAAAAAGATTTTGCGGACAAGATCACGCGCTCCACGCGCCACCACGCATCGTCTGACCTTCTCACGTGCCGCCACTCGCCGTCAGACCTTCTCACGCGCCGTCACGCGCTGACACGCGCCTCCACGCGCCAGTTTGCACCTGCTGACGTCAGCCCTAGGTGACGTCATCTGTTGACATCATCGTCCACCACGTCAGCTGACGTCATCTGTTGACTTGACAGCTTTGACCGTTGACTCTGAGTTGACTTTGACCAGTGTTAACCGTTGACTTTTTTTTACCAGAGTTGACTTTTGCATTTCAGGTGCTCCTTACCCAGTTTTTCGCGTAGATTTCATTTTTGCATATTTTGCTTCTAAATGAAGAATAAGGGCAGGACTTCTTCTTATTGCAACAATCATTGCTGCTAATCCATCAAACGTTTTGGCCACAATATTGAGACTTGCTATCATCGCAACAAATCAGCTGTTTCAATTTCTGCTGCTACTATTGCTAACACTGAGAGTGTCCAACCAATGGCTCCTGGCTCTGCACAGTCTAAGTCTTCGGGATCCACTTTCTCCATTTCCAGAGATGACCTTATAAATATCATCGCCAATGTCATTCGTATGGTTGGTAATGTATCTTATTCCTCTTCTCTCTCAGCTTTATCTGGTATGTCTCCTTCGGTTCTGCTTGTTTCGTTCTTCTTCAGCCACATGAACATAACAAACTTGAGCCTCAGTCAAGACTTTGTTGTTTTCTTGACTATGGCGAAACTCAAAAGGGGTATAGGTGTTATGATCCTGTCTCTCATCGTCTTCGTATTTCCCGCAATGTTGTCTTTTGGGAACATCGTCTTTTTGTCGAGCTCTCTCATTTCATTGCTTCCCTATCTTCCTCCTCTGTATTAGATCTTTTTCCAGAAGAGGCACATATTCCTTCTGTAGTTGCTCCTGATCCTCCTATAGTTGCTCCTGATTATGTTGCTGTAGACTTCTCTGTCCAACCACCAGATATCACTGATCCCTTTCCTAGTTCACCCTTTAATGAACAGGTGGAAGATGAACAGGTTGAAGACGAGCTACCCAACCCCAATCCTGAGCTTGGGTCTCCTGCTCCTGCTCCGCCTGAAGATCTTGCACAAGACATTCCACCTCGTCACTCAACTCGGGTAAGATCTATTCCTACACATTTACTTGACTATCATTGTTACACTGCCCTTGCTACACTACACGAGCCTCACATCTATCGTGAGGCTTCCACTGACCCTTTATGGCAGATTGCAATGAAAGAAGAACTTTATGCATTATCTAAAAATCATACTTGGGATTTGGTGACACTTCCTCCTGGGAAATCTGTGGTTGGTTGTAAGTGGATCTACAAGATTAAGACTCGCTCTGATGGGTCCATTGAGCGCTACAAAGCTCGTCTTGTTGCAAAAGGTTTTACACAAGAGTATGGGATTGATTATGAAGAGACCTTTGCTCCGGTTGCTCGTATCTCATCCGTTCGTGCCCTCTTAGCTGTTGTTGCTTCCAGTAAATGGGACATTTTTCAGATGGATTTTAAAAATGCATTCCTTAATGGGGATTTAAGTGAAGAAGTGTATGTGCAGCCTCCTTCTGGTCTCTCTATTGACTCAAACAAGGTTTGTCACTTCGACGTGCACTTTATGGCCTTAAACAAGCTCCACAAGCTTGGTTTGCCAAATTCAGCTCTACCATCTCTCACTTGGGTTACATGGCCAGTCATTATGATTCTGCCTTATTTCTTCATCGCACTGACAAAGGCACTATTTTACTTCTCCTATATGTGGATGATATGATCATAACTGGTGATGACCTCAATGGCATTCAAGAACTCAAGACTTTTCTCAATCAGCAATTTGAGATGAAAGATCTTGGACATCTCAGCTACTTCTTGGGTCTTGAAATCACTCATTCTATAGATGGACTTTATATTACTCACGCCAAGTATGCCTTAGAACTCTTGTCTCGAGTTGGACTCACTGATAGCAAGACTGTTGATACTCCAGTTGAGCTTAATGTGCATCTGACTCCTTCAGGGGGGAAACCATTGTCTAATCCTTCTCTTTACAGACGCTTGGTTGGTAACTTAGTTTATCTCACTGTCACTCGTCCAGACATTTCCTATGCTGTTCACCAGGTGAGCCAATATCTGTCTGCACCACGATCGACTCATTATGCTGTTGTTCTGCGTATTCTTCGATACCTAAAGGGCACTCTCTTCCATGATCTTTTCTATTCTGCTCAGTCTCCTCTTATTCTTCGTGCATTTTCTGATGATTGGGCAGGAGATCCCACTGATCGCAGGTCTACCACTGGCTATTGCTTTCTTCTTAGTTCTTCTTTGATTTCTTGGCGAAGTAAGAAACAAACTCATATGGCCCGCTCCAGTACTGAAGCAGAATATCGTGCCCTTGCTGATACCACATCTGAGCTCCTTTGGCTACGATGACTTCTCAAAGACTTAGGTGTGTCTACATCCTCTGCTGCTCCTCTTTATTGTGACAACCAGAGTGCTATTCATATTGCTCACAATGATGTCTTCCATGAATGGACTAAACACATCGAGATCGATTGTCATTTTATCCATTTTCATCTTGTCCATGGTGCTCTTAAGCTAATCTCAGTCTCCTCTAAAGATCAACTTGCAGATATCTTCACCAAGTCACATCCTAAGGGACGCCTTCGTACTTTGGTTGACAACCTCAAGCTGGTCTCACATCCACCTTGAGTTTGAGGGGGGCTGTTAACGTGTATATTATATTGTGAGCTTTAGGCCCAGTTAGGTTACTTGTTTAGCACACATATTTACTTGTATAGCACACATATGCCTCCTATATATAGGCACCTATGTATATTCTTTCATTAAGAAATACAATACTATTACATTCAGTATTTCTAACAAATAGAAATTTTAAAATAAATTAAATTGCACTTAGCAATTAGCATGGAATATGGGAGATGCACTCTCTTTTATGATCTTTAAAATTAGGACAAAGTTTAGTTTCAAACTAGTTTTGAGAAATCTCTTCCAATTTACTATATAATGATTTGTAAGCTTATTCATGCTTATTTTTTAACAAGTTATATGATTAATTAAAAATATAAAATATTTGTGGGTTCCAGTTAGCTCAACTAGTAAAGTCTATGATGGTTGTATAAGAGATCTGGAGTTCAATCCCTGCCTACACCAAAACTGATTGGTGTCTTGGTCTGATAATAAAGAGTTATTATCAGGAGCGGACGTTATAGGTTGAAATTCTCTCTCAAAAAATATAAAATATTTAACTACACAATGGATTGGAAGAAGATAACTCTAAATCTATTTGGAGTTAAATTTTTCCTAAAAATCATACTGTTGGCATTAAACATTAAAAAAAGTAGAGATATTCAGTATTTTAAAGCGAAAAAAAAAAAAAAAAAAAAGAAGAAGAAAAAAATGCAGCCTTTGTTGGTCGTATGGCATAATAATTTTATTAATAAAGGGTGATCACTGATCACATAATAATAATAACAATAATAATAATAATAACTAGTCACTAACTCATGCGATGCACGGAAGAGTTGAACAAAAGTTTTAAATTTTCACTTTTGCTTAAAGTTATGATCACTTGAAAATAAAAGTTACAATTGATATCAATAATTGACATCTGCCTATTTCATGGGCCAACACCAATAATAATTTGGTATTTCTTTGATATCAGTAATAATTTGTTATACCTAAAATTTATACTAAAAGAGACAACATTAATATATAATTATTCCCAATACCTAGAAATCTTACTCAATAGGAACAATATTTTTTTAAAAAGATTATAGAAATTGTTAACAAACCTAGAATAGCAGTATTATAAGTTATTAAAATATAAAGGAAATAATGTAAATAATCTAATATAATAGGATTGAAGAAATTTTTAACAAACCTGGAATAGCAGTATTATAAGTTATTAAAATGTAAAGGGAATAATGTAAATAATCTAATATCACTCAACCTATTTTATAATTTTAAAAAATCAATCAATAAGTACTGCAGAAGAGAAAGTGACATGAGAATGAGGGTGGGAAATTACTTTTTTGTTTTTGAGAAACGGGTGGGAAATTACTTGGGTAAAAAGGAGTTTTATTCCTAAATTGCATAAGTCCAATCCTTATTTTTTATTTATTTTTTGGTTAACAGGCTTTATATTTAACAACAAAAGAAGCTACAGCTGAAGCTACAAATTGGCCACAGAGGCCAAAGTAGAGGCTACCCGTATTTTCCTCTTTATATTTATTCTTGCTCCACCATTTTTTTAATTCTCTCATTTTTATTTCTTTGTTATTTTTTTTCTCTTATCTTGAATTGTTCTCATCCACACATTTAAATTATTTTTACTTTCCCAATACCTTCACTTTTCTTTCCCAATGGCTACACGATCAAATGTTCTATTCTTTATTCTCATCCTCACAAATCTCTTCCTCTCCCTCCATCTCAGCCTCTTCATTCTCTTCCTCACAAATTAATTTCAGTCACAGAAACAATAAAAATGCAAGATTTTTCTTACATATTGCATCGTCATCATGCTCTTTTTTCTTCTTTTTTTTCAAAAGATTTTGTAAAAGCATTCATCTCAACTTTTTGACAGATCTTATGGTGGTTGAGGCTTCAACAATAATGATAAAGTGCTATGAGCCTGTAAAATACTACTTTATAGGCTCATAGCATAAGGTGCTATGAGCTAGTGGAGGGAGGTAGGAAAGAGATGACAGAGCATTGTGAAAGAGAAATGCAAAGCATCGAATTCTAGAAAACTTTTATTACTTTCCTTTTTGTTTTATGTTTTTTTTTTAAATATTGAGCTGACGTTTAAAAGTTTCTGATGATTTGGTTATATATATATATATATATATATATAGATAATAATATTTTGTGGCTATAATACAGAAGCCGATGTAGTGGCCCATGAAATAGGCAGATGGGCCTTGGCTTGTAATTATTTTGGTGTATATGGGTCAAGGCTGCCCATTCCTCATCCATTGGAAAGAGCCTTGTATTTTGGTTCTTTTATGTGAGATGTCTTACTTTGATGTGTTAATTCTCGTAGCATGTGAAATTCACATATGTGCCATGTTGATGTTGTGACTTGTGAGAGAATGATCTTATGGAGCTATTCCATGTCCATGAGATGCTTCCTTTTAACATGAGGCCCAACTAAATATGATTCAAGAATCTGGCCCATATGTGATGTATATGAGTTAATATTCTCTTGAGGATGGCTTATGTATATGCTTTTTTAAAGTTTTGCAAGTCTTCCCTGTGGCAAAAAACCAAATAATATTATTACTATTAAATAATAATAATATGTGAGAAAAATATTTAGTTTTGCTAAAGTACTCAACACTGTTTTTGAGTTCGTTGGAGACCGGAAAAAGAGTTTTGCTCATTAAAATTTGGAAAAAAATAAATTAGTTGTTGAGCTCGTAGTGAATGCTTTAAGGCCATCTCTCCTAAAACGGGCACAAAAACATAATCCGAACAATCATTCCATGAGCCTTACAAACCAAGCCCAACATGTTCAGGTGTGCAAATACCTTCTTCTTCTTCCTCTTCAGATCTTCTTCTTGTTTTTTGTTTTGTTTGACCCAAAAAAATACTTGTCATAAAAGAAAGGAAAAAAAAAACAAAGAAATTACATATAGAGGGAACTAAGACAAGCTCTCTCCTGAAGCCTAAAGTAAAAATTAGGACTAGAGGAGATGAGGATCTTTCCCATACTATTACTAAAGACGGCCCATCTGGCTATGAACATGTACAACATGTGCTAAATACATTCGCCTCTCCAAACCTAAGAACAAAAGAACAATGGTCTAGTCAATGAAAGTCTCAAGGCATTAGTGAAGGTTGAATTTTTTATTATAATTGATCAATTATTTTGAGAGTTGCACACGAGTCAATTAATGAAGTATTTATTTATTTACATCTGTTGCTTCCCAATGTAGTGGGGCACATTAAATTCCTCTTTAATGGATACGCAAATACACCTATTAATAAAAAGAACAAAGTTCCTTCAAATTTCTTATTTATCTTTATATTAAATTTTAATTTTGAAAATCTAACCTTGGATTGCATGCTCTTATTATATCCTTTATGCTTATAAAATTTCAAGAAGATCAAAGATCAATTGCTATATCATCAAATAAATGTTAAAATTTCAAATTTTTGTGATTTAAAATTGTGTATAAAAAGTAATTTTATTGATTAAATAGTAAATAACATCTGATTTGAACAAAATTTAATATACATATTAAGAACATAAAAAACATAAAATTTAACGACTAGATTTTAAAAATTCACATTCAAAAAATAAATATATGAGAAGTTTGAAGAATTTACCTCCGAACTAGTTTGGAGAGAAACTTTATTCTTAACAAAAGCCTACCAAAGGATAACGAAGCCCTTAAAGATCTAATATTTGCTATAATGGACACATATATCGACTGATCAGTGAGGCTCTACATTTAAGCAATGGAGAGGATGGGCAACATTTAAGCATCCACTTCCATGCGTATAATCCACTTCTTTAGGTTTGGAAATGGCAAAAAGAGCAGCTAGAGATTTTACTCATAAAGAATCACCCAGTGAGATAAACACGGTCTGACCTGACTGTTGAGTCAAATTTAAATTTAACTGTTGACAAGGGCCAGGGGAGTAGGGGACTTCTGTGACCTATAAAAGATAAAACTCAACTAGCGTAGCGTGTAGCTCACAACTTCCCATATCATCTTGTGTGAGTAAAAGCCAAAAGATCAATGATTCTTGGCTCCTTAAAGTTGTTTGTTCCATATAAAGTGAATCACAACAAACAACTACGAACACAAGAAAATTCATGGAGTCCTCATGTGACAGGTTGAGAGTGAAAAAAGCATTAAGTGGCATTTCATATGCATTTGAGAAGTTCATTAAAGGAAACTTTATTGTCCATGGGGAGTTGGACCAATCATTTGAGCTATAGGACATTCAATGAAGATGTGCTCAATAGTGGGACCCACGTATGGAGCCCACCCTTCATGTGAGAGGAGGGAGCATTGCTCTCTGGAGTATCTAAGTCTTTTTTGTGCTCAACATATTTACTTAGAAGATAGATAACATCCTCCCAATGAAGAAAACATCTCTTGTACTTCTTACAAGTACGTGGTCTCATGTATCTTTTAGAAACACTTGAGTAGTAGGCTCAATAAACTTGAAAGACATAACATAAACCTAGAGATCCTAAGTTCCATCTACCACACTATTAGTCTATAAGATTTTAGAGCATTCAGATCCGATTTCTTCAACAATTTCATTTTAGCATCTCAAAAGCTACTTTATCTATTATATCATACCATTTTACATTACACCCAACATTCTCACTTTTATTTCCCTATTCAACTCATTAAAATATTATATATTTTATAACATCACCATAAATGAAAATTATTTTTATCTAATTAACTCATATAAATAAAAATTATAATGTAGTTATTAATTATATGCATAAGTTTGTGAAGGTGTAAAAACTTTTAATCGTGGTTTTTATAATATATGAGAAAAGAATAAGATAATTAAGTAGCTCATGAACAAGCCTAAGCTTGTTTGACAAATATTTTTTTTAACTAAATTTGAACATGTAATTAAGTTTGTTGATGAATTTGAGTTCGATTTCTATTTGAAATAAAATTTAATGAATAACCTTAAATTTTTAATACTTGGTTCAGCTCATTCATATCCAGACACGTCTAATCAAGACTTGATATAGGACCTTTTGTGGATAAGCAACTTTCTTAGTCAAACCCAATAGGCTAATATAGAGGAAAACTTACCACTTGAAGATGAAGTCCAAATGAAAGTGTCAGGGTGCTGGACTTGAGGTAAATGAATCCTCGGAATATAGATGGTTGATTCATAAATGGGGGATGGAAAGGCCTAGGAAAGTTGTTCTATTTAGCAAACTGTTTCCTCACATGGAAGAGAAAGCATGCTGAATACATCTTTGTTGGTCTAAAATTGAATGCAAAAGTTGCTCTAAAATTGAATGCAAAAGTTGCATTTAAGGATGTGGGAAGAGAGTCACCCAATTAAGTTTCCTTCACTATCATTATTGATTGGGACAATAATTTCATCGTGAAACTGTTTAAGATGGCCATATAGCAGAGCGGTCTTTAGATTGACATCCCAGTCAGACTTTTAAAGGCTCAATTTTTATTATTATTTAAAGTCTTATTTGCCACTGACCACTGTTTTGTTCTCATCGAAAATTAATGAATGGTGATTCAAATGATGTAGGCAGGTTACCAACTATTTTCGTATGTGGAAAATGGATTCCAGAATTCAGAAATGACATTGCAAATTGCAATCTCCCCTGTCCTCTATTTGGGATTCAAAATACTCCATTGTTTTCATGAAGTCATTTTTGCAACCAATCAAGTTCATTTCCTTTTATTGCGATTTAACATAGAGTCATGCGCCATGTTCTTCAATAAATTATTTTGGCATAAATCCAATCAAGTTCATTTCCAAAACCCCATGTTGATGTTTCCACCTTTATTATCCTTCCCTTTTTAAAAAAAAAAAAAAAAAAATCTTTTTCATATCTTTAGGAGATAGTTAACCTTGTATTGGGTTCTATTTGTTACAATTGAATTCT
The DNA here is from genome assembly GCA_032727855.1 of Quercus ilex subsp. ballota. Lineage (NCBI taxonomy): Eukaryota > Viridiplantae > Streptophyta > Magnoliopsida > Fagales > Fagaceae > Quercus > Quercus ilex. The sequence continues at coordinate 87,036,216 of CM064912.1, forward strand.
TGAAAATTTTTGGAATATTGATACGGGTCACAAAAATAATAATAGGTTTTATAGATTAAATTAGTGAAAGATTGACATTTACTTGAATAAGAGCTTACACAGGAGAAAGTTGTGTGAATAGAAAATAAAATGTTGAATGGGAAAACTAGTAAGAGTTTAAAATATTAGATTTTTTTTTTCAATCGTTAAATTGCTAAGCTATGATAATATTACTAAATCAAACATAAATTTAGATTGTTGTGGAAATTTATCTAAGAAAGTTTCTAGCAAAATTTAGGAAGAAAATCACACAAATTCTTTTATTTTTTTGGCACATAAATTCATTTATTAAAGTGATGGGAATTGAGACTTACGAACATATTTTGCCATAATTTTTAGTAAAACATTTACCAATCTTAAGAATTAGCGTTATTTATATATAAATTGGCATCAATTATGCAATGGAGTGAGGAAAGATCAACTTCTTTTGAAAGTGAACGTTTGAATGGAAAAGATCTTTGGCCAAAAAGGTATGAATGAAGTGAAGATGACTCAACTTCTTTCCACTTCTTTCCAAAAGGCAACTAGTTGGAAACATGAATTTGAAAAAGGATAAAAATGACCTACCCAGACCTTATTTTTTTTATTTTATTATTATTTTTTTTGTTGAGAAAGTAGACCTAAATTGATCACGACCTTTATACTAGATTTTCATGCTTTTGTATGTCAAATCTCTATCACTGCAAGTAATGTGTTCATGAACTTCTCACCTATATCACATGCCCTCTCATTAAGTTCACTTTTGAACCAAATGTAACACCTTACCTTGCTATCACCATCTTGTCATGTTTCCATACGAAACTCTTTGATCCTATATTAATAGAAAAATTCTTTAACCTTATATTTTAAGTACGATTTTAACTAAATCTTATTTTTTTTTAAAGTTACAAATTACACCATGAAGTTTAAAATTTACTAAATAAATTTCAAAGGTTTGTTAGTTTCAAACGAAAATCTATATTTTTAAAATCATATTGATTTAAACATTTAAAATTTTTTGGGTTAAGATTTTAGTCTTAATTGAGGGGTTAAACGATTTAATTTTAAAATTTCAACATTCGACTTGAAACTAGTGAAGCACAATGTAATTTTTTCTATTAAAAATAAATTAATTTGAAATTATGGGATAAAAATGAAATTGTATATTATATAAAAATTTAAAAAGAGAAAAAAGATAAGGGTAAATTAGTCATTCCAAGCAATCCATTTAAATCTTTGGATTTGTGCTTAATTATACTTCCACATTTGACTGTAAAGAATAAACACAACGGTAAACCGAAGCTACATCGAAAAAAGGAAAGAATATTCCAAACCCAAAAAACGAAAAAACGCAAAACCCAAAACTCTGATTAATTAATTCGTTAATCCATCCACATTAACTGTACCTAACCTCATCGGAAAACCTCAATTTCTCGCCGAAAAATTCCTCGTTTCTCGTCGGAGAAATATTAATCTCAATCAAATTCTCCTCCTCTGCATGAAAACCCAAATCCAAACCCGAACCCGAACATTTCTTATCTCCATGATCCAAAGCAATCTCGATCAAGCCCTCTCTGTCCTCCTCCTCCCACGCGAAGCACGCGCTCTCCGGCGAGGACCATTCTCCGATCACCGGAAAATCCCCGAGATCGCCTTCGTCCGACGAGTCATTCGAATCGGATTCCGGGTAGTACAATGACAACGACGAGGACCTCTCGAGGCCAAATTGTCGGGTCGCCTTTGGATCCGAAAAATCGTCTTTCGGATCCTCCTCTGCCTCTTCGCCTTCGTGCTCTTCGTATATGACTTCCAACGGCGCTCTCACATTCCATTCCACGAACGAGAAAGAGACCTCGAAGCACGTGATAGGGTCGGGATGACCCGTTTTGGTTTCGGACTCTGTTTCGGATCGGCACGTGACCTGTTCCGTTATTTCCGGCTCGCTAATTTGGCTTTGGCTTTGGCTTTTGCTTTTTCTTTCTTCTGGAGGGTCTGTTTGGACATGCAACGTGTAATCCGTGAATTCATTTTCCAACAATCTTTGAGCAGCACCGAGACGGAGTAGACTGAAAAGGAGAATTCCAGTAAGAATAAGTACAGGCGAGAAAGCAATTCTCAGGAAAAGGTGTGGGAAATAGAGGATAATCAGAGTGTAGAAACTGACAATGCTTGAGAAAAGAGGACTTGAGGAAATTGGTGACAATAAGTTGGAAAACGAATCCACGGGAAAACTCATGTTTACGGTAAAACAACACAAAGGCAGAATAAGAACAGAAATTCTCAATTCCTTCGGATTTGGAATTGAATTTCCTTCCATGAAGATTTTATTTTCCCAGAAAATTAACCATGATTTCAAGTGTGGAAAAAGAAACCCATTAGTGGAAAAGGAAAAAAAAAAAAGAAGCTCAAAATGGAATTTGGGTTCTAATCAAATAAAGGAATTTATCTCAGAAAACCGTGATTTTTGGAGGAAATTGTGAATGAGAAATGGAACCCATTAGAGACAAGAAAGGTGGTAAAGTAGTGGAAGAGAAAAAGAATCAAAATTGGATGAGATTCAAAGAGACACACAAAGAGAGAAAGAGATAAGGGTTTAAAGGGACATAGTCACATAGTAGTGAATATAGGTAATGGGGTTTTAGAATTTAGAGAGAGAGAGAGAGAGAGAGAGAGAGAGAGAGAAGGGCTTCTGTGTAATGAAGGTGCGTGAGAGAGAGGCATGGAATATTTAGAGGTGAGGTGGTGTGGTCGGGTGGCCTATATTTTTGGTTTAGGCGGGGCGGTTACAATTACCGAGAGGACCTTTGTAAATTGTCCCACAAAATCTACAAATCATTCTTAAAAGATGTTTTTATTATCTTTTAACATTATGCATATAATGCATTCATGGAATTTAATCACTGTTTTTAGGGTCAGGAACAGACCCAAAACTCCAACGAACACTGGGAGTTGTAAACCTGTCCTCATTCGTGGCTTTGTACACTTGGGCTTGGGTTCTTCTTCCCTTTTCTTCTTCTTTTAGAAAAAAAAAAATTTAATTACCTTTTTTTTTTTTTTTTTTAGTTGAAGCCAATGTTTAGAGCTGTAATTAATTACTTTTTTTTTTTGGGTACTTGTATATGTGTGCATTTCTTATTCCCTCTAATTACTCTTTTGTCATATATAATTTATTATATTAAATTGCACTTAATGTATACCATACATAATGTAATTATATTTTATTTTTATTAAATTGACTTGTATATTTTTAGACATGTAAACTAGTAAAATCTTTGATGGTTGAATAAAAGATCTGTGATTCAATCTTCGACTATATAAAAAACTGATCAGTGTCTTAGTTTGATGATAAAGAGCTATCATCAAGAGTGGACGCCTATTAATAATAATAATATTAAGAAGAAGAAGATGATGAAAATAGTATATGTTAAATCAAAATTATAAACATTGACTGTATAAGCAATAAATTTAGCTTCTCCCCCTAAAAAATTTACTAAATGTGTGTTCTTCTTTGAATTAAAATTTTTTTTTGTTTATATATTTAGCTTGGCTTCTCTAAAAAAATTCCTTGCTCTGCCACTAATACTATTAGACATAGGAAAATGAGTTTCTGAAAAAAAAAAGAAAAGGAAATGAGATAATTTTTAAGAAAATTCTACTTAGAAAATGATTTATTTTTCAAAGTGTTAATGTCAAAGTAAACGGAGAAATAAGGATTACTCATTGATCCTTGCAAGTTTCCAACCTTTTTATTTTTGGTTACCGTCTTTAAGGAAAACTATCAAGCATGTGCGGTTGGGGTTTAGAGAACATTAAATTTATGGTGGGTTTATAATTTGTATCATGGAATATTTTGCTTTTTATTTGTTATTTATTTTTATAAAATTTTACCGAGTATTGAAGGGAAGAGAAGAAGTTTGGGTATTAGTAGTAGGTGATTATAACCATGCTTAAAAAAAAAAAAAAAAAAAAAAATCTACTAATGAATGTTCACGTATGAACTATGTATAAGGTTTTTTTTTTTTTTTTTTTTTTTTTTTTTTTCATGTACTATTAGAAGGTTTAACTTTTCCATTTATTGCTTAAAAAAAAAAAAACTTTGTCTTTTTTTTTTTTTTTTTTTGAGAAACAAAAAACTTTGCCATTTAGTTGTTATGTATGATCGTGACTGAAAGTTTGGATTTTGAAATATCATTTTCCTAATTGAGTTGCTCGATTATGTCGTGACTCGTGAGGTTAACCACTAGAGTCCAAATGCCTAGTTGCCTTGCTTCAAAACCTAACCTCATTCACGAAGTTTCATTTTAGCCAAAAAATAAAATGTCAATCTGTAGTCTTTATATATAGTATAGGCATGGCATTTGTATACTTTCGGTGTTTTGATTTCTCAACTGTCCGTATCATGTAGAAGCCTTCACAAGTACTTTAACTTAATAGTACATAGAATTGTTTAGAGTTTTGTATCTCAATAGACAATTTTTAATGTTTTTAACGAAAACGTTAGAGGTTCAAACTCTCACGCTCTATTAGAAATATCAAATTCATTAAAAATAATTAGTAAGTAGAATTATAATTCAAATTATATCCTTTAGAAATTAAGTTTCAAGTATTCGTGTAATGTCAATTAACGGGGTTGAACCTAAGTGCCATATACGGTTGTAACATAATTACTGAGATTGAACATCTAGTGCATCAGAGAAGAACCTTTCTCACACTCAATGTGAATGCTATGACCAAATTCTTTTCAATTGGAATCACTTCCTATCGATGGTTTCATAACTGCACCAAGCATATTAAACTTGATTGTTATTTTATTCGTCATCATCTTCATCAAGGCACTTGCATTCCATTTCATTGACAACTAGCTTGCTGATGTCTTTACAAAGTCTCATCTACCTAGTCGTCTTTGTGATCTTGTTTCTTTTTTTTTTTTTTTGGGTAGAAAAAGGAATTAAATAAAACACACCTAAGAAACAAAAGAGGGGGCAGGGCACATCCTGGTGCAGCACAAGCCGCGGGCATCAGCCTCCCAAATGTTAAACATGTCCACAGGTGGACTAGAAAAAACAGTAAATTCTACATCTAGGGAGGAACCTAGTCTAGCAAGAAAGTCTGCACATTTGTTTGTTTCCCTGTAGATGTGCTCGAACCTGGCTTGAGGAATCTACGCAATCAACTGTCGGCAATCATCCATAATGGAAGATACGATACTGTTGGCTTTAGTATGTGAGGAGAGAGCATCAATAATAATTTTTGCATCCATCTCAACTATGATAGCTTGAGCATGGATTTGTAAGCATAAAAGGAGTCCATCACGGAGTGCCCAGAGCTCAGCCAAAAAACTAGTAGCAGTCCCAATTTTTCTTGCAAAGCCAACTACCCAGTCACTGTTCTCATCTCTAATTAAGCCTCCTCCACCAGCCACACCAGGGTTCCCTAAGGACGAGCCATCCGTATTAAGTTTAATCCATCCACTGTATGGCTTTTCCCAACGAATACTCTTCATAATCATCCTCTTTGTGGCCGGAGCAGTGCAAGCACAGTGGGTGAATTCAAAGGCACGGTCAAGGATCACTTTAGCAATACTAGGATTCGGATTTTTATTTTTAAATAAGAATTGATTCCTGCTTTCCCAAACCAACCAGATTGCAAATAAAAAAACTTGAGACCAAGGAATCTGACTTGGACCCTGCTGTTTCACCAAATTAGAGTTAGCATTGGCAGTGAGCCAATTTTGTAGATTGGCAGTGAAGAAGGATGCATCTGTGACTTGTTTCCCCAACTAGTGCCAAAACCTCTTACTTAAAGGACAGTCTCGGAGTGCATGTAAAATGGTCTTTGATGCGCCATGGCAGCGAGGGCAAGTGTTGTCAGTTAACATACCTCTTGTTGTGAGACAATGTTTGACCCCAATGCTCTGGTGCATGCATTTCCACACAAATATTTGGATTCTCGGTAAGGTTTTTAGTTTCCATATCCATTTTCCCTTGAAAGGTACCTCCACTGTGGGTTCTAAGGTCAGCTGATAGGCACTTTTCAGCTCAAACTCTCCTCGGTTAGAATACTTCCAGGCTAGTCTATCCTCAATCCTAGCAGCAATGGGGATCAGGGTGGCTTGGATCTCCCCCATGACTTCAATAGGTAGATCCATTTGAATGATTGCCCAATTCCAACTACCTGCAACTCTAACATCCTTGACCTTCAGATCAAAGGATGCACGGGTTAGGGACCTTGAACGACACTCCTCAAGGGGCCTATGTTGGACCACCTGTCATTCCAAAAATCCAGATTGCTTTCATATCTAGGGATCCATTTAACTCCTTTCACAAAAGTGGCTTCACCCGCCTTTAGACTTTTCCAAGTTCTGGAGCTAGATAGTTTGTTCTGGTTCCTGGAAATGAGTCGTTGACGGTTGCAATATTTCAGCTTTAAAACCTTTGCCCATGGTGCATTGCTCTCAGTATGAAATCTCCAATTTAACTTAGCAAGAAGTGCTGTGTTCCTCCCTTTCGTTGTTTGCAGTCCCAAACCTCCATCCTCCTTTGGTCGGGCTACCTTTTTCCAGCCCACCCAATGCATTTTTTTACTGTTCTCCGTTGATCCCCACAAAAAGTTTCTATTAACTCTATCAATTCCTTCCAACACCTTTCCAGGCAGCAAGTTACTTTGCATAACGTAAGCGGGGATAGCTGAGGAGGATGCTTGGATGAGGATAGATCTTCCCACCATAGACAGCAGGTTTGCCTTCCATCCCGCAAGCTTCCTCTTCACCCTATCCAAAAAAAAAATTGAAGTCCTGATTCCCTCTTCCTTGGTGTTTGATCGGGAAGCCTAGGTACCTCCCCAAGCAAGTTGTTTGCTGAAAACCGAGAATGTTATTGAAGGCCTCTCTATTCTCTTGGCTAACGTTAGGGGAGAAGAAAACTCTAGATTTTTCCACACTCACAGTTTGCCCTGAAAGCTTGCAAAAAGAATCAAGGACCTCCCTGATGGCTGCACAGTTATCAGTGTCAGCCTTAGCAAATAAAACTAAGTCATCAGCGAAGAAAGATAAGAGAAAGCCGGGCCACTTCTTGAAGCTTTCACTGGGTACCACTTTTTAACTTCACATTTCTCTTGGATCAATTGGCCTAGAAAATCCATGCAAAGGATAAAAATGTAAGGGGAAACAGGATCACCTTGTCTTATCCCTCTAGTAGGGTGAAATGAATCTAAGCTTCCACCATTAAAAAGAAGAGACGTCGAGACTGTTGAAATATAGCTCATAATAAGCTCAATAAGATTATCCGGCAGGTTGTATCTTCTCAAAATTCCCCTTATGAAGCTCCATTCAAGTTTGTCATAGGCCTTCTCCAGGTCAATCTTTACGGCCATGTACCCCACTCTCCCTTTCGTTTTGCCCATTGTGTGAATGATCTCTTGTACAATAATCGCATTATCCACCCCCCTTCTACCAGGGATGAAAGCAGTTTGACAGGGAGAGATAAGCTTATCTAGATAAGGCCTAAGCCTATTAACTATAACTTTAGTTATAATCTTATAAACTGTGTTGCAAAGGCTTATGGGGCGATAGTTATTGATAGACTCTGGCCCAGGCACTTTCGGGATGAGAACGATGCTAGTTCTGTTCAGGTAGTCCGGAATTTTCTTAGTCTCAAAGATTTGCTTTATCTCTCCTTTAACTGAGTTGCCCACGATGAGCCAAAACCTCTGAAAAAAACCCGCATGGAGCCCATCTGGTCCTGGAGCCTTGAAAGCCTTCATGGACCAGAGGGCTGTAGAGATTTCTTCATCTGTCACCATAAGGCTAATACTGTTCTTCTCTTCATCTGACAGCTTGGATTGCCACTTAGAATGATAATCAAGTCCCCAGGTAGCTGACTCTTGAGATGTGGAGTAAAGATTAATGAACCCTTCCCTGAAATGATTCATGACCTCTCTTTCCTCAAACAACCACTCTTCAACCTCATTCTTGACTGAAGTAATAAGGTTTCTCTTTCTTCTGGCAAGCGCGGAAACATGATAAAAGGAAGTGTTTCTATCACCTAGCACCATCTAGTTAATTCTGGACTTGAGAGCCCATAATTCTGCTTCCTGATCAAGAACAACGTCCAGCTCTCTCAACAGTTGATTCTCAAGAATGATTAGGGAGGAGGAGGGATTGGAGGCCATAGCCATTTGAATACCCCTTAACCGAGCCATAATTCTTCTCTTTTTGCCAAAGATATTTCCGAAGTGGTTTTTGTTACATTCTGTAGCTTCTTTGGAGAAAGCTTCCATAGCTTCTGAAAGCTTCCTTCGCTGTCTCCAAGCCTGGTTAACCACGTTTGGAAATGAGGGATTAGAGAGCCAGAAACTCTGAAATCTGAAGGGTCTAGTCAACTGAGTGGGTCTTCTAGGATTGGTTTCCATAAGAACAGGGCAATGGTCTGAATGACATCTTGTTAGATGAGTTACTTTGGCATCTGGGTAGAGCAAACACCAGCTTGGGTTCATAAAGAACCTATCAATTCTTTCTTGGATCAGGTTATTAACATCCCTTCTGTTGGACCAGGTAAATCTCGGCCCACTAAATCCCATGTCCACCATATTGCATTTATCCATGCACTCTTTAAAGAGGAGAGATCTAGATATGCTCACTGGCCTGCCCCCAAACTTATCCTCCTCTGCAAGAGGTTCATTAAAATCTCCAGCTATCACCCAAGGCTTATTATGCAACTCAGCAACCTTAGCTAGATTTTCCCAGAGAATACATCTTTCTGCACTCCTAGGACTAGCATATATTGTAGAGAATATCCAAGATTGGTTAGAGGAGAGTACCTTCACTTCTACATGAATCTCTTGCTCTGTGTTAGCAAGTTGCACCACCTCTACCATATCTGAGTTCCAAAGCAACCAAATTCCTCCAGTCAGACCAATCGTCTCGATGTGAATGGCACCATCAAAAGGAAGACGGTCTGTTATCTCCTTAGCTATATCACCCCCTAGCCGGGTTTCCGTAACCACCAAAATAGCAGGATTATGGTTTTGGGTCAGCTCCCTGACATGAGACTGAAATTTGGGCTTTAGAACACCCCTACTATTCCAAATTATAAAATTCATGATTAACAGGAAAAAAGAAGAGAAAAGGCATAGAAAACTCATCATGTGGAATTTGCAAGTCTGCCTCCTTCCTCCACATCCATCTGTTCATCACAAGCCTCTCCTTTATCTGCCCTTTCTCTGAGCACAAGGTCAGAAGATGCTCCATTCCTAACAAGTTTGGTTCCCTCTTGGGGTTGATTTTGCACCTCTTCACAATCATTAAGGAAACAGGGAGAGTTCTTTGAGTGACCCATTTCTCGATTAGCAACAAATCCATTCGTGCCTTGGCGAAGTAACCCCTCCTGCTCTTCATCTTCTTTTGGGGTACAAGGAGGAGAATCTTGGACTTGATGACCCAACCCGGTGCTGGATGAAGTAGTGAATTGGAAAGGACCATTGAAGCCTTTGGTGCCTTTGTTGCTGAGTAAGGACCAGGAAGATGATGAACTTAGCTTTTGCTTTTCACTTATTCCTTCGGCAGAACTAGTGGAGCTCTTGTTTGCCCTGCTTCTAGCTAATTCCTTTTTACCCTTGACTGATGGGCTGGACCGAATGTGGGGCTCCACTTGGGCTTTCCCTTCATTATTGAACTCTTTGAGCACGAGACCTAACTTCGCTGGCCCACTGTATAAGAATTTGTCTTTTGTTTCAACGCCCAACTCCACATGCCGACTCACTTTTGTAGAATTGTTTACAATTCCATGTTGGCTTTCTTTAGTCTCTGAGCTCGACATAGGTCTTGTGGGGACCTCTGGCCTAACGATATTTCTGCTCCTTCGTTGTCCTATCCTTCTATGCGTCACAAGCAACCAAGGCCCGTACTTGTCCTTCTCCGTATCTGCTCCTTTGTCCTTTGTCGTGCCACTACTTGGCGTGGTACTGGATGCATCATGCAATCTATGTGAGCTTGAAGTCTGACCCCCTTCCCCGTTTGTCGGAATTTCTACCACCGGCGGTTTTGGGTTTTTGATGGTGTACGGACATGAGTCCCTTTTGTGGCCTACCCTACCACAGGAAAAACACAGCTCGTGTAATCCCTCGTAGCTAACGAACTGCTCGAATTTTCCGGTGAGAATGGTGTTGATAAGTGGCTTATTAGTATCCACTTGAATGGCTTCTTCCATGCCACCTAGAGTTTGAGAGTGGATGTTAGCATATATTAGTACATATTAGTCTGTGTCTAAACCTTTCAGCCTTAAAGCTCAATGCACTATTACTTGTCATGCACTCCTATTACTTGCATTGTACATTTATTATGCTTATATAAAAAGGCAGTCTCTTGTATAGTTTTACACACAAAAATATACAGATTATTCTCCATGGCTATTTCTTGTCCCTCCTCTCATTGTTTTGAATGATTTTGGTAAGGGTGTCATATTAGTTCATCAGGGACAATCACTCTCATCATTTTTGTCAGGATTCTATCTTTTCTCTTATTCACTTTGGGTTACGCTTGTGTTGTGTCCAGTGGCGCTAATTCCACTGGACACGTTGGACACATGTCCGTATCTCAACATGTCCAATAGAACTGGTCACTTGACACAAGTCTCTCTTATTTACTTTTTGTTACAAAAATAGCGTTTTGGGCCATCCATTGTTCTTTTCATTTCCTCACAGGTATTGATCAATCTTCTTTTTCTGTGAAAAAAATTGAAGTCTAAACGAAGTTGAAGCAATCATTTACTTTGAACTAAAATTTTGTTGATTGAGCAAGTATCATCTTTTAAGTATAACTATAATAAAAAAAAAATGGAGCTCATATGTGTTTGCACACAATCTCACAATAAGATCAAATTTCTATACGCAAATAACAAATCTTTAGGAATTTGATAAAGAGAATGATCGGAATTGACAGGACTGACGAATTCATTTACTGAAGGTGACGTCCATGATACAGACGAAGATATCTCTGGATGAGAAAATTAATACCCACGTCATTGACGAAAACAGGAAGGCCATTCAATGCAGCACAATTACACCTAGAACGGTTACAAGACCAATTGTATGAACTGTTGAAGCACATTAAGGCCACATTACACTGCACCAAACGTTACCGAAAGGAGCATTAAGACCTCCATAACTACCCCAACGACTAGAAGCTATGAAAGCATATATAAGGCTCACACATTGCCAAGTACAAGGTAAATCCATACATAGACATTGAGAGCTTTCTTTTGTTCTGTTACATTACATTGTTTGTTCCCAAAGAGCTTCTTATACTGACTTTGGCATCGGAGGCGTTGTGGCAGGCACCACATCGGTGACCACCTTTGAGGGTACGTTCATACAGGCTGGAGATTGATTCCATCTGACCACCTTGATTGACGAACTTACGCTTCATCAGTTTGGCGTCGTCTGTGGGGACACAAGATACGACGTTTTCATTTTTCATATTCGAAAACACTGCTTCCAACAACTTCAGTATTCAGATGGAGTCTAATCAAGATTCCGCAGCCTTGGCTCAGCAGGTCCAAGCTCTTGCGGCCATCGTTGAAGAGCTTACAAGGCAAAATCAGGAAATGAAGCTATGGCTTCAACAGGAGGAGAACCGATTCAAAAACAACGTAAAGGACGAGGGAAATAGCCATAGAAGAAGTGACCATTGAAGACCTACTACTTCGATAGAACAGAATTCAGATCTTCTTCAAGAGATGAGGAAGGAGATGGACGAGTTGAGAAATGCCGTCAGAGAGAAGACAGACCAAAGCGTGGGTAGAATGGTAAGGGCAACAGATTCGTCTTTCACAGCAACGGTCCTGGGATGCCCGGTACCGTCGAAGTTTTGGCTGCCACAACTTGAGCCTTTCGTCGGGCTCAAAGATCCCCAGGATCACCTCAACACCTTCAAGACAACACTAGGCCTTCAACAGCCCCCTAACGAGATAATGTGCCGTTCTTTCCCCACCACTCTCAAAGGAGCAGCGAGGGAATGGTTCACCAAGTTGCCAACATCCTCCATCGATAACTTCGAACAGCTGAGTAGCGCCTTTTTGCATCATTTCATTGGAGGATAACGTCCTAAGAGGCCGGCGGATCATTTACTCACCATTAAACAAGGAGAGAAAGAAACCTTGAGGTCCTATGTGAAACGCTTCACTCAGGAAACCCTGGAGGTGGACGAAGCTGGCGATAAGGTACAGTTGATGACCTTCAAAGCAGAACTGCGATCCAGGGAGTTCGTGGCTTCACTCGTAAAAAATCCTTCGAAAACAATGGCGAAGGTGCTCCTGAAAGCACAGAAGTACATTAACGCAGAAGAAGCACTGGCTGCCATAAGGGACGTGGAAAAACCAGGGACCAAGGAAAGAAAGGAAGACAGACATAAAGGACAGAAAAGGGATCGCCCAGATCGTCGATTCAGTGACGGAGGAAAAAGGAAAGATGAAAAAACTCCACGAATAGTAAAGTTCACCCCCCTAGTTATGCCAATTGATAAAATTTTAACGCAGATTAAGGACGAGCATTACCTCAAATGGCCAAAACCATTGCATTCATCCCATAACGTCCGTGACAAGAACAAGTACTGCCGGTATCACAAGGATCATGGCCACTATACAGAAGATTGTCGGGATCTAAAGGAGCAAATAGAGGAGTTGATATGGAAAGGGAAACTGTAGAAGTATGTGAAAAATAGGGGGTATAGCAAGTTCAGAGACGACAATAAGAACCAACATAAGTCCACTTCCAGGGGTGACGATCTTCCGTTCCAACCTCCACAAGATGTGATCAGAGAGATAAAGACGATCGCAGGGGGGCCTTTCACCGGAGGGTCGTTCAGATCCCTTAAGAAAGCATGCCAAAGACAGGTGAACAACGTCCATATGATACCTCTATTAAAACAAAGACGGACGGACCAGGACATGTCTTTCAGTGAGGATGACGCTAGGGGGGTGAAGCAACCTCACAACAACCCTTTCGTCATAAAGCTGACTATAGAAGGATTCAACACCAAAAGGATCATCGTAGATAATGGTAGCTTTGCAGACATCATCTACCTTCCTATCTTTCAACAACTAAAGTTAGTTCCAAGAAGACTGTGCTCATTTGACTCCCCCTCGTCAGTTTCAGTGGGGACAGGGTATATCCCAAGGGCATAGTGACATTGACAGTAATAGTGGGGACCTACCCGAGGCAGTTAACCCGTCAGTTAGACTTCTTGGTGGTAGATTGCCCCTCATCCTACAATGTAATCATTGGAAGACCCACACTCAACAAATGGAAGGCAGCCACGTCCACCTATTGCTTGAAGGTAAAGTTCCCAATGGATAATGGTGTCGGTGAAGTAAAAGGAGATCAAGTCTTAGCCAAAAAGTGCTACCAGGCTGTCTTGGCTGCGAAGGAGAACCATACATGGATGATTGAAGAGAAGGAAGAAGAGAAAGTGGAGGCCCTAGAAACAGTGAAGCTGACCGAAGGAGAAGAGTCTAGGACGACTAGAATAGGGACGATGATAAGTCCAGAGATACGAACAAAGCTCATCCAGTTCCTTAAAGAAAATCTAGACGTCTTTGTGTGGAGTCATGAGGACATGCCAGGCATATCTCCTGAAGTCATTCATCATGAGTTAAATGTAGATCTGGAAAGGAAGCCCATCCAGCAAAGACGAAGAGTCTTCGCCCCAGAACGAGACCAAGCGGTTACAGACGAAGTTAATAAACTACTGACGACCGGATTCATCCGTGAGGTATACTATCCCGATTGGCTCACAAATGTCGTCCTGGTAAAGAAATCAAATGGAAAGTGGAGAATGTGCGTGGACTTCACGGATCTGAACAAAGCACGCCTGAAGAATAGTTTCCCTCTTCCAAGGATAGACCAGCTTGTAGATTCCACGGTTGGACATAAGTTGCTGACGTTCATGGACACTTTCTTAGGATACAACTAGATAAAAATGGCTGAGGAAGATCAGGAGAAAACTTCTGTCACCACAAGCCAAGGGCTCTATTGCTATAAGGTGATGCCCTTTGGATTAAAGAATGCAGGAGCTACCTATCAAATGTTAGTAAACAAAATGTTCAGCAAACAGATCAGTAGGAACATGGAAGTATACGTGGATGATATGCTCGTCAAGAGTAAAGAAGAACTTGCCCATCTGGACAACCTAAAGGAGACATTTGCCACCCTCAAGCAATACCAGATGAAGCTGAATCCTAGTAAATGTGTTTTTGGAGTAGCTTTAGGGAAATTCCTCGGATTTATGGTGTCCCAGAGAGGAATAGAGGCAAATTTGGAGAAAGTGCAAGCCATAATCAACATGACATCACCCAAGACCATCAAGGAAGTCCAGAAACTCATAGGAAGGATAACAGCTCTTAATAGGTTCGTCTCTAGAGCAACGGATAAATGCCTACCCTTCTTCAAGACCTTGAAGCAAGCCTTCGCCTAGACGGACGAATGTGAGGCAGCATTCCAAGAGCTCAAACGTTACCTGAGTAACCCACAACTTTTAAGTCCGTCCAAAGAAGGGAAAAATTTATATTTACACTTGGCAGTATCAGACACTGCCGTGAGTGCAGCCCTGATTCGAGAAGAGGGTAAGAAACAACTCCCAGTTTACTATGTTAGTCAAGCTTTCCAAGGGGCTGAGTCCAAGTATCCAAGGATTGAGAAGATTTCGTTCGCATTAATAGTAGCCTCACGCAAACTGAGGCAGTATTTTCAGGCAAATACTATCCTGGTGATGACGGGTCAACCTATAAAAAAATCCATGAGCAAGCCTGAGGCAACTGGGAGAATGGTCCAGTGGGTAATTGAACTCAGCCAATTTGATATTGAGTACCATCCCAGAACAGCCATTAAGGCACAAGCTTTGGTAGACTTCATCACCAAGTTCACCTTTCCAGATGAAGACGGCCTCATTAACAAGGCCAAGCAATGGAAGATACAGACTGATGGTTTGTCAGCCCAAAAAAGGGGGGGAGTAGGGGTGGTCATAATCACCCCTAACAAAGAAATACTCAAATATGGGGTTCAACTGAAATTTCTAGCTACCAACAACGAAGCCGAGTACGAAGGAATACTGACGGGATTGAGACTCGAAAGGACTTTTGGAGCTAAAAATCTGTTAGTTCAAAATGATTCGAAACTGGTAATTGGACAGATCAAGGGGGAATACGAAGCAAAGGAGGAGGAAATGCAGAAATACCTTAGGCTGACGAGACATTTGGCTCAGGAATTTGATAAGGTGGAATTTGTGCAGATCCCCAGAAGCCAGAATATGGCAGCAGACAAAGTCTCAAAAATAGCATTGTCAGAAGAAGGGGCGATGAACATGGGCTTGATGATGGAAGTCCAGAAAAACCCCAGCATTGAAGAAGTTCCAACATTCGTAATCCATAACACAAACAGCTAGATGACGCCCATCGTATCTTTTCTCTAGGATGGACACCTACCTTATAATGCAGACGAGGCCAGGAAGATTAAGAAAAGGGTGGTCAGATTTACGATCCTTAATGACACCTTATACAAAAGAGGCTTCTCCATGCCTTACTTGAAGTGTGTTGACGAAGGAGAAGCCAAGTACATCTTGAAAGAGATTCATGAAGGAATTTGCGGGGATCATACTGGCCCTAGATCCCTGGTGAGCAAGATCATTCGAACAGGGTACTTCTGGCCAACTATGCAGGTGGATGCAGCGGAGTTTGTCAAGAAGTGTGACAAATGCCAACGGTTTGGAAACGTCCAGCGACTTCCAGTAGAGAGACTGACAACAATTTCATCCCCGTGGCCGTTTGCGCAATGGGGAATCGATATCGTCGGCCTACTGCCCCTAGGCAAAGGTCAGGTAAAATTTTTACTAGTGGCTATAGATTACTTTACAAAATGGGTCGAAGCAGAGGCGCTGGCAACCATCATTGAAGCAAGAATCCAGAGCTTCGTGTGGAAGAATATAATTTGCAGATTTGGGATTCCAAGGACGATCATATCAGACAATGGACGGCAGTTCAACAGCCAAGGTTTCAGGGACTTCTGTTCAGGCCTAGGCATCAAGAATCAGTTCTCATCCCCAGGACATCCCCAGGCGAATGGACAGACGGAGGTAACGAATAGAATATTACTCAAGATGATTAGAACCAAGCTGGACGACGTGAAGGGTGCTTGGCCAGAAGAGTTGTCCAACATCTTGTGGGCTTACAGGACCACCAAGAAGCCTGACAGGAGAAACCCCCTTTAGACTCACTTATGGCACTAAGGCAGTGATCTCAGTCGAGATAGGAATATCCAGCATCAGACGAGAGGTATTCAAAGAAGAAGACAATGAAGATAGTCTGCGAGTCAACCTGGACTGTCTAGACGAAGAAGAGACAAAGCTCACAGCAAGATGGCGGAGTACCAGCAGAAGATGACCAACTATTACAACAAAAGGGTAAAACTCAAGCGACTTGACATAGGTGACCTCGTCCTGCGGAAGGTCACCACGGCGACTAGAGATTCTACCCAGGGAAAGCTCAACCTTATATGGGAAGGACCTTACCGAGTCATCCATTACTCTAGACAAGGTAGCTATCACCTGGAAACCCTAGACGGACAGAGGCTCCCGAGGCCATGGAACATCGAGCACTTGAAGAAATACCACCAATAGATGTAACAGAAAATGTACTCATCATTGACATTAATAAATAAATTATTCAGCTAATGTCTCCACAACAAGCAGGTCTGAACAGCTATAAGTCTAAAGAATGACAAGATCCCTAAAAGGGTGTAAGTCACAAAAAGCCAAAAATGACTAAATAACAAGATTCCGCCTCGACGGATGTAAGTTACTGATGATGACAAGATTCCTAAAAATGTGTAAGTCACAAAAAGCCAAAAATGGCTAAGTAACAAGATTCCGCCTCGACGGATGTAAGTTACTGATGATGACAAGATCCCTAAAAGGGTATAAGTCACAAAAAGCCAAAAATGGCTAAGTAACAAGATTTCGCCTCCATGGATGTAAGTTACTGATGATGACAAGATCCCTAAAAAGGTGTAAGTCACAAAAAGCCAAAAATGGCTAAGTAACAAGATTCCGCTTCGACGGATGTAAGTTACTGACAAAGACAAGATCACTAAAAGGGTGTAAGTCACAAAAAGCCAAAAATTCCCAAGTAACAAGATTCCGCCTCGACGGATGTAAGTTACTGACGACGACAAAATCCTTAAAAGGATGTAAGTCACAGGAGCTATTTGTGAGGATTTGATGAAGTTATAGACAAAAGGTACTGACGAAGAGAAGGGAAAGTCACAACTAAGAGTTTCACAACATAGGCGATTGAAAGATCCCACGTGGGTGATTGAAAGATCCCACCAACATATCACAAACCAAAGAACGTGTAATGACAAGTGCAAATAAGTACAGAGATGCAAATTAAATTAAAGCCCAAAACAAACAGACAAATTACCATTGTTTTTAAAGCTAAAGGCCCATAAACACTAGGCTAAAAATATTGTCCTCAAATAGATTAAAGTAAAATTGTTCTCAAATTAGATTTACAAAACAACCCAAAACATAATGGGCTTCCAAAAAAGGAAAAAAAAAAAAAAAAAAAGAGAAAATTTTCACAACTGTCAGGTTCAGGCGTCAATAGCAACGTCGTCACCGGCAGGGGCGTCATTGGCAGGAGCGTTCACAGAGGCATCAAGCTCAGTGGTAGAATGTTGGACGGCCTCGTCAGCAGCCATTTCCTGATCCACCTCTTCCAAATCCAGCTTCTCCATGTCCACTCCTGAAGGATGCTTAAAAAATATCTCCTTAGGAGCTCAAAACCTTTGAAGTACCAACTGAAGAGCACTGTGTTGTACTCGTCAGTGGTTTGGATGGTTTCGACGGATCTAGTAGCAATCGTTTTGAGCGACTCCTTGGCACTTAGAAGCTGCTCGTCCTTTTCCAATGTCAACTAACGCTCAGCTCTAAGGTCGTCACTCAAGGTCTTCACTGTTTCCTTCAAGGAGGTAGCCTTACCCATGGAGTCAATAAGTTTCATCTTCAGTTTAGAATTCTCCACCTCTAGAGCTTCCATCTTGGACGCGAGAGACGCCACCTTAGCCTCCTGAGTAAAATACTCAGAAGTAATATGAAGACTTTCTCCCAGCACCTGGAAAGAAGTTCAAAGTCATCAAAAAAAAAGAAGTTGCCCAAACACTTTACCTGGACGAACTTATAAATGTGGCGTGCAACAACGTCATTGAAAGGAACACCGGATAAGACCTTTAAATCCGTGGCAATCACGACCTCGTGAGCTCTATCCACCGCCAGCTTCTCATCACTCTAGAGCGTAGAATCGACCATCTCCTTCTCTTCCCCGGAAAACCGCGGCCTCTTGGAGATGTGGGTGACACCAATCTCTTCCACAAAAGTCGTGGGAGAAGTCGTCCTCGTCACCCCCGCCCATGAAACAATTGGACTGAAGGAGACAACTGGAGTGACTTGGCCACCCTGCCCAGTGATGCGGACCGTTTTCCTCCCAATACTAGACAAGGGCTCGTCCTTCTTGGACCTCATCTTCGCATACATACCCTTATTGAACTTGGTCGTCATTTCTGCAAAGAGGAAACACTCGTTAAAAAAAAAGGAAAAGGTGCAAATGTATAAAAAGTGAGTAATGACAAACCATACACTTACTCTTTTTTCCCTTAATTTCAAGGTTTCGCAGGACGAAGGTGGAAGGCTCTAGTCCGAGACAGTAGAAAGCAAGAGTCCTTGGGTCCACAAATCGTCCCAGCTTTCAATCGTCCGTGCGTATTCGACTGCCTTCTGCACATGCTCCTTATACCTACTCTTAAGTTTAGGCCGTCTTTTTTCTGCGCAAAACAAGAGATGAAGGGATCAACAGAGATAACAGCAAACGAGACAAAACTAAATAGACGAGGAGAAGCAATGACGCACCTAAGGTTAGGGTTCCCCACTGACGACGTAACCTTGGGAGATCCCCCCAAACCTCGCTAGAGGGAGTCTCAAAATCGTCCCCTGACACAAAGAAAAACCTTGACTTCCAGTACCTGAATGACGAGGGCAAGCCCCTAACAATCCTAGTCTTCCGTTCCCAGGGCACCAATTCGTAGTACCCGTGTTCCTTAGACGCTTTCAGACGGTACAGGTAGATAAGTTCGTCTACCCTAATCATATCTCTGTCATTAGCTGCCAGCCAGATCCCCATGCAGCTGACCGCTATCCTCCACGAGTTAGGCATAAGTTGCCTCAAAGCAATACCAAAGCGGTCCAAGAGCTCCATGAGGAAAGGATGAACGGGTAACCTCAACCCACAGATGAAGGCAGACTCGTACAAACATACCTCCCCGGGGAAGAAATGGCACGCCGGATCATCCTTGTCGGGCAAACGAACCCTAACTCGCTCCAGAAACTGGAATCTACTCGTGAACCTACCTAATGTTTCAGCGTCTAGCCCGTACCTCTCCTCGAGGTAATGAAAAGCCCTAACCTCTCAAGGTTTAGAAATGGCTATATCTACTTCTACGGGGTTACCACTAGACGATAACCCAATCGCAAGTTCACTGGATCTGACCTCAGACATTTCCCCTCGCTCCCTCACCATGTTCTCAAACCAATTTAGAGACTGATGAAGCAAAGGCAACAAATCAGCCAATACAACGCTCAAGCAATTGCCCTCAAAGACGAAATCCTCAATATGGAGGAAAATACCTAAAGACCCTCCTAAATGAGCAAATAGGAAGGAGATTGATGGGTAGACTGTCCTAATTTCAGAACTACTAACCATGGAAATCCATAAAAAACACAAAGGAAAACTCTACAAGCTAAACCCCTAAGAAATCGAAGACAGACAAAAGGAAAGGAGAAAAAGAAAGAAATTAGAAACTGCATCGCAACAAAGGAAAAAGAAAAAAGGCAAAACATGAAAAAGAGAAGAGGTGTACCTTAAAAATGGCGGACAAGGGAAGCACCACCACACACCGGTTCGGAGAAGAGTTGCAGAGTGAGAAAAGCGGAGGGAATGCTTAGACCAATGATTGACAATTTTTGAGAAAAGTGAAAAAGAAAAATAAGAAGGGGAGAATGTGCCACGTAGGCCATAACCTGAGGAGCGCCGCCAATGCACATTCAATATGGAACGAAACCCCAAGAATTATTTACAGCCCAAAACCTTTCACATTCTACGGTCGTCATTACAAGTCACGACGACCATAGAATCGAGGGGCAGCTGACGGGACTGACGAATTCATTTACCGAAGGTGACGTCCATGATACAGACGAAGATATCTCTGGATGAGAAAATTAATACCCACGTCATTGACGAAAGTAGGAAGGCCATTCAATGCAACACAATTACACTTAGAACAGTTACAAGACCAATTGTATGAACCGTTGAAGCACATTAAGGCCACATTACATAGCACCAAACGTTACCAAAAGGAGCATTAAGACCTCCATAACTACTCCAACGACTAGAAGCTATGAAAGCATATATAAGGCTCACACATTGCCAAGCACAAGGTACATCCATACATAGACATTGAGAGCTTTCTTTTGTTCTGTTACATTACATTGTTTGTTCCCAAAGAGCTTCTTATACTGACTTTGGCATCAAAGGCGTTGTGGCAGGCACCACACCGGTGACCACCTTTGAGGGTACGTTCATACAGGCTAGAGATTGATTCCATCTGACCACCTTGACTGACGAACTTACGCTTCATCAGGAATCATCCTTCCCAAGAGAAAATGTGGCTTTCTTTTTGTTTAGTAACCACAGATAACACTTATAAGACTGATAAAAATGAGAAAGGAAATATTATTTGGATTCTCTTTTGAGATAATATTATTTGGATTCTAGAGATACCACTGGTTGGTATTTATTTACAAGCTAAATACCCTTGTTATTATTTATATAGAGATTCAGTGATACTATATCAGCGCACCTTCAATTAATCAATTCAATCTTCATCTTCAGTTTGATTTCCTATCCTGCATATTAGGAATTTATTAGTTGCATGTATGTGTCAAAGATTGTTAAAAAAAAAAAAACCTGAAGCAGCAGTAACAGAAGTGGAAACATGTTTTTCCCCCCTTTATGTCTTAGGATCTTAGGGGGCCATTTGGTAACGTTGTTTTAGTAATATTGTTTATATTTTTTAAAAATAAGCATGGGTGAAAAAGTGTGAAAATATGTATGATGTTGTTTAAAAACTGAAAACATGTGTTTAAATACATATACCGAACATGCCCTAGAGCACCTGACTAATCTTTTAAGTACGTATTTGTAGTCTTTTTTTTTATTCCGCACACCAAATAAATACAAAGAAAAATACTTCAAGAATAATCCCAAAATATTGGTTAGAAGATTTGGACCAAGATCTTATGGATCATATAAGATAGAAAATACTAGACAAGTGTAAAAGTATCATTGCCCTACTTTAAGGGAAAATATCATCTTACACTCATTTACGTCAATATCCACAATTGATTAAGGAATGTTCACATTTTAAAACATGAAATTGGATGTAAAAATACTTAGCGTATAAGTATAACAGTATCATTGCCCATACTTTTAAGGCTAGTTAAGAACTTGTACTTAAAGGACGAACCACGTGTGCAATCAAGCTGTGAAGCATTATTACAAGTGATTGGAGGAAAGAAATGTGAAAATAAAGGAAAATGAAAAGGAAGGCCTATCAGCGCCTAGCTGCAAATGTTTATGAATGGACCACATCACTGTGGTTGGCAAGCCCACTTAGGTGGTATCACTGATGTTATATTGATGGACACTTTGATGTTGAAACAACTTAAAACTTTGATCATTCATGTAGGCCTAGTTTCTAAAGTTATGCTGGTCCAAGTAGGCTATGGTTATAGAAGGGAAGGCACGCCATATTATTGTCTCTAGTGTCTGTGTTTTTACTATAGATAATCAAATGAGTGATGCTATGCGTTCCAAATCCAATTGTCTTATAAAGAATAAATTTAGCCTGT
The DNA here is from genome assembly GCA_032727855.1 of Quercus ilex subsp. ballota. NCBI lineage: Eukaryota > Viridiplantae > Streptophyta > Magnoliopsida > Fagales > Fagaceae > Quercus > Quercus ilex. Next base: position 87,058,240 of record CM064912.1, read on the forward strand.
CAAAAATAGTGTGTTTTTCAGTTTTAGTCTCAGATTGACCTTAATGCTCACAAGGGAGGTTAATACAAATAATCCAAAAAAGCCTCCAGTGCATAACACATAATCTACCTTTTGTTGGAACCCACTCCTGTCAAGTGATCAGCCCCAAGGACAGGGTGGGTAAAGCTGAATATAAATGGCTCCTCCTAGGGTATTAGTCCAGGGTAAATTTAGTGGTGGTGGCAGGGGCGTAGCTAGGAATTTTTACATGGGGGGGCCGATTCGAACCATGAAAGTTGAAATCGACGATAATGAGTATCATTGTTGTATGGATAGTCTATATTTTTAGGTTGATATGGATCTTCTTTGAGATAAGCTCGTCGGATTTCATCTTATTTGTTAATAGGAAATTCACATATTTGTTTACGTGATCCTAGATCACGATCTATCTCTTTAGATTGAATTATTGAACATTTGGAGGGGTCAGGTTATTCATCAGGTATTAAAGTATCAACATTTGTTTCTACAGCCACAGGTGTCCTAATTTCTGAATTGCTAACATCTTTTTTCTTAAAAAATGCATCAATTGTTTTTCGTTTGCTCATAATTCTTTTAGTTTTAAGAATATGGCTCAAAAATTAACCTGAAAAGAAGTTTAAAAAATAAAATTTTAATTAGAAATTTTTACTTAGGCTGTGTTTGGTTCCTGTAAAATATTTTCCGAAAAATAGCCTATTTTCCGGAAATGCTATTTTCGGGAAAGGAAAATATTTTCAAGTGTTTGCTTGCATTATGAAAATTGTTGTAGAAAATATTTTCATGTGTTTGGTTTTATTCTGAAAATGCTATTTTCCTACAAATTTTTCACATTTTCTCAACGTCCAAACAAATTTTATTACAAAAAATTTCAAAATCACAGCCAAATCCCAATCCACAGAACAAATCACAGCCAAATCTCAACACCACACACCACCGAAACTCCAATTCAACCCACGGCAGCAAACTCCGGCAATCAAAAGCCACAACCACCAAAACACCACCACCACACCATCACAACAACAACAAAAATCAAACTTAAAAAAACAAAACTGAGAGATCGAGGAAGAGAGAGCGAGGAAGAGAGAGTGATCAAGAATGAAGGGAAAGGGAGAAATCGATCATGGGTCATGGGCGACGAGATTGGTCATGGGTAACGACGAGATCGAGAGGGCGACGAGATCGAGCGAAGGCGAGATCGAGCGGCGCGGTGCGATCGATGATCGGCGCGGTGCTGTGATCGACGATCGGCGCAGTGCGATCGTCGGACTGGAGCTCGGGGTTCGTCGACGAAGTCTCTTCTTCCTCTCTCTTTGCGATTTGGGCTCTCTCTTCTTCCTCTCTCTCTCTCTCTCTCTCTCTCTCTCTTTTCGGAAATGCTTTGAAGTGAAAATAGGAACTGAAAACTATTTCCGTGGTCAAAGGGAAAATAGGAAATGATTTTTCGAAAAATTCTATTTTCCGTAATTGCCAAACACGCGGGTCAGGTGGAAAATGATTTCATGAAAGTGTTTTCCACCAAAACAAACGCAGCCTTAGTTATATGGATGTTATTCATACTCAAGAAAAAACAAAATTTTCACTATAATTTAAACCTACAACCCATTTTTAATACGACTTTAATTAATAATAACCTCTTAAACAAAAACAAAAATTAAAAACACAAGTATTGGTACACAACATAAACCAAACAATTTAACAACACCCACAGCCACATCCACAGCCACATGATATCTAACTAATCAAAAATAGGTAATAAATCAAAAAAATTTTACCTTAGAAACTGTGTCTTCACAAAGTGTAAAGATGAGTCACCCGTGTGGCAATGCCTACTGCCTCTGCCTGACTACCTCCAACTTTAGATCTTCCCTTCAAGGCTCATCACAAACAATCTTCCCATGCCTTCAATCACGTATTTCTCTAAAAATATATGAAAATATAAAGAGCATGTGAATATTTAGGTGTAGATACTTGAGAAAATAAAAATAAGACACTAAAAAGAGATGAATGTCTAATGCTTAAGAAAGAGAAGAAAAATCACCAGTCACCAAGTAGTCACCAAGTTTCAAAACTAAAGCTGATGAATAAAGAAAAAAGTGGTCAGGATTTTTTTTTTTTTTTTTGGACTGTGAGTACAAAAGACGGGAGTTTTGGGGGCTGATAGGTAGGCAACAGTACCAGTGCAAATGAAAGTGTATCAAAGAAGACCAAACAAAAGAATAAGAAGTAAAGAAAGGGATTCCGTGGGTTAGTGGGTGAATTTTTTGAGGTGAAGAGAAAGTAAAGTTTTGTTTTTAGTGTTTGGATTTGAGCGGGCCAGCTTGTTTTATTTGGAGTACATAAGGTGATAAGGCCTAAAATTAAAGCTGGGCTTGGGAGAATAGTTGAGAATTCGGCATTAGAGGGGCCGGCTGTCCAATATTGGGGGGGCCCAATTTTTTTCCTACCTACTCTAATGGAATTTTTTTTTTTTGGCAGGGGCTGGGGCCCCCCCAAGCCACTATGTGGCTCCGCCTCTGGGTGGTGGGGTCATTCGGGATCATTGTGAACAATGGATGTTTGGTTTCTCGCGGCACGTTAAGAGTGGCTAGAAACGTGGTACAAGAGCTTTGGGCCTTAAGAGATGGACTTTTGTTAATATTATCGTGAGATTTTTGAATGTCTTTTTACTTTTATTATGGTTCCCTTTCTTTTTAGTTTCTAGTATGTCTAAAGTTCATCTTGGTTTGAGTCCCCTTGTGGGTGATTGCAGGTCTCTATTGTGGATGATCCTTATCTTACGTCTTGTGTTAATGCATGCCTTAACTATTTGGGGGAGAACATATTAATGAGGATTTTATTTTGTTTGAGACTCTTTTTTTTTTTTTTTTTTTTAATAATTTTCCTTTTGATAATTCGCAAGATGTTAGTTTCCCTCTTAGGATGGTTTGGATTGCACTGAAAAGGAAAAATCATGTGCGTCTGTGTTTTTTCAGTGGATCCCATACACTGTTTACGGGACCCACAAGTACGAATTTCAGCAAATCTTTCTTTAAAACTAGTTCCCACGGCACTATTTGCACATTTAAAAATTATTTTGTTACAGTGTTTTTAATTTTCAGCAATAAATAGTATAAAAAAAAAAAACAAACAAACAACAACAACAACAGAAGGAGCCTTACATCCGATCATGTATTCCCGTAGCAAATTTTAAGAACTACTATAGTATCATGCACTGTACAATTTATGCATTCTTTCTTTTTCTTTTCCTTTATTTATTCTTTCTTTGAAACATGCATAATTCTTTTTTTTATTCTTTCTCTATCACTCTCAAACACGCACAACCCATGTTGAGTGTAAAAAATATTATTTTAATGTGGTGTATTATAACGTAAAGAATGAGATATGAAGTGTGCATAAAGTGGCTTTTTTATGAGGCAAAATGCTTTTTCTTCTGCTTCTTCATAAGCGGATAGAAATGCTCTAAGTGAGCGTTTGGATCACATTCACGTTTGTACGTTTTGCGTTTCAATTTTTTTTTTTTTTGGGACCAGTGCCTGATGCACTGTTTATGGAACATAAACAGTGCATCAAGGCATATGAACAGTATTTTAATGTGAACAATAATTAAAAATTATTTTTTTATTATTTTCAATTTTCAATTTTCAATTTTTAGCAAAATAAACAATATCTAAACACATCCTAAATAATGGCGGCCCTGTTGGCTCATCAGAAAGATATTTCGTTGGAAAGCTAGTGAATAAAAAATCTGAGCTAGAAGAAAATGCAAAGTACTGGCTTTTCGGTTCTCTAAAACTCCCGGGTTTTGTTTAATTTGACGGCGTAGAACAGTTGGAACTTTGAGTCTACCACTGGTCCTAGCTTTTCACTTTCAAGTAAATCATAGAGAGTTGTGATTAATGATTGGATATGAAAGAACAACGAATTCGGTCGTAGGGACCTCCATAAGTATTTTATAAGTGTATGGGTTAACGCAGAAATTTTCATCTTGATAAGAGAAATAATTCGATTCATTTTAAGTCCCAAAAAAAGAGAGAAACAAAGATTGAGTGAGAGAGAGAGTGCAGTTCTTTTGTGTACGTTACTGTTCTATCATTCCTTATTGTTTTCAATATTAACAAGTATCCAAGCTCAACATAAAGGATATCTAGGTTAGATCACACCCTTCGAATTACTTCACTATATTTTTTTTTGGGCAAATTGTGAGCAAAAAAAATCAGTCATCGACCAAACTCTCTTTACTTTGATTGAACCGGAAGGCTTCTATTCTAGTATGGAAAGAAAAGACATGTGAGCTGCTTGTCATTATTAGTTGTGGCAGACAAAGAATCTAGGCTATCAACTCAGTGCTTAAAGCCATAAAGGTACACGAAGAACATACCCTTTTAGAGGGTTTGTCACATGGTTTGTGCCCTTGGATGTCAATCTCAAACTTTTGGGTTAGGTCCTCCCTTCAGCTCTAGATAAAATTTTCCTAAGACATACGCCAACTTCAAACCATCCAAAATGGAGTTTAATCTTTGGACCAATTTGTGGTAGGAACTAATGGGTTCAGTTCCTACCATTTGGAAGAAAACAAGAAAGCAAGTCCCTCCAACTTTGATAACTTGTAAAGACAAAGTTTGATCAATTTTAATATAAACTTTCAGAAAATGCACACAATTTTCTTTCAGTAAGACCCAAGGAAAATAAAAGTGGATGATTGATGTGCTAGAACTTGTGCCTTGTTTTGCAATATGTTGCCACATGCTAACAGCTGAAAACTAAAAGCAAATAACTTCTCGCAGCTAAAGAATTATGTAACACAATTATTCATTGACATCTTTTCCGTCTAGGCTGGTTTTATTATTATTTTTTCTTTAAATCTTAAGTTGCAGTGTTACACATACAACTGGTGGGTCTTGAACCTACAATCTAACCCTCTACCTTAGTATAGGTTTATCTCATCTAAAACCAATCTATCATTCACAGACATGGTTTCGTTACCTATATTGTTCAAGAATAAGATTGCACGGGTCCGAATGGCTATCGGGACAATGACGCAAAGATTGAATTGAAAATGCTCCATTTGTTCATGGACGTACACTGTGTCTTGGTCTCATCATCTATATCAGGCGTCGCCTTTCATATTATGGTAATAACCATGGGTCTAATATGACTGGTGATTACAATTATACAATCTCAAATATTTACATGATGTTTATTTAAAAGAACTCTACACAGCAAATATCTTATATAGCAAGCACTAGATAACCCCTCTATCCTTATTATGTTGAATTTTTTGATAAGGGATGGCACCATCTATATAGCAAATCTGCACTCCAAAAACTTATGTACAAGCTACCATATATAAGACCTACTTATATCTGAAGTTGTCATATTATATGCCGATATCACCAACAAATTAACCTCCTCAACTCTACAAAACCATTATGAACCCTAGTAGTGATTGACATCACACCATCTGAATGCAAAAATAAAGAACACAGCAAATCAAGATGGGAACAAGATATTCAAAGTGACCATCATCCCCAGATTCAATATTGAGGTTTTTTTTTTCTTTTTCTTTTTTTAATTACATCTTCTAAACGTTTTATGTCCAAAAAAAAGGGTGTCATGCTAGTATTATCTACCAATCAGAGTCAAAAGGCATGCCTTAAGTTGTAAGTCATAAAGCTTGTGTCAGATTTGGCCATGTCTCGAAACTGACATATCTATTCGTTCAACTTTGATGGATGGCCCAAACATCATGTCTTTAGCGAACATCCAGCAAATCTATAAAGAAGTTAGTAGTATTTTGGATGAGGAGGGGCATATCCTCCAGTATACTTCCCATCCTGCCCATGAGTGGGATTACTTCCGTATGGAGGTCTTGGACTTGGAGTTCCATAAGGTGAACCTAAAGGAATAAGCAATAATGTGGCTGAAAATTAACACAAGCATGAACATGTATATGCATGTAAATAGCAAATAATGAATCAAGAGTACCTACCATATGTCACTGGGGGAGGCCTAGGCAAATACGAGGGTGCTCTTGGTGTCTGCAGAACAGCTCCAGGGCCTCCAATGTTGCTAAAATGTCCACCATGACTGCTGTGTGAGAATGGCGTCGTACGTGCACTTCCAAATGGAGGGGGTTCAACCATAATACTCCTGAAGGGGTCAGTGGCAGCGCCAGGAATGGCATTCATGGCTTCAATTTTTGGTCTGCTGTAGGGGGGACCACCCATTCCATAACCCCAGTTAGGGGCAGTCCCACTACTTGGAGTACCACCATAACTCCCAGAATAACCAGTATTATCTCTAGGAATCGAACTCTCATAGCTTGAATAGGTTCCAGGAGGAGGAGCTACAATAGCTACAGGAGGATATCGATTGCCTTGATATGCTTCAGCATACGATCCTGTACGTCCTTGTAGTTTAGCCCCTTGATATGTCGTATTCACCTATGAATTTAAGCACATCCATTATATAACTTTACTTATTCAAGGCAGGTCCTTTCATTGAAATTTTATATTGATTTTAATTATATCAAAGAAATTATTAGAACTTCAACAAACAATCTCCAGCCCACTCACAAAAGATAAAAACAACTTCAACTTACTTGGTTGGGCCCTTGATAATTATATGGAGGGGGAGGTGCAGAAGAGCTTTGCCAATGTCCTCCAGTAGCTGGAATTAGTGAAACATCATCAGCATCATAATCACATAATATATCTAAATAGTTACATTTTACTTATTAAATAAAAAATCTAAAAAGGGCTATTTCCCAATTTCACACTTTTACAAGGTCAGACAAACCTGCCAAAGATCCTTGATGCTGTGGCGTAAACCCAGTATATGGCTGGATGGAACCTTCCCGAGAATAAGGTGAAGAGTTATTAGAGTTCAAGTTGGGTGCAGATGCAAGAGCATTCTTCATCTCATCCAAATGTCTTTGAGACTCTGCTCGATTGAGTTCCACAAAGATAACCTGTTAAAAGAGACCATAGAATATGCCACATTACTATGAACAAAAACATAATGAATATACAAGTTGATAGATAATTACCTGATCAAAATACTCATCTGAACCAGGCATATCCTTTCTCCCGGGCAAAACAAAATTGGCTGTCAAAAACATTATGAAGAGAAAAATAAAACCACAAATTAAAAGGAAGGCAGTAACCAAAACAACAGTTAAACAAAATTGCAACAAAATAATTATATAAAAATGAAAGTAAGCTAAAATAGTGGATACCTAACATCTCATTAACTGCATCAGCTGGTACCTCTTTTCCCATTTCTTTGAATCTTTTATCAGCACGAGATTTAAGCTCTTCAGGCTTGGGAAACACCACAACAGCTATCTGAAGGAGGAAAAATAGTAAATCATAAATATTAAAGGTCATACCCCAAGAAAGGAATCCTTCAATTTTCCAACCTATAAATATATCATGGTTTTGTAGTTACCTTCTGAAAGTATGCAAATGGTTTCAGTTTACGTTTACGAGCATTCTTGTAGACATTTGTTTGATCAATTATGTAGTTGCGAGGTGTTTTGGCTGCTCGAGGTAAAAGGGTATTAAAAATAGCAGTAGCTCGATCCATTAGGCGATCAAATCGTTCCCCATAATTTTGCTTACGTGTTAACCCTGGCACCTGCAAAAGGCTTCAAGATATGAGAATATTGAGCAGAAAAAATGAATGGCACCATTAGAACATCTAGCCAAAGGCATTGAAAAAGGGAAAAAAAAAGAAAAAAGAAAAAAAGGATGAATTAAATAACCTTCATTTGATCCAAAATAAGGTTTGTCCCAAGCAAAACATAACGCTTCTCAGGGTGCTCCTTCACCCATTTTTCTGCCCATGTAGTCTTGCCTGAAGCTGGTAATCCAACCATCATCATCACTTCACAATCACTTGGCTTAGAGAAAGTAGGGCCCATCATTGCATTTCCATCCTCAAGAGCAGAAGCCCAAGGTTTGTAACCTTCTTCAGGAATGAGTCCCTCTTCAACACTAAATTGCAACTCTACCACAACATTTTTCAACAAAATATGGGGAAAAAGTGCTGATTCCCACTGTAACTTTCTCGTTGGAGAGTCCACCACTCCTAGACCCTTTGGACCAGCATTAAATTGCCTTGCAATGCCTAACCATTTGCCATTCTTGGAGAAACCAATGCAAGCCAATGGTTTGTCTTCAAGATTAACAGCACACACAATCGTATCTCCAATCCCAAACTTTTCACCATAATCTATAAATTTCCTTGCACTAGAAAATTTTCCTAAGCCCCCAAACCCAAAGCTGTGTTCAGTTTCCCCGAGGTTCCCCACATTATCATCCCCTCTAGAAATGCCTACACGGCAAACGTGATGCTGGTCAGGGGCAGTGTCCTCCATATCAACTGGCTGCACTGAAATAATTTTGCAACCAAAACAGTATCTCCCTCGAGTTATTCCAACATTCGCACGAGCACCAGACCAGCAATAAGAAAACCCCTTCTCATAAAGTGCAGATCCTTGGAGACCATTGCCTTCAATATTGAAATCTACAGACAGGGTAAAAATTCAAGTCAGCAATCATACAATTCTAAAATGCATTTGTTTAGATCTTAGGTTTATCCATACAAATACATACATATACGACCACAAGCATTCAAAAGAAACGGTCATTTCTAAGTGGTGCTTAAATACCCAACCTACTTCTTAGGTTTATGACACTGAAAATACCTATGCTTTACCACAATAAATCTCAACAGACACCTATGATAGCACATTTGGAAAAGGAGAGGCTTCAAGCACCTCAATTCCATGGAATAATTCAAATCTAGAAAAGAAAGCTAGACTAGAAGTAGTAAGAACAATTACTGGACACTGCTTAGGCTAGAAAATACAACAAAAGCCTATATGAGACAAATTGGAGCAGATTGGTAATTAATGGACACTGCTTAGCCTATAGAAAATACAACTCATGTACCTTGTTTTTCATCAGCCTAGTGAATGACTCCATTGCTATTACAAAAGATAAGGAGAGATTGGATTCTCTTGCCTAAGCCCTTTGCCACCTTTAAAGTGCCCCATCAAGACAATTGGGAACCTTGAATTACTAATGCATTTTCTTATCCTTTTAAAAAATCTAGGAGGAAACCCAGATGCACGTAGGCACATCAATATAAATTCCAATCCACTAAGTCAAATGCTTTCCTAAAGTCAGTCTTGATTGCACATCTTCTAGGCCCTTTACTTCTTTGATAATTCTTCACTAATTCATGAGCTAGTAGAAAATTTACTGCAATGCTCCTTCCTTTAATAAAAGCTGTTTGGTTTTCTTTTTTCAACATCTCAAGATAGTCCCTCAACCTTTTATATATAACATTTCAATATGCAATGAATATAAATTTTGTTGCTGTGGTAGGATTAGGGACCTTAGGGATCAATGAAAGAATAGTGGAATTCACCTCTTTCAACAGCTTTACCAGTCATGAAGAAAGATTTGACGGCAGCAATAACATCATCCTTCGCAATATGCCAAGACTTCTTAAGGAGTAAGGCAGTGAAGCAATCAAGACCAGGTGCCTTTTCATTGCCCAGGTAAAATAAAGGCAGCTATATTTCCTGATCAGTCACAACCTAGTGCATCCCTGCCTTCATATCATCAGGCATCTGATCTTGGAATAGAGTGGAGACTTTATTAACCATCAGATCTACATTGATTTCAGTAGGAGAGCCAAGCAGATCTTGGTGGTACTCAACCATCATCCGCTTGATTTTAGATGTTTCATCTACCCTTATTCTAACAACATTCCTTGCTTGCCTTGCTTTCACCAAATTATAAAAGAAAGAATTGTTTTGACCCCTAGGTTAAGCTCTCCATTCCTTGAATTCTGTTTAAGGAAAACCTATTCAGCGTTGCTAATTGTGAGAAACTCATGAAGATATTGCTGCACAATATTGGATACCCTGACCACATATGAGCATTGCATCAATTTAGCTTCACAAGCTTCAAGGTTAGCTCTAGCCAATTCCACTCATTGAAAAACCCCACAATTAATATCCTTATTAACACCCTTAAACTTTGCCTTGGTAGACTTCAGCTTCCTATAAAATATGAACATAGGGGTACCCCTTTCCCCCATAACCCAAGCTTCCATTACCCAATCGATAAAATCCCAATGCTCACACAAGAAATTAAAATAACTCAAAGGGTTTAGGGCCAAAATTCTTCTTGTTGTACCAAGAGCCTTGTACCTCAACTGGCACACGTGTTTTTAACGAAGACGTCCAGAGTTCAACAACCACTCCTTATTTAACAACAAATTGCTCAAACCTACACACACAACCACTCCTTATTTATCATCACCCTATCCAACTTCTTTGCAAATAAAACCCTTATCTTCCCTTCTGTTAGTCCATGTGAAAAGAAAAACACCAAACAACAAGATGATCCTCAATTTCCACATTGGTGAAATTCCACTTCAAATCCAGTAACCATATTTCCTCCAAACTTCTCCCCAGGACTCCTCACAACATCAAAAACACCAGCAAGCATCCACAAAGAATTTACCAACAATGTTCTCAAAAGATTTCAAATTTTGCTACAATATCCTCCTTTTCACCGCCCATCATTGGATTTGAAAGTAGAGTTAGGGTTAGGCATAGAGGACTTAAATTTTACTTCAAATTATTAGCGCAACAACAAAAAGAGTAAATCTTTGTTTCTATCACTGACTAAGGCTTTGTTTGTTGTTGCTATATATACATACTAGAAGAAAATTGAAAATATATAGCAAAATTAAGCAAAATTAGCAAAAATTTAAGAAAACTAAAACCCTATATAACAAAACAGAGTTACAAGAAAGAAAAAGAAAGAAAAGAAAAAAAGAAAATACCTAAGTTGCAGTCAGCAGGGTTGAGCACCACGCGCTCTGTAGGCTTTGATTCCTTCGCTGCTTCGTGATCATCTTCTACGAGAACCCTTGTCTTCTTCGCTGCTTCGTGTTCATCTTGTTCGACAATTTTGCGTTTCTCGGCGGAGGAAGCCATTGAGGATTGAATTTTCAGGGTGTGATACTGATTAGAGAGAGAGAGCGCGAAATAAAATGGACGAGAAAAAAGTGTGAATTTTTGTGCTGTGTAAGCTGTACTTATAGAGTGAAAAATGCTCACTCTAACCGACGTAAAGGTCTGAGCTGGGCTGGGCTGGGCTGGGCGTAATATACCGATTCGTTCATTTCTTCGTTTAGGGGGGTGGGGTGGTTTGCGGCTAGATGGGCTTTATTTTGGGTTCATAAAATGCAGTTTTAACTTTTAATAAATTTAAAGTTTTTTTTTTATAATTTTTTTATATAAAAATAAATTTAAAGTATTAGATGAACCATATTAATCAAAATTTCCTCACACCAAATAAGAGATGATAAGTTGATAATAACTAAATATTAATTAAGTTTAGTAAACATATTAGCACATATATTTTAAATTTTACAAAATTTAAATTTGAAATGCATAATGATATTTATTGGTTTTTAAAAACAAATAGAGAGAATTACTATCTCAAATTAGAATTCAATAGTTATAATAATAACGAGGGTGGTGGGTTCTAGTTAACTTAAACTAGTAAAGTCTCTAATAGTTATTGCCTACCCATGAAGAATGTTTGTAAGTTTGATTTAACATATGATTTTTTTTTTTATAAAAACAAAAAATATTTATTTCAATTGATATTTACAAAAAAAAAAAAAAAAGAAGAAGTAAGTTTTGACATGTCTAAAAATGTACAAGTCAATTTAATAAAAATAATATAATTAAATTATGTATGGTATACATTAATTACACTTTAATTCAATGAGCTATGTATGATATAAAAGTAATTTTTTTTTTTTTTTGAGAAAGCTATAAAAGTAATTTGAGAGAACAAAAAATGAATTGGTCAACTATATAAATGCATTAGATGTTTTTAGAAAAAATATAGGGGACCGTTATTCAAAATTATGTACACAATTATTTATTTATTTATTTACAAAAACTACAAGAGGGATTGAGGATTTTTGAAAAGTAGAGGGGAGCCATGGCCCCCTAGCCCCCCTCCCTCTGCCCCTGAATCTGTAAGTGTACTACAAATAATAACGGATGCTTCGTAATAAATTTTGCAAAGCTCTTGATAATGTTGTCATTTAGACTCGTAGGCGCCTATGTGGCTAGCCCATTGCAATAGGGTTTTTTGGTGTGCACAAATATAAGAGAGTAGAATATCCTAGATCTATTAAAGACACCTAAATTTATGTTTAAGTGTGCATTCAGAAAATAAGAGAGACATTCTCGTTAAGGCTCTCTCTAGTCTCAAGATTCCATCATCAAAGTCATGTGTCTTAGCATGTAAAGATCACATAGAAAACCCATACTTGTGGATTTTACTGACTCGAAAGCCATTGAAAATCGTTTGAAATGCAAGAGGTCATGGAAAGTCATGGTAGACTGTTTTCGCTCCATTGAGGTTTAGTTAGAGTTTGATACTAAACCCAAAAGGTAAGAACCAAAACCTTTAAATCTATAACATGAGAACGTGTTTGTATGTTTTTCCTTCATGCACCACGTCATCAACATCCTTTCTTCTTCTTCTTCTTTTTTTTTTTTTTTTTTTTTTTTTTTTTTCAACTTTCACTTTGTTTTACCTTTCATCTCATTCAATCGTTACCTTCTTATACTAAGTTTGTATTGGTATTATCTAATCATTTAACCTTTTTCATATAACATAATAAACACTAGAATGGGTTTATTTGAAGAAACATTTGAATTAAATAATTATTATTGTTGATATGTTTATAAATATAATTAAAAGATTCATTTGTTAATCATAATTTTCGTATCCCTTTCAAGGATAACTTCCTATAATCATAATTTTTTTGTGAGCTATACTGTTCTTCTGCAAACTAGTACCTTGACATGCTCCACCAACACCAAAGAACCATAGAACATTTTTTCATCGCCCTACCAAGCTACAACTAGAAAACTAGACCCATGAGGTCCACAAACTTTGCATACCAAAACTATTCCAAGATATTGAAACATAATGTTATTATATTATGTATAAGGAGAGTTCTATGGATTTTTACACAACCTTATTCACTAAAATAATAGAGTTAAATATTATTATTGTTTCACTATTAATGTCTATTTATTCATTTTTAATTGTTTTAGTTATTCACAATTTCTTACTTCTACTTGAAAGAGTTCTCATGCAACACAACAACAACAAAAAAAATAAAAATAAAAATAAAACTGTGCAATGCACAGGCCCATATCTAGTACTTATAAACAAATGAATCTCAACCATATTTATAAACATATTAGCAACAATAATTATTTAATTCAATTGTTTCTTCAAATTCACACATTTTATACCTATTCTTTTTACTGACTACATCAACTTAAGCACCTCCTTTCTCACGCAACTGGAAGGTGCCCTATATGAAAATGCTACGAAAATGGGTTTGGATAACACTGCTTTTAGTACCCTTGTAAAAGGGACATGGAGGTATTTGGATCCAGATTATGCAAGACGCTAGCAATTGACTGAGAAATCTGATGTATACTCATTTGGTGTAGTGATGTTTGAAGTATTGTGTGCCCGGAAGGCACTAAATCCAAAACTCCAAGAAGAGCAGCAAAATTTGGCTAGTTGGGCTAAAAAATGCATTGATAGAGGGACCATAAGCAAGATCATTGATTCGAATCTGATGAATAAGATAGTGCCAGAATGTTTAAAGGTGTACGTGGAACTTGCAGAAAGTTGTATATGTGATCATGGAATCCAACGGCCCACAATGAATGAAGTGATGGAAAAGCTAGAGTTTGCATTAGAGCTCCAAAAGCAAGCAGTAGCGACCAAATATACTGATTCAGAAGTGGTATCATTCCATGTTGCCACTGCCAATGGAGCTCCTTGGTTCAACAATTTTTACCATGGACAGGTGTTGGAGTCGAATAGTGGAACTGAGTTAAGGACAATCAATACTGGATTAAGTTACCCTAGTCTTGATTCTGTTACTATTAGTATCACAAGTGAAGATGTCTCCTCGGGCACTAAAAACAATAGTTCTTGTAGGGACTCAACTTGGATTGGACCCAAACAATACATTTTTAGAGAGTGGAGTGAAGAATTAGGCCCTAACAGACAGACAACAGTCAACACAGACCTTTTCATCATCGAAAGGCGAGACATTCAATTTGCTCCTAAGGGTGGCTCCTCGGCGATGATCCGAGGAGCCCTTTTCTTTTTCTCCTCCTCCCTCCTCTTTCTCTTTTCCTTCTTTTCTCCCCCATTTTCTTGCTCTCCTGGTTCCTCTTATATAGTCCTCCTTCTCTTCTCCCTTTCTGCCATCTGTTGATCATCCGTGCGCCTTTTTCTGACCCTCCGTCCCATCAGCTGTATTATCAGTACTTAAATGATTTGCAGTAGCCAAGGTTGCCTTGGCTAGGAGTCACGTCTTCATTAGTGCGGTCAGAAGATTAGGTGAGCGCATTTATTGTGGAAGTGACAGCCTGTCCTGGGCTTGTCCCCCCACTTGGTGTGGGTCCCTGTCTACCGAGGACAGGGTCATCCTCGGCGGGGTTCTAGCAACCTAGGACTTCGTAAAACGTCCTCGGGCGAACTCCCTCCTCGGCTCGGACCTTGGGCCGGATGTAAAATGGGCCAAGGCCACCAGGCCCACAGGCCCCACAATAGCCCCTCAAAATCCCGTTGCCCGTGCCCTCGGATGGGGAGGGGGATTTTGATATCCCCGGGCCCCATACGTGATTCATCCAATCTCGGTCCACGTTAGCATTGGAGTCTTTTCGCCTGCCCGATGTGCGTTTCTAGCACTTCGAAAATCAGTGTGTGCTCACATTAAATTTTTGCGGCTCCACGTTTCCCTCTTTCAACGGTGTGATGTAAATCATCGGTGGGGAATTACTGTATTTATGGGCGGGAAATTCCGCTTGTTCGACTTTAATTGGGGGTATAAATACTCGTTTGAACCGTTTGGCATCCTTATTTGCGCACTCATGAATCTCGGTGCACATATTATAAATCTGGTTCAACTTCCACGCTGTCCAATGCCCTTTTCCAGCGTGAAAAGCCTGTCCGAGGTGAATCTCCACATTTCTGTAAGTCTCCTTCTTTCAGTAGCTCAAAGTTTTCTTTGATTTTACTCTCCCTTTCTCTCTTTCGGGTCCCTTAGTCATTGCTAGGAATGGGTAAATTCAAGAAGTTAGTTGAATCCGACGAGATGGTGAAGAAATTCATTGCTGATTATGGGATACCCAGTAATGTGGGCCTGAGGTATTGTGAGGAAGAGGAGTGGTATATTAAGAGAAACGAGGGTGAAGTTGTGATCCCCCTAGTTGCCTTCATAGAGGGAGGTATGAGGATCCCCATGAGTCCAGTGACGAGCGGTTACCTTAGGCATTTTCGGTTGGCTCCTACCCAGTGTGCCGTTAATGTATTTAGGATACTAGGGTGCGTAGACGCCTTGAATGAGAAGATGGGTTTGAGATTAACCCACCACGATGTAAATTGGTGCTACAACTTTCAGCACTTGAAGGGTAAGTCGTATTATATGAAGACGAGGGATGATAGGATTCGACTTATTCAGTGCCTTCCCGATTCTAGTAAGGGGCTGACTCAGGATTTTCTCATTGTGTCGGGGGAATAGCACGACGGTCTCCACTGCCTGACAGTGGAGGGAGAGCCAGGTAGGGTACCTGAAGTAGGAGGTGATCTAGATTCTTGTATTTTTCTTTGAAGTATATCTTTTTCGGTTGATTAATCATGGGAGTTTTGTTTCTCTTTGTGCAGATCCGCACGCCTTTGCGCGCCATTTTCACCTGGTCAACAAAGAAGATTTGGAAACCGTTCTTAGGGCGGAGCTTTTTCTAAACGAGGCTGATAACCAAGTTAGAGCCGCCCACAAGATCCTCCGATGTGATCCGGCTTAGAAGTTGTTCCCGGTCCCAAAGCATGTTATCAGGGCTCGTGATCCTCGGCTTAGGCAAATCACAGTGGTAGAGGACGGTTTTGCTTTTTCCGAAGGATCCTCAATTCCGGAAGGCATTCCATTGGCAGGTTCTTCCTCGTCCCATAAAGCGGTAGAGACCGAGGAAGGGAGTTCGGAGAAAGAAAAGGAGGTGATTGAACTAAGCTCGTCCGAGGACGAATTCAGTGTATTCGACCGAGTTGAACAACCCGAGGTTCCTCCCGGTGACTTAGGGGACCTCCACTTGTCCGAAGCCGATCTCCAGCTTGCGGGGGTTGATACCCAGACAGAGATGGGTCTTAAGAGAAAGCCCCAAACCAGCCTTCTTGACCTGCTTGAGGGCAAGTCTGGGAAAGGCGAGCCGAGGGAGTTACAGCCTGAGCCCCCTCTACCAGGATCCAGGGCTCCACCCGCGCAGGCAAGGTCTTCCTCCCTCCTTCCAATCTCGGACTCTCGGCTTGAGTCCTCTGATCCAAAAAGCAAGAGGCTTTCCCAGGGCAAAGACCTAGTGGATGGGGGCAGATCCCACTCCCCCCCCCCCCCCCCGAGGAAGATGAAGCCCGGCAACCCTCTGTTATGCTACATGGAGAAAGAAGTCGTTCAATAGTCCAAGCCCCAGGCCTGGCTGCCCGCTGCTATGCTACATGGAGAACATTTGATGGATGACGCTACTATCCGGGATTTCCGAGGAGGCGAGGGGGCTCGCGTAGCCGATGCCTTGGAGAGGTCCCTGCTCCTCCCCGCAGACATGGCTGAGCTCGGGAGCATGAGGGGGTCAGAGGTTGCTAGCAACCTCAAGAGATACCTGGGCATGGTAAAACCTCAGATACTGGGTTGTTTCACTTCAATTTTATTGCATAGCAACTCCCCTTCCATTTATGGTGTATTTATTTTGGTCGGCAGGCTATCCAGGCAGTTTTCAGGCTGGACGAGGAGGTTGACGGCCAGAGTAACGCTCTCGCGCAGGAGCACGACAAGTTCTTGAAGGCCGCAAGTGCCCTTAAGAGATTTGAGGCTGACCTCAAGAAGGCGATTGAAAACCTGGAGGAGATGACAAAGGCCAGGGATAACGCGGCCTCTGATTTAGCCACGGCTACGAAGAAGGCCGAGGATCATACAAAGCGACTACAAGAGGTTGAGGGCCGACTGTAATCCGCCGAAGAGGACATCACCGACCTGAAGAAAAAGCTGGCCGAGGCGATTTGGACGAAGGGTGTTGCCGAATATGCCAGGGATGAGGCCGTGAGGGCCAAAGAAGAGGCTGTGTTTGCGAAAACAGACGCTGAGCGTTCCTTAGAACAAGCGGAAGAGGAGGCCTTTGCCGAAGGGGTGGCTAAGACTGAAGCTACCTTCAAGGACCAAATCCCTGAAGTATGCAGGCGCTTTTGCTCCCAGACTTGGACCGAAGCCTTCAACCAAGCGGGAGTTGATGCCTCGTCTGCCCTTAGGAGGGCAGAAAGAGTATATTACCCCCCCCCCCCCCCCGCAATTCGCGAGGTTATCCCCATTACTTTCGAGGAGGAGACTGCATTACCGGTGACAGGTGAAAGTCAGACTAGAGCAGCCGAGGACACACCTTCCACTGTCAGACCTATTGAGGAGGCTAGGCCCCATGGAGCGTTGGAAAGGGTTGGGACCGACAGGCAAGAAGTGCCCCAAGATGGGGTGAGATTTCCTGCTGACTCCTAAGCCACACTCACTGCCCCTCAGATTCCTCTTACCGTAGGAGGGTCTTCTGAAGTAGCCCCTCCGAGTCAGGGTCCTTAGGTGTTAATCGAGGCTTTGTAACAGGCTTCTCCAAACAAACTGCCTACCGAGTTGGGGGAGTAGACCACCTCGTCGGACCAACCCGCTTTGATGGCATAGGACACTCTTATTTGTTTTCTGTTTTATTTCACTTTGCTTTTTGCTTCGACAACATTGTAACGAAACTACACCCTTTCTATCTGAAATATATATACTCAATAGCTTGCTTTTAGTTTTTGATTGATGTTTCTTTTTACTTGTTATACTTTAATGTTTTGTTAAATACCTTGGTTCTGCTCTAGACTTAGCCTCACGAGGCAATCAGACGCCCCTCGAGCTTGAATCCGAGGACCGTACCTCACCTTGGTTATTACTAATACTCTGTTCTTTAGCAAGTGGCTAGTTTCCCCACAGGCTTGAGTCCGAGGACCATGCAAGACCTTGGTTCTGTCTAACACTTCTGTTCTTCTGTAAGTAGCTAGTTTCTCCATAGGGTTGAGTCCGAGGACCATGTAAGACCTTGGTTCTGTCTAGTACCCAGGTATTGTTGAGTGGTTAGTTTTCCCATAGGCTTGAGTCCGAGGACCATGCAATGCCTTGGTTCTGTCTAACACTTGTGTTCTTCTGTAAGTAGCTAGTTTCCCCATAGGTTCGAGTCCGAGGACCATGCAAGACTTTGATTCTGTCTAGTACCCAGGTATAGTTGAGTGGTTAGTTTTCCCATAGGCTTGAGTCCGAGGACCATGCAATGCCTTGGTTCTGTCTAACACTTCTGTTCTTCTGTAAGTATCTAGTTTCCCCATAGGTTTGAGTCCTTGGACCATGCAATACCTTGGTTCTGTCTAGTACCCAGGTATAGTTGAGTGGTTAGTTTTCCCATAGGCTTGAGTCCGAGGACCATGCAATGCCTTGGTTCTGTCTAACACTTCTATTCTTCTGTAACTATCTAGTTTCCCCATAGGTTTGAGTCCTTGGACCATGCAATACCTTGGTTCTGTCTAGTACCCAGGTATAGGGTAAAGGAATTTGTCCTCGGCGTAGGAAATATTATTTTCAGCGTGATGATAGCCTCGGCCCTGCTTTGTCGGACGTGTTTCATCCTGCGGACCAGACCCTTAACTCCACAGTGCCCTGAGCAAGAATGGCTTAGAATTCTAACCCTACGCGCATCAGTAACCCCGCCTTCAGTTCAAGTTTCTGCCCTCTTCAATTACGAGGCGCCTCCTGACTGTTCGCGTTCCGCGCTTGACGTTTCAATACGCGAGGCGCGCTCTCATTAATATCCTCGTGTGTTGATACAGATCGAACGGTTGACAATCGCCTTGAAATCTGGTTAGAATTAATGTCACCGAAAATCCTTCTCTCGAATCCAGCGAAGATCATTTCCCACCAATCTTCACCCTCTATAAAAGGCTATATGGGGGGAAATGCCCTTCTATGCTCCACGAATCCTCTAACAAAGCAAGAAACATGTCCCATCAACCTCCAAAGCCCCCTCAATAACCTCACCAGAATTGTGATAAGAGTTTGGAGAAATGGGACGGTCTTGGATGGGAGTGAGGGCACACAGGTTGAAGGTCCTCCTCCCTCGACCGAGAACCGTTGTGGATATGGCCCGCGCCAGACCTCCGGCGCGGCAAAGTTTGAGCGTCATCCTGATGGTGCCGTGCATAGCGGCCAAGAGGGAGGTCCCTGAAGTACATAACACCCTTCTCCGGGGTGCGCTTACATCGGTGGAGCTGTACAAGATTACGTCATGTTTGGTGCCCGAGTGTTGCCGTCTCCAACGGTCAACCACCGTGGGGCTGGAAGAGAATTAAGGGAACATCATGGGGAAAGGCCGTCAGGCGCCCTTGCATCTGCTCCTCTCTTCGTGCCAGCACTACCGCACCGGCGCGGGAGTTATTGGTAGCCTTGAAACAGGCCGGCCTTAGCCCCCTTCCCCTTAGTTAGCTTTAAAACAGGCCCATCTGGGCCTCTGTTTGTAAAATTGGCTTTAAAACAAGCCTGTCTGAGCCTCTGTTTGTATCTTGTACGTTTTCTTCTCATTTAATAAAATACTGCGGTGTTTCTTTTCGTTTCCTTTGAATCTTTTACTTTTCTGCAATGGTTTTTTTTTTTTTTTTGCAAAAGCTTTGTCGTTAACCTTCCGCAAGCTAGTTACTCAGGAACGATGGTTCGTTGCGTCTGCTGGTGCACAAATTCTTCCCACAGACGGCGCCAATTGTAGGGACTCAACTTGGATTGGGCCCAAACAATACATTTTTAGAGAGTGGGGTGAAGAATTAGGCCGTAACAGACAGACAATAGTCAACACAGACCTTTTCATCATCGAAAGGCGAGGCATTCAATTTGCTCTTAAGGGTGGCTCCTCGGCGATGATCCGAGGAGCCCTTTTCTTTTTCTCCTCCTCCCTCCTCTTTCTCTTTTCCTTCTTTTCTCCCCCCTTTTCTTGCTCTCCTGGTTCCTTTTATATAGTCCTCTTTCTCTTCTCCCTTTCTGCCATCTGTTGATCATCCGTGCGCCTTTTTTCTGACCCTCCGTCCCATCAGCTGTATTATCAGTACTTAAATGATTTGCAGTAGCCAAGGTTGCCCTGGCTAGGAGTCACGTCTTCATTAGTGCGGTCAGAGGATTAGGTGAGCGCATTTATTGTGGAAGTGACAGCCTGTCCTGGGCTTGTCCCCCCACTTGGTGTGGGTCCTTGTCCACCGAGGACAGGGTCATCCTCGGCGGGGTTCTAGCAACCTAGGACTTCGTAAAACGTCCTCGGGCGAACTCCCTCCTCGGCTCGGACCTTGGGCTGGATGTAAAATGGGCCGAGGCCACCAGGCCCACAGGCCCCACAGTTCTTAAGCTTTGTAATTATTGTTGTGTCTTTCTATAGTGAATAACTACGATATGGTGTGATTATTGACTTATTGTTCCAGAAAAAATAAAATAATATGAAGTCACAAAAAATTTTCCTTTTGGTTTTTCTGTAACAGTAGATTACCAAAGATTTTTCTCTAAATGAGTTGAAATTAAGATTGGGGGACAATTAATTGACTTGTGGCTTTAGTGAAAAAAGAAAAAAGAAAAAAAAGACATCCACATTTATTTACTAACATTTTTAATTAAATAAATTATAAAACAACAATTAAGTAAATGATTCAAATATGTACAATAATTTCTTTGATGTTCAATATTTGTTATGGTTCCTATAACGAAGGTAGCATGAACCTTTAATTCTTCAAAACCTGAGAATTTGACTAGCACTTTAATATGTAAACTATATCTTATATATAAAAGTGCGAATGTGCGTACAGTATTTTTGCACTGTTCATACAGAGTTTTTCACTTTTCATCTACAGTGCCATTTTGTTGAGCCACTTTGTCTTTTTTTTTTTTTAAGCTACAGTACTACTTAGCTACAATTTTTTTTTCTTGGTCTTCCGTTTGTACTTTTTTTTTTTTTTTTTTTTATATATATTGTTATACTGACACAACAAATTTCACAATATTTTCACAATTACTGAGATGTCAATTTCTTATAAGTCAAAATAAAATAATAAAATATGAAACTGTGACCAACTACAACTGAAAATAAATGTTTTGTGGAAATGTTGTGACACTTTTTGGGTGAATGTATAAAAGATACAGTACTTTTGGTTTGTTCAATATGTACTGTTCATCACTTTTTTTATTTTTTATTTTTTCCCATTCATCGATTTGTGTTTTTTTTTTCTATATATAAAAAGAGCGAATAGGCTCATGAATAGTGTTATGAACAGTATTTTTGGTTTAGTGA
Organism: Quercus ilex subsp. ballota; assembly: GCA_032727855.1. Classification (NCBI taxonomy): domain Eukaryota; kingdom Viridiplantae; phylum Streptophyta; class Magnoliopsida; order Fagales; family Fagaceae; genus Quercus; species Quercus ilex. The sequence goes on from CM064912.1 coordinate 87,079,787, forward strand.
TTTGCCTTTTTCCTCCTTTTTTTTTTTTTTTCCTTCAAGTTCACCAACTTGGTTTGAGCTCCTTTTTTTTCTTTTAAAGGATTTTTATATGTTTACTATCTACTTGTAATGTAAGCTTACATTGTTTACACACAAAAAGTAGCAAATATTATATACATTTGCGAAAAAAAAAAATTGTACAAATTTTGCAAATGTGTACAACATTTACTAATTTTTATGTGGTTACAATATAAATTTACATTATAAGTGCAATGTGTACATATATATATATATATATATATATATATATAAAGAGTGAATGGGAAAGGTTACAGTAATTTCGCTACAGTAGTTATCGTTTGTTTAACTTTCTGGCCTTTTTTTTTTTGTGTGAATGCATAAAGTTGTAGTATATTTGCTATATTATTTTTGGTTTGTCCACAATAATTTTCACAACACTTTCATAACAAATCAAATATGGTAAATTTTTATTGGTTCTAATTTAAACTTACCAATGAAACCACTTTTTTTCCCACCAATAACAACTTGTAGTAACCTACTACTTATGATTTGTTGTGAAAATGTCATAAACATAACATTTTTTTGTGTGAAAAATGTTAAGACATCTTGATATTGTCACAATATTTTTAAAACTGTTGAGCTGTTAATTCTTCACAAGTTAAAAATAAAATATAACAAAATTATAAAGGTATTATGAAAATGTTGCGTCATTCTGTTGTGTTTTTAGAAATTTTTTGTTGGTTTAATCAACTTTGTTGAGCCAAAATTCACTATTCCACATGCCATTTTTTTGGGTTGACTTTTTGTATATTTTTTTCTTTACACACTATTTTAAGTAAAAACACATAGTTTTGCACACAAAAACAAAAACAAAACTTAGGAAAAAAACATTTTTCATCCTTTATGTTTGGGGTAGTTTACAATTCTTCCTTAAACTTTAAAATCATGCAATTTTTCCTTTAATATTTTGGAAAAGAGCAAATATGTCATATTGTTATTCTCTCAATTAAACCCTAATGAAAGCTTATGATTCTTAAAATATTTTATTGTGTAATGTCTAAATTACTCCTGCTAAATTTTAACATCCTAAAAATTTTCTTTACGTATTTTGAGTTTTAAATGATAAAAATTCTTAGAAAGTTAGAATGATGATATTCGATGACACAAGCCTTTTGTTATCTTTTTATTTTTATTTTTTATTTTAAATTTCTTAGCAAAACTTAGTTGTTTATTGTTGGTAGATGATGATATTCGTTATCATTCTTAGAAATTTTTAGAGAATAGATATATTGTCTTTAGCAAGTAGGTACTAAAAAACTATTATAGTTAAATAAATATTTATATGTTAAATAGCTACCCTAACTTTGTGGTTGATCAAAATTCTTAAATGAATGAGATTAACTTTTTTCGACATAATTATCAAAATTTTTAAAATTAGTGTTTCTTTTGATTAATGTAAATCTCTATATACTTTAAAAATCAAATGATTCATATCTTTGTTTTGTAATACAAATAAAATTTAGAATTGACCTAAATTACTACAGTATTTTTTTTTCACGGCAAGCACGTGCCTTGCACGTATTGCCCTAACTAGTATATATATATATATATATATATGTATATAAATATAATGCCAAACACACCATTTTACTTTTTGAGTTAGCTAACGTGCTTTTTGAGCTACAAAACTAAACCAAACAAGCACATAATTATCTATCTATTTATATATTCAGAGACTTTTCTGCAAGGAAAAGCCAAACCGTGACCACAATCACGGGGCATGGTTCATAGATGAGACATTTGAATGCGTCAAGACCATCATATGACAAAATGAAAGGATGAGAAACATATGAGTGGCAAGAGCCAAGACTTTTCAATGGGACTCTAAAAAAAAAAAAAAAAGACTTTCAATGGGACAAAGAACCTGGACCCACAATCTTGGAGACTTTTGTAGGAGACAAGAACCTGGACCACATCCACAATCATGGACTACGCATAATAACTTGTACTCTCTACCAGTTCTAAAAAGAAGCTCTCAATACTTTTCCAATGGGCCGTAGCCTTTTTGCATCCATCTTGACATATGGTGTGCGGTCACAGATTCATAGATCTATCAAGGGAAAAATAGTGTATGCCCTAGGCGCATAAGATATCATCTTTCTATTAAGTATCAACTATTTGTTTCTCATAGGGTTGTATATGAGTCGATTCAGGTCAGTTTTGAACTCAACCCGAAACCGACAAGCTCAAGTCAAGTGGAAGATGACAGGACTTGCAACTGACTACCAATTAACATGGGTCAAGTTGGATTGGGCTTAGGCAGATGATTGATTGATTCGGGCAAAACCGATTAAGAAGTGGTGGTGGTGTCGATCTGAGTAAAGGAGAGCAAGACTTTGTTTGAACTGAGTAGAGAAGAGGATAATATCATCGGATCTGAGCTGAGAAGAGATTGACGTGGTCAAATCTGCGAAATTTGTGCCAAATGTGGCCGAATCTTAGTGGAAGAGGGTCAAACGTGGCTGGATCTAAGCGGGGGAGGCCTCATCTTTGCTGGATTTGGGTGGATTCTACCTTAGTTTGATGGGTTTCTTCGTTAGGTCGAGTGGGCTCTGGTATTAGAAGAGGAAACTGCCACTCAACTTACCGGAGTCGGTTTCAGAAGGTTGAGACTGGCACTAACCGCCAGAGGCGTCGAATTGGGCTATGGCGGGTCGATTTGGTCGGTTTGCCAGTTTGCTTAGATAGCCCTGGTGTATATTAGGGTGTTGATAATAAACATCACCCGTCATGAATACAAATGTGAAAGGGTATGGAGATTGTTAAATACGAAATGATTAGAGCCTAAATCAAAATATCATTAAATGTGATTAATGTCAAATCAATAATATAATAAATAAATAGCTAGTTTTTATTTTATTTTATTTTATTATTTTATTTTTTATTATTAGAGAAATTTTATGAACATAACAAAATCTCACAATATCTTTACAATAATCTTATTTTGAACTGTTGTGAGTTTGGGGTATAATTTTATTATATTTTAACATACGGTAAATTAACATCTCAATTTGTTGAAAACATAATGTGAGATTTTTTATTATAATAGTAGAACACTTTACCTTATGTTTAAAAATGATGAATTAGAATAAAATTTAGGTTTAATTATACATTTATTGCCTGTTTTGGTCCAGCTTTTCAGCCAGTTTTTAGATTTTATGTATTTAGTGGGTTCCTATTTGATCAATTGGTAAAGTCTCTAATAGTTTAATAAGAGATATGGGGATCAATCCTCACCTACACTAAAACCGATTAATATCTTGGTCTAATGATAAAGAGCAGATTTATAAGAAACAGACGTCATAGGTTGAAACTCTATAAAAAAAAAATGTACAAATTTTTAAAACTCACTTTTTCTTTCCTTTTTATAACTTTTTTTTTCAAAATACAAACATACTTTGGCACACATTTAGTAAACAAAATAGCAAAATAATAAATAAACTGGAACAAAATTAGCTACAAACTTGGTACACATTAAGGCTATAACTTGCATTAAAAAAATTAATTTTTCTTCATTTTTTATAACTTTTTTCAAAATACAAACATACTTTGGCACACATTTAGTAAACAAAATAGCAAAAAGCTAAATAAACTGAAACAAAATTTAGTTACAAACTTGGTTGTAGCCTAAAACTATATCTTCCATTAAAAAAATTAGCACAACTACATATTTTGAAAAACTAAATTGATCCGAAATGCACGCTTAATCCTCAACTTTTATTGCATATTTTATTATGGTATTCATCTTCTGAAATGTTTGTTTTTGTTGTTGATTCTCACTCCGATATGAGTAATACAATAGATATAACAAAAAGTTACAATAATTTCTAATTTAAATTATGTGGCATGTTAATTTGGGAATATTGTAAAATTATTGCAAACTTTTTTTTCTCGTTCATTGCATTCTATATGCATAGATCTTTTCACTCAAATAACACCAAGAAAACTGTTTTCATCATAGCTGCGCTTTTCTTTGGCCACCAAAGGCTAGACTAGCCTTTAATGAGTCATCCCATGACTAGGGGTGGCAAATGGGTGGGTTGGGTCATAAATAGGTTGGGTGTATAATTACCCATTTATCTATTTATGACCCATTTATATATAAATTAATTATCCATTACCAACTCAACCCATTTAATTAGTAACCCACCAATTTAACCCAATATGACTCAAATACCTCTAAAACTACTTGAATACCCTCTTGACCTCCAAAATTACCAAAATACCCTTAAATACCTAAAATGATACAAATACCCCTACACTTCCCAAAATTACCAATATACCCTTGGACATCCAAAATTATCTTCAAAATCTCTAAAATGAGCAAAATACCCATGAAACCTCTAAAATGACCAAAATACCCCCGATATCTCTAAAATCACCATATATGCTTAAAACCCACTAAAATGACCAAAATACCTCCAAAATCTCTAAAATGACCAAAATACCCCCTAAAACCCAAAAAATGACCAAAATACTCCTAAAACCTAAAAAATACCAAAATACCCCAAAAACCCAAAAAAATGACCAAAATACCTCCAAAACCTAAAAATGACCAAAATACCCTTAAAACCCAAAAAAATGACTAAAATACTCCCGAAACCCAAAAAATGACCAAAATACCCCCGAAACCTAAAAATGACCAAAATACTTCCAAAACCCAAAAAATGACTAAGATAACCCCGAAATCCAAAAAATGACCAAAATACTCCCGAAACCCAAAAAATTGACCAAAATACTCCCGAAACCTAAAAATGACCAAAATACTTCCAAAACCCAAAAAATGACCAAAATAACCCTGAAATTCAAAAAATGACCAAAATACCCCCCGAAACCCAAAAAATGACCAAAATACCCCCGAAACCCAAAAAATGACCAAAATACCTGCAAAACCCAAGAATGACCAAAATACCCATGAAACTCAAAAAATGACCAAAATACCCACGAAACCCAAAAATGACCAAAATACCCTTGAAACCTAAAAATGACCAAAATACCCCCGAAACTCAAAAAATACCAAAATACCCCCGAAACCCAAGAAATGACCAAAATACCCTCAAAACCTAAAAATGGCCAAAATACCCCTAAAACCTAAAAAATTACCAAAATACTTCTGAACCCTAGAAATTTACCAAAAAATCTAAAAATTATTGAAATAACCCTAAAACTAAAAGATGACATAAATGCCCTCGTAACCTAAAAAATGACTAAAATACCCTTAGAATCTAAAAGATGATCAAAATAACCCCGAAACCTAAAAAATTACTGAAATTCTCTCGAAACCGATAAAATGACTGAAAGACTCTTAGAACCTTTAATTGGTCAAAAATATCCTCGAAACATCCAAAATACCCTAAACCTCTATTTCGGTAATTTTAGATGTTTCTGGTGTATTTTGGTCATCTTACATGTTTAGCGGTATTTTGGTCATAATTTGGGTTTTAGGGGTTTTTATCGATCATTTTTTTTAGGTTTTGGGGTTATTTTGGTCATTTTTTAGGTTTTTGGGGTATTTCGATAATTTTTTAGGTTTCAAGGTATTTTGGTAATTTTTTTAAGTTTTGGGGGTATTTCAGTTATTTTTTAGGTTTTGGAGGTATTTCGGTAATTTTTTAGGTTTAGAGAGTATTTTGGTAATTTTTTAGGTTTATGGTGTATTTTGGTAATTGTTAGGTTTTGGGGGTATTTCGATCATTTTTTTAGGTTTTTGGGGTATTTTGGTCATTGTTTTAGGTTTTGGGGTTATTTTAGTCATTTTTTAGGTTTCAGGGTATTTTGGTAATTTTTTAGGTTTCAGGGTATTTTGGTAATTTTTTAGGTTTCAAGGGTATTTCAGTCATTTTTTAGGTTTAGGGGGTATTTTGGTAATTTTTTAGGTTTAGGGTGTATTTTGGTAATTCTTAGGTTTCGAGTGTATTTCAGTCATTTTTTTAGGTTTTCGGGGTATTTTGGTTATTTTTTAGGTTTTAGGGTATTTTAGTCATTTTTTAAGATTAGGGGGTATTTTGGTAATTTTATGGGTTTCGGAGGTATTTTAGTCATTTTTTAGGTTACGGGGTAATTTGGTAATTTTTCAGGTTTCAGGGGTATTTTAGTCATTTTATAGGTTTCAGAGGTATTTTGGTCATTTTTTAGGTTTCGAGGGTATTTTAGTCATTTTATAGGTTTTAGAGGGTTTCGGGGGTATTTTGGTCATTTTTAGGTTTCAAGGGTATTTTGGTCATTTTTGGGGTTTTGGAGGTATTTTGGTAATTTTTTGGATTTTGTGAGTATTTTGGTCATTTATTAGGTTTCAAGAGTATTTTGGTCATTTTCTAGAAATTTAGATTTTATGTTGTTTATTTAAATTTTAGATGAGTTTAGTGGGTATTAGTGGATTTATCCATTTAGACCCATCTAATTATATAACCAAATGGGTCTTCACCCATTTAAACCAAATATTCAAATGGGTTGGGTTAAGACTTATCCAAATAAGGTGGGTAATGGGTGGGTTCATGGATATGGGTAAAAATTGCCATCCCTACTCATGATCCATTTCTTATGCATACACTATTTATGTGATTACTGATTATTGTTTATATGAATGGTCATTGTCCTCACTTGGCAGGAGTGGCTTTTAGAGCTTAAAAACGAAAAAGAGATGAGGATGGGTTCAAAATAATTTCCCATTAAAGTGGGGTAATATTATGGATGGGATTGGGAGATTTTCTTTCCAAGCATCTACCTCTAACTTGTGTCATTACTTTTCCACTTGTTGAAGTCAAAGATTCCAAACAATTTTGACAATGTTTTGGAGTGTTTTCATATATTTTACTGATAAAATCATTAACAACAAAATTATCATTTAGAACAACTGTATCGGGGGCCTCTATCATGTGGGTCATGCTCATACTAATAGTGAAATTCTAAGTTGGAGGAAGCGGATCAACGACTAAGTTGAAGATTTACATGTTCTGTTGAAATTCGATTGTCTTTGTGACCATCCCTTCAGCACTAAAATATCCATATCAGTTATCTTAACAACAACTTTAGACACAGAGGCGATAAAACTTAATAAGTAAATGACCCCAAAATTCAACTCTATGATCCTCTTTAATCCTTCAATGAAATTGTAACTCAATTATTTGCTAGAATTATGTTTAGCACTACCATTTTGGCATCATTAATATAGACGTTGATCTCGAACTATAAATTTATGGTTTTATTAGAGGTTTAAAATAAAAGTTGTTTCAAATTTTGTTCTCGGTATAGTTATATATATATATATATATATATATATATGTTGAGAATTTTGATCTAGATAGTCATTGAAAGGGGAAAATATATTTTTATTTCAAATCGAAAATTCGTTTTTTCATCTTTAATTCCATACTATGAATTGTGTAACACATGATATGGCTTAGCTTAGATATCATATACAAATGTTTAAAGGGGATGGCAAGGTTGTTGTAATTGGTTTGCAGATAATTAGTACAACTTTGGGAACAAATAAGAAATTTAAAGTTTTGAGGTGATGTTCAGCACACTTGAATAACTACATCAGACACATAATTTTTGCTGAAAGTGGCTGAAAACTGATTGTTGCTGAAAACACTGTAGCAAAATAATTTTTAAATGTATGAATAGTACCGTGGGACTATTTTTAATATTTTTTAATTGTAAACAGTACATGAACAGTGCGTGAACAGTGCATGCACTGTTCATGCACAGTGATTTTTGTCTCCAAAGAGTCAATAAGTTCGGCTAAAAAAAAAAAAGAGGAAAACGCAACTCTACAATGAGTGAGAAAAAGTGGTATCCAAACCCAACCATTATTCCAAAGCGTAGCTCAAGCCAATAATAATGTATGTTGCTGTTGTTAGTCATATGTTACGAGTTTTGAGTTAAATAATAAAAATCTTATGAATAAGTTGTTTGTGTTTCACTTTATACTCCATCAATCAAAAAAATAAATAAATAAAGGTTTGGAGGTATGACAAGGGATTCTCAAAGAACTTGAAACAATCCGTATTAATTGATTTTTGAATGAAAGGTTTCAAGATGAGCGTTTTAAAAACATTTTATATATATATATATATATATAATTTTTTTTTTCTAAATGAGTTATTTTGTGTGTGTATATAAAATATTAAGTTGATATTGATATTATCTAACCAATTAACCTTTTCATATAACATAGTAAACATTAGATGATTATTAAAATCGGTTAAGTTGAAGAAACATTTGAATTAAATAATTATTGTTGCTTATATGTTTATTTATAAATACAGTTATGATTTATTTGTTTATAAATATGTTTATGATTAACATGGTTATATGTCTAATGGTTTTTTTAAGCAAGTGTTTGATATATGGCCTATCTTGCAAGAATAAGTAAAGGTATTTTTAATCTGTTGTCATCATTTAGTTAGTTTAGTCCATAAACGTTACAACTCAATTACTTATTTAAATTATGTTTAGCCCTGACTTTTTAGGAAAGTAGAGGAATTTAAGAGGTTTTGTTTCTTCCGAATTGAGGGTTATAAGTTATAACTCATTTTTATTTTGAATAGGTTCAAAAGTTTCCATTGTAATTTATGTATTCAGCATTAGGTTAATTAGGACTTTTCTATAGTGTTTTGTTTCTAATTTACGTAACTATAAATTTTTTAGGCGAAACTACAATGTTGGTCCCTCAAGTTTATTCTGTGTGCGCATTTGGTTCCTCAAGTTTTAACTGAGCACAATTGGTCTCTCAAGTTTAAAAAATGAGTTGTATTAATCATTTTACTAACTGCTGTTAGTGAAATTACATACGTGGCTAACGAAAAAATGACTTGGCATTATTTTAATGACATGACATTTTTAAATTAAAAAAATTACAAAATAAATTTACAAGAAATTCACAAACCAATACCAAATTAAAACCAATATTGCAACTTATTCTATCATTCACAAACCCACGCTACCTGCTTGACAAATAAATATGAAGGATTGTCGATTTTTCCCTCTTTTCTTCTTCTTAATATTTGGCCCTTTTTTTGGTTCTCTCTTCAATTTCTACCATTTAGAATACCTAAATTTAGGGTTTTTATCATCTAGAATATGTATATTTTGTAACTTTTGGGGGTTTTTTTTTGGGGTCATCTTCATCACAATCTGATTTGGGAGTTTGAAACTTTATTTTTGTTAGTTTTATATTTTTTGGGTTTGGGTAGATCTATGATTAGCTTTTGATTATTTGGTTTATTAAAGATCCGGGCGTTATGATTCTGAAGAATTAGGATTTTTGGGGATATTCTTTTCTGGGAAATTTTTTTTTTTTTTTTGGGGGGCTAGAATATATATACACTTCTTTTTGGCAAGAATGTATACGTTGCTTGTGTTGATATATTTGGATTTTGTCTTTTTTTGTTAAATTACTTTATGAAGGTCATGGTAAGCAGGGTGGTTGGCAAATGTATACCGAAGAATCTGGACACGGGTATGTGCCTTTTCGGTCAGGTGACAAGATGTTGGAAGATGAGGGTTGCCGGCTGTCGTTTTCGCGTGGAGATGGAAAATATGGCAGGAGTAGTAGGGAAAACAGATTTAGTCAGAGAGATTGGAAAGGGCCATTCTTGGGAAACTGGCATTGGGTCTCCAAATACGCCCGTGGGTTTGTGAATAACAGAATAAGTTGCAATACTGATTTTAATTTGGTATTAGTTTGTGAATTTCTTATTTGTAAATTTATTTTGTAATTTTTGCAATTTAAAAATGCCATGTCATTAAAATAATGATAAGTCATTTTTTCCGTTAGCCACGTAAGTAACTTCACTAACGGCAGTTAATAAAAGGACTAATACAACTCATTTTTTAAACTTAAGGGACCAATTGTGCTCAGTTGAAACTTGAAGGACCAATTGCGCACACAGAGTAAACTTGAGGGACCAATATTATAGTTTCGCCTATCTTGCAAGAATAAGTAAAGGTATTTTTAATCTGTTGTCATCATTTAGTTAGTTTAGTCCATAAACGTTACAACTCAATTACTTATTTAAATTATGTTTAGCCCTGACTTTTTAGGAAAGTAGAAGAATTTAAGAGGTTTTGTTTCTTCCGAATTGAGGGTTATAACTCATTTTTATTTTGAATAGGTTCAAAAGTTTCCATTGTAATTTATGTATTCAGCATTAGGTTAATTAGGACTTTTCTATAGTGTTTTGTTTCTAATTTACGTAACTATAAATTTTTTACAAACATATTAAATATTTTTTAGTATTATTAAAAAACTCATTCAATCATTCCTAGTCTTCTACATTTTAGCATCAAATTTATAATTATCGAACTATTTTTTAGTGTTGTTCAGCCAAGTATGGCTTGGGTGGTAAGAAAAACACATATAGATTAGTTTAATGGTTTTTAGTCCACGAGTAGATTTGACATCATTATAATTGATGTTGATTTCAGAGAATAAGTTTAACGAATTTTTTAGAGATTTTGTTTCAATTTTTGCACTTATTATAGTTACATATTTGTTTTAGGTAGTAATTGAAAGAAGGGCCGTGCGCCGGGGGGGGGGGGGGGGGGGGGGGGGGGGGGGTGGTGGTGGGCAGAGCTCTATTTCAAATCAAGAATTTTTTTGTTCAACTTGACCCAAAATAATTTTCATTGTTATGTTTATACATATGTTCAAATTTTTAGATAAATATATCTAAGATTTATACGTCTATAATTGTGTTTAGGGTTATTATGTAAAATATTGGTATTATCTCACTTATTAACCTTTTCATATAACATAGTAAACATTAGAATAGGTGGAGTCGAAAAAACTTTTGAATAAATAATTGCAGATATTGGTATGATTATAAATATGGTTAAGATTTATTTGTTTGTAAGTTTAAAATTAATATGGTTATATGTTTAATGGTTTTTAAAGTGAGTGTTTGATAACCTGACCTATTTTGTTACTAAAGGGCTTTATAGAAATCTCATTCTTTTGAGGGGAAGCCAAATTCTATGAAAGTTGAAAATTGGCTCCTATAAATAAGGATTTGGAAGAGATGGATTATGAGAGGGGTTTTACTATTAATATGTCATGACATGAGGAAAGTGTTTGCCACACTTGTGCTATGTTAGGTTCTAAAGATTTAGAAATTTATGTATTTAGAACTCCAATTTGTAATATTGGCAAACCATGATAAAAACAATATGTTTAGTTTTGTTTAGGCTTGCTCAAAGTTGATTAATTATTGTAAAGTTGGAATCGAGAGGCTGCAGATGCATTGGGGCATTTCGGTCTGGCTCGATCGATCGAAAGTCGGCCAGATTGCATTTCTGCAGAATTTACAACTCAACCCTAACTCATTAAATGTTTAGGGTTTTATGTTTTTGCCCTAGGTATATAAGGCAAAACCCTAGCCACGTTTTTAGAGTTGCTCCTGTTGTATTGTTGCTCATACATTGCTGTTTTGTGTAAATCTCTTGTGAGATCTAGATGAGCTTTCCTTTACACAAAGCTTAGGGTTTTCAAGGTAGAGATTACTTCAACATCTTGATGATCAACTCGGTTGCTGCCATTGGAGCTTAAAGAATAACAAGCGTGGGTGCTTGTAGCTAATTGAAGAATCCAAGAAAGAAGGAGTCCGTGGATTCGGAATTTGCACGGGGTCGTGTTAGTAAGTTCTACTGGTAGGTAGCATTAGGAAGTTGAGCGGGGAGCTTGTAAGTCCTTTTGTATGAACTTCAATTCTTTTATAGTGGATTCAGGTTTGCCTTGAGGATCGGTGGGTCAAATCCTCCCCAGGTTTTTACCGTGTGGTTTCCTGGGTGATCATATCTTGTGTTATTTATTATTCCGCTACTTTATATTCTTGATATGATTGTTTGATTGTTTTAGCCTAGAATTGCATAATTTGACTAAGTAACAACTTGGCTAATTAACTAGGCTAATCAATCTGGTAGGTTTAAGGGGTCTAAAACCGTTCATGCTACATTCCAAAACAATTCGTCATGTTACAATCAAGAGTCCTCGTAATCATTTACATAGCCTAGTTCGACCTAGTTAATGTGAGACTCAATACTATGAGAGATTGTGATCTTGGCTTGCCAATTGGTTCTAATCAGGCCAAACTCACGTGAATGGATAAATTTGTGATCGTGTCCCTTAAAATGGAAAGCCCACTTGAAAACACATTTCCCCCTAAATCATGGGTTCATAATAGAGTCATTACTTATTTAAGCAAGGAAAAAAAATTAAACCTTTATAAATAATACATGCTTCCTTGAATCATTGAATTTGAAATTACATGCTTCATTGAATCATTGGCAAAGTGGGTGCTTGAAATTATATCGATGGGTTTGCGGGTAGTGACCACAACACAAACGGCGGCTCCCAAGTATTTTCCAGATTCCCTAGTATCTTCCTAGGTGACGTTTATGGCTGGTTGGAGGCTTGATGGTTTGATTTGTTTGAAAAATAGGGGTTTTGATAGCCCTTATTATTAACAGAAGGGGTGAGTTTGATGGTCATAACCACCACGTGAAGGCTGCTGTGGCATCATCTCCGTTGGCGTCTTTGCATGGTTGGAGGCAGTGGTATTTATGTTTTAATTTGATCGGAGTTGATTTATGTTTTAATTAGTAAAATTTTGTAAAAATTTGACGACATGGTAGTATTGGAAAGTGTAAGCTATAAAAGGTTTACACTGCATCCCTATCAAGTTCAGATTCATTCAATATCACAATGGGAAGGTGAAAGCTCAAGAAAATAATTCATTCAACTTTAATTAATCTCACTCTGCTTGATTCTATATATTTTGAAAACTGTAAATATTATTAATAATCAGTTTAATGAAACATATATATATATATATATATATATATTCTTTCTGCAAATATTTATCCAAGTTTAGGGGTGGCTAGAGTTTGGGCATTTCGCAGAAACACCTTGAAGAAGTAGAAAGTCTCTCTAGAATTTGACCGAGTCCAAAAGCAAGCATGGGTCCCCCACTTAGAACCGAGCAAGGACATATATTGTTGTGTTATTAAGATGTATTGATATTCTCATCACAAACATAAAGCAACTTGGCAGTCTTCTTCACTCACTCCCACACGTTGTTGCTCTAGTTCAATAATTTTTCTCAAATTACTTTGTTACAGTCACTTACCTCTTGCACTCATGAAGAGCCACCCTATGCTCACACCTATCTTATACCTCTGCTGCTTATTCTTCCTTCTTTCTTATTTAACAATTGCTACTTCTACACCTCTTTACAATCCTGTTGAAAATATTGTCGTTAACTGTGGCTCCCCTGGCAGCTTGAAGGGGAATGATGACCGTGACTGGATCGGAGACAAAGGCTCCAGGTTCGCTCCAACAGAAGAACCTAATCACAAATCTAAAGAGTCTGAAGCCCAAAACCTAGTCTCCGTCGACACTGTCCCCTACATGACTGCCCGTTTATCTTATTGGCAATTCACATACGTGTTTCCGGTCACTCCTGGCCCGAAATTCGTCCGGTTGTACTTCTACTCCGATGTTTACTCAGGTTTTGAAAGTTCTAAGGACTTTTTCACTGTCAAAGCAGGTTCGTTCACCTTACTTAGAAACTTCAGTGCTTCCATTTTGGACCAAAAGGATGTTTATAAAGAGTTCTGCATCAATGTTGATGAGAATCAAAAATTGAACTTAACCTTCATCCCTTTTACAAGTACTTCTATGAATTACCATGCTTTCATCAATGGAATTGAGATAGTCTCCATGCCTATGGACCTGTACTACAAGCCATTCGACCCAGTTGTCGGCCAAACTTATCCGATCTACAGCAGGGCTCTCGAAATGGTTTATCGATTAAACGTGGGTGGAGGCGCGATACAAGGAGAGGAAGACACAGGCATGTTCAGAAAATGGTCAGAGGATAGAGATTATTTGTGGTCTGGACGCTTTGGGCCTCACGATCCATCTTTGAAGCCAAAATACACAAAAATACCAAATTACACTGCACCTGATGCTGTCTATCAGTCTGCAATATCAATGGGTCCAGACAGTAACAAGAACAGGAAGTCTAATTTGACATGGGGCTTACCTGTTGATACAGGATTCAATTTTCTGGTGAGGCTCCATTTCTGCGAAATAGAGTCTGAGAAACATGCCAGTGGGACAAGGGAATTCTGTATCTATATAGACTATCAGCTGGCTGAAGAAAGAGCAGATGTACTATTGTGGACTCACGACAACGATACGCCTTACTACAAGGACTACGTGGTGATGATAAAAAACAAGGGTAATGACACACATCTGCTTTCCATTGATCTACACCCTAGATTAGATGCTCAATTGATCGATGCCATTTTAAACGGCGTGGAAGTATTCAAATTGAGTGACTCAGACAGCAATCTTGCCAGAGCCAATATTGCAGCTCCATTGCTTGATCAACAACCTGCTGGGGCGGCCAACGAGTCCAAGTCAAAGAAGGCAACAATATTCATTGCCATTGGAAGTGTTTTGGGCTTATTAGTCGTGCTCACTCTAGTTTGTTGCATGGTTCTCTGTAAACTGAAGAAGACCAAGCACTATGGTTCTTACCATTCACTAGCAAAGCGGTGGTGTTGGTCTAGGCCAGATCCCTTCAAAAGAGAGTTCTCAAGGAGAGCAAGGAGATTAATAGGAAATGAGGAATCACATACACCTTTTCCTAGTGACAACCTGAACCAAGTCCAGGAGCTCCCACTATTCACTTTTGAGATGCTGGTGAGCGCAACAAACGACTTCCATCTATCTAACAAGCTTGGACAAGTTGGATTTGGTCCCGTATACAAGGTAATGGTTGCTCTTCTAAAGTTTTATTTCAAATACTATGAATATATAGTTAATGATTTGGGTTTTTTGTAGGGAAAATACTATGAATATATAGTTAATGATTTGGGTTTTTTTGTAGGGAAAACTATTAGATGGACAAGAAATTGCAGTGAAAAGACTTTCCAGAACCTCTGCCCAAGGGTTAAAAGAATTTATGAATGAGGTGGTAATAATTTCTAAACTCCAACATCGGAATCTTGTTAGGCTCCTTGGCTGCTGTGTTGAAGGAGAAGAAAGGATGTTGTTATATGAATACATGCCAAACAAAAGTCTTGATGCATTTCTGTTCGGTTAGTTAATTTTGATACCATTTTTTATTTCAAAAATATTTTACTTCTTTTAATTTTGTGGACGTACTTCACTTGCAATAGTTTTCTGATGATTTCCACCAAAAGAAATTTTGCAAAGTTCATGTTCATTCACCTTGTAGATTTAATCAGTACTTTCTCTCTCTGTTTTTTCTTTTGTTTAAATTCATTAGATCCACACAAAGAAAGACTACTAGATTGGAAAAAACGCTTTAAAATTATTGAAGGAATTGGTCGAGGTCTACTTTACCTTCATAGGGATTCTAGATTACGGATTATTCATAGAGATCTAAAGGCAAGTAACGTCTTGTTGGATAAAGAGCTAAATCCAAAAATATCAGATTTTGGTATGGCTAGGATTTTTGGAAGTAATGAAGACCAGGCCAATACGAATAGGGTCGTTGGAACTTAGTAAGTAACTTTTGATTTGACCATTTCAATTAGATACTGATACTAATATTGTTGATGACAAGTTTTAGATGTATTTTTTGTTAAAATTTAGTGGCTATATGTCTACTGAATATGCAATGGAAGGTCGATTTTCAGAGAAATCAGATGTCTTTAGCTTTGGAGTGTTGTTACTAAAGATAGTTAGTGGAAGAAAAAACACTAGCTTTTATAATGACGAGCAGTCCCAAAGCCTTTTAGGACTTGTAAGTCATTTCACTGCCTCATTGTTTTTTTTTTTTTTAAATGTCCATTGCTTTTTGTTCTTTAATAATTTTTGGTATTGGTGGTGATAATTTCAATTATGTTTTCACTTTTTCAGACATGGAAATTGTGGAATGCAGACAACGCTATTGCATTAATAAACCCAATGATATATGAGCCCTGCTTTGAAATAGAGATTTTGAGATGCATACAAGTTGGGTTGTTGTGTGTGCAAGAATTTGCTCAAGATAGGCCAACTATATCTGTTGTTATTTCCATGCTTAAAAGTGAGATTGGTAATCTGCCTCCTCCAATGAAACCAGCATTCACTGAAAAGTTGATTGCATTAGATACAGATCCCTCTAAATGCTTCCAAACAAAATGCTCTGTTAACAATGTTACTGTTACAATGGTTCAAGGTCGATAGCTGCCATGTATTATTCACATAATCATGTTGTAGTTATTTATTCATTTTGAACACTTTTTAAAGAATCTTAAACTTTTTTTTTTTGTATTTGTAAAGTTGTGATTTTCAATTACGTTTATTGGCATTAATTTCGTGTCAAATTTGATTGTAATTCTTCAATCATTTCCCTATATTTTTGTGGGATTCAATGTAATGGGTTCAGTGTGTGAAATTGGTGAAGAACTGTGAAGACTGAGCATCTCGCAACTTGGCTCACAACTAGCAAGCATAGACATGCAAATAGGAATGATCCAAACCCTTTTATGTGGGCCTTGGTGTATGGACGATGACAAAGACCATAGGGTCTAGATCGGGTCCTAACCATTAGGCCAAAACACAAGAAAGAAAGACAAAGCGACAAAAGGGCTACAATAGCACATGGCATGACAATCTAGCCTAGGTCTAGGCACACAAACATGGCATGGAGCACACAAGCGTATGGAAGATAGCATAAAGCATGTAGAGCACATAGGCATGTGAAAACATAGATCTAGACATATAGGCATAGAAACATGCATGTAAACATGTAGGAACTTAGCACATAAACATGGAAGAACATGATCCAAGCATATAAGCATGTGAAGACAAGGATCTAACCATATAGCATGGAAATAAACACATAGACGCATAGACCCAAGCAAGGCATAACCATAGACATGATATCAAACATGTGAGCATGTAACCCTAACATCAACATAGAACAAAAAGGGGCACAAAGCATAGGAAAACATGGCATAAGGTATAAAGCATGCAGATCTAAACATACGAGCATGTAAGAATGTAGATCTAAGCATGAAACATGGCAAAAAGCACAAAAATCAAGGAGATTTAGGCTAGAAACACAAATAGAGCAAGCAACATGCTAAAAAAAAACAATAAATCATGTTATTCAACCAAAAATAGCAAGATAAATGCTAGAAAAAGATTTAGAAGGTTAGGGGTGTGGATGGTAGCTAGAAAGTTACATCCACACCCCAAAACCCCAAATCTAAGATGTAGAATCAAGGAGAAGAAGATTAGGTATAAGAACAATACCTTGTATTTTTGGTGAAGAAAGAAGAATCAAGAAACTTTGATGTGTTTTTTGAGTTTGGAAGAGAGGAGAAATGTGTAGAAAACGTCCAGGCAGAGAGCAAAAGGCCAATGAGTCCCTTTTTTTTTTTTGGTCTAAAGGGTGCTTGGGGCCTTTTATAGCCCCGACACGCTTTTCGAGGCAAGGGCCGCCACCTTTAAACTTCCTCGGATGGGTTTGATCTTGAAACCTTTGGAAATATCTCAACTTCCAATTTCTAAAAAGGTATGGAACTTGAAAATCCAACGGTTGAATCAAAAGTTATGGCTCTTGGAAGTTAGTGGTACATCGATTAGTGTGCTATCTCGGTTTTTGTGATATTTCGTCTGTTTTAACTCCAATTTCAACCCATGAATAGTCGTCGGGATGAAAATTTGATAATCTTCTCAATGGCGTTGGTTCCAATTAGTTTTGATAGCCGGATCAAAATTAGGGTTTTCGGGCCCACCTAGAGTCAACTTAGGGTTAAACTTGGTCAAACTCAGCCAAAGTGGCCAAAAATCCCCGAGAAGCTCAGGTTTGATGTAAAACTACGAAAAGTGTTATTTTGTGTGGATTTTGACATTGTTTGACCTTCGGTCAACCCTAGGGTGATTAGGGGCATTTTAGCTGAAAAATGCACTTTGGGTGCTTTGGTGTCCGAACAGGTTATGCCACATCATTCTGGATGTTCTTGCGGCCCCATGGAGAAAAAAAAAATATTTTTGGATTTTTCGGGGTCTGGCATGCAAATTGAGGGTGGACAAAATACGGTATCAACAATAGTGTAAAATACAAAAACCTCCAAACTTTAGAGGTGTAGTTTACCCTATAAAAAATTTAAACTATTAGTTGGATTAGTGCCATATTATTCAAAATTTCCTCACACCAAAAATAAGAGATGTAATTAAATTGTAAGTTTTATAAACATGTTATCACATATATTTTAAATTTTACAAAATTTAAATCTACAATGCATAATGATATTTATTTATTTAAAAAAAAAATTTGAGAGAATTATTATCCTAAATTCTAATTTGATAGTTAGAATAATAAGGGGATGAAAGATTTGAATTTTGGTTCTCCTCGTAAAAGAGAGTATGCAATGTCACTAAACTACGAGACTTTTGACGGCGGGCTGTAAATGAGTCAAGCTTTGCCGAGTAGTGCATGTTTAGGCTTGGCTCATCAGTAAAAATCAAATGCTCAAGTTTGGCTCGTCAGTAAAAATCAAATTCTCAAGCTTGGCTCGAGCTCGAGACAAGCCTAAATACAATGTTTGAACTTGAGATCTTGGAAGAACCAAAAAGCTTAAGCTCAGCTTGGCTTGGCTTGATAAATTAATCAAGCCAAGCTCGAGCTTAATATCAAGCTCAAACTCGAGCTCAAGTCAAGCTTTTTTGCTTGGGATCTAACAAAATTGCATTATCAAATGCTTACATCTACTCAAATCTCCAAGTAAACAAAAATAGGAAAATAATATACTCATTTCATGCTTCTAATTCCACTTGTGATTAGCAATTGCTCAAATTAAATATGATTTTGCAATATCAAACAAACTACAATGCAAAAAACTATTTTTAAACATGGAAATTTACCTAAGTTGAGAGAAGGCTGTGAATGTCCTGGAAGTAGAGAGCGAAGATGGTAGTGAAGCCAAATACTGCGCTAGATCTAGATCTATTGTTGGAGCTCTTCGCATACCGACTAGAACCCTTAGATTACATGGTGATTCGGTGAACACCAGACTCTAAATCCTCTTTGCTAGGATCATACTCATCCAAATCTAGGACTTATTCATTTGTTGTAAAGAGATATAAGGCAGATTTGGTGGAATTTATTGACATCACGAGAGAGAGAGAGAGAGAGAGAGAGAGAGAGAGAGAGAGAGAGAGATGACGCCTACTTGACGCCTACATTTATAAACAAACATGAACAAGTTTTTTATTGAGTCAAGCCCGAGTTGTTCATGATTGTCTTGGTTTGTTTATAGCCTTACTTGACGCCTACATTTATGGATTAACTATGCATTTTTTATTGTCCTCATGTTGTTTTTTATAAGTTCAGGGAAATAATAATAATAACCCCTTAGTTTGCTATTAGTGATGAATTCAATCTATATTTTTTAATAATTTATTTATTTATTTTAAGACTTGTATTTTATAAACCATGAAAATTTAAATACTTTGTCCATATCTTTTAAAAATAATCATAACATAATGAGAGAGAAAGAACCATTGCATGGGACTTATGCCTATGTGATAGGAAGGGAATATACTTTCAAAGCAACTTATAAATGTTCCCTAGTCTTTTTTTTTTTTGAGCTTATACTCCTTTCTTTCTGTTACGCACTCACCTTTTTATTATTATTATTTATTATTTTTTTTTAACTATAAGTATATCGCTCAAGGTGGACTATGTATGTGAATGAGTAGTGGAGGAGGGAGGGAGATCATTTGGTAGTGGCAACACTGAAATGGAAGATTATAATAGGAAGTATGAGAAACTGAATTTGTGATTGAATTGAGAAATCTGTTATTGATAGGAGTAATCTGTACATATATATGCTCAAAGACCCAAAATAGAGCACGTAACTAACTAAATAAAACACTACACGTGTGAACACACACTAACACACTTCACTAACAAGCACACGTGAGCCACTAACCTACCTTTAGTTATATACAGAACTACAAGTAGCTTACAGTACAACTCTAACTATGCTACATCTCTATTCTGTCATTTAGGTGTATCTGTACAATTCTTGATTTTCTTCAACTGTGCAATATTGGATTCAATTACTAAACAATCATTCAACTCTTCAATCTTCATATTTGTTGCTCTGGTACTTGCTGTGACATCATCAGAGTGTCTTGCTAGTTCTGATGCATGTTGGTGCTGCACTGGTGCACTGCTTGAGCTGCATCAATGTGGCAGTTGATGCACCTACCGCAGAATTGGATGCACCTACTGCAGAATTGGCTTAGCTTGTGGATTGCAAAAGTGATATCAGGTCTGGTGATAGTTAAATACAAGAGTCTTCCTACCAGTCTCCTATATTGGCTCGGATCATCAAGTAGCTCACCATCAAATTTACTAAGCTTCAAAGTTTGATCCATAGGAACCTTAGAAGGCTTCCATCCTAGCAAACCAGCATCTTCTAATATCTCTAAGGCATATTTCCTTTAGCACAAGGAAATTCCTTTATCTGTTCTAGCAACCTCCAATCCAAGAAAGTACCTTAACTATCCCAAATCCTTCAACTTGAACTTCTGGTCTAACAAAACCTTAAAATCCTCAACCCTTTTCTGATCATTACTTGCAATTAAGACATCATCAACATACACTAACAACACAATGAATGACTCACCTTGTTGTCTAGTGAATAAGGAATAGTCTGCCTTAGACTGAACAAAACCAAACTCAATCAAGGCAATGGAAAACTTGGAGAACCACATTCTAGATCCCTGTTTAAGACCATATAGAGACTTGTTAAGCTTACATACTAGCTGTGACTGCTCCCCCTTACTGCATTGCTCCCCCTTGTTGTGAAAGCCTGGTGGAAGGGACATATACACTTCTTCATTCAAATCTCCATGGAGAAATGCATTGTTAACATTAAGTTGATTGAGAAACCAGCCTTTCATAGCAGCAATAGCAAGCACACACTTCACAGATACCATTTTAGCAACAGGTGAGAAAGTGTCTATGTAATCAAGCCCTTCCTTTTGGGTGAAACCCTTAGCAACAATTCTTGCTTTATATCTCTCAACTGAACCATCTGACTTGTATTTGACCCTATACACTCACTTGAATCCAATAGGTTTCTTTCCATGTGGCAATGAAGTGATAGTCCAAGTATTGTTAGCTTCCAATGCCTTAATTTCAGCATCCATAGCATCTTGCCACTTGGGATTACCTATTGCTTGGTGGTAAAAGGTAGGTTCTGTAATTGAGGAAATGGCACAACAAAAGGACTTGTAGGAAAAGGAAAGGTTAGTATAAGAGATATAAGATTGAAGGGGGTGTGAGGTACTTGAAATGGAGGAAATTGGAATGGGAGCAGATGAGATCTGATTACAATGGTAAGCTGCAAGATAAGAAGAAGGCTTAGTAGGTCTAGTAGACCTTCTACGGGCAACAGGTGGCTGATCAGACTGATCAGAGGCAAGTACATCAGGAAACTCCTGAATGTCCTCATCAAAATCATGATGAATTTGGACAATGGTATCATTAGATATAGGCAAAGAAGAAAGGGAAGGATTGGAAGAGGGAGAATCAATAAAAACAGAAGATGGATTAGGATTAGAAGAGAAAATAGGCAAAGGAATGAGATCAAGAGACTAAGGAAGATTAGAAGAGAAAGGAAAAGTAGATTCATGAAAAACAACATCCCTAGAAAGGATAACAATACGGGAATCAAGATCAAGAAGCTTATAACCTTTGACATTAAAAGGATATCCTAGAAAAATACATCTTCTAGCTCTAGGAGTGAATTTATGCTTATGAGGAGTGAGATTAGTAGCAAAACATAAGCATCCAAAAGTCCTAAGATGAGAATAGGAGGGTGGCTTATCGAATAGGATCTCAAAAGGATATTAATTAAGTAAGTTGCAGCGAGTACACAATCTCCCCAAAATGATAAAGGAACATTAGATTGGATTTGCAATGCCCTAGCAGTAGCAAGATTGTGTTGGTGTTTTCTCTCCACAACTGAATTCTGTTGTGGAGTATAAACACAACTCAATTGGTGAATAATTCCATTGGAATTATAAAAATCCAGAATGCTAAATTCTAAGGCATTGTCAGATCTAATGGCCTTAATTTTGGTTCCAAATTGGTGAGGATCATGTTATAAAAGGAAACAATTAATAGTCTAACATCAGATTTTGCTTTTAGCAAGAAAATCCAAGTAGCTCTAGATGCATCATCAACAATAGTAAGGAAGTATTTATAGCCATCAGAAGTCAAAACAGAAAAAGGGCCCCAAACATCCATATGAACAAGATTAAAAGGATGAGAACATTTATTATTATTGAAGGGAAAAGGAACCCTTTTCTATTTTGCTAAAGGACAAACTGTACAAGTTTTATTACAGCAATTCTTGAGAAAAGGAAACACATGGCTTAAGGACTGAACCTTCACATCAAAGGGATGTCCAAGCCTTGAATGCCAAAGGGAAAACAAATTGGTGGAGAGATTAGATGAACAAGTTGCAGAAAAGGACTTGAAAGACTGCTTGGAAAGAAAATCAGCAAGAGAAGTAGTGGCTTGATCCAAGCTAGAATCCTGTAACAGATACAGGCCATCATTCATTTGGCCCATTCCAATCGTGCTCCAACAGGGAAGATCCTGTATAAAACAAATTTGGACAGAAAAACAAGACATATGAGTTGAGTTTTAGTCAAAGCACTGACAGACAGTAGGTTAAAGGTGAAAGAAGGTACATAAAGCACATTGGTAAGGGTAATGTGAGAAGAAAGGTGTATGGTTCCAATGTGTGTTACAACAGCAGCCTCCCCATTAGGCAATTCAACCATGAAATGTGAAATTTCAGTATAGGAAGTCAACAATTTCATAGAACACACTATATGATCATTAGCACTAGTATGAATAACCCATGTATTGAAATCATAAGCTCTCCTATTTATTATCTTAGCAGAGAAGACTGAGTGCTTGAGGTTAGTAAAATTACCTGCAACAACATTAGATGTGCAAGTCATAGCATTGGCTACATGAGAGGCCTGACATGTTGTGGATTGTGAAGTAGAACAAGAACCAATCAAGGTCAAAAGTTGCCGGTATTGATCATGAGTGAAAGCAGGAGCTTGAGAAGCAGGCATAATTGAAGCAAAGTCATGAACTCCATTGCACTAATTGCCTTGAATCAACTCAAGATTAGAGGAGACCTGATGAGTAGTAGCATTTTTGTTGTTCTTGAACTTAAACTTTGATGGAAAACCATGTAGCTTGTAGCATTTGTCCACGGTATGACCCATTTTGCCACAATGAGTACATACAGGTCTCTCTTTCCCCTTGAAATTATTGCCTGAACTTTTGGTAGCCAAAACAGTTGATTCAACTCTAACAGGGTTGGTCACAGATCTTTGCATTTCTTCTTGGATGAACAAGGAGTGAGCTTTATTGATAGAAGGCAAAGGATCCATCAACAAGATCTAAGTTCTTACTTGAGAGAAAACATCATTTACTCCTATGAGAAACTTCATGGTGGATTCCTTAGCTTGAAGATTTTTCAACCTTTGATTGATGCCACACACACATTGACCACAAGTACATTGAGGAAATGGACTCAAATTCTGGAACTGATCCCACAAAACCTTGAGTTAAGTAATCAGTGAGTGATTGCTCTCCCTGATGAATCTCAGCAGTCTATTTTTGGATATTGAAGACTGTGGTTCCATTTCCTTGACAAAATGTATCTCGAAGATCAGTCCAAATCTCTAAAGCAGTATCTCTATAGATGATGCTACCTTGGAGATTTGGTGACACAGAGTTGATGATCCAAGTGCCCACCATATTGTCAGCACGAATCCATGCTTGAGCAGCTATTAGTGAATTTACCAATGGTGAAGAGATGGTTAAAGATCCATCAATAAATCCAAGCTTGTTCTTGGCAATTAGAGATTTTCTCACTGATCTTGCCTAAGCAAGATAATATTTTCCCCCAATTAATGGTTGAGAAGTGAGAATTGCTCCTGGATTTTCTCCAGGATGCAAGAATAGAGGATCACTAAGATTATACGAATCTTGTGAAGAAGATGAAGCCTTTGTAGTGGAAGCATTAGCTGCTGCTGTTTCTGCCATTGAGAAAGCTTGAAAAGCTTGTAGAGTACAACAATGGTGGATGAGGAAAGCTCGAAGAAGATGATAATGGCGGATGAGAAAATGAGAAAATTCCCAAAATTGATCTGAGAAACCCTAGAAATAGAAGCGTCTAGAGATTTGCTCTAATACCATTTGAGAAACTGAATTTGTGATTGAGTTGAGAAATCTGTTATTGATAGGAGTAATCTGTACATATATATGCTCAAAGACCCAAAACAGAGCACGTAACTAACTAAATAAAATACTACACGTGTGAACACACACTAACACACTTCACTAACAAGCACACGTGAGCCACTAACCTACCTTTAGTTATACACAGAACTACAAGTAGCTTGTTCTTCCGCTACCCTCGCCTTCATCCAGTAAACACTGTTAGAAGCGAGTCATTGCTGTCAAGCCACTGCAATCCTTGGATTCAGTTTGTTCTCTCATCAAATCATTGAACCATGGCCACGAATCGATAGATCATACTATCCTAAGCAAAACCCAACCGAAAAAAATCCTAGTTTGAGCTGTCACGTGCCAACACGCTCTGCCAGAAGTTTCTGCGAGTTGAACATGCACCTCTCTATTGTACAGTGTTATTCACACAGAATATACATCAATATACAGACTGTTTAGCCTTTCTCTCTCTCACTTTATATTCTTAACATGGTATCAAAGCCATTGCTATGACTTTCTGGTATCTGTGGTCATCTTCGGCGTTCTTCCGCTGCCCTCTCCTTCATCCAATAAACACTGTTAGAAGTGAGTCATTGCTGTCAAGCCACTGCAATCCTTGGATTCAGTTTTTTCTCTCATCAAATTGTTGAACCATGGCCACGAATCGATAGATCAGACTATCCCAAGCAAAACCCAACCGAAAAAATCCTGGTTTGAGCTGTCACGTGCCAACGCGCTCTGCCAGAAGTTTCTGCGAGTCAAACATGCACCTCACGTGCTACCACGCGCCACCAGAACCTTTACGCGCCTCCATGCGCCTAATTCAATCAGCATGAAGCCACGTTAGCCCTAAGTGATGTCATCTTGCCATGTTAGCGTATTTTGTCATCCGCCTACGTCAGCAGCTGACTTTGACCGTTGACCGTTGACTTTTTGACCAAAGTCAAAAATTTTCAACAAGTCTTATCTTGCTCATTTTTTCACGTAGATTTTGTTTTTGGGTTCTGTTTCTTTGTTTTAGGTCCCTAAATCCCTCTTTTTGGTCATTTTCTTCATTATGGCTTAAGAAAACGAACGAGACATTGTACGTCCTATCACTGTTATCTTGGATGATCCTACTACCTATCATGTATGGTCTCAGAATATGACTTTCTTTCTCAAGGGTCGCAAACTATGGCGTTATGTAATTGGTTCGATTCCCAAGCTAGTGCTAATACCTAAGTCCAAAGCTGCAACTGATGCCGATGTCTCCAAGACTACTGTTGCAGAGGATGATTATGAAGCACGCCTACAGGAATGGGAAAGTATTCAGAGTAAGATCTTGTCTTGGTTTATCAATTCCTCTACACCTTCCATTCATAGTCTTCTTCCTTATCTTAGTACTGTTGTGGCTGCTTGGATATTTCTGTCCAATCGCTACAATTGCACTAATGATTCAAGCCTGGAGTTTCACATTGAATCAAAGCTTTATCAAATGCGCCAAGAGACAAGTCAGTATATTTCTGATTATTATTTTCAGACTTCTTCTATGTGGGAACAACTTTTTGCTACAAATCCTCCATTACGGTATCCTGAGAACATTGAGCTCTTTATCAATATCGGGATCATCGTTGATTTATGCATTTCATGATGGGTTTACGTGAGGATTTTGAGCCTACTAGGGCTTCTCTGCTTAGCCGGTCTCCTACTCCTTCTCTTGATGCTGTAGTCAAGGAGCTCATCTCCGAGGAGAATCGTCGGCCTACTTATCACATGTCATCCTCTGACCATGTGTTGGCTACACCCTTTCTTCCCCCACAGCCTTCCATTGCTGCTATCACTTCCCCTCCGTGGTTAACCTTTGGGTGTCCCTCCTTTTAGTCTTCGAAAGGTACTCGTTGCGAGTTTTGCCGTGCCAAGGGTCATGCTATCTTTGTTTGTTGCAAACTGTAGAAATTCATGCAGGAGCAGAATAAAGCTCTTCCTCCTTGGGCAACTGCTATGTGTCCCTCAATCTATCGGTTCCTACAAGTCCATCTTTGGCTTCCTCACTTACTACAGTTGATATCGAGGCAGTAGTTCAACAGGTTTTATCCCGAAATTCCACTGCCTTTTCTGTCACTTCAGGTAACCATTCTTGGTTTTTTGATACTGCATGTTGTAACCATATGACCCTTGATGAATCACAATTCCCTAATAAGGCACCCTTAGCACATCCTATCTCTATTTACACTGTTGATGGAACTCCTATGCCTGTTAGTCATAAAGGAACAATCTCTACTCCTACTTTATCCCTTAGTGACACTTTTCATATTCCAAAATTGTCCCTCAATTCTCTTTCTGTTGGTCAATGATAACACCTGAAAATGTATACTTGTTATATATTTATGTGGGCGTTATCTCCTTATTACTATGCTTAATTTGTATAATTAAGCCATGATTTGCATTAGTCTCTATTATTTATCTTTACATAATTTCTTGAATAAGATGTCATTCATTGCGTGTAATTTTCTATTTTCAGGAAATCATGTGAAAAAGATGAGTTTACAAGAGTCTGTGAGAGAATAGAGGCCAAAATAGAATTAAAGAGGAGTTAAAGGACCATGCTTAAATATTTAAGGAGGTGCAGCTAGAGTGCTTGGGTCGTCTACCATGTTTGGAAGCTTCAAATAAGGAAAGAAATCAAAGAGGCAGAATCTGAAAAGGAAAAATCAGATTTGAGCACTGATCAGTATTTTGGATGTATCTCTCTCCTCAAAAATCCAATTGACACAAGGCTGGATGGGTTGGAACCATGACTTAAATATATACAACTTTCCAGTTTTGAGTTTTTCGAAATTCTCTATTTTTGAAGGCATAAATTAACTCACAAGATACTGCTGTAAACCTGGACGAAAATTAAAATAGCAAAAGTTTAATTTTCTTTGGATACTTTTTACGTTAGGGTTTTGAAGGGAGGCTGTGTAGAACAAATTGGGCAGAGAAAACCTTGTATTTTCCTTTCTCTAATGGCAGTCTAAACTTTTTGCTAGGGTTAGGGGTTATGTTTCTTCTATACGTTATGAATATTCAATGTGATTCTTTCTAAGATTTTATCAACAACATATTTGATTGTTCAATTAGATTTCTTTTGATGTATTAGTTCTTCCATACTTTCAATAAGTTCAATCATGTTTTTCTTATTGTTTAGATGAATTTCTAATTGTTTCAAATAGAAATCACGTTTTAAAGTGAATGGGTTTTTCTGAAAACTTTTCTAACCGCATTATTAATCTAGGTTATCATGCATTCTAGAATTGTCTCAGTTCAACTGAAACATAAGTATTTAATTGTATAAGAACAATCAATTATGAAATATATAATTTCTTAGATCACAAAGAATTTCATATCGATATAGGGAAACACCCCGATGCCCTAGTATTTACATTATTGAATTAAATCTGTTATCATTGTCATTCTTGTTTACAATTACCATGCAAAAATTATTCTACATCTTCACCAAAAGTTTTTTTTTTTTTTTAATTACATTGTCTTTGAATTTACTCCACTCCTTGTGGTTTGACCTTGGTACTTCAAAAATTATATTGCTACGATCTCCTGCACTTAGAAGTGAGCAAGCAGCCAACTCTGTGAATTAGGAATAGATATTCTATTTACTAATCATGGTGTGGATGTGCAGGATCCCCGGATGGGTCAAGTGCTTGGGACAGGCGGTAAGGTTGGACATATGTTTGAGGTTCATGACTTGAAGATTCCTTCACAAGTTGTTTCAACTGCTGCTGCTACTACCACCTTCTCGCCTGATTTATGGCATGCTCGTCTTGGTCATGCATCTTTATCTCGTCTTCAGTTGTTAGCTTCTCAAATCTTTGTTGGCATCTTTGCATGGTTGGAGGTAGTGGTATTTATGTTTTAATTTTATCGGAGTTGATTTTCTGAAACAGAGAGATATTGTGAAAGAATTTTGTGTGCTAAACTCTATACATTACTTTGTGAAATTTTGTAAAACTCGATACATGGTGGTATTGGGAGGATGTAAACTAAAGAGTTTACACTACATATTTATCAAATTTGGACTCATTCAATATCACAATGGGAAGGTCAAAACTCAAGAAAATAATTCATTCAATTTTAATTCATCTCACTCCGCTTGGTCCTATATATTTTGAAAATTGTAAATTTTATTAATAATCAATTTAATGACACACACACATATGGGTAAAATAATATTTTATCCCTAAACTTTCATAAAAGTTTGTTTTTTGTCCTTAAACTTTCAAAAGTTCATTTTTCGTCCATAAACTTTAGAAAACGTTTTACTTTTCATCCTTCCGTCTATGTCCGTTAGTTTATATTCTATGTGGCCTAACAAAATGATGATGTGATATCTAACTTAGACCAAATTATTTTATTTACAAAATTATTAACACATGGCAAAGATCAGTTATTGGCACACATGGATAATAACACATTAATAATAATAATAATAATAATAACACATTAATAATAATAACAACAACAACACATTAATAATAATATAAATTACTCCTTAATAATAAACCATTTCATGAAATTTTTTATACCACTTTTATAAGAAATAAAAAATGCTATCAAACCATTAATCATTTTCTTTATTTTCCAATAAAAATATTCTTAAAATAGTGCATTAAAGATACCCTTAAATCATCCATTCACGTGTTCCACTTTTCCTAATAAAATTTCCATTACTTATCTTAAAAAAATAAAAACCTTTAAAGCGTGTATATAAAAGTGAAAAGTGTTCCCACAAAAAAAAAGTGAAACATGTTGAAGTAAAGTCTTTTACAATTTCCTATTTTACATTTTCAAAGAATATGCTGGCAGTGATGCAATGAGAAAACAAGAACAAGTAGTGGTCTTGTTAACGAGAGAGATGAGAAAAGGTGAGGCCAGGCCTCACGACTCGTGGCACAGAACTTCTTAAAGATATTGTCGGGTTGCATAGAGTGTGTGGTGTGAGTACTGAGCATTGCCTGTAAAGACTAAAGGTTAAAGAGAACTCACACGAAAAAACAGCTTACTTTCCTGTCACAAATTGAATGACGCACATTCATCAAATTTGATTTGTGGAAAGAAAAGTTGATGGGGAACATCCGTAGTCCAAAGTAGCAGCTAAAGAAATGTTTAATTAGTAACTTTGCTTTTATCTCTTAAAATTTATATGGGACAAAATAATATCACTGCTTTTTTTAAAGTCATTGATCTGCCAGATTCTTTCATCCTTTAGAAACGTGTTTCACCATTAGAAGACTTGCCAGATACTGTAACTTTCAAAGAAAGATAAATAAACTTGACAAATCAGGAAAGATAAAAGATAAATAAATTAATGAGTATATTAGAACAGACAGATAGGGATGAAACAGCTAATGAAATTCACCAGATAGATAATTGTGATAATTGTGACATCACCTCATTATCGACAGACATTTCTTCAGATAATGGGAAGACTAAATTATGTAAGATGCCCACAACTTTCAGACTTTAGATGGTATAAAGATGTTTTTATTTCAAAGGTTTTAAGTAGGAATGATTGTCAACAATCCTACTAGAAAGAAAAATTCATTGTTGGCTTACCTTATTTCTTTGCTCAGAAAGTTAGACTTGACATAGACAATAATGAAGGAACTATAGACTATCCTAGCTTGACATATGGAGACATAATATCTTCAATTAATAAAACAGGTCTATGGCTATGTAATGATTTAAGGCTAAAAAATCAAATAGAAAAAGAAAAAAGGTATGCTAAAAAAGAGCTAGGAACATTTTGTGAGCAATATGGCTTTGAACCATTGATTGCTCCCTCTAGGAAAAGAACAAAAGAAAGGAAAGATACGGATAGATACAAGAATAATAATGGAAGATATCATAAAGGCAGAACTAAAGAAAAGAAAGAAGAATCCAAAAGAAAGAAAATTGATAGATATAAAGAAAGAGACATTATCTACTTCAAATGTGGAAAAAAGGGACACACTAGTAGATACTGTAACTTTCAAAGAAAGATAAATAAACTTGACATATTAGGAAAGATAAAAGATAAATTAATGAGTATATTAGAACAGACAGATAGAGATGAAACAGATAATGAAATTCACCAGATAGATAATTGTGATAATTGTGACATCACCTCATCATTGACAGACATTTCTTCAAATAATAGGAAGATTAAATTATGTAATTGTAATAATTATAATAACTGTTATTGTAAAAGAAAATTAAAAATAAGCGTTTTAACAAAACAAGAAGACATAATAATAGATTTAATAGACAAACTTCCAGATTCACAGTCTAAAAAGGATTATTTGTCTAAACTAAAAGAATCCTTAACTCAAACTGATAGATTTGAAATAGATTTAAAAAATTATAAGTCAACCTATAATTTTGCAAAAATTACTGACAGATTTAAACCCAATAAACCTATAACAATAACAGATTTACAAATAGATACCTAGGAGAGAGCACAGCAGTAATATAGAAGCATAAACAATGATAAACTAGATGATAAAGAAGAAAATAGCAAAATAGATATATTCAAAATAAGTTAAAACAGAGTATGGAATATGAAAACAGAAACTAGTAAAATCTTACATGAATAAAACTTCTATCTTTGATTAAAACTGAAAACTTCTATCTTTGTTACAAGCTTTGAAAATAAACATTGTCTGAAGAGTTACAAGATTACAAAGTAAAATCTGTAAAGGGTTACAAGATTATATCTGTCCGAAGGGAAGGGTTACAAGATTACAAGAGGGAAAGGATTACAAAAGTCTTTTTGGAGGGAGAGAGAGCTATCTTGAACCTAAGCTTTAAAGCTGAGAATTGGAACCTAAAGATTGGACCTTAATTCTGGACTTGTCTTCTGTCTTCGGAGTCTGCCTTTTTATAGATGAAATAAACCATGGTAAGTCTTCAAAAGTAACCTGAGTAAGTAAAGTTAACTCAAGTTAATCTGTCGGTAGAACAGTAGTCTTATGAACAGTAGTTTGTCTAGGAATCTGTGGGAATTTGTCAGAGCACACAGTAGTCTTTCAAAAGTGACTTTCAATAAATCTATCTGTGGGAATCTGTCGGGGTATGCATGCAAATAAAATTCTGTCAAAATAGCTCTCTGGATCTTTCTGTAGTGATCTACTATGATTGCTTCTTGAGGGTCTGTCATTTTGACATTTTGTCTTGTTTGTCATATGTCATAGGGGTCTTGAGAATCTTGGAATGCTTCTGGGTGAGTCCTGTAGTTTGGAGAAGAGGAGGATTCCATTACCATGTCATCTTCATCATCTGATATTTGTGATGCAGCTTCAAGCAGTTGCTTTTTAAGCTGTCTTCTGTTTGAGACGGAGGTAAGCTGGCACTGAACTTGACTATTTTCTAAAAGGAAATTAGGACTTTCTGTCTAGGAGGAAGAGGTCTTTTTCTGTAATTCCTGGCAAATATGATCAAAATTAAACTTATTCCACCATTTTAATTTAAACTTTCTAGTGAGCATGGAAAAAGGATACTGGGGATACTTTTCTATCTTGTACTCCCATCTAATGATCCATGGGAGATCTGGAAATCTGTAAAAGAACTGCAAAAGATGTGGGAAATCCTTAAGATGTGGTTGTTTGGTTCTTTCTTGAAAGTTTCATAAGCTTTTAAGAGACCAGGAGGGAGAATCATAGCTTTAGGACCATAGGAATTCCACCAGTCAATGAACCATCTTGGTATCAACATGTCTTTCTTTCTATACATATCAAATCGGAAAACCAAGTATGCCTGTAAATATTATTTGAATAAAAGGAACCTATCCCAAGCTTCCATATAGTCATAATAATTATAAAACGATGGTTCAAAAAGTACAGAAAAGTTCCTGGTGACCTAAGGTTGCGCTCTCCACTGGAAGGGGGTGAAAATCTGTTTTATGACGACTTTGGAGTAGTCAACTCTGTTTGGTTCTTGGGAACAAGGCATATGTGTTACCAAAATTGAGTCTGTATCAACTAAAATAAGCTCATAAAATGTCTGGGTCTTAAATGTTTCTGTCTTAGGATGTTCCCATCCTGGGGGTATGAGCTATCTGACTAGGGAAAGGGTGTCTGTTATGTGCTGGTATTCTGGTTCAATCCATAAAATAAAATTCCAGGAATCTTTTGGGAGTTCAATATTGTGATCTTCTTTTGGGGTTTGGGCTTCCTGAGAGGTGGAGGCTCTGTACTTTGGTTGGTTTGGGGGAGAGGTTAAAGGGGGAAAAGAGGATGCGACAATGTTAAATGGTTTCTTTAAGGGAGGAGTTGAGGAAGTTGAAGGCAAGGCAAAAGACTGTTTGGATGTTGGAGTGGGACTTGGGGAGAGAGGTTGGAAGGGGTTTGGACTACAAGGAAATGGTGTTCTTTCTTGGGGTCTATTCGAAGAAAAAGTAGGTAAGGTGAAAGAGGGACAAGGGAGAAATCTACTAGGGGGAGGAATTGGAGGAGCAGCATAAGACTGTCTGGTTCTAGGTTTGGGGGATTTGCTCTTATCTGTAGGGGAACTCATCTTCCTTGTAGAAATTCACGAGTTAAGAAATCAGGAATCAAATTAGTTTCTCCTTTAATATATTCAATATCAAAATCAAAAACACTTAAAATAGCCTACCATCTAGCAAAACTTTGTTTGGAAACAAGATTTTGAACATCTTTTTGTAAAACTTCTTTAGCACTTTTACAATCAACACAGATTAAAAACTTTTGATTAAAAAGATCATTTTGAAATTTTGAAACACATAATATAATAGATAAAATTTCTTTTTTAATGGTGCTGTAATTCTGCTGAGTAGCCGATTAGGAGCCAGAATGGAATCTAACAATTTGTTATTTAACATCATCTTTTGCTACCTATTTTAGGATTCCACCATAGCCTATATCAGAAGCATCTGTCTCAACAATCTTGAAAGCATGGGGTGAAGGAATAACAATGCAAGGGAGTTGTTTAACATATTTTTTAATCTGTCGAACTATCATAGTATATTTGTCTATCCATGCAGGAGGATTCTTTTCTAACCTTTTATATAAAGGTCTGCATATTTTTCTTAGTCCTTGAAAGTAGTCTGAAACATAATTTAAGCTGCCAAGAAATCTTTGTAACTAATTTTTATCTTTCATTTCATCTGCAAATTTATCTGCAAATTGAATGGCTCTATCAATGGGACTTAAGGTTCCCTTATAAATATTATGTCCTAAAAATTGGATTTTATCTTGGAATAAGTTTATCTTAGTGGCTGAGACAAATAATCCATTGTGTTTAATTACTTTGACAAATATATCTAAATGTTTCCAATGGTCATCAATTGATTTAGAGAAAATTAAAACGTCATCTATATAGACAATTGAAATTTCTATAAAGGGTGTAAATATATCATTCATTATATTTTGAAACTCATTGGGTGCATTTTTTAGTCCAAAAGACATAACATTCCATTCATAATGACCAAAAGGAACTGTAAAAGCAGTCTTATATCTGTCTTTCTCATCAATTTGTATTTGCCAAAAGCCACTTTTCATATCAAATTTAGAAAATAAGGTTGCTTCATGAAGTCTGTCAAGTCAGTCTTTCTTATTGGGGATGGGATATCTTATCCATTGTAATGCTGTATTTAAAAGTTTATAATTTATAACTAATCTTGGAACTCCTTGCTCCAATTCTGCTTGTTTATTAACCTAAAAAGTAGCACAACTCCAGGGAGACTTGTTTTTCCTGATTAATCCTTTATTTAAAAGATCTTCAATCTCTTTCTTACAATGTTCTAATAATTCATTATTCATTTGTATTGGTCTAGCTTTAGTAGGTATCTGTCTTTCATTAAAGTCTTTTTCATAAGGTAGTTGAACTATGTGTCGGTGCTTGTGCCAACAAGCAGTGGGGAGATTAGAACAAATTTTTGCCTCAATCTGTTGTCTAAATGATTTTATTTTATGATTCAATATGGGGTTAGTTAATTGTTCAGCAATTCTTTTGTATGTTATTTATGACTTTAAGGATTCTAAATGTCTATTTTTCCTATCTATCCTCTCTTTATCAATTTTCCTTACTATGGAAATGTTATTAAGTGAATAAATTTCTTTCAGGATAGGTGGTATAATGAATTTAAAAAGTATGTCTTTTCCTAACACATTGGTTTTAATTCCTTCTTCTGTCGTTAGAAAGGGGTATAGTAGAGCCATAAAGGAGTTTCCTA
Organism: Quercus ilex subsp. ballota; assembly: GCA_032727855.1. Taxonomy (NCBI): domain Eukaryota; kingdom Viridiplantae; phylum Streptophyta; class Magnoliopsida; order Fagales; family Fagaceae; genus Quercus; species Quercus ilex. Next base: position 87,114,362 of record CM064912.1, read on the forward strand.
GAATAATTTTAGAAGAAATGTCTTTAATTAAAACAAAAACTGTCTTGAAGCATATCCCGTCATTACATATGTGGACATTAGGTATTTTATAATTAATTATCAACTTTTCTCCGTTAGCTTGAGTTAATCTTTCTGAAGATTTTTCACAATATTTTAAAGGTATTAATCCTTCTTGGATACAGTTCATGTCAGCGCCTGAGTCGATTAAAGCAATTTCTATTAACGAAAATTCTTGATTGATTACTAAAGTGATTTCTGTATGCCATTTTTGAAAAACCACTCTGTCAATTAGTCTCAAAATTTTCTGTTTATTGCTGTCATTATCCAAAATATCTTTTTCTAATAAAGGGGGGGGGGTCTATCATGGGTTTAGGAAATTCTTTCAAATTTATTATTTCTACAATATTATGTTCATTTATATCTGTGGAATTATCTTCTTTAATATCTTTAATTTCTTGTTTTAGTATTTTTGCTTCTGTCATTAAGTCTTGTAGAGTTACAGGTTTTATGTCTATATCTACTCCATCTTGTTTCTTTCTTGCCTCTTCTTTCTTATCTTTTTGTTTCTTAACTATATATGTCTTTCCGCATTCCGTAACATGGTGCCTATATTTTCTACACTTAATACAAGCAATAGGTATATCTATGGAATCTCTCAGATTTAGTAAATAGTCTTTTTTGTCTTTTAGGTGATTGGGTAGATTATCTATTAATTTCATTATTATGTCTTTTTACTTTCTTCTTCTTTTATTAGCTTTAAGTGGGTTGGTTGATTTTAGTTCTTTCTTTTTATTAACTTTATCTACCTCTTTTTGACCAACATTAAATATTTCCATTAATTCATTTAGTATGTCTTTTTCAAATTCTAATTTACTGATTTGTTTAGCAATTTTATTCTGTCTATCACATTGTTTTCTAGTATCACCATTTCTTTTACGTTTATGACAAATAATGTTTCTAACATTTCTGTCAGTTTTTTCATTATCTGATAACTCAGTATTATTTAAAATTGCTATATCTCTTTTTCGGTCTATATTTATGGGTAAATTTAAAATTTCTATCTTTTTAGTTAATTCTGCCAAACTATCATTTTGGGTATATATTATGGATTTTTCAATTGATTTTAGTCTTTCATCAATTTTTTCTTTTAGACTATCATTATTATCAATTTTGACTACTTTTGCTTTTACTACACTATTGCTATTTTCCTTTTCTTTATTATTATTATTAGTTTTCCTTCCTTTGTTGACTACTTCTCTTTTTAGTCTTTCTTGTTCTATCTCTTTTTCTACTTCTAGCTTCCTACGTAGAGATTCTTCAAGAGTACTATTTTCTTTTGGTTTTAACATGTCTTTTCTTACAACTTTCCCTACTTCTTCGTTTGTCTCTAACTTTCTACATGGCTTTTCACTATTCTATCTTTCTTTCATTTCTTTTGCTTTGTTTTGGTCTATTACTATGTCAGCTTTCTTGCTATTTGTTAGGTTCTAAGTAATTAGAAACTAATGTATTAGAACTTCATTTTGTATGTTGGCAAACCATGATCAAAACAGTTTTTAGTCTTGTTTGGACTTGCTCAAAGTATAGGCCTTTTATGTAAAGTTGGAATCGAGTTACTGCAGAATTGAGTGTGCAATTCTATCTGGCTCAATCGATCGAGAATTAGACTTGATCGATCGAAATTCGGGTAGAACGTTTTTCTGCAGAATTTTCCAACTCAGCCCTAAGCCCATATGACGTGTAGGGTTTTATGTTTTGCCTTAGGTATAAAAGGGAAACCCTAGCCACGTTTTTGAGGTTGCTCTACTTACTGTGTGTGTGAATCTTTTGTGAGATCTGAGAGGTAGTTGCCTTCACACATGCTTAGGATTATCAAGAAGGAGATTATGTCGAGAGCTTGATGATTAATTCAGTTGCTGCAATAAGAGCTTAAAGATACACAAGCGGGAGTGCTTGTACTTGCTGTGAATCCAAGAAAGAAGGTGTTAGGTTCTAAAGACTTAGGATTTTATGTATTTAGAACTCTAATGTGTATTGTTGGCAAACCATGATCAAAACAGGTTGTTAGTCTTGTTTAGACTTGCTCAAAGTGTGGGCGTTTTATGTAAAGTTGGAATCGAGTGGCTGCAGAAGTATTAGTGACTTTCGGCTTGGCTCGATCGATCGAAAATTAGATTCGATCGATCGAATCTCGGGCAGAGTGTTTTTCTGTAGAATTTTCCAACTCAGCCCAAGCCCATTAAGGATTAGGGTTTCAGATCTACTTCTCCCACTATATAAAGGAAACCTTAGCTACATTTTTAGAGGAGCTCTGGATGCTCTTGTTGCTCATATTTGTGGTTTGTGTGAATCTCTTGTGAGATCCTTGAGGAGCTTTCCTTCATATAAACTTAGGGTTTTCAAGGTAGAGATTACTTCAACATCTTGATGATCAACTCAGTTGCTGCCATTGGAGCTTAAAGAAACACAAGCAAGAGTGCTTGTACTTGATTGGAGAATCCAAGAAAGAAGGAGTCTGTGGATTCGGAGCTTGCACGTGGTCGTGTCAGTAAGTTCTACTGGTGGGTAGCGTTAGGAAGTCGAGCGTGGGTGCTTGTAAGTCCTTTTGTATGAACTTCGATTCTTTCATATAGTGGATTTAAGTTTACCTTGAGGATAGCTAGGTTAAATCCTCCCCAGGTTTTTTACCGGTTTGGTTTTCCTGGGTGATCATATCTTTGTGCTCTTTATATTTCCGCTGCTTTATATCTTGATATGATTATTTGATTGTGTTAACCTAGATTTGCATAATTTGACTAAGTTAATCACTTGGCTAAATAAACTAGGTTAATCCAATTGTTGTTTTAAGGGGTTTAAAAACCATACAGAAGGAGTCCATGGTTTTGGAGCTGTCACATGGTCGTGGTAGTAAGTTTTCTACACGAGGTAGCAATAGGATGTTAGTGGTCTAAGTCACTATTGTAAAACTTTGATTCTTTCATAGTGGATTCAGGTTTACCTTGAGGATAGCTAGGTTAAATCCTTCCCAGGTTTTTTTACTAGTACTCCAGCATCTAATGGAAACAAAAGGACTTGTAAATCCTTCACTAGCATCATGAACAATTTGTGGAAGTTGACTGGCTTGATAATGGCTTGTTAATTTTATGAACCTGATAAAGCCATATTCAAACATTTAGGATAGCCAGTTAGGATCCCTATCATCACCATCATCATCTGAATCACCAACAACATATGAACCATCATCATAATTAATTAGAAGACTAGGAAATGGGTGTTTCTTTTCATACACTCTGAGAGTACTCCCAAAGTGTTCTTCTTATTCCAGCTGAAAAAAATACGTTATCAGCTTCGTCTAATTCATCTGGATTAGGAATAGTAGCTGTAACAAGTTTTTTGAAACATTTGAACCATAGGTCGAAAGACCTAAACATAGCCTTGCTTCTTAGAATACGGGATTGTATATCTGATGGCAAGTTGGCAAAAGCACTTCTTAACATAGATTGGGTCTTAAGGCTTAATCTAGCATAATCAGTGCCCATTATAGTCATTTTATCCTTTGAATGGATATCCTCTTTGCCAAAGAGTTGACTAATGTAGGCTTCAAGGCGAATTCTAAGAGCCTCATTTTCCGAAACAAGATTATTTTCTGAAACAAGTCATTTTCTGAAACAGGGTTGTTTTCTGAAACAATGTTGGCATAATGGCTCATATAAGCCTCACTTTGAGCAATAAGGTTAACAAGGTGAATTTCGAGAGCTTTGAGGGTTTTTTCAAACAGGGAACGGTAGTTTCTAGTAAAAGCAGAGATTATCAAGAATAAATTTTATCGAATCTGGTAATTCACTATAGACTCCATTATGGAATTGTAAGGATCTGGATAAGACTTCTTGTAAAGCAATTATCATATCACCACTGGAATATGTCATTATAACTGGGACATATCCTTGAAGGGATGTTGATCCGCTTGGTTTTACCCCAGAAGATGCACCTTCGTGCATTTCAAAAGGTTGTCACGCTGGGAGCCTTTTCTTTTGAGAATAGTTCTATGCAGGGGCTTTTCCCTTGTTTTTCCTCTCTATCGAGGAAGCCATAATAATTCACTTACTAGTGGTATAAATATAAATATTATTATTATCCCACTTATTAGTGGTATTTATCTACGCATCATTGTCTGATTCCTGCAAAGAATCATTAAGAATATTAGGATATTTGGTAATAGTTAGTAGTTTGGCACTATGAGTGTTACCTTCAAAAGCATCTGTGAAATATTGGCAAAAACAACTCATTCTTGGTTCTTGAATAGGCTCATTAACAAGAAAATCTTCAATGTAAGACAAATCAATAATGTCTTTATTTTTAAACAAATCATTGATTTCTTTTGTACAAAACTCAATAGTTTTAGCATTCATTTGAACAAGCTGAGCTTTAGTAGGAATATTCTTTTTTATCAAAATCTTTAGCAATATGTTTTCTCCTACGCCAAAAAAGCCTTAGGAACATCAAAGCAAACACCATAAATCAGTTTTAAAGTAGCATCAGTATCAATTTCAAGCTTTGAAGCAAATTTGAATTTTACTTTCTGTCCAAAAGGATCAGTAGTAATTCCATCATGTTCAACAAGAAAAGGATACAAAGTATTTATAAAAGGCAAACCAAGAATCACTTTATCAATCATATTTTGACCAGAATAGAAGGAATCTTGAAACAAACATTATCATGGCAAACATGAGCATTATTCAATTCATATTTAATCTTCATGTGAGTACCATTAGCAAAAACCAATCTTTCCGTTGATTTTTCAAAATATTTTGAAGGAATCAGCCATTCTTGGATACAGTTTATATCCGCACCAGAATCAATCATAGCAATGACAGTGAAATGGTAATCATGTGAAACAACAATTTTAACTTTTGTAAACCATTTTGGAGGAAGTATTTTATTAACAAGATTAAGTGGAGAAGCAGTGAAAACATCAGCGATACCTTTATCAGAAAGAAGAGCTTGTTGACTGGATTCATCTCCCCCTTTGTGCTCATCTTGTTCACTATCAAATTTATCAGATTGTTGTTTATCAAGATTTTTATCAATTTTTAACATTAACAATTCTTGTTTAAATTATATTATCACTTTTTAAATATTTTTAAATTCATGTTTTAATTCACTTATTTCTTGTTTAACAATATTAATTTCATGTTGAAGATCATTAGCAGTTAGATATTTGGATTTCTTTTTATTAAATCTTTCCAAAGTTTCTTCAAAACTTATCGTTGATTTTAGTTTTTTACTAGTTTCATCTTTTAACAAATTTTTCTTAAACTTATCCAAATATTCTTTTTGTAATTCAGGGTTTTCAATTTGATTTATCAATTTAATCAATAAACTTTCATTTTCTTCACTTTTAGTGAGAACATTAACAGATTTAATAACATTACAACAGGAATCTCTACAATCAATTTTAATATTTGGTGAATCAAATGAATCATCAGCAGAATGATAGCAAGAATCAGATGAAGAAGAAAAATCATCTTCCAAAGAATCAGACGAATTGTTTGATTCAAGGATTCTGAATAATTCTTCTTGATCTTTATCATCAATATTTAACATGTTAAACTTATTTTTTAACTTACCAGGGTTTTGTTTGCAATCTTTACTGAAATGTCCAGGCTTACCACAGTTAAAACATTTACCTTTACCTGATCTTTGTTTATCATATTTTTTAGAAACATTTTTCTTTTTAGCATAGAAATCATTAAAATTAGTTCTGTATTTTTTATGTTTTTTATGACCATAATTTTTGTGACTTTTATCATGTTTTTTACCCTTTTGCCTAGAATGAGTAATAGGGGGCAAACCATATTGTTCACAAAAATTACCCATTTCATATTTAGCTTTTCTCTTATTTTTTAATTGCTATTTTAACAGTTTTTCATCATTGCACATATTAATACCAAGTTTTTTAATAGTGCTTCAAATATCACCATAAGTTAAATTATCATAATCAATGGAATCATTTTTACCAATTAATTCTTGTTTTACCTTATGAGCAAAGATAGGAGGCAGACTGTCGATAAACTTTTCTTTCCAATAAGGCTTGAAACAGTCTTTCTGATGCATTACTCTGGAAAGGAAAATGTCTTGGTACCATCTGTAATCAGACATAGTAGGACATCTCAAATTATTTAGCAAATCAGAAATTCGAGACGAAATATTAGATGGAGTACCAACAAAACGTTTGATAATAGTATAAATCAAGGTATTAACACCATCAGGAATACCTCGACCAATACTTTCATCAAAAATAGGCAAACCTTCATCATTCTTTTTAACAGCATGCTTAATAGATTCTCTGGAATCTTCTGTGAGATATGAATCCCACCATCCACGAAGAGTGCTAGAAAAACCAGTAGCAAGAAGGTTAACAATTTCAGGGTGATCAAGATTATGGTTATTAACATAAGCAATTCCAACCATAGACATGTGACCCATTTTATTAATGATTTCTTGTTTAGACAAACCATCAATATTCCATTCATAAATCTTATCAGCAAAAATAGAAAACTAAGTTTGAAAAGGTTTTTCTTCAAATTGCATATCAGGAGGAGTAGGTTTTGAATACCAATTTTTTGTAAAAAAACGTTGGTTTGGAATTTCCAACAAATCTTTTGATTTCGGGTAAATCATCATCAAAAACCTTTTTTGCAGAAACAGAAGATACTATATCAGAATCTGTATTTTCTTCAGAAACAATTTCTTTTTCATTTTTTGATATAGTGCGAGCAGCAGGAGTACTTGTAGAAGTACCGTCAGTTTTAACCTTTAAATCAGCAAGCATTTTTTCAACAATCTCAAGAGTTTTAGATTGGGAAGTTTTAAACTTAAATTTTTTATCTTGACTGGGTAAATCAATCAAAGGTTTTTCAGTCTTGATAGAAACAGGTTTTTCAACAAAAACAAAATTTTCAACAATTTTTTCTTCAATACGATTAAGCTGTTGCCCAATAACATGCAAAGATTCATTAGTAAAATTGTTTTGTTCAAGAATACTAATGATAGGAGTTTGATCATCAGCAATTTTGAAAGGAGAGGCCTTAACATCAGTCTTTTGAGTTTTTATCAAAATTGTCTCAAGAGGCGGATGACTAGACCTAACAGTGGTTTTATCTTCTTTAACAAAATTTGATTTCTTTATCACATTCAAATGATATTTTGAAACTTCATCTTTGGAAACATAATAGTTTTCAAGAAAATCAAAAAACAAAATATGTTTATTCAATTGATTCATTTTTTCTCTCCATTTTCTTTTAACATGGTCTTTCTCAGACTGAGCAAAAGTACTTTGGTAATATTTTCTCTTATTTTTGTTCTTAGCAAGCATAAATTTGTTATACAGGGAAACCATATCAATTTCAAAACTTTCATTCAAAACATTTAAAACTCTTAATTGATTTTCGTAAACAGGATTTTCAATTGGAGGAAAATCAGAATCAGATGGACAAACAGATCTAGTGTCCTCTTCTTCTTCATTATCAGATTTGCTATATGGAGAAGAAGGTTCAGGTTTAGTAGAAAAGAAAACAGAGCTAATTTGAGATCTATCACTGAAACACCTTTTAGCTTTAAATCAGTGGGTTTTTCAAGACTCTTTTGTAAAAATTCATTAAGATCTTGATCTCTTTTTGAAATACTTTCAGATCCAGCAAAGGAATGTCTTCCTTCCTTGATCCTCAAGGGTTCATTATTTTGAAAACTTATTTTAACAGTACCATCAGGATATTGTTGAATATGTGTGAGATCTAGCTCATCAAAAACAGGTTTAGCAACAGGAGATTCTTGTTCCAACAACCATTTAGTGGGAAGCTTAATATCTTGCCATTGAATCATTTTTGGAACTTGAACTTTAGCATCAGCAGTTGAACATGTCATTAACATTGTTTTACCAGAAGGTTCTCTGTGATTCTTAGCACCAGGGTTCAATTGAGTACCTAACAGTCTGTAATAAATGCGATAAATCAAAGCAAATGGCTTACTACCTTCTTCCATGTGATAACCAGATGAAACAATATTCAAAGTTAAAGCTTTAACAGTATTAGGATCATCCAAAGCAAGAGTAATATCAGGATAACAGTTGAAATAAACAAGACTGTAAAGTTATTATTTACAACCATTTGTTTTGTTGGCTTATATTCCATGTCAAATTTGATTGTAATTATATTCAATCTGTTGTACCCTGTATTTACTGTGGGATTTCATTGCAAGGGTTGTGTGTTAGAGAGAGAGAGAGTGTCAAGACTCAAGCATTTGAAGACTGAAGACTTCTCGCGGGTGTCTCGCGACTTAGCTTCCCGCGAAGTGACTCATGTGCCCTGCACATGCTGGAATGCGAAGCGTCAGGCCAGATGGAGACAGCTGTGTCTCGCGAGTATCTCGTGGGTAAGGCCTTCCCGCGAGACACCTGTGAGGCATTCTGTTCTGCTAGCCTGTCAAGTCAGAATCACACTTTCTGTACCCACACTATATATACCCATATTACCCACAATTGAGATGAGAGCCTCTGAGAGAAAACCCTAGCCAAACACCTTGAGAGTTAGAGATTGTTATACCCACAATCCTCTACACATTCATTTTGGGAATTTCCTTATCTCCTACCTCTCCATTTCCATACCATTGAGAGGTTGATAGCCCAAACACTTACCACACCTTTTGAGAGTGTCAAGTGACGTTTTGGTGCTACTGGGAAGCATTGGAAGAAGCCGATGATGGCAGATGCAACATGGAGCTTGTTGCGGGATTCGAAGAACTAAGACAACACACGGTTCTGAGAAGCCTTGTTGGAGTAGGAGCTTGGAGGGCTTAGGTACATCGGGTAGATTAGGCTTGGAGGGTCTCTTGCTAACCCATGTATCCCAACTGATTGTCTAGTGGATCGATTTTCGCTTGGAGGGCGGTGGAGAGGTTTTTCGCTGAATTCTTCGGTTTCCTCTTCGATAACACGTCTCGGTGTTATCTGTGTTTGCATCTCTCTTCCCTACTCTTGTTCATTTCATTTCTATTGCTGTGTTGCTTTAAATATGGATTAGAATAGTTGTCTTGCTTATACGCTTGTGTCTACACTATTCCGCACTTAGTATTAAGTTAGTGTAAAATCAACCAAGCCGTAACTTTAATTTGGGAGTCTAAACAGCTCTTGTGTTTTTCAACACATTTTCGAGCTTTCAAGGACCATCATACAAGGAAGCAGTAATCATACCAAGAATGCTATCTTTAAAATTCTTAAATCTAGCATCTCTTAAACACATAAGTACAGAAGCATTTATTCCTTTTCTAGTAAGTGGTTTAACAGCAACTTGAACCATACCAATATGCAAATAACTAAGTTTTTTAGCAAGGAAATCATTAATATTTCTTTTAGAAAACAAGAAACATTTTTCATGAGTTTTTGAAATAGAAAATATTTGTTCAACAGTTCTAACTTTGTAAATGGGTTGAAAAGTAGTTTTAGCCTAACTAGTTTTGTAAATAGTTTTAGTATCAACTTTAGGAATATTCCACTTCTTAAAATCAGGGAGCTCATGTTCTTCAATAGTGTGATCTTCTTCATTCACAATATCAAGAGGACAACCAGTCCTGGAGCTAACAGAGGAGTTGGATCTCCATAACTTATCCATACTATCCTAGGTTTAACACTCAATTATCATGTTTTTCTCACAACCGTTGCATTTTGTAACACATACCTTAAGCAACCCTATACCTCTCACATGCCCTACACACCCTCTCTTGGCTCTAATGGGCCTTACAGTCAGGTTTTGGGAATTCACTTTACGTCTAGGGTGGTGCTAACGACAGTAAGAAGGGAACAAAACAACAGAGTATCAAAGTTTCAGGTAGACACAGACAAGATATAAAGACACAACAACACTATCACCGGCCAGAAAAGAATGGCTCTAATACCAAAAAAGGGGAAGGGATAACTGGATGAATGTCTTGTCATTTGACCTTCTACTTGCCATTGTGACACTGTAGAAATTCACGGGTAAGGAAATCAAGGATAGTGTTTTGAGTTCCTTTAATATATTCAATATCAAAATCAAAAACACTTAAAATAGCTTGCCATCTAGCAAAACTATGTTTTGAGGAAATATTTTCAACATCTTTTTCAATAACATACTTAGCACTTTTGCAATCAATGCGTAATAAAAACTTTTGGTTTAATAAATCACTTTGAAATTTTGAAATACATAGTACTATAGATAAAATCTCCTTTTTAATAATACTATAATTTAATTGTGCATTATTCCAGATTCCTGAATAAAAGCGAACAATTTGTTCAAAGGACTCTGGGAAAACCCTTTGTTTCAGAATACCACCATAACCAATGTTAGAGGCATTGGTTTCAACAATTTTAAAAGCATCAATAGTGGGAATACCAAGACAGGGTAATGTCTTAACATGAAACTTGATTTGTTTGACAAGGGAAGTGTGAACATCAGACCAAGGAGGAGGATTATTTTGTAATCGATCAAAAAGAGGTTTGCATTGTTTCCTCGTGTCCTTGTAGAAATCAGAAACATAGTTTAGTGACCCAAGAAATCTCTGGAGTTGAGTTTTATCAATGATAACATCAGGAAACTTATCAGCAAATTGAATGGCTTTATCTATAGGACGAATTTGTCCTTCAAAAATATCATAACTATGGAAACGGACTTTTGTTTGAAACAGTTTGATTTTCTTAGCAGAGACAACGAGACCATTTCTTTTGATAGCATCTAGAAATGAATACAGATGTTTCTAGTATTCATCAATAGAGCTAGAATAAACAAGAACATCATCAATGTAAACAATGGTAAAATGGCTGAAAGAATTGAAAATATCATTCATAATATTTTGGAATTCACTTGGAGCATTCTTTAGACCAAAAGGTGAAAGTTCAATATGGGTATGAAACCCCCTTGAACGTTTAGACCCCCAAATACAAAACAACTAATTCAAGCTATTTAACAAACAACGTATGTGCGGAAACTGATAAATAGCATATACCAGAATTGAGGAACAATCTAAACCATAAATAATCACACACACAGCAGTAATTAAATGATAAAGATAAAGGGAAGAAAAATGCAAACACAAGGACAACACTCGATGTGTTATCGAAGAGGAAACTAAAGCCCTCGGCGTAAAACCTCTCCGCCGCCCTCCAAGCGGTCAATAATCCACTAGAAAATGTAGTTGGGATACATGAACAACAATAGACCCTCCAAGCCTAATCTACCCAGGTACCTAAGCCCTCCAAGCTTCCTGCTCCAACGAGGTTGCGTCGAACCTTTTTCTTTTCTAGCTTACCGGATTCCGCTACTTGACCATAGCATCAACCAATGTATATTGGTTCCTTCCCAAACTGCTTCCCAAAGCACCAAATGAACCTTCTCACAGACGTGGGTGTGGTGAGATAAGGATTTGGTAAAAAGGCCTCTCAAGGTTATGACAATGGAGAGGAAGAGAGTAGAGGAATTTGAAGAGTCTCTAAGGTAAAGATTGGGGATGAGGCAATCTTGTTTTTCTCTAGGGTTTCTCTCACAAAATTCTCTCTGGAAGCTCTCTCAATTTAGAGGGTATAAGGGTGTATATATAGTAGGGTGAGAAGGGAATGCAAAACGTCAGTTTTTGCCAAACAGGGTTTACTCGCGGCTTGACCTCGCGGCTTGTCCAAGTCGCGAGTTCCAGTCGCGACGTAACGGCCTGGACAGCCTAGACCTTTTGTCCTGTAGCATGACAGCTGGAGCGACCCTTCAGCTTCCCAGTGTGCCTCTCACGTGCCTGCCTTTCGCGGCTTGCCAGTCGCGATCCACCCGCGAGACCTAGCAGCGAGACTCTGTTTTCTTGCACACTCTTGAGCTTTTCTTCACATCTTCTCACACACTACCCTTACAATTTTCCCACCTAAATACAGGGTAACTAAGTGCTAAATTACAAGTAAATTGATCACGGAATAAAGCCAATTAGATGGTTGATTAAATTCAACCATACAAAAGGCATCACATTCCACTCATAATGACCAAAAGGAGTGGTGAAAGCAGTTTTATACATATCTTTCTCACTAATCTGAATTTGCCAAAATCTAGACTTCATATCAAACTTGGAGAATATTATAGCCTTACTTAATCTATGAACCAAATCATTTTTATTAAATATGGGATATCTAATCCATTCTAAGACCTTATTCAAGGGCTTATAATTGATGACTAGACGAGGGGTTCCTCTCTCAATCTCAGCATTTTTTTGAACATAGAAAGCAGCACAAGACCAAGGAGACTTGCTATTCCTAATGAGTTTTTTCTGAAGTAAATCATTAATATCGTTTTTGCAAAACTCAACAGTTTCAGCATTCATTTGAACTGGGCGAGCTTTAGTGGGAATGTTCTTTTCATCAAAATCTTTAACATATGGCAAATTAACAATATGTTTTCTGCTATGCCAAAAAGCATTAGGAATATCAGAGCAAACATCATCAATCAGAATTTTTTGGAAATTATCAATTTTTGATTGCAACAATTTATCAGAAAGTTGTTCAGCAATTTTCTTGTATCTACCTTCTTGCTGAAGGAAGTTAAGATGTTTGATTTTAGCATGGATTAGATTTAAAGCATCATCATTATCAATCTCAAACTTTGAAGCAAATTTGAATTTTACTTTCTGTCCAAAAGGATCAGTAGTAATGCCATCATGTTCAACAAGAAAAGGATACAAAGTATTTATAAAAGGCAAACCAAGAATCACTTTATCAGTCATATTTTTGACCAAAACAGAAGGAATCTTGAAAAAGACATTATCATGACAAACATGAGCATTATTTAATTCATATTTAATCTTCATTTGAGTACCATTAGCAGAAACCAATCTTTCTGTTGATTTTTCAAAATATTTTAAAGGAATCAATCCTTCTTGGATACAGTTCATATCCGCACCAGAATCAATCATGGCAATAACAGTGAAATGATAATCATGAGAAACAACAATTTTAACTTTTGTAAACCATTTTGGAGGAAGTATTTTATTAACAAGACTAAGTTTAGAATTATCAACAATACCTTTATAAAAAAACAAGAGCCTGTTGACTGGATTCATCTCCCTTTTTGTGCTCATCTTGTTCATTATCAGATTGATCAGATTGTTGTTTATCAAGGTTTTTATCAATTTTTAACATTAACAATTCTTGTTTAAGATTATGATTATCACTTTTATTATTTTTAAATTCATGTTTTAATTCACTTATCTCTTGTTTAACAATATTAATTTCATGTTGAAGATCACTAATAGTTAAATCTTTGGATTTCTTTTTATTAAACCTTTCCAAAGTTTCTTCAAAACTTATCGTTGATTTGAGTTTTTTACAAGTTTCATCTTTTAACAAATTTTTCTTAAACTTATCCAAATATTCTTTTTGTAATTCAGGGTTTTCAATTTGATTTATCAATTTAATCAATAAACTTTCATTTTCTTCACTTTTAGTGAGAACATGAACAGATTTAATAACATTACAACAAGAATCTCTACAACCAATTTTAATATTTGGTGAATTAGAGGAATCATCAGCAGAATGATAGTAAGAATCAGATGAAGAAGAAAAATCATCTTCCAAAGAATTGGACGAATTGTTTGATTCAAGGATTCTGAATAATTCTTCTTGATTTTTATCATCAATATTTAACATGTTAAACTTATTTTTTAACTTACCAGGTTTTTGTTTCCAATCTTTACTGAAATGTCCAAGCTTACCACAATTAAAACATTTACCTTTACCTAATCTTTGTTTATCATATTTTTTAGAAACATTTTTCTTTTTAGTATAGAAATCATTAAAATTAGTTCTGTATTTTTTATGTTTTTTATGACCATAATTTTTGTGAGTTTTATCATGTTTTTTACCCTTTTGCCTAGGAGTAATAGGGGGCAAACTATATTGTTCACAAAAATTACCCATTTCATATTTAGCTTTTCTCTTATTTTTTTAATTGGTATTTTAACAGTTTTTCATTATTGCACATATTAATACCAAGTTTTTTAATAGTGCTTCAAATATCACCACAAGTTAAATTATCATAATCAATGGAATCATTTTTACCAATTAATTTTTGTTTTACCTTATGAGCAAAGATAGGAGGTAGACCATCAATAAAATTTTCTTTCCAATAAGGCTTGAAACAGTCTTTCCGATGCATTACCGTCTGTAATCAGACATAGTAGGACATCTCAAATTATTTAGCAAATCAGAAATTCAAGATGAAATATTAGATGGAGTACCAACAAAATGTTAGGTAATAGTATAAATCAAGGTATTAACACCATTAGGAATACCTCGACCAATACTTTCATAAAAAATAGGCAAACCTTCATCATTCTTTTTAACAGCATGCTTAATAGATTCTCCAGAATCTTCTGTGAGATATGAATCCCACCATCCACGAAGAGTGCTAGAAAAACCAGTAGCAAGAAGGTCAACAATTTCAGGGTGATCAAGATTATGGTTATTAACATAAGCAATTCCAACCATAGACATGTGACCCATTTTATTAATGATTTCTTGTTCAGACAAACCATCAATATTCCATTCATAAATCTTATCAGCAGAAACAAAAAACTGAGTTTGAAAGGTCTTTCTTCAAACTGCATATCAAGAGGAGTAGGTATTGAATACCAATTTTTTGTAAAAAAACGTTGGTTTGGAATTTCCAACAAATCTTTTGATTTCGGGTAAATCATCATCGAAAACCTTTTTTGCAAAAACAGAACATACTATATCAGAATCTGTATTTTCTTTAGAAACAATTTCTTTTTCATTTTTTGAAATAGTGTGAGCAACAGGAGTACTTGTAGAAGTACCCTCAGTTTTAACCTTTAAATCAACAAGCATTTTTTCAACAATCTCAAGAGTTTTAGATTGGGAAGTTTTAAACTTAAATTTTTTATCTTGACTGGGTAAATTAATAAAAGGTTTTTCAGTTTTGATAGAAACAGGCTTTTCAACATAAACAATTTTTTCAACAATTTTTTCTTCAATACGGTCAAGCTGTTGCCCAATAACATGCAAAGATTGATTAGTAAAATTGTTTTGTTCAAGAATACTAATGATAGGAGTTTGATCATCAGCAAATTTGAAAGGAGAGGCCTGAACATCAGTCTTTTGAGTTTTTATCAAAATTGTCTCAAGAGAAGGATGACTAGACCTAACAGTGGTTTTATCTTCTTTAAAAAAATTTGATTTCTTTATCACATTCAAATGATGTTTTGAAACTTCATCTTTGGAAACATAATAGTTTTCAAGAAAATCAAAAATCAAAAAATGTTTTTTCAATTGATTCATTTTCTCTCTCCATTTTCTTTTAACACGATCTTTCTCAGACTGAGCAAAAGCACTTTGGTAATATTTTCTCTTATTTCTATTCTTAGCAAGCATAAATTCGTTATACAGGGAAACCATATTGTTAGGTTCTAAGTAATTAGGAACTAATATATTAGAACTTCATTTTGTATGTTGGCAAACCATAATCAAAACAGTTTTTAGTCTTGTTTAGACTTGCTCAAAGTATAGGCCTTTTATGTAAAGTTGGAATTGAGTTACTGCAGAATTGAGTGTGCAATTCTATCTGGCTTGATCGATCGAGAATTAGACTCGATCGATCGAAATTTGGGCAGAACGTTTGTCTGCAGAATTTTCCAACTCAGCCCTAAGCCCATATGACGTGTAGAATTTTATGTTTTGCCCTAGGTATAAAAGGGAAACCCTAGCCACATTTTTGAGGTTGCTCTACTTGCTGTGTGAGTGAATCTTTTGTGAGATCTGAGAAGTGATTGCCTTCACACATGCTTAGGATTATCAAGAGGGAGATTATGTCGAGAGCTTGATGATTAATTTAGTTACTGCAATAAGAGCTTAAAGATACACAAGCGGGAGTGCTTGTACTTGCTGAGAATCCAAGAAAGAAGGAGTCCGTGGTCTTGGAGCTGTCACGTGGTCGTGGTAGTAAGTTTTCTACATGAGTTAGCAATAGGATGTTAGTGGTCTAAGTTGCTATTGTAAAACTTCGATTCTTTCATAGTGGATTCAGGTTTACCTTGAGGATAGCTAGGTTAAATACTCCCCAGGTTTTTTACCAGTTTGGTTTTCCTAGGTCATCATATCTTTGTGTTCTTTATATTCCGCACTTTACATTGATATGATTATGTGATTGTGTTAATCTAGATCTTGAATTTGGTCTAAGTAATAACTTGGCTAGTTAACTAGGTTAATCTGATTGTGTTTTAAGGGGTCTAAAAACTCATAAGTGGTATCAGGGCAGGTAGCTCTCTTGTTGTAGATCTTTTGATCTCTGAGCTGATCCTTGAACCCTACTGTCATGGATTCTTGGAAAATCTTATTGCTAATGTGCCAATGTGTCTACTTGTTGTTCTTGTTTCTTGTTGCTTTTGTTAAATCTTTCCTTGAGCATCTTGGTATAATTACATGTAATGATAATTATGTGTGTTATACTGCTTTAACTGCCTTAAAGGCACGTGATTCTTGTCTTTGGTATTTGGATAGTGGTTGTTCCAGGCATATGACAGGAAATAAAGCTCTATTCAGGACACTCTTTGAAGGAAAGATTGGGACAGTGACATTTGGAGATGGGAGCAAATATGTGATTAGAGGCGTTGGAATTGTGGACATAGTCCTCCATCAGAACAGAAAGGTAAAGCAAACAGAATCTACATCAACCAAGCTAAGAATGCAAGAAATCTAGTCAAGAGATTTGGACTTGACAAGGTTGCCCATGCTAGAACACCAATGGCTGCAAATGCAAAATTAACCAGTGATCCATCGGGTGAGTCTGTTGATGTTACATTATATAGAAGCATGATTGGATGTCTTTTGTATTTGACTGCTAGTCGGCCTGATATTGCTTTTAGTGTTGGTGTATGTTCTAGATTTCAATCTAATCCTATGGTTTCACATTTGAATGCTGTTAAAAGAGTCATAAAATATGTTGATGGAACTTGTGATTATGGATTATTTTATAGCAAAGAGTCAAATTTGTCTCTTGCTAGATTTTCTGATTCTGATTGGGTCGGTAATGCTGATGATAGAAAAAGCACCACTAGTGAGTGTTTTTATGTTGGAGCCAATCTTGTTGCTTGGATGAGTAAAAAGCAAAATTCTGTGTCTTTGTCTACTACAGAGGAAGAATATATTGCTGCTGGAAGTTGTTGTTCACAACTTCTCTGGATGAAAAAGCTTTTGAGTGATTATGGGATATCATAAGATACCATGGTTGTCTATTGTGATAATTCTAGTGCTATTGATATCTCTAAAAACCCTGTTCAACATTCTAAGACTAAGCATATAGAGATTTGATATCACTTTATTAGGGATTTGGTTGAAAGAAAGATTGTGGCTCTTGAGTATATTCCTACGGAACGTCAGAATGCTGACATTTTCACCCAGCCTCTTGATAGAAGTAAGTTTGAGACGCTTTGTCAAGTCATTGATGTGATTTTGTATCCCTAATCATCTTTGGTTTTTATGGTCCTTGTGCTTCATTGGTCTACTCTTTGTGACCATTTTTTTTTTTGCTGTTTTGTTTTCTCCGTTTTCTAGGATTTGCATTGCATAACATTCATGCATTTTATTCTAGGTTTATTTTTGTTATTTTTTTAAATTAAAAAAAAAAAAGGGAAAAAGGGAGCATATTGTGTTTTGTATTTATTTTCTTGGTTTTGAAAACAAGGTTGGTTAATTTATTTTCACATAACATGTCTTTGTACCTTGTTTAGCTTGGATGAGCTAATTTATTGCACTTTACTAGTTGAAGTTTTGTAGTGCATGTTGTGTGGGAAAGATGTTTCTAGTTTTTGATCACTTTGTCTTGATCTTGAAGTCACATGTCTTTGAATGTCAGACTTGAACCTTTTGAGAAAGGCATAAATAACCATCTCACCACTGTTCACTAGTCAATCATGAACACCTTAGTGCATATCGTAAGATTTTGTGCTCGAGAAAATGTAGCATATGCACAGAAAGAACATAAGGTGTAGCCTCAGTTTAAATGCTTAAAATTGGTGTGTACATTATTGGACTTAAAGTTAAATCAAACAACTAAAATTGGTGTGTACATTATCCCGGATATTTTAATAAGTTTCTGATCAATTATAATTTGTGTGTATAATATGAGGCAAATCAAGAAACTTACATGCAAGCTTATGATCTAGGAGATGTGGGAGTTATATGATGTAACTCTTTAAGTGATAGTCTCTTTCAAATTCTATGTGATGAATTTTGTAGACTTTGTGTTTGATTTCTATTCACATATCACCTCACATGTATCTCAAGCTTTTGCTAGTTGCACACACTACACAAGTTATTCTTTGCTAAACTTTGTACATGTTATTGTGTGTGTCTTTGGTTTGACCAACCAAGTTTGCAAATTCCTTGAGTTTTATGCAAAACATATTTGATGCTTGAGAAGTTAAGAGAATGGATTGAAAATCTTAATTTTGGGAAAACTGGGTTCAAACCTTGTGTTTTTGAAAAACATTTCATCTCATACTCATGCATTTTATTCATAACATTTAATGCTTTGAGGAGTTTCTGCACAAAATTGCTTTGTTTTTCAAAAGTTTGTTTTTTCCAAAATTTCAATTGATCGAACTTGTTCTTCGATCAATCGAAATTGCGATTAAAATTTTTGGTCAGCCTCTGTCTGTTTCGATCGATGCTCGATTGATAATGGATCAATCGAAGCATTTTCGATCGATCAAACCTAATTTTCGATCAATCGAAAATTGTATAGAGAGTTTTTTAAAAAGTTGATTCTCATGTGTTCAACTTACTTTTCAAAAAGTTTTCAAACACTTTCTCTCTCTATTCGATCGGTCAAGGCTCCAATCAAGATTTTTGTCGCTTTCCCTCAAATTTCTTCAAGGGTTTTTCTCTCTCAAGGCCGGTAAGACCTTCTTGCCCTCCTTTTGCTTTTATTTTCAAGTTTCATGCATTAAATCATGCATTTTGGGGATAAATTCGAACCAATGGATTTTTGGGGTTTTTGATGATTCAAGCTTGTTTTCTTGCAATTGATCAATGGGTTTTTGTTCTAAGATACTATATACCTGTTCTTGATGGTTTAATTTGATCAATTTGGTGATTTGTGCGAAATTGGAAATTCTAGGGCTTGAATATACCCGAAATTGGGGATTTTGTTCAAATTGAGTGTAATTGATGAAATTGGCTTGTTGGGTTGATTAATTTGATCATTCTAAATTATTGTCTTTCTTGTGTAATGATCAATTGGTCAATCTATTTAAAATTGAACAAGTGGTTTTTCAAATTTTGGGGCTTTTGTTGTAAACTCTATGCTCAAGCCAATTTTGTGATTCTAAACTCAAATTGAACTTATTCTCACTGCATTAGAGCATGCATCATGACCTTGTAATGTTCATGCATCATATGGATTGATATTTTTATATTTTTTTATGCTAACTTGCAGTCTGCCCTTGGTTTTTCTTTTTGTTCTTTTTGGTTCTGTCCTTGTGTCTTGTCCTTACCCTAGCATCATGCCTAGGAAGACTAGAGCCAATAGGTTATCCTCCTTTTCTTCTGCTCCTTCCTCTTTGAGCGATTTGTTTCTGAGTGAAAAAAATCGAGAGCTATATGAGACACTGAACATTAAGAGAAAAATTTGGGCTGAGAGAAAAGTATTGTTAGATGAGCTTGATCCAGCCATTAAGGCTAATTTTGAGCATAGGGGCTGGTTTCCATTGTTGTATATTGATTATCCTCCTCTAGCTGCCTTGATTAGAGAGTTCTACTCAAACCTCTCTATCCACATCTATGATTCCAACACTTTAGTAAAGAGTTGGATACGAGGTATAGAGTACACCATTACTCCTACGGTAGTGGCTGATGCTCTTGGGGTACCGTTGGTCCAACACCCTATCTATCCCTATGATAAGTCTCCTCCCTTGGACGACATCATGTCTTACATCACTGGGTCTTCTATCCAATGGGGTTCTTGTTAAGGACACATTTTATGTAGTTGGCTAATCTTTTGACAAAACGCACTTTACTTGTAATTGGGTAGATCTAAGATGTGTTTAATATTTCAAGGAACATGTTGTTCAGGTCTAGTAGTAAAGCCATGAAGATTGGACCAAGAAACAAGTGAAGAAAAGGTGTTCAACAAAGCTGGACAGATAGCTCGACACCTGTGGACAAATAGCCCGACAGCTTCTCGACACCTCTCGATAGCTGGCTATCTATCGAGCTCTTAAGGTGTTTTCTTATCACAATCTCGACACCTTCTCGACAACTGGTGGATTGATCGAGAAAGCTCCTGTCCCCTCTACAGCTTCTCGACACCTCCTTGACACTTAGCTATCTATCGAGGTTTAAATCTCGACACCTCTTCGACACCTGCTATCTATCGAGGTTACGGAAATCAAAATTTTTAGATCTAATTTTTGGGCCAAGCTTTTGTATATGTGTAGGGTTTCTTTTCTCACAACCCTAGACCTATTTAAGGCTTATTTTAGAGGCCGTCACATAAGAGAATACAAGGAGAACATATGCAAAAGGTGACCGATGCCTTATTCTCTCTGAAAGAAGCTACTGCGTCTTTATGCCTTAGGGTTTTGTAACCAAGTACCTCTTGATCTTCATTGTTGATGAAGTGAAGAACTTTGCAGCCAACATTCTTCTGCCTTAAGTTGGTGAGTGAGTCACGTATTGGGATTCGTGCAAAGGAGTTAGTCACGTACTGGGATCCGTGCAACAAAAAGGGTGGCGTTCATATATTGAAGAGTTCAGAGGTTCTGAAGCGGTAGAAGGTTTCTGCTGTGAGTTCATCTACGAGGATTGTAGAGTCTAGGGACAAAGGTTTTGTACTAGATCTGAAACTTCTCTTTACTATAGTGGATTACTTTTCGAGAAGGTTTCCCCCCAGGTTTTTTACTGTGAAACTAGTTGGTTTCATTGGTTTTCCTGGGTCATCATATCTTGTCTTATTTATTTTTCCGCTGCATGATTTTGACATGATATTGATGTTTGTTTGTTTTAACAAGTTTTATTCATAATACATCTAATTAATAACTTGGGTTTAAAACTTGTTAATTCTATCAACCGAGGTCTAAATTTCCCAACATGCTTGTTAATTCTATCCTCGGATCACTACTGCTGAGCTCACCGAGTTACACTATCTTTTCTTTAGGATAGCTTGTCATTCTTTATGGCCTATCTCTCATCTGCACACCATTCCTTTGGAACGATGTGCATTTTTGTACGCTCTTGTTACTGATGCTCCTATCAGTTTTCCTCATCTATTTCTTCATTCTGTGAATGAGGTTTATAGGAGTTCTTCTACCACTCATGCTCTTTTCCATCCGGTTTTCATTCATCGAATTTTGTTGCATCTTGGTTTAGATGACTTCCCCACTTTTGAGCCCGTACACATTGTTGCTCCTATAGGTGCCTCATTTCTTAGGCTGAGGGCTGCTCCTATAGGTACCTACTTCTGCTGAGGCGTCATGACCGTTCAGGCGGCTCATGGTCAGCTTTTGGTGGACATGCTTGATGAGATCCGTGCTTTGAGAGCTGCTCTGGAGCATCTTCAATGTTCGCCTTCGCCATCTCCTTTTGATGCTGGATTCTAATTGCCCTTTGGCATTCCGTCACAAAAAAAGGGAGTATATTTGTTTACTTTGTAGAGGAGATTTTTGTTTTAGGGGGATTTTTTTTTTTTATAATGTTTTGGAGCTTGTGGAGTTATTTAGATTGTATCTAGGTGCTTCATTGTGTATTTACATTTTTTTTTTTTGCTCTTGATGTATTTTTGATAGGGGGAGATACATTGTTTTTGTTTATATGTCTCTTTAAGTGTTTCAGGAAATATACAGGTTGATTCAGTCGTGCTGTTGTCTACACTTGCAACTGATAGATAGTAGTTAGGTTGGATTTTTTGTAATGGGCTTTATTGTTTGTAAAGGGCTATTTTCTTTGTAAACTTTGAGCATTTTAGTTTGTGTTTTCTCATGGATTGCCAAAGGGGGAGTTTGTTAGGTTCTAAGTAATTAGGAACTAATGTATTAGAACTTCATTTTGTATGTTGGCAAACCATGATCAAAACAATTTTTAGTCTTGTTTGGACTTGCTCAAAGTATAGGCCTTTTATGTAAAGTTGGAATCGAGTTACTGCAGAATTGAGTATGCAATTCTGTCTGGTTCGATTGATCGAGAATTAGACTCGATCGATCAAAATTCGGGCTGAACGTTTTTTTGCAGAGTTTTCCAACTCAGCCCTAAGCCCATATGACGTGTAGGGTTTTGTGTTTTGCCCTACGTATAAAAGGGAAACCCTAGCCATGTTTTTGAGGTTGCTCTACTTGCTGTGTGTGTGAATCTTTTGTGAGATCTGAGAGGTGATTGCCTTCACACATGCTTAGGACTATCAAGAAGGACATTATGTCGAGAGCTTGATGATTAATTCAGTTGCTACAATAAGAGCTTAAAGATACACAAGCAAGAGTGCTTGAACTTGCTGGGAATCCAAAAAAGGAGTTCGTGGTCTTGGAGCTGTCACATGGTCGTGGTAGTAAGTTTTCTACACGAGGTAGCAATAGGATGTTAATGGTCTAAGTCGCTATTGTAAAACTTCAATTTTTTCATAGTGGATTCAGGTTTACCTTGAGGATAGCTTGGTTAAATCCTCCCCAGGTTTTTTACCGGTTTGGTTTTCCTGGGTCATCATATCTTTGTGTTCTTTATATTCCGTACTTTACATTGATATAATGATATGATTGTGTTAACCTAGATCTTGAATTTGTTCTAAGTAATAACTTGTCTAATTAACTAGGTTAATCTGATTGTGTTTTAAGGGGTCTAAAAACTCACACATATCAATTTCAAAACTTTCATTCAAAACATGCAAAACTCTTAATTGATTTTCATAAACAGGATTTTCAATAGGAGAAGAATAAGAATCAGATGGACAAACAGATCTAGTGTCTTCTTCTTCTTCATTAAAAGATTTGCTATATGGAGAAGAAGATTCAGGTTTAGTGGAATAGAAAACAAAGCTAATTTGAGATCTATCACTTGAAACACCTTTTAGCTTTAAATCAATGGGTTTTTCAAGACTCTTTTGTGAAAATTCATTAAGATCTTGATCTCTTTTTGAAATACTTTCAGATCTAGCAAAAGAATGTCTTCCTTCCTTGATCCTCAAGGGTTGATTGTTTTGAAAACTTATTTTAATAGTACCATCAAGATATTGTTGAATATTGTGAGATCTAGCTCATCAAAAACAGGTTTAGAAACAGGAGATTCTTATTCCAACAACCATTCAGCGGGAAGCTTAATATCTTGCCATTGAATCATTTTTGGAACTTGAACTTTAGCATCAGGAGTTGAACATGTGATTAACATTGTTTTACCAGAAGGTTCTCTGTGATTTTTAGCACCAAGGTTCAATTAAGTACCTAACAGTATGTAATAAATGTGATAAATCAAAGCGAAAGGCTAACTACCTTCTTCCATGTGATAACCAGATGAAGCAATATTTAAAGTTAAAGCTTTAACAATATTAGGATCATCCAAAGCAAGAGTAATATCAGGATAACAGTTGAAATAAACAGGATCATCATACAAGGAAGCAATAATCATACCAAGAATGCTATCTTTAAAATTCTTAAATCTAGCATCTCTTAAACACATAAGAACAAAAGCATTTATTCTTTTTCTAGTAAGTGGTTTAACAGCAACTTGAACCATACCAATATGCAAATAATTGAGTTTTTTAGCAAGGAAATCATTAATATTTCTTTTAGAAAACAAGCAACATTTTTCATGGGTTTTTGAAATAGAAAATATATGTTCAATAGTTCTAACCTTGTAAATGGGATGAAAAGTAGTTTCAACCCAACTAGTTTTGTAAATAGTTTTAGTATCAACTTTAGGAATATTCCACTTCTTGAAATTGGGGAGCTCTTGTTCTTCAACAGTGTGATCTTCTTCATTCACAATATCAGGAGGACAACCAGTCCTGGAGTTGACAGAGGAGTTGGATGTCCACAACTTATCCATACTATCCTAGGTTTAACACTCAATTATCATGTTTTTCTCGCAATTGTTGCATTTTGTAACACATACCCTAAGCAACCCTATACCTCTCACATGCCCTACACACCCTCTATATTGAAAGTAGAACAATAGTAAGGCGGTAGAACCAGCCAAGCATATATATATATATATATATATATATATTTATATATATAATTCAAAGTAAAACAATAGTAAGGCGGTAGAACCAGCCAAGCAATATATATAATTCAAAGTAAATGAAAGCAATGTAGAACCGTCCAAGATGGCGTTAGCAACAAGTAGTATATTAAACAGAAAGCTGAAAATACTTGTTATTGAAAATAGAACAAACACTTACAGTAGTAGTGAGTACAAGATCTCAACAGTACAGGTTAATAGTTACAAAGCTCGAACTAGTCCTAGTTACAAGGTTTGTAGGGAAAGTAGTGATAGTAGGAACAAGGTAATATGAACTCTCTAACTCAAAGGAAAGCTTCTAAAAGAAAGAAGGTTTTCTAAGAAGAGAATTCTGATCTTAACTTAAGGGACAAGTCTGTTTCAAGATTCCTTCTGTTTTGGTCAAAAATATGACTAATAAAGTGATTCTTGGTTTGCTTTTTATAAATGCTTTGTATCCTTTTCTTGTTGAACATGATGGCATTACTACTGATCCTTTGCTGAAGAGATGGAAGTACAGTATATTATATTGAAAGTAGAACAATGGTAAGGTGGTAGAACCAGCCAAGCATATATATATAATTCAAAGTAAAACAATAGTAAGGCGGTAGAACTAGCCAAGCAATATATATAATTCAAAGTAAATGAAAGCAATTTAGAACCGTCCAAGATGGCGGTAGCGACAAGTAGTATATTAAACAGAAAGCTGAAAAAACTTGTTATTGAAAATGGAACAAACACTTACAGTAGTAGTGAATACAAGATCTCAACAGTATAGGTTAATAGTTACAAAGCTTGAACTAGTCCTAGTTACAAGGTTTGTAGGGAAAGTAGTGATAGTAAAGGTTATTTGTAACAGATGCACCAGAAGACTGTTCTTCGTCAGAATTATTTGTAGCTTTTTCATTTCTAATCATCTTAAGCAGAGCATAGAAAGCATTAGGATCTTTTCGAATTTCATCTAGAGGAGAACTCTTCTTTTTAGATTTGGTAGAATGCTTAGTAGTTTTAGTAAATGAGGAAGTAGGTGCATCAACCAGTTTAGCTGCTTGCACTGGGGTGTGGGTATTAACTGCAGTGAGAGCATTGGATGGTGAGAAGTCTCTAGTAACATTGTTAATAACTGATTGTGTGTGGGGAAACTTATCCCACCACTTAACAAACCAGCGGCGTGTAAGGGTATCACCTTCCTTTTCATATTGCCATTTCAAGATCCATGGAGCTTTATATTTTCTAATAAAATGGAGCAGAGGAGGAAACTTAGCACCATGAGAATCAACTTTAAACACACTTTTGAAATATGTAAGGGAATTCATTAATGGTTCTGGAAATATCTCAGGAGCAGAACCAAAATAAGTCCACCAGCGGACAAACTAGAGAGGCAAACCAGAATTGAAGTTCTTATCAAAATTAACAAACCAGGAATGTGTCATGTTGTCATTCTGGTGAAGCATGAATCTGAACCAAGCAGTGAGATAATCATGATATGAATATAGAACAGAGGATTTTGGTAACATTCTTGTGGCAGCAAGGTTGGGGCCTTACATTTCTTTAGAAATAATATGTTTTATGAAAACACTATGATAAATAATCTTAGTAGTGTTGATCTTATTAGTTATGGGGTTAATGATAATAGAATTTTCCTGGCGCAAAATGTTCGAATAATATTGCACATTTTTCTCACCATGTTCAGGAATCTAGTGAAATCTTGGAGGGAAATAGCCAGTAACAAGTGAAAAGGGATCAATGATGGAAGCCCTATTTGGCTTAATAGAGAACAAGTTTTGAACACATTGCTTTTTAACATATTGTGAAGTATTGGGGGCTTTGGGATAAACAATTTTAACAGGTTGGGGAATACTAGTTATAGCATAAGGATCATAAGTTGAGGCTAAAACAGAGGCATAATTAGGTTTGGGAATAGTACCTAAAGGAGTGAAACGGTTAACAATCTCCAGAGGAGAAGCAGGTTCATTTTTAACAAGTTGATTAGTAGGGGTAGGTGTCTTGTCATTTGACCTTCTACTTGCCATTGTGACATTGCAGAAATTCACGAGTAAGGAAATCAAGGATAGTATTTTGAGATCGTTTAATATATTCAATATCAAAATCAAAAACACTTAAATTAGCTTGCCATCTAGCAAAAATATGTTTTGAGGAAATATTTTCAACATCTTTTTCAATAACATACTTAGCACTTTTGCAATCAATGCGTAATTAAAACTTTTGGTTTAATAAATCACTTTGAAATTTTGAAACACATAGTACTATAGATAAAATCTCTTTTTTAATAGTATTGTAATTTAACTGTGCATTATTCCAGATTCCTGAATAACAGCGAACAATTTGTTCAGAGGACTCTGGGGAAACCTTTTGTTTCAAAATACCACCATAACCAATGTCAGAGGCATCGGTTTCAACAATTTTAAAAGCATCAATAGTGGGAATACCAAGACAGGGTAATGTCTTAACATGAGACTTGATTTGTTTGACAAGGGACGTGTGAACATCAGACCAAGGAGGAGGATTTTTTTGTAACCGATCAAAAAGAGGTTTGCATTGTTTCCTTATGTCTTTATAGAAATCAGCAACACAGTTCAGTGACCTAAGAAATCTATGGAGTTGAGTTTTATCAATGATAACATCAGGAAACTTATGAGCAAATTGAATGGCTCTATCTATAGGACGAATTTGTCCTTTAGAAATATCATAACCAAGGAAGTGGACTTTTATTTGAAATAGTTTGATTTTCTTAGCAGAGACAACGAGACCATTTCTTTTGATAGTATCTAGAAACGAATACAAATGTTTCCAGTGTTCAATAATATCTTCAGATGGCAATTCTTTTTAACTTCCACCATTTTTACTGTGCTTCCATCTCTTCAGCTGTGCGTCCCCTTCCCCTGTTTTGGTATTAGAGCCATTCTTTTCTGGCCAGTGATAGTGTTGTTGTGTCTTTATATCTTGTCTGTGTCTACTCGAAACTTTGATACTCTGTTGTTGTGTTCCCTTCTTACTATCGTTGGCGCCACCTTAGACGTAAAGTGAATTCCCAGAACCTGACTGTAAGGCCCATTTAAGCCAAAAGAGGGCGTGTAGGGCATGTGAGAGGTATAGGGTTGCTTAGGGTATGTGTTACGAAATGCAACGGTTGTGAGAAAAACATGATAATTGAGTGTTAAACCTAGGATAGTATGGAGAAGTTGGGGAGATCCAACTCCTTTGTTAGCTCCAGGAGTGGTTGTCCTCCTGATATTGTGAATGAAGAAGATCACATTGTTGAAGAACATGAGCTCCCTGATTTCAAGAAGTGCAATATTCCTAAAGTTGATACTAAAACTATTTACAAAACTGGTTGGGCTGAAACTACTTTTCATCCCATTTACAAAGTTAGAACTGTTGAACAAATATTTTCTATTTCAAAAACTCATGAAAAATGTTGCTTGTTTTCTAAAAGAAATATTAATGATTTCCTTGCTAAAAAACTCAGTTATTTGCATATTGGTATGGTTCAAGTTGCTGTTAAACCACTTACTAGAAAAGGAATAAATACTGTTGTTCTTACGTGTTTAAGAGATGCTAGATTTAAGAATTTTAAAGATAGCATTCTTGGTATGATTACTGCTTACTTGTATGATGGTCTTGTTTATTTCAACTGTTATCCTGATATAACTCTTGCTTTGGATGATCCTATTATTGTTAAAGCTTTAACTTTAAATATTGCTTCATCTGGTTATCACATGGAAGAAGGTAGTAAGCCTTTTGCTTTGATTTATCGCATTTATTACAGACTGTTAGGCACTAAATTGAACCCTGGTGCTAAGAATCACAGAGAACCTTCTTGTAAAACAATGTTAATCACATGTTCAACTCCTAATGCTCAAGTTCAAGTTCCAAAAATGATTCAATGGCAAGATATTAAGCTTCTCGCTGAATGGTTGTTGGAACAAGAATCTCCTGTTGCTAAACCTGTTTTTGATGAGCTAGATCTCACACATATTCAACAATATCTTGATGGTACTGTTAAAATAAGTTTTCAAAACAATCAACCCTTGAGGATCAAGGAAGGAAGACATTCCTTTGTTGGATCTGAAAGTATTTCAAAAAGAGATCAAGATGACAGGAATTTAGACCCCTTAAACAACCAGATTGCGTAGCCTAGATTAATTAGCCAAGTTGTTACTTAGTCAAATTAAGCAATTCTAGGTTAAAACAATCAAACAATCATATCAAGAATAATAATGCAGCGGAAAATAAATAACACAAGATATGATCACCCAGGAAACCACACGGTAAAAACCTGAGGAGGATTTGACCCACCAATCCTCAAGGCATAACAGAATTCACTATGAAAGAATTGAAGTTCTTACAAAAGGACTACAAGCTCCCCGCTCGACTTCCTAATGCTACCCACCAGTAGAACTTCCTGACACGACCACGCGCAGGCTCCGAATCCACGGACTACTTCTTTCTTGAATTCCTCAATCAGCTACAAGCTCCCCGCTTGCTTTTCTTTTAAGTTCCAATGGTTGCAACAGTAATGATCTTCAAGATGTTGAAATCATCTCTACCATGAAAACCCTGAGTTTTGTGTAAAGGAAAGCTCCTCAAAGATCTCACAAGAGATTCACACAAAACAGCAATGTATGAGCAACAAAGCAATATGGACAACCTTCAAAAACGTGGCTAGGGTTTAGTTTATATACCTAGGGTAAAAACATAAAAC
Source organism: Quercus ilex subsp. ballota (assembly GCA_032727855.1). Taxonomy (NCBI): domain Eukaryota; kingdom Viridiplantae; phylum Streptophyta; class Magnoliopsida; order Fagales; family Fagaceae; genus Quercus; species Quercus ilex. The sequence continues at coordinate 87,143,362 of CM064912.1, forward strand.
CCTAAACGTTTAATGAAGTAGGGCTGAGTTGGAAATTCTGCAGAAAAATCAACCTGTGCGATTTTCGATTGATCGAGTCTATTCTTCGATCGATCGAGCCAGGCCAAAAGTCCCAAGTACTTCTGCAGCCACTCGATTCCAACTTTACAATATTAAACCAACTTTGAGCAAGTCTAAATAAAACTAAATACAATGTTTTGATCATGGTTTGCCAACATTACAAATTAGAGTTCTAAATACATAAAATCCTAAGACCTTAGAACCTAACACAAGATCTTAATAAATTTTTACAAAAGAGTCTTGAAAAACCCACTGATTTAAAGCTAAAAGGTGTTTCTAGTGATAGATCTCAAATTAGCTCTATTTTTTATTCCACTAAACCTGAACCTTCTTCTCCATATAGCAAATCTGCTAATGAAGAAGAAGAGGACACTAGATCTGTTTGTCCATCTGATTCTGATTTTCCTCCTATTGAAAATCCTGTTTACGAAAATCAATTAAGAGTTTTACATGTTTTGAATGAAAGTTATGAAATTGATATGGTTTCCCTGTGTAACAAATTTATGCTTGCTAAGAATAGAAATAAGAGAAAATATTACCAAAGTACTTTTGCTCAGTTTGAGGAAGACCGTTTAAAAGAAAATGGAGAGAAAAAATGAATCAATTGAAAAAACATATTTTGTTTTTTGTTTTTCTTGAAAACTATTATGTTTCAAAAGATGAAGTTTCAAAACATCATTTGAATGTGATAAAGAAATCAAATTTTGTTAAAGAAGATAAAACCACTGATAGGTATAGTCATCCACCTCTTGAGACAATTTTGATAAAAACTCAAAAGACTAATCTTAAGGCCTCTCCTTTCAAAATTGCTGACGATCAAACTCCTATCATTAGTATTCTTGAACAAAACAATTTTACTAATGAATCTTTGCATGTTATTGGGCAATAACTTGACTGTATTGAAGAAAAAATTGTTGAAAAAACTGTTTCTGTTGAAAAACTTGTTTCTATCAAGACTGAGAAACCTTTGATTGATTTACCCAGTCAAGATAAAAAATTTAAGTTTAAAACTTCCCAATCTAAAACTCTTGAGATTGTTGAAAAAATGCTTGCTAATTTAAAGGTTAAAACTGAGGGTACTTCTACAAGTACTCCTGCTGCTCCCACCATTTTCAAAATTGAAAAAGAAATTGTTTCTGAAGAAAATACAGATTCTGATACAATATCTTCTGTCTCTGCAAAAAAGGTTTTTGATGATGATTTACCCGAAATCAAAAGATTTGTTGGAAATTCCAAACCAACGTTTTTTACAAAAAAATTGGTATTCAAAACCTACTCAACCTGATATGCAATTTGAAGAAAGACCTTTTCAAACTCAGTTTTCTGTTTCTGCTGATGAGATTTATGAATGGAATATTGATGGTTTGTTTGAACAAGAAATCATTAATAAAATGGGTCACACATCTATGGTTGGAATTGCTTATGTTAATAACCATAATCTTGATCACCCTGAAATTGTTGACCTTCTTGCTACTGGTTTTTCTGGCACTCTTCGTGGATGGTGGGATTCATATCTCATAAAAGATTCCAGAGAATCTATTAAGCATGCTGTTAAAAAGAATGATGAAGGTTTGCCTATTTTTGATGAAAGTATTGGTCAAGGTATTCCTGATTGTGTTAATACCTTGATTTATACTATTATCAAACATTTTGTTGGTACTCCATCTAATATTTCATCTCGAATTTTTGATTTGCTAAATAATTTGAGATGTCTTACTATGTCTGATTACAGATGGTGCCAAGACGTTTTCCTTTCCAGAGTAATGCATCGGAAATACTGTTTCAAGCCTTATTGGAAAGAAAAGTTTGTTGACAATCTACCTCCTATCTTTTCTCATAAGGTAAAACAAGAATTAATTGGTAAAAATGATTCCATTGATTATGATAATTTAACTTATGGTGATATTTTATGCACTATTAAAAAACTTGGTATTAATATGTGGAATGATGAAAAATTGTTAAAATACCATTTAAAAAATAACATAAAAGCTAAATATGAAATGGGTAATTTTTGTGAACAATATGGTTTGCCCCCTATTGCTCATTCCATGCAAAAGGGTAAAAAACATGATAAAACTCACAAAAATTATGGTCATAAAAAACATAAAAAATACATAACTAATTTTAATGATTTCTATGTTAAAAAGAAAAATGTTTCTATAAAATATGATAAACAAAGATCAGGTAAATGTAAATGTTTTAACTGTGGTAAGCCTGGACATTTTAGTAAAGATTGCAAACCAAAACCTGGTAAGTTAAAAAATAAGTTTAACATGTTAAATATTGATGATAAAGATCAAGAAGAATTATTCAAAATCCTTGAATCAAACAATTTGTCTTATTCTTTGGAAGATGATTTTTCTTCTTCATCTGATTCTTGCTATCATTCTGCTGATGATTCCTCTGATTCACCAAATACTAAAATTGGTTGTAGAGATTCCTATTGTAATGTTACTAAATCTGTTAATGTTCTCAATAAAAGTGAAGAAAATAAAAGTTTATTGATTAAATTGATAAATCAAATTGAAAACCCTGAATTACAAAAATAATATTTGGATAAGTTGAAGAAAATTTTGTTAAAAGATGAAACTAGTAAAAAACTAAAATCAACGATAAGTTTTGAAGAAACTTTGGAAAGATTTAATAAAAAGAAATCCAAAGATCTAACTGTTAATGATCTTCAACATGAAATTATAATTATTAAACAATAAATAAGTGAATTAAAACATGAATTTAAAAATATTAAAAGTGATAATCATAATCTTAAACAAGAATTGTTAATGTTAAAAATTGATAAAAATCTTGATAAACAACAATCTGATAAATCTGATAGTGAACAAGATGAGCACAAAGAGGGAGATGAATCCAGTCAACAAGCTCTTCTTTCTACTAAGGTATCGCTGATGTTTTCACTGCTTCTCCACTTAATCTTGTTAATAAAATACTTCCTCCAAAATGGTTTACAAAAGTTAAAATTGTTGTTTCACATGACATTTCACTGTCATTGCTATGATTGATTCTGGTGCGGATATGAACTGTATCCAAGAAGGGCTGATTCCTTCAAAATATTTTGAAAAATCAACGGAAAGATTGGTTTCTGCTAATGGTACTCACATGAAAATTAAATATGAATTGAATAATGCTCATGTTTGCCATGATAATGTTTGTTTCAAGATTCCTTCTGTTCTGGTCAAAAATATGACTGATAAAGTGATTCTTGGTTTGCCTTTTATAAATGCTTTGTATCCTTTTCTTGTTGAACAAGATGGAATTACTATTGATCCTTTTGGACAAAAAGTAAAATTCGAATTTGCTTCAAAGCTTGAAATTGATATTAATTGATGATGTTTGCTCTGATGTTCCTAAGGCTTTTTTGCATAAGAGAAAACATATTGCTAAAGATTTTGATAAAAAGAATATTCCTACTAAAGCTCAGCTTGTTCAAATGAATGTTGAAACTATTGAGTGTTGTACAAAAGAAATCAATGATTTGTTTAAAAATAAACACATTATTGATTTGTCTTACATTGAAGATTTTCTTGTTAATGAGCCTATTCAAGAACCAAGAATGAGTTGTTTTTGCCAATATTTCACAAATGCTTTTAAAGGTAACACTCATAGTGCCAAACAACTAACTATTACCAAATATCCTAATATTCTTAATGATTCTTTGCAGGAATCGGACAATGATGCGTGGATAAATACCACTAATAAGTGGGATAATAATAATATTTATATTTATACCACTAGTAAGTGGATTATTATGGCTTCCTCGGCAGAGAGGAAAAATAAGGGAAAAGCTCCTGCACAGGACTATTCTCAAAACAAAAGGCTCCCAACGGGACAACCTTTTGAAATGCATGAAGGAGCATCTTTTGAGGTAAAACCCAGTGGATCAACATCCCTTCAGGGATATTTCCTAGCTGAAATGACATATTCTAGTGGTGATATGATAATTGCTTTACAGGAAGTCTTATCCAGATCCTTACAATTCCATAATGGAGTCTATAGTGAATTACCAGATTCCATAAAATTTATTCTTGATAATCTTTATGTTGCTTTTACTAGAAACCACCGTTCCCTGTTTGAAAAAACCCTCAAAGCTCTCGAAATTCACCTTGTTAACCTTACTGCTCAAAATGAGGCTTATATGAGCCATTATGCCAACATTGTTTCAGAAAACAACCCTATTTCAAAAAATGACATTGTTTCAGAAAATAATCTTGTTTCGAAAAATGAGGCTCTTAGAATTTGTCTTGAAGCCTACATTAGTCAACTCTTTGGCAAAGAGGATATCCATTCAAAGGATAAAATGACTATAATGGGCACTGATTATGCTAGATTGAGCCTTAAGACCCAATCTATGTTAAGAAGTGCTTTTGCCAACTTGCCATCAGATATACAATACCGTATTCTGAGAAGCAAGGCTATGTTTAGGTCTTTTGACCTGTGGTTCAAATGTTTCAAAAAACTTGTTACAACTACTATTCCTGATCCAGATGAATTAGACGAAGCTGATAATGTATTTATTCAGCTGGAATGGAAAGAACACTTTGGGAGTACTCTCAGAGTGTATGAAAAGAAACACCAATTTCCTAGTCTTCTAATTAATTATGATGATGGTTCATATGTTGTTGGTGATTCAGATGATGATGATGATGATAGGGATCCTAACTAGCTATCCCAAATGTTTGAATATAGCTTTATTAGGTTCATAAAATTAACAAGCCATTATCAAGCCAGTCAACTTCCACAAATTATTCAGGATGCTATTAAAGGATTTACAAGTCCTTTTGTTTCCATCAGATGCTGGAGTACTTTGCCAAAATGGGAAAGAGATAACTGGATGAATGTCCAACCCTCAAAGCATCTCGTTCTCATTAATGGTCACACTCACCAAGGGCAATGGCTTGAAGGAAATTCTCACTTGTCATTTAATGATCCTTATGCTCTTGCAGAATGTTGGAGAAATTATTTTAATAATCAAATTATTGAAGTTGCTTAGAATCTATGGAAAGATTATCATTTCATAGGAAGCACAAATAGAATTTCTGTTTTTGGTCCCAGGCCATATGCTGATGCCATTGCTCATTTGCGGATAATTGATCATTGTAATCCAAGAAGTCTTCTCATCCCAGGGAAAAGACCAGTGTTTGAGCCAATTTTATATTGTGGATTTTGTAATCAATATGCTATTTACCATGAGCATGAATGTGATTCTCCACACACAACAACATTTTTCATGAGTTTTTGAAAGAGAAAATATTTGTTCAACAGTTCTAACTTTGTAAATGGGATGAAATGTAGTTTCAGCCCAACTAGTTTTGTAAATAGTTTTAGTATCAACTTTAGGAATATTCCACTTCTTGAAATCAGGGAGCTCATGTTCTTCAACAGTGTGATTGTTGGAAAATCTGGTTTTGCACCTCATGCAAAACACACAGCGGAAGCAACAAAAACACGGATCTACTTCAATCATGAAAGATAAATATGTAACCATGTATTCTAGAATAAAGAACAGAAAGCGTACCTTGATGCAGTGAATTTCAAAACATGACTTGAGAATACCTTCAATCTTCATCTCAATTCCACATGGTGCCCAAGATGTGTGGTCTCTCAATCAGTCTTTTGTACATAGACTCTCAAAGAAAAAACCTTCTTTTTGTCCTTGTGCAGAAAAATTGATTTCTTTTCTTTTCATCATCCGTACATTAAACTAGTTTCTTTATTTAATAACACTTATTAAATAATGACTGATTATCTAATTGGGTTAGCCTTTTGGGCCTACCCAATTGGGCTTTAGTTTGTGGCTTGAGATGGGACCAAAGGGAACAAAGAAGACTCTAGCTCCAATGGGCCTTGAGCTTTTTTGTCAACTCTTGACAAGTCCAAAGTTACCATTAATTATATTCAATACCACTATAAGAATATAATTGCACTCTAGGCCTTATTAATAAATTATATCCCAAGACTTTATTATACATACAACCCCTTCATTAAAATATTCGTAGTAATACAAAGTCATGAATGTAGACTGCCACTTTGAAGATTACTACATCTTAATCCTTGAGTACTCGGTTTAATCCTTTATGTTATTCATCATATATTTATGAAATCCAATTCCATAAATATATAATTTAGTAACTCCTTACTAAAGTGGTTAGGCCCAACACTCTGAATAAATAAACCCATTAAACTTATCTCAAGGGAATATTTTATATCTCCGTTAAGAGATTATGAATTCCATCTTGAAAATATATGTTCCATCAACACTAAATGCGGCTGCCCAACATACTGAGGTTTTAACCGTAACTTATAAATCTCACTCCTGATATATCAAAGCAACCTACATCTGATGATCAGGTCCATTATTTTCTCAGGATTTAGAGTTGATGTAAATAGAAGTCGTGAGATTTATTATTCATTTGACAGTCGTTAAGAGAATAATAAATCTCACAGCAGTCCAGTTCAATATGTCTTAACTCTTAAAACATATTAACATATCAACTAGAAGTCTCTACTTCCATGATCAAGACAAATCATTTTAGTTGATATGTTATAGTCTTCGCAGATGAAATGCACAATTTCATCACCGACTATGAACTAAAATTCTAAGTTTACAAAGAACTTGTGATTTACATCTTCTGTGACTTTTCACATAAATCACATACTATGCATCTCATGGACTAAGATAATGTCCTATTAGTTCATTAATAGATAGTCTCATATAATTAAACAATTTAATTATTTATGACATGCCAATAAATTGGTTTTAGGGCACAAACCCCAACAATCTCCCACTTGCCCTCAAAGACAATTTATCATATATCCGACACTTGTCTCCCTTTAGAGTAATTCATAGTCACTCTAAGGCAAGGCTTGGAAACAAGTTTCAGTCAGATTTATTGCATAAATTATCTTTTTCTACTACTACTTCTCACATACTCATATCTCTCTAATGAGATGATACTTACGCTTAATGTGTATCTTCACCACCCAGGATGAACACATATCTTGAAGTCTAACTTCATGAATCACAATCAAACTACAAGTCAGTATTTGTACATCCAGTATCTATCAAAACCTCACTTTGGTGGAAAAGCATATAATCCCTCATTCTCCTAAGATATTTGAGTATATGCTTTACTCCCTCTAAATTAAGTGATCTTTGATTCAATTGATATTTGCTTACCATGCCCACCGCAAAATAGATTTTTAGCCTAGTGTATAGCATAGCATAAAGACTCCCTATTGATATGGTATAAGGAACCGTCTTAATATGCTCTTCCTTTTATATGTCTTAGGACTATGGTCCTATATAAAAGAACTTCAAACTTAAAAAGAAAGAATCCTTTCTTGAAGTAATACATGCTATACTTGGCTAAAATCTAATCTATTTAAGCAGTTTGAGATAGACCCAACATCCTAATTTCTGAATTTTAACAAAGTTATAATTCTTAGGATGTAGCTAGTCTTTTCCAAGTACTTTATATCAAACTGGACTAGACAACCAAAAATTCCATTGATGACAATAACTCTACATCATTCTAAATGATTAGAATGTCATCAACATACATTAAGAGATTTATTATTCTATATAACTTTTACACACATAAGGCCTACTTGATCAAAATCAAACAATTTGATTGCTTGATCAAAGATGATATTTTATGACCTAGATGCTTGCTTTAGTCCATAAATGGACTTTAAGCAACTTGCATACCAAGCACTACTGGTTCTTTGCTATGAACAAGCCTAGTTACATCATAAAGAAGTCTTCCTCAAGATTGCTACCAAAAGAAGCTTTCTTGATATCCATTGTCATATTTCATCCAAATGAAATATAATGGATAAGAGAATCTAGATAGAGTCAAACTTGACTATTGGTGAAAAAATCTTTTCATAGTCGAACCATTTCTTTCTGAATAGATCATTTTGCCACTAGTCTTGACTTTGAAGGTTTGCACCTTCAAATCTATCAATCTCATTTACTTGTAGACCTATTTGAAAACAATAGACTTAATGCCATTAGGTGCCTCTACAAGTTCTAGACTTCAAATAGAATCTAATTCTATTCACATAACCTTGATCCAGTAATCCATATTCATATCATCTATTGCCTTTACGTAGGACCGAGGATCAAATTCATATCCTTGTAGAATAACTACAAAAGTTTATTCCAAAAGTATGAATTTATTTGGTAATCCTCCCACTACGATGTTGTACCAATGTACTAGCTATCTATATAGAATAATGTATTGTAGTATATCTAATACAACCATCTCATTTCCAAATGTATTTTATAGTTGTCCTATAACAAATTCTAACATTTTTCTTCTAGAACATTCTAACTTTAAAAGAGCTCTATTCCTCCTTTATGTATGCACTAACTTAAAGAAGTCATTGGAACTTCATTCCTTTACAAAAAGGAACCCTAGATTTTATTATCCTCTAAATAAAATTCATAGATTGAGAATATTATAAAAATAATGGTTCTAAAAGCCCATCTTTCATCAATCTTAAATATCATTTAGATTAATAAGATCAATAGACATAAGTGCCAAAACATACAATTACAAAGGATGAAAACTTTCTCTTTAAAAAGTAAAGCATATAAATTTCCATCTAGAAGACAATCATGGACAATGCTTAGCATTACCAAACTAGAAACACTTTCCTTTTGGTCATGCTTATAAGTCTAATTTCCTTTTGGCAACTACTAGGGCAACTAACTTGTCCAACTGTTTGATATTATAATTCATCTTCTTACCACCCTTACCTTTTGGTTTAGGTTAAGAATTTGAATTAAATCATATTGATCCTAACCTTAACTTTTTAGGATGTCTTCCGTTGCGTAGAACTCACTCATCAATTCAGATAACATAAAAAGAATTTAGTTTCAAAACAATTTGAATTGATCAAATGATTCTAACAAGGACTTGTGGATCATATCCATGTGAGATTAACATTTAATGTCTACACCCAAGAATTCCAATTCATTTTAGGATTAAAACATTTTCATAAAATGATATAGAATTGGAACTTCTTAAGCCTTTCTTAGCACTCAATATGATTCATACCAAACATCTCATTTAAACTTAATATAAAGTCTAAGTCTAGTACTAATTCTTGCATCTCATGCTATAGCACAATTGAGATAGAAGCCAATATAACATATTAGCATTTCAATGGAAACTATGATCATATCATAAGCTATCTTCCATCAATGCATCATGTACAGGAAACTATGACAATGCTGAATCAAAACATAAATATGTATTTCAGCTTCTTTAAGCACAATGTCTAAAATTATTTCTTAGTTAATGTGATTCAAATAAAATAGTAGTTAGAGGACAAAATTTATGACAACTTTATTTTGAGACTATGAACATAATAACCAAGACATTATCATTTTGCATCCATAACCATATAATATGGAACCCGAAAAACATATTATATTAGGTGCAACGACAACCTAATCCCGCAATTAATATTCCTCGGAAGCGAGGTCATACCAATCACTATGATTAGGCGAGAATTATTCTCATTATTAATGCTATCATGGTAACTCTTACCAAACAAAAATAATTTGCCGCTTTTCCTTTAGCCTCTAAGTAATAATGACATAGCTCCGAAGGGAGGTTAACATTACACTTAGTCTAGTGTACACCATTGCCTAGAATCAACGTGAATCACCAAGTAACTCCACGAAAGCGTGGTCTTTCTCAATGTAAAAACACACTTCATCTATCATTAAGAAGTTTAATCTATAGTACCATGAATTAAACACCCTCCGAAGGGAGCAAGGCATATACGCCAAGGTGAGGTGCTTAATCACACTACTATAAACCGGCAATGGAGACCGTGAGTTGAATCTCTCTCCCACTAGAAATTTTAAAACAAGTGGATTGTTATGAAATCATTGTGATCTTATCACAATTTGAACCTTACACATCAAATGTGTTTAATTGTTTAAATTCAATGTGATGTAACTAAGTCACGTCACAATAGTGTAACGAACATTCGCACAATCACAAAGAAGTTTAACCTTGTAATCCGCGAAGTAAATACCCTCCGCATGGAATGCAAGACTCGAAACCAAGACAAGGTATCTATTCACATTACAATAAACTTAACAAAAAAGGGTTATTTCAAAACTCCCACTCATTATTTGGGTTTTTCTTTAAATAATTGTGATCCCATCACAACTAATAACCTTGCACTTGATAAAGACTCTAATCTCATTAGAATCACTAACTAAAATGGAAGTCCTAAACTATTTAGGATTCCTTAAACACTAATGAATCAAAAATTAGTTATACAGAACTCTATCCTTAATTTACTAGATAAAGTATTCTAATCTCATTAGAAACTATATACCTTTTAATTAGAATTTTAATCTCATTAAAAACCTCTAATTAAAATAAATTAAGGACTTTTAATCATAAAACAATTTATGACTAAGAGTTAGTTAGATAATGATTAATAAATGTCCTTAACTTTTAAGGACTATAAAATTAATCACATAGCCTTACTTTTATTTATGTGAAAAACAGGAGCCAGAATTTTTGGCAACTCGTTTTGGCGACTTGTTTTGGCTACTTGTCCAGTCGCGAGACCCCAGTCGCGAGTTCATCCAGAAGCTCTGGCGACTCACTCGCGACTTATATCGCGACTCGCCAGTCGCGAAAACGCCCAAAAACAGCCATTTTTCTATTTAACCGTTTTTGACGTTTTTCATTATTCTTCCATCAAAAATACTTTTTGATTTTATCAAGAAAGATTTACAGATTAAACATTAAGGCTTTCAAGATCATTATCAAGAACCCTAATAATGCTAGAAACCCTTGAAATTAAAATCCTAATTCCTTAAGGAATAAATTTTCTTAAAGGATTTCAATTGGGAAACATAATACGTTAATACTATCATTAACATAATCAATAGATTATAAATAAATTTTCCAGAAAAACATATTCAAACAAATATATATATCATCATGTTTCCCAAAAATAATAAGCAAACCATGGCATATGAATTCTAACGCCAACATTGAAGTCAAACTAATGCATTTACTTGGCACTATTTCGATTCCAGCGCCAACTTGTTTAAGTTCTTCTCTTTGAAACTTAGCAACACTATACATTACCGTTTGCCCACAATATTGACTAATATTCCAGTTTTATTTAAAAAACTTTAACAACTGATGCCAAAGAGGAGTATTAAACGGTTACACGTACATCAACGTACACCATTCCTCCGATCATGTTTATAAACTTATCTGAATAAACCCAATTGTAATTAATGCAGACAGTGTCTTGCATATACAAACACTAAAAACGCACGGCAGAAAACAGAAGTTACAGCCATGGCATCAAACAATAATTAATATATCTCATATATTAATCACAAACTCAAGGGTTTAAAGTTTATAGAACAAAACATTATGCAGAAACAACTACTGCAGAAATTTGAAACAACAAGCAAACGGTTCTCTTTGATTCTAAAACCCAATCACATGTTATACAAGCATGATATTGAAGACCGCTCTGATACAATTTGTTGGAAAATTTGGTTTTGCATCTCATGCAAAACACATAGCGGAAGCAACAAAAACACGGATCTACTTCAATCATGAAAGATAAATATGTAACCATGTATTCTAGAATAAAGAACAGAAAGCGTACCTTGATGCAGTGAATTTCAAAACATGACTTGAGAATACCTTCAATCTTCATCTCAATTCCACATGGTGCCCAAGATGTGTGGTCTCTCAATCAATCTTTTGTACATAGACTCTCAAAGAAAAAACCTTCTTTCACTACAACAAAATGTATTTTTAGTTACGAAAATTAGTAAGGAAATATTTTTTGTAACTAAAAATACAGCTTTAGTGACAAAATATGAATTTCGTCACTAATAATGAAAAAAATTATTACATTTAGTGACGAAAAATAATTTTCGTCACTATTGTGATCTGAAAAATAAGCGCCAATGGAGGGAAACTTTCAACTTTTGAGCAAAGTAAGTATATTCTAGTTAATTTTTTTTTCTTTTGAGTTAATTTTTTTGTTAATTTTTGTTTCTAAATGCTTGATGTTAATTTTTCTGCTTGATGTTAATTTTTTTTTCCTTTTTTTTTTTTTTTTCTTGTTTGAAATTTGTTCTTTGTGGTAGGATAATTTGTCTATAGAGACCCGTTCTCATTTTGTACAGATTGTTTTGGATGAGGGCTGTGCTGTTGTTGTTTGTGAACAGGAATGGTGATTGTGGTTGTGGAATGGTGATTGTTGTGAAATGTTTTTGGCTGGGTCTTAGTTTTGAAATCAATCATAAACTCTTCTTTTTACATGTTGATGATGCGTATATCTGTTTTGTTCTATGAATCTGAAACTTTTATCTTTTGTTTTGTTTGATTTGTTTTTTAGTGAGAAGTGAAAGCTATCTTTTGTGCTTATCAATTTAAGCATATGCTTGAAGGGAATTTAGAGCTTCCACAATAGCACATCCTTTTTGCTTTATTAAACATCTAAAAATTCCATTGAAGAATCTACCGCGGGCATATGCTCAAAAGATGAAGTTCTGCCTAGACGATATTTGATCGACAATTTTTTTCTTTGGTATACAACTATACATACTTTATCAAAGTTATTATGGTTGCAAAGGGTTAAAAGCTACAATGATCAATTCTTTGAGAAACCATGATTTCTTTGGCCTCTTCGGTTATTTGATTAAGGAGGCAAAAACTCTCATAGGTTCCTTTGATGTTTATAGTTGTTCACATATTAAGAGATAAAGGGAAATGTGTTGCTCGTATCCTTGCTAAATATGCTAGTCATGTTAGTGTGAATAGATATAAATTGAAGATATTCAATCATCTTAATTCTTAATACTAAGAATTCAAACTAATTTAAAACTCGTTCAAAGCTATTTAGACTATTTGTGATAAACACTCCTTTTCCTCTCCCAAACAAGTTGAAATTGAAATTGAAATGATTGAAGTTTTTCTATTTGAAATTGTCTTAGCTCTAATTCCTAATTCTTATTCCTTGGCAACATTAGGAATATTTTGTGCTTATCATTGGGTCTACTTAACTGTTCACTAAAAGCTATCTTTCTTTTATTTCTAGCTCTCTCTTTTGTGGTTGAAGAAATTGTGAGGAACAAGGTGAAGAACTTGGATTTTTTCTAAAAGTTGTAAACTTAGTTTGAGCAAAGTAAGTATATTCTAGTTAAAAACTTATAAAACTCTATATATACTTGTGATGTTGGAAATTTGTTTTGTGATGGGTTTAAACCACCTTATAACACCATGCAAGCCACGCGCTTGCTCCAACACAACAACCCATCACAAAACAAATTTCCAACATCACAAGTATATATAGAGTTTTATAAGTTTTTAACTAGAATATACTTACTTTGCTCAAACTAAGTTTACAACTTTTAGAAAAAATCCAAAGTTAACTTGTGTTCTTCACCTTGTTCCTCACAATTTCTTCAACCACAAAAGAGAGAGCTAGAAATAAAAGAAAGATAGCTTTTAGTGAACAGTTAAGTAGACCCAATGATAAGCACAAAATATTCCTAATGTTGCCAAGGAATAAGAATTAGGAATTAGAGCTAAGACAATTTCAAATAGAAAAACTTCAATCATTTCAATTTCAATTTCAACTTGTTTGGGAGAGGAAAAGGAGTGTTTATCACAAATAGTCTAAATAGCTTTGAACGAGTTTTAAATTAGTTTGAATTCTTAGTATTAAGAATTAAGATGATTGAATATCTTCAATCCATATCTATTCACACTAACATGACTAGCATATTTAGCAAGGATACAAGCAACACATTTCCCTTTATCTCTTAATATGTGAACAACTATAAACATCAAAGGAACCTATGAGAGTTTTTGCCTCCTTAATCAAATAACCGAAGAGGCCAAGGAAATCATGGTTTCTCAAAGAATTGATCATTGTAGCTTTTAACCCTTTGCAACCATAATAACTTTGATAAAGTATGTATAGTTGTATACCAAAGAAAAAAATTGTCGATCAAATATCGTCCAGGCAGAACTTCATCTTTTGAGCATATGCCCGCGGTAGATTCTTCAATGGAATTTTTAGATGTTTAATAAAGCAAAAAGGATGTGCTATTGTGGAAGCTCTAAATTCCCTTCAAGCATATGCTTAAATTGATAAGCACAAAAGATAGCTTTCACTTCTCACTAAAAAACAAATCAAACAAAACAAAAGATAAAAGTTTCAGATTCATAGAACAAAACAGATATACGCATCATCAACATGTAAAAAGAAGAGTTTATGATTGATTTCAAAACTAAGACCCAGCCAAAAACATTTCACAACAATCACCATTCCACAACCACAATCACCATTCCTGTTCACAAACAACAATAGCACAACCCTCATCCAAAACAATCTGTACAAAATGAGAACGGGTCTCTATAGACAAATTATCCTACCACAAAGAACAAATTTCAAACAAGAAAAAAAAAAAAGGAAAAAAAAATTAACATCAAGCAGAAAAATTAACATCAAGCATTTAGAAACAAAAATTAACAAAAAAATTAACTCAAAAGAGAAAAAAAAAAAAAAAAAAACCTGGAAGTGTCGCAAACTGAAGGGTCGCCGGAAGCATCGCCGGCGATCGAGAGCTGAAGCGCCGCGATCGGATGTTGCGAAGGATGAAGCGTCGCCAGCGATTGAGAGCAGAAGCGTCGTCGGTCAGTGCAGAAGCGTCGCTGTTCAGTGCAAAAGCGTCGCCGGCTCTAAATCGTCGCAATTGAGAGTTGAACGACGCCGGTGCCTGAATCGTCACGATCAGAAGTGTCGCCGGTGTCTGAAGAGTCGCGATCGCGAGCTGAAGCGTCGCCGACGTCTGAGGTAGAGCGTTGCCAGCGTCGAGGAGAAGCATCGCGATCGGCGACGATGACGACGACGTGCTGGGTTTTGGGAAAGGATGGTTTTCTTTTGGGAACGAAGAAGGCAACGAAAATAAAAAGAGTGTGTGTGCTGAAGGAATTGGAAAATAAAAGGCGTGTGTGTTCTGAAGGACCGAAAGCTTTAGAGACGAAATTCATATTTCGTCACTAAAGCATACTTTTAGTGACGAAATATGATTTCGTCGCTAAAAACATATAAGGGTATAACTATTATTGTTTTTAGTGACGAAATTCATATTTCGTCACTAAAGCATACTTTTAGTGACGAAATGTGATTTCGTCGCTAAAAACATATAAGTGCAAAACCTTTATTTTTTTTAATGACGACTATTTTTCGTCACTAATTCTTACTTTTAGTGACAAAAGTAATTTCGTCACTAAAACTATCCACAGCAATACCTATAGTGACGAAATATTTCGTCACTAAAAAGTTGAAATATTTCGTCACTAATAAGTTGAAATATTTTGTCACTAATAAGTTGAAATTTTTAGTGACGAAATTGGTATAATCACGGGATTTTTTGTCAACAATCTCTTAATACTGTGCGTATCCATTTGCTTCATCATGGGATTATGCAATCTTACATTAATTGGTATAATCATGGAGAACCTCATGTATTGAATGAGAACATTCATGATAATGAAATGTCGGATGGTGATCATATGGATGATATCGATGCCTTAGTAGGTGACTAAATTAGAGGGGAACCAAGAAATGTAACTGAAGATGAAGAGGTGCGTCATTTTGACAAATTTGAGGAAAATGTAAAGCGTGAGTTGTATCCAGGTTGCACTGATTATAGTATCTTGAAGTTTGTTATTGAGATGTTGAATGTAAAGGTAATGACCAACTTGAGTAATAAGGGACTTGATATGATGCTAGAATTGCTGACAAAGGTTTTACCGAAAGGTAACTTAGTTCCAAGGTCAACTTATGAAGCAAAGAAGATATTACGTGACTTGGGCATGTCATACGAGCATATAGATGCATGCAAAAGTGATTGTGCACTATTTTGGAAGGAAAATGAAAATCTTCATAAATGTCTAGTGTGTGAAGCACCTAGGTACAAGGATACACGTGCCCAAGGTAAGATGATTCCTCATAAGGTATTGCGTTACTTCTCGTTGACACCGAGACTGAGGAGATTGTACATGTCAGGCCAAAGAGCTAAGGACATGAGATGGTATATAGACAAACATGTGAATGATGGGATAATGAGGCATCCGGCTGATAGTGAGGAGTGGAAGGAGTTTGATTTGCAACATCCTGATTTTGCCCTCGAACCTTGCAATGTAAGGCTGGGGTTGGCTACAAATGGATTTAACCCTTTTGGGAATATGAACAACAACTATAGTATGTGGCCTGTCATACTTATCCCCTATAACCTATTGCCTTGGTTGGTTATGAAAGAGCCATATTTTATGTTGTCCTTGCTTATTCCTGGTCCCCATCAACCGGGAAATGAGATTGATATTT
Source organism: Quercus ilex subsp. ballota (assembly GCA_032727855.1). Taxonomy (NCBI): domain Eukaryota; kingdom Viridiplantae; phylum Streptophyta; class Magnoliopsida; order Fagales; family Fagaceae; genus Quercus; species Quercus ilex. The sequence goes on from CM064912.1 coordinate 87,159,850, forward strand.
ACTTGAAACCATTGGTTGACGGGTTGAAGGAGTTGTGGGAAGAAGGTGTAGAAACTTATGATGCTTATAATAAAGAGCATTTTCAGACGCGTGCAACTTTGTTGTGGACAATACATGACTATCCTGGATTTGGTAACGTGTCTAGGTAGAGGACAAAGGGTTATCATTCTTGTTACACTTGCAACGATGAACCATATTCAGAAGCTTTGGAAAGTAAAGTTGGATTTATTAACCATCGAGCTTATTTGCCTATGGAACATCGTTGGAGACATAGTTAGTTGCATAATGGTTTATCGGAGAAACGGAAGAGATCTTGAGAGTTACAAGTGGAAAAAATACAAGAGCAGCTAGATATAGAATGCCAAATATAATTTTAGGAAAGCATCCAAGTAATAAGAAGAGACAACTCATTGGGGAGCCAAATTGGTCAAAGGAAAGTATTTTGTACAAGCTTCCATATTGGAAGAATAAGAAGCTTAAGCACAACATTGATGTCATGCATGTGGAGAAGAACATTAGTGAAAGTACTTACGATACTTTGTTGGGCATTGAGGGGAGAAATAAGGATACTGACAAGGCACGGATAGACTTGCAAAATATGAACTTTAGGCACACGTTGCATTTGAAACAACGTCCTGATGGATCATATGACAAGCCTCGGGCTTTCTTTTCATTAAGCCCAAATGAAAGGGATGGTTTCTATGACTTTTTGAAATCAGTCAAGTATTCGGATGGCTATGCAGCCAACATATCAAGGTCAGTGAATGCAAAAAATGGTAGATTATCTGGTTTGAAAAGCCACGACTGTCATGTGCTATTGCAACGAATTCTTCCAATTGGGTTGCGAGGGTTTGCACATAAAGACATTAGTATTGTATTGTTTTATTTGGGCAGCTTCTTCCAAGACTTATGCTCAAGGACCCTATAGCGAAGTGAGTTGGAGAAACTAGAAGAACGTATAGTTCTTATACTATGCAAGCTTGAGAGGTTCTTTCCTCCAGTATTCTTTGATGTTATGGTCCACCTTGCTGTTCACTTGCCTCGAGAAGCAATTATAGGAGGCCCAGTACAATATCGGTGGATGTACCTTATTGAAAGGTAATTAGATCCTTTGATGTATCCATCAATTGCATTTTTCCCATGTGGTATAAAATCACATAATGTGCGAATTTTTTCCTTGTAGGTACGTTGGAAAATTGAAAAGATACGTTTCAAATCGAGCTCGACCAGAAGGTTCGATTGCAGAGACTTACATTCTAAAAGAATGTATTAACAACTGGTCTTTGTATATTGATGGGATTGAAACTGTGCATAATCGAAGAGAAAGAAATGAAGATTTAGGTGAATCTAGTGAAGGATTGATAGTTTTTTCATAAACTGCCCGACCTACAGGTGGTAGGCAGAATGATGGCAACTTGTCTCGTGCATTGCTTGATACTGCTCATTGGTACTTGTTGTACAATAGTCCTGAGCTAGAACCTTATTTAAAGTATGTGATTTCATATGCATGTATTGTTTGATCAAGTTTTGAATATTATCTTGAATACTTAGCTGAAAATAAATCACCTTATTTTTAACAGTGAACACAAAAGCACATTGCATAATCCTACTGGAGAAGCCATAACTCAAATCCAACGACAAGAGTTTCCCAACTGGTTCAGAGAACGTGTAAGACATTTGAAATTTAATCACACACTAATAAAAATTAAACATTTAAAAGTTTCTTCATTGCTTATTACTGAACGGTTTTAGACCCCTTAAAACAACAAGATTAACCTAGTTAATTAGCCAAGTAATTAACTTAGTCAATTAATGCAATTCTAGGTTATCACAAACAAACAATCATATCAATAATATAAAGCAGCAGAAATATAAAAGACACAATGATATGATCACCCAGGAAACCACACGGTAAAAACCTGGGGAGGATTTAACCCACCGATCCTCAAGGCAAACCTGAATCCACTATGAAAGAATCGAAATTCATACAAAAGGACTTACAAGTTCCCCGCTCGACTTCCTAGTGCTACCTACCAGTAGAACTTACTGACACGACCACGTGCAAGCTCCGAATCCACGGACTCCTTCTTTCTTGGATTCTCCAATCAACTACAAGCACCCATGCTTGTTATTCTTTAAACTCCAATGGCAGCAACCGAGTTGATCATCAAGATGTTGATACTATCTCTACCTTGAAAACCCTAAGCTTTGTGTAAAGGAAAGCTCTTTAGATCTCACAAGAGATTTATACAAAACAACAATGTATAAGCAACAATAGAACAGGAGCAACTCTAAAAACGTGGCTAGGGTTTTGCCTTTTATACTTAGGGCAAAAACATAAAACCCTAAATGTTTAATGAGTTAGGGCTGAGTTGGAAATTCTGCAGAAAACGCAATCTGGCCGACTTTCGATCGATCGAGTCTATCCTTCGATCGATCGAGCCAGGCCGAAATGCCCCAATGCATCTGTAACCTCTCGATTCCAACTTTATAATAATTAATCAACTTTGAGCAAGCCTAAACAAGACTAAACATATTGTTTTGATCATGGTTTGCCAATATTACACATTAGAGTTCTAAATACATAAATTCCTAAATCTTTAGAACCTAACGATTACTAATTAATATCACTTGTTGTATGTCATTATAGATGAATAGATTGAAAGTTAACGAGTCACCAGAAGCTACTAAACAGTTATGGTCATTAGCAAATGGTCCTAAGCCGCATGTGAAGGAGTACACAATTTGTATGGTTAATGGTGTAAAATTCCATACAAGGGACCTAGACAATCGTCGTGTGACCCAAAATAGTGGTGTATGTACCAAAGGGGATCATGAGGGAGAAATGCACGGCTTCTATGGTCATGTGTGCAAAATTTGGGAATTGGAGTATATGTTTCGCCATAAAGTTGTATTGTTCCAGTGTGACTGGTACAACATTGGTATCAATGGTCGAAGGAGAACGATAAGAACTGATGCACACCGCACAAGCATTGATGTTACAAGTCGGTGATATGAAAAATGACTCTTTTATACTTCCTAGTCAAGCGAGACAAGTTTTTTACCTTCAAGATACCAAATTGGGTGAACCTTGGAAAATTGTGCAATCCATCCAACATAGGAGAGTGTTTGATGTCCCGGAAGTCGGGGGTGGAGAATCCAATGATAATACACAAGATAGTGACGCATTCCAACAAGAAGCGATTGTTGATGTTGTTTTTATCAATGTTGAGGACAATATTATTGACTATTGTGTGAGTGATGTTGAAACTGAGGTTGGTCTTGAAGGTGGAACTTCAAGAGATGCTAATGAAAATGAAGAGCATAACATACCTGATGTTGATCTTGATATGGATTATGATATTTAGAGTTCATAACAATTATCTTAAATGTTTTGTACTTGTCTTAAAGTTTATGCTTGTCTAAGTAGCAATTGTTTTGTACTTATCTTGAACTTGATATGGATATTGATGTGGTCATTTGTTGTGTTGAGTTAGTAGTAATTGTGTTCAAATTTTGCGTTTGTGAATTGCTTGATGTTAAGTTAGTAGCAATTGTACTTATCTTTCATGTCAATACATAGTTTCAAAAAATTCCTAAAAAGGCCAAATACACTCGTAATATACTGAGGTATGAGATGGCAAGATTGGATAGAATGAGGCCAAACCAAGAGATAATTGATGCTTTGGGATTGAAGCACATCTCAACTTCTCTAAAGGATTCTGCTCAGTCCAATTGTGCAAAAGGAAAAAGAAGTAGAGCTAGTGTTGTGGTAGATGATGATTATGCACCACCTATTGGTGATGATGACAATGATGATGACTCATCTAATTCTGTAATCTATAAGGTATAATAGATGTTCCATATGGTACAATAGATGATAATAACTTTATTGTTCCATTACTTGTAATGACTTTGTTGTTCCATTATATGTATGTTACTTACAAATGGAACCAGGACAACTTACACGCTCGCGAGGTGAGGCATCTATCCCGGTGGTCTGATCTACGGTCCAATCTACGGAAACACCTCCTGAAGCAAATCCTCCCGCCTAAAGTTCTTCTTGTGCGGAGGTGCAAACTACCGGCGCATTTAACTAGCACGATTAGTAATTACATAGAACATATTTAATTACAACTGCACCCTGTTTTTACTATTGAGATTATACTTCACTTAATTTAGTTATAATGTACATGGAATGTATAATTTTTTAATAGTAATAATGTTTAAATAGGATCTGCTAGCAGAACTACCCATGGAGCAACACGTGGTATAGCAGTACGGGCACTTGTTGAAAAAAGTGGTAAGCTGCCAGTACGTATAGCTGCAGAGTATGATGCTCCTGTTAGGAAGAATGCGTGCAAGCTTGTCAATCACATTGGTGTACAAGTGCAAAGTAATTTGTCCAGTTATAATGTGAAAAATTGGAAAAATGTTGATGTTGCTACTAGAGATGTGGTGCTTCAAAATATCGCGGTAAATTTACATTGATAACGTCTAACTCGTCTAATTCATATAATAATATTTTTATAATACATATACACTTTATTTTACAGGATCAGTTTGAGCTAGAAGGAGATTCCAACTTAGTAACGAAAACATTATATACAAAATGTGGAAGATTATTGAGTTCCAACTCCCACAAGTTGCATCAGGCTTATAAAAAGCTCAAACAATCTCATGGTGCTGACTATGCAAGAAGCCACCCGCAAATGAATGCTACACTTAAGTAGTGGACTGAACTCATTGATGGGAGATGGACCAATGAGGATTGGCTGGTAAATTATTTATGTGTATATTATTATTATCTAATGTTTACTATGTTATGTTGTCAACTTATTATATTAATATTTAGATGAAGTAAATGTATACTGTTTTATTCATGATCTAATAAATATCTTGAATGTTGTTTGTTAGAAAAAATCAAGAAAGAACTCTGAAAATAGGAATAAAACTAAAGGCAAACATAGATGCGGGACAAAGGCACTTGCTGTTAGGGTTGATGAGGAGGTGCGTATTTTTTCATTTTCTTAAACCTTAGTATATTGCATGTTGTGATTAATTAAGTATATCTATCTAACACTTGAATGTTAATTAAGTAGGCAAATAATAATGATGGTCAAGTTCTTGAATTGGCAAAAATCTTCAAAGATGTTCATTTCAATCCAAATACAAAATATGTGGATACATCCTGAGGATGGGATGGAGCGACATATGTATGTGTATCATTCCATCCATATCATGTTTGTAAAGCTATAACAAATGTAGTATTAATGTTGTGATTTTTATGTTTCTTTCTCTCTTTCAAATGATAGGAAAATATTCTCAAAGTGCAAGCGGATCATTGTCAAGATCCTAATGCAATTCCCCTTACACAAGAGGAGATCTCAAACTTGGTGTTTAAGAAGAAGTCCGGTATTATAAAAGGACTTGGCGTGAGACCTTCTTCTTCTCTAGTAACCACCGCCTCCTCTAATTCATCAGTGGAGTATATCCAACGTTTAGAAAATGAGATAATTGAGCTCAGAGAGGCAAGAGCTAGAGATCAAGAGGAGCGAGCTAAGGACCAAGATGCATGAACTAAGCAAGATGAGGTCCAAAAGAATATTCTTAACTTTTTGAGGAGTAAGGGTTATGATGATGCTCTTACTTATGGGGAGTGGTTCAACTTCAAGTTAAAACACTTTTTGGTTAGTACTTTATTTGCTTTCTACAACTTGCTTTCTACAATTTATATATTAGGAGTTGTGATTTTAATTTATTGGTGTGGTTACTCTTAATGCATTGTTAGAAATGTTTCTTATAACATAGTTAATGTTTTTACTTTACGATTTTAACGAAGTATTGTTTTTATATTTGTGTAGATTTCTTATTGGTGACTTTTAGGAGATTTACTTTTGGCATTACTTGAAGACATATGAAGACACCTTTCATTATTTCTAAAATAGGGTTTAAGTAGAGTTATCATGTATTGCAAACAATTATTGTATGGAAGGAGTTTGAATTGGATATTTGTTTTATTTTTTACTTGTGGAATGTATGGATCTTTTTTTATAAATGTGTTGTTGAAATAAATGTGTTATTCAAATGTGAGGTTTTAATAATGTAATGACAAGTTACAGGTTAATATTAAAGCCATAAAAAAAATAAAAGCAGAAAATAAGTTTTAGTGACGAATTTTTTCGTCACAAATATAGCAACAAAAAATTGTTTTAGTGACGAAAATTTCGTCACTAAATATAGCAAAATTTTGTAAGAAATGGTTTTAGTGACGAAAATTTTTGTCACTATATGTGCCTAAATTTTCATAAAAATAGTTTGTGACGAATTTTTTCGTCACTATATATACCTGAACATAGTTTTAGTGACGAAATTATTCGTCACTAAATATGATTTAGTAAACTAAAGTGTTTTTAGTGACGAAATATTTTCGCCACTGAATAGTGTTTTTAGTGAGGAAAACATTTAGTGACGAAACATTTTCGTCACTAAATTTTTTTAAAAAAAAAATCAAATCGGACTTTTAGTGACGAAATTTTACATCATCAGGACTTTTAGTGACGGGGCTACAGTGACGAAATGAGTTTCATCACAAAAGGTCCAATTTCGTCACTAAAGGTCCTTAGTGACGAAAAACTGGACTTTTAGTGACGAATTTTTTCGTCACTGAAAATACATTTTGTTGTAGTGTTTTTCTCCTTGTGGAGAAAAATTGATTTCTTTTCTTTTCATCATCCATACATTAAACTAGTTTCTGTATTTAATAACACTTATTAAATAATGACTGATTATCTAATTGGGTTAGCCTTTTGGGCCTACCCAATTGGGCTTTAGTTTGTGGCTTGAGATGGGACCAAAGGGAACAAATAAGACTCTAGCTCCAATGGGCCTTAGGCTTTTCTGTTAACTCTTGACAAGTCCAAAGTTACCATTAATTATATTCAATACCACTATAAGAATATAATTGCACCCTAGGCCTTATTAATAAATTATATCCCAAGACTTTATTATACATACAACCCCTTCATTAAAATATTCGTAGTAATACAAAGTTATGAATGTAGACTGTCACTTTGAAGATTACTACATCTTAATCCTTGAGTACCCGGTTTAATCCTTTATGTTATTCATCATATATTTATGAAATCCAATTTGATTAGTTTTAGACCCCTTAAACCAACCAGATTAACCTAGTCAAGTTATGCAATTCTAAGTTATCACAAACACACAATCATATCAAAAATATAAAGTAACGGAATAATAAATAACACAATGATATGATCACCCAGGAAACCACACGGTAAAAACCTGGGGAGGATTTGACCTAGCTATCCTCAAGGTAAACTGAATCCACTATGTGAAAGAATCGAAGTTCATACAAAAGGACTTACAAGCTTCCCACTCGACTTCCTAATGCTACCTACCAGTAGAACTTACTGACATGACCACGTGCAAGCTCTGAATCCACGGACTCCTTCTTTCTTGGATTCTCCAATCAGCTACAAGCACCCACACTTGTTATTCTTTAAGCTCCAATGGCAGCAACTGAGTTGATCATCAAGATATTGAAAAATCTCTATCTTGAAAACCCTAAGTTTATGTGAAGGAAAGCTCCTCAATGATCTCACAAGAGATTCACACAAACAGCAATGTATGAGCAACAATGCAACAAGAGCAACCCTCAAAATATGGCTAGGTTTTTGCCTTTTATACCTAGGGCAAAAACAGAAAACCCAAAACATTTAATGAGTTAGGGCTGAGTTGGAAAATTCAGCAGAAAAGCATTTTGGCCGACTTTCGATCGATCGAGTCTAACTTTCGATCGATCGAGCCAGGCCGAAATGCACTAATGCATCTGCAGCCTCTCGATTCCAACTTTACAAAAAATATATAACTTTGAGCGAGCCTAAACAAGACTAAACATATTGTTTTAATCATGGTTTGCCAATATTACACATTAGAGTTCTAAATACATAAAATCATAAATCTTTAGAGCCTAACAACCTCCCCCTTTGGCAATCCATGACAAAACACAAATTAAAAGCTCAAAGTTTACAAGTAAAAGCTCTTTACAAAAATAAAACTCATAACACAAATTCAATCCTAACTACTATCCATCAATTGCAAGTGTAGACAGCAAATCAATTGAATCATCCTGTCTATTCTTGAAACACTTAACAAACGCATAAACGCATATGCGTTAGAAAACAGTAAATCAACAGGTATGTAAACTAACTTTCCCCTTAAGTTAGATACCACAAAAATAAAACATTCTTGCATGTTTCACACAACACAAAATAAAGACATATATCAATGAATAACTCATAAATATAAATTAACAAGCAGTGAACACAAGAACAAGAATCATGTATATCAAAATCAATGTATCTCCCCCTAACAAGAATAGCCCCAAAAATGATATACAAAGTGAAGCACCTAGATACAATTTAAAAACACCACTAGCTCTGCAAAACAAACAATATACTCCCCCTTACTACAAAAACTCCTCTACAAGTCAAAACTCTACTCCCCCTTTTTATGACGGAATGCCAAAGGGCAATCACAAGCCATCATCAAAAGGAGGTGGTGAGGGTGAACGAAGATGTGCTAAGTCGGCTCGCAGAGCACGAATCTCGTCAAGCAAGTCCACCAAAGTCTGACTATGAGCCGCCTGAACGGTCATGACAGTCTCCAAAGTACGACGAACATCAAAGTCATCCGAAGGAAGTGGAGGGACATCAGCAGCAGCAGTAGCACCAACAGGATCAAGTACATCCTCACTAGCAGGACCTGTAGAAGAAGAGGGAGGAGGTGCGGTACCAGAAGGCTCAGACCTAGGATGTTTAGAGCCTACTCGAAGATGAGCAGCCCTCTATCTAAGAAAAGACGCACCTATGGGAGCAATAACATGTACGGACTCAGAGGAAGGGAAACCACTAAGATCAAGATAAAGCAAAATCCTATGAATAAAAATAGGATGAACAAGAGCATGAGAAGAAGATGAACTCCTATAAACATCGTTCAAAGAACGAAGAAAAAAATGAGGAAAGCTAATAGGAGCATCTGTAACCAGAGCATACAAAAAGACATACCGCTCGAGAGGTATAGTGTGAAGATGAGAAATGGGCCAAATAGAATGACAAGCTATCCTAAAGAAGAGATAGTGCAACTCAGATAGCTCAGCAGAGGTGATCCTAGGATCAGAACCCCACTGGATAGAAGACCCAGTAATATAAGACATGACATCACTCAACAAAGGAGACTCATCATAAGGGTAGACAGGGTGCTGTACCAAAGGTACCCCTAGAGCATCAGCCACTACCGTTGAAGTAATGACGTACTCTACGCCTCGTATCCAACTCTTTACCAAAGTGTTGGAATCATAGACGTGGATAGAGATGTTTGAAAAGAACTCTCTAATCAAGGTAGCAGGTGGAGGAGGATCAGAAATATCCACCAAGGGTAACCAGCCTCTACGCTCAAAGTTTGCCCTAATGGCAGGATCAAGCTCATCTAACAAAACAGTTTGCTTAGACCAAATCTTTCTCCTAAGGTTCAGCTTCTCAAAAATCTCTTGGTTTTTCTCACTTGGAAACTTCTCACGGTCAAAAGAAGGTGGGGAAGGAGCAGGTGAGTGAATAGACCTACGAGCCCTAGTCTTCCTAGGCATAGCGCTAAGGAAAGGACAAAGACACAAAGAGAAAACCAAAAGAATAAAAAAAAACAAAAATCAAGGGCAGACTACAGGTTAGCACAAAATAGAACAAAAATCTATATGATGCATGAACAAGTACAATGTCATGATGCATGTACTAATGCAGTAAACAACATTCAAATTAGGTTTAATTTCACAAAATTGGCTAGAGCATAGGATTTCTAACGAAAACCCTAAAAATTTGAAAAACCACTTGAACAGTTTTAGAAACAAATTGATGAATTGATCATTACACATGTTTGAAAACAAATTAGAATGACCAATTTCATCAAAACAACAAGCCAATTTTATCAATTAAACCCAATTGAACATAATCACCAATTCGGATCAATTTCAAACCCTAGAAATTTTAATTTTTAACAAAACCTCAAATTGATCAAATTAACCAACATAGATCAAGATTATATCAAGTCCCCACAAAAACCCATTGATCAATTGCATAAAATAAGGCTTGAATCATCAAAAACCCCAAAATTCTTAGGTTTGAATATCCCAAATTCAAATGCATGAAAATTGCATGAAATGTGAAAATAAACTCAAAAGGAAGGGTAAAATAGACATACCGGCTCAAGGAGAGAGAAACCTTGCAAAAATTTTGGAGGAAAACGACAAAAAAATCACTGTAGAGCCTTGCCGAGTCGGAGAGAGAGAAAAAGTTTGAAAACTTTTTGAAAAAGTGTTTTGAATCAGTCAAAGAACAGTGTTTTAAAAACCTGATTCACGATATTCGATTGATCGAAAATTACATTCGATCGATCGAATCAATCCGAGATTTCTAAAAGAATTTTAAGAAATTTTCGATCGATCGAAAAACAAGTTGGATCGATCGAAACAGGCAGCGACTCACAATATTTTGAGAAAAATTACAGTTATGAAAAACACAACCCACATTTTGAAAACAACTCCTCAAAGCATTAAAATTGTTGAAACAAAATGCATGAGTATGAGATGGAATGCTTTTTCAAAATCCCAAGTTTGAATCCCAGTTTCTCCAAAGAAAATTTCAATCATTCTTCCTTTAAATTCTTCAAACAACAAATATGTTGCGCAAAATTCTCAAGATATTTTCAAACTTGGTTAGTCAAACCAAAAACACACACAATAACATGTACAATGTTTAGCAAAGAGTAACTTGTGTAGTGTGTGCAACTAGCAATAGCTTGAGATACATGTGAGGTGATATGTGAATAGCAATCAATCACAAAGTCTACAAAATCCATCACATAGAATTCAAAAGAGACTATCACCTAAAGAGTTACATCATATAACTCCCACATCTCCTAGAACATAAGCTTGCAATCATGTAAGTTTCTTGAAATTTTGCCCCATTATTAGATGAAATTTGGCATCAAGTCTAATAGTACACACCAGTTTTAATTATGTGAATTGGCCTCAAGCTTAATAGGACACACCAGTTTTAATCATTAAGCAATTAACCGAGGCTACACCTTATGTTCTTTTTGTGCATGTGCTACACTTTCTCGAGCACAAAATCTTATGATATGCACTAAGGTGTTCATGATTGGCTAGTGAACAGTAGTGAGATGGTTATTTATGCCTTTCTCAAAAGGATCAAGTCCGATAGTCAAATAACATGTGACTTCAAGATAAAGATAAAGTGATAAACACCATAAACATCTTTCCCACACAACATGCACTACAAAGCTTCAACTAGTAAAGTACAATAAATAAGCTCATCAAACCTAAACAAGGTACACAAGACAAGTTATGTGTAAATAGGTTGACCAACCTTGTTTTCAAAGACCAAGAAAAATAGTGCCAAACACAATTTGCTTTTCTCCTTTTTTTTTTTTTTTAAAAAAAAAAGGGAAAACAAATAAATCCTAGAATGAAATGCATGAATGTAATGCAATGCAAATCCTAGAAACAAAAAAAAAAAAAAAAAAAAAAAAAAAAAAAAAAAAAAACACAAAAACACAAAAACCAAAAAACAATGGTCACAAAGGAATAAGCAATGAAGCACAAGGACCATGTCAGAAACACTTAATTAGATCGAGTCTTTTGCATCTAAAACCTTTTAGATGCACCACGAGCATTGGAGTTCCTATTCACATTCGAGTGATTTCCAACTCCAGGATTGGAATAAAGGTTCAATGCCTTTACCAATTCACCAATAAGTGCCATAGGATCTTGTGCTTGAGGCACAGACACTTTTGGTTTGTTTGCTCTCTTAGCAGCTTGAAGCTTATAACAGTTAGGACGAATGTGTCCAAACTTTCCACAATAATGACAAACCCAAGCAGGTTTACCATGCATCTTGTCCTTAGAAAGGGTAGGTTTCTTAGGTTTAGACTCTCCAAGATCAACCCTAATCTTCATAGGGGGTGAAACTTCTACAGGTTTGACAACCTCACTCACGCAAGGTTTGACAGTTTCACTCACAACCTCACTCACGGAAGGTTCAGAAGAAGATGAAGGAACAAAGTTCGTGGAATGTGGTGCAGACACAGAGATGCTTTCAACATAACCTAAATCAGATTTGTTAGAGGGATAATTTTGTACATTCAACATTTGATCGAGTTTAGAACAAGCAGATCTAGCAACAGATAAATCATGTTCCAAAGTTTTAACTTTATCAAGTAAGAGCATGTTCTCAGATTTCACATGGTTCAAAAGATCATTAGCATCAAATAATTTAACAAGCAAAATTTTCTTTTCAAGCTCAAGAGAATCAATTTTCTTCAGGCCAAGTTTAACATTCATAGCATCATTTGCAGCAACTTTGCAAAGTTTATTATAGGCCTCTTGAAGATCTGCATCCTTAGAGAGTTCTCCCTCAGAAGGGTTCTCCTCAACAAACACACTTTCATTGACTACAGCAGTAGCAGTGAAAGCAATGAAGTTTCCATCCTCGTCACATCCAGACTCATCATCAGAAATCTCATTATCACTAAGAGTTACAGCCATAGCTTTACCCTTAGACCTCAGGAATGTAGGACATTCAGATTTAACATGACCATACCCTTGACAACCAAAACACTGAGCACCCAAAGAATTGTTTGAAGATTGACCAAATTTTTCTCTAGGTTTTTCAAAGTTATTAACCTTAGTGGGATTATTCTTCCTAAAATTTCTAGGTTCAGCAGTGGTTGTTTTCTTGCCCTTCTGTTAGTATTCCTCAGAAAGTTTCTAAAATTCTTGGCAAGGTAAGCAATCTATGTAGTAGAGAGCTCATCATCAAATCCACCAACATCAACATCATCAATAGACTTAAGAGCCATTGACTTGGATTTGTTAGTTTTGGGTAGGTCTAGCTCATAGGACTGAAGAGATCCTTCAAACTCATCAACAGGGATGAAGTCCACATCCTTGCTCTCTGTGATGGCAGTCACTTTGGGTCTAAAATCTTCAGTTAAAGATCTAAGAATCTTCCTAACAATTTTAGGTTGATCATAGATTTCATCCAAATTAAAAGCAGAATTAACAATGTCATTAAGTTTGGCATAAAATTTATCAAAGGATTCATCATCAGACATCTTAATGCTCTCAAACCTAGAAGTTAATTACTGCAGTTTGTTTATCTTAACTGCCTTTGTGCCTTCATGCACAGTCTGGAGGATTTTTCAAGTAGTATGAGCAACCTTAACATTAGAGATTCTCCTAAATTCCTCCATGGAAACAGCATTAAAGATGACATTCATAGCTTTGCTATTGAACCCAGCTGCTTCTTTTTGAGAAGTTTGCCACTGACTCACAGGAATAGTGGGCTTCTCCCATCCGTATTCAACGGAATTCCAAACCCTCTCATCAATAGATTTCAGGAATGCTTTCATCCTTACTTTCCAATAAGCATAGTTATTCCCATCAAAGTGAGGAGGAATAACTAGAGAGTGTCCATGCTCCATGACAAAGGGGTCAAGGATTAGCTCAGAGATCAAAAAATCTCAAACAAGAGAGCTACCCGCTCTGATAACACTTGAACAGTTTTAGACCCCTTAAACCAACCAGATTAACCTAGTCAAGTTATGCAATTCTAAGTTATCACAAATATACAATCATATCAAAAATATAAAGCAGTGGAATAATAAATAACACAATGATATGATCACCCAGGAAACCACACAGTAAAAACCTGGGGAAGATTTGACCTAGCTATCCTCAAGGTAAACTGAATCCACTATGCGAAAGAATCGAAGTTCATACAAAAGGACTTACAAGCTCCCCGCTCAATTTCCTAATGCTACCTACCAGTAGAACTTACTGACACGACCACGTGCAAGCTTCGAATCCACAGACTCTTTCTTTCTTGGATTCTCCAATCAGCTACAAGCACCCACGCTTGTTATTCTTTAAGCTCCAATGGCAGCAATTGAGTTGATCATCAAGATATTGAAAAATCTCTATCTTAAAAACCCTAAGTTTATGTGAAGGAAAGCTCCTCAATGATCTCACAAGAGATTCAGAGAAACAGCAATGTATGAGCAACAATGCAACAAGAGCAACCCTCAAAATGTGGCTAGGGTTTTGCCTTTTATACCTAGGGCAAAAACAAAAAACCCAAAACGTTTAATGAGTTTGGGCTGAGTTGGAAAATTCTGCAGAAAAGCATTCTAACCGACTTTCGATCGATCGAGTCTAACTTTCGATTGATTGAGTTAGGCCGAAATGCACCAATGCATCTGCAGCCTCTCGATTCCAACTTTACATAAAATATATAACTTTGAGTGAGCCTAAACAAGACTAAACATATTGTTTTGATCATGGTTTGCCAATATTACACATTAGAGTTCTAAATACATAAAATCCTAAATCTTTAGAACCTAACAAACTTATCTCAAGGGAATATTTTATATCTCCGTTAAGAGATTATGAATTCCATCTTGAGAATATATGTTCTATCAACACTAAATGCTGCTGCCCAACATACTGAGGTTTTGACCGTAACTTATAGATCTCACTCCTGATATATCAAAGCAACCTACGTGTGATGATCAGGTCCATTATTCTCTCAGGATTTAGAGTTGATGTAAATAGAAGTCGTGAGATTTATTATTCATTTGACAATCGTTAGGAGAATAATAAATCTCACAGCGGTCCAGTTCAATATGTCTTAACTCTTAAAACATATTAACATATTAACTAGAAGTCTCTACTTCCATGATCAAGACATATAATCTTAGTTGATATGTTATAGTCTTCACAGATGAAATGCCCAATTTTATCACCGACTATGAACTAAAATTCTAAGTTTACAAAGAACTTGTGATTTACATCTTCTGTGACCTTTCACATAAATCACATATTATGCATCTCATGGACTAAGATAATATCCTATTAGTTCATTAATAGATAGTCTCATATAATTAAACAATTTAATTATTTATAACATGCCAATAAATTGGATTTTAGGGCACAAACCCCAACAATGATATTCTTCATTCACAATATTAGGAGGACAACCAGTCTTGGAGCTGACAGAGGAGTTGGATCTCCACAACGTATCCATACTATCCTAGGTTTAACACTCAATTATCATGTTTTTCTCACATCTATTGCATTCGTAACACATGCCCTAAGCAACCCTCCAAAATGGGGGAAGGGGACGCATAGTTGAAGAGATGGAAGCACAGTAAAAACAGGGGAAGGGGACGCACAGTTGAAGAGATGGAAGCATAGTATATTATATTGAAAGTAGAACAATAGTAAGGCGGTAGAACCAGCTAAGCATATATATATATATAATTCAAAGTAAAACAATAGTAAGGCAGTAGAACCAGCCAAGCAATATATATAATTCAAAGTAAGTGAAAGCAATTTAGAACCGTCCAAGATGGCGGTAGCGACAAGTAGTATATTAAACAGAAAGTTGAAAATACTTGTTATTGAAAATAGAACAAACACTTACAGTAGTAGTGAATACAAGATCTCAACAGTACAGGTTAATAGTTACAAAGCTTGAACTAGTCATAGTTACAAGGTTTGTAAGGAAAGTAGTGATAGTAGGAACAAGGTAGTATGAACTCTCTAACTCAAAGGAAAGCTTCTAAAAGAAAGAAGGTTTTCTAAGAAGAGAATTCTTATCTAAGCTTAAGGGATAGGCCCCCATAAATAGGCAAAATTTTGGAGTGAACAGTAATCCGTGAATAGTAATTTGTGAACAGTGTTTTTTCCACTTTTTGACTTAAAAATCAGCTGAAAATTTTTGTCCTTTTCATCAACCTATAATCTTCAAACTTTGTCAGAAAAAACATGACAAGACCAAAGTCTAAAAGCATGACAAGACCAAAGTATGTGGATTCATTTCTTTTTCTTTTTCTTTTCAAGAATCCCATTATGAGTCCAAAGGACATGTCAGAGGAATATGGGACGCATGCTTAAGGAAATTCTTTATTCCAAAGGGCATGGGACGCATGGAACTTCACAGGGACTTCATCATAGCATTTTGAATATTGTAACATTTTTAGCCATTGTGCAGGCTAGACAAATAGAGAAACAACAAGATCAGGAGTATCTTGACCAAACGGTTACTGACTGTAGAAGTAACATGGAAAATAATTTTATCAGTGGGAACCATCAGGCTGAAGAGAATCTCAAAACAATAGTGTTGTAGCAGTGACTTAAGATTAATCAGTGGAAGGAGCAACGGATGGATAACCATCAAAAGGATCAAAAGGGCCTTATGGAGAATTACATTCATGCTCATGGTAAATAGCATATTGATTACAGAATCCACAATATAAAATTGGCTCAAACACTAGTCTTCTCCCTAGGATGAGAAGACTTCTTGGATTACAATGATTAGTTATCCGCAAATCAGCAATGGCATCAGCATATGGCCTGGGACCAAAAATAGAAATTCTATCTGTGCTTCCTATGAAATGATAATCTTTCCATAGATTCTAAGCAACTTCAATAATTTGATTATTAAAATAATTTCTCCAACATTCTACAAGAGCATAAGGATCATTAAAGGACAAGTGAGAATTTTCTTCAAGCCATTGCCCTTGGTGAGTGTGACCATTAATGAGAACGAGATGCTTTGAGGGCTGGACATTCATCTAGTTATCTCTTTCCCATTTTGGCAAAGTACTCCAGCATCTGATGGAAACAAAAGGACTTGTAAATCCTTTAATAGCATCCTGAATAATTTGTGGAAGCTGACTGGCTTGATAATGGCTTGTTAATTTTATGAACCTGATAAAGCCATATTCAAACATTTGGGATAGCCAATTAGGATCTACTGTTACAGAAAAAGCAAAAGGAAACTTTTTTTTGACTTCATAGTATTTTTTTTTCTGGAACAATAAGTCAATAATCACACTATATCGTAATTATTCACTATAGAAAGACATAACAATAATTACAAAGCTTAAGAACTACTGTTTTTAGTGCTTGATGAGACATCTTCACTTGTGATACTAATAGTAACAGAATCAAGACCAGGGTAACTTAATCCAGTACTGGTTGTGTTAGGTTCTAAAGGTTTAGGAATTTATGTATTTAGAACTCTAATTTGTAATATTGGCAAACCATGATCAAAACAACATGTTTAGACTTGTTAAAGTATGCTCAAAGTTGATTAATTATTGTAAAGTTGGAATCGAGAGACTGTAGATGCATTGGGGCATTTCGGTCTGGCTCGATCGATCGAAGAATAGATTCGATCGATCGAAAATCAATCAGATTGCGTTTTTCTGCAGTATTCCAACTCAGCCCTAACTCTTTAAAACATTTAGGGTTTTTATGTTTTTGCCCTAGGTATATAAGGCAAAACCCTAGTCACGTTTTAGAATTGCTTCAAGTTGTATTGTTGCTCATACATTGCTATTTTGTGTAAATCTCTTGTGAGATCTAGAGGAGCTTTCCTTTACACAAAGCTTAGGATTTTCTAGATGGAGATTACTTCAACATCTTGATGATCAACTTGGTTGCTGCCTTTGAAGCTTAAAGAATATCAAGCGTGGGTGCTTGTAGCTGATTGAAGAATTCAAGAAAGAAGGAGTCCGTGGATTCGGAGCTTGCACGGGGTCGTGTCAGTAAGTTCTACTGGTAGGTAGCATTAGGAAGTCGAGCAGGGAGCTTGTAAGTCCTTTTGTAAGAACTTCAATTCTTTCATAGTGAATTCAGTTTTGCCTTGAGGATTAGTGGGTAAAATCCTCCCCAGGTTTTTTACCGGTTTGGTTTTCCTGGGTGATCATATCGTGTGTTATTTATTATTCCACTGCTAGATATTTTCATGATATGATTGTTTGATTGTTTTAACCTAGAATTGCTTAATTTGACTAAGTAACAACTTGGCTAATTAACTAGGCTACTCAATCTGGTTGTGTGTTAAGGGGTCTAAAACTGTTCAAGTGGTATCAGAGCTTTTGGTCATAGGTTCGAGTCGTTGGAGCAGCGTTGTGAGGGAGAGATTGTGAGGGATTTCACAATTCGCTCCAATACCAATGGGCTTGGTCTGCGATCGAATGCTATAAAAGATTTGTGCCCCCTCATCCTTCACCAATTAGTGGTTGGATGGATTGGTAAGGCACACGGTCCGACAAGTGGTATCAGAGCGGGTAGCTCTTTTTGTCTGAGATTTTTTATCTCTGAGCTGATTCTTGACCCCTGTTGTCATGGAGCATGGACACTCTCTTTTTGTTCCTCCTCACTTTGATGGGAATAACTATGCTTATTGGAAAGTAAGAATGAAAACATTCCTGAAATCCATTGATGAGAAAGTTTGGAATTTCGTTGAATACGGATGCGGAAGCCCGCTACTCCTGTGAGTGAGTGGCAAACTTCTGAAAAAGAAGCAGCAGGCTTCAATAGCAAAGCTATGAATGCCATCTTCAATGCTGTTTCAATGGAGGAATTTAAGAGGATCTCTAATGTTGAGGTTGCTCATACTGCTTGGAAAATCCACCAAACTGTGCATGAAGGCACAAAGGCAGTTAAGATAAACAAACTGCGGCAATTAACTTCTAGGTTTGAAAGCATTAGGATGTCTGATGATGAATCCTTTGATGAATTCTACGCCAAACTGAATGATATTGTTAATTCTGCTTTTAACTTGGGTGAAATCTATGATCAACCTAAAATTGTTAGGAAGATACTTAGATCTTTAACTGAAGACTTTAGACCCAAAGTGACTACCATCACTGAGAGCAAGGATGTGGACTCCATCCCTGTTGATGAGCTTGTAGGATCTCTTCAGTCCAATGAGTCTGACTTACCAAAACAAACAAATCCAAATCAATGGCTCTTAAGTCTGTTGATGATGTTGAGGCTGGTGGATTTGATGATGAGCTCTCTGCTACAGAGATAGCTTACCTTGCCAAGAATTTTAGAAATTTTCTGAAAAATACAAATAGAAGGGCAAGAGGTACAAACACTGTTGAACCTAGAAACTTTAGGAAGAATAATCCCACTAAGGTTAACAACTTTGAAAAACCTAGAGAAAGAGTAGGTCAATCTTCAAACAATTCTTTAGGTGCTCAGTGTTTTGGTTGTCAAGGGTATGGTCATGTTAAATCTGAATGTCCTACATTCTTGAAAAATAAGGGTAAAGCTATGACTGTAACCCTTAGTGATAATGAGGTTTCTGATGATGAGTTTGAATGTGACAAGGATGGAAACTTCATTGCTTTCACTGCTACTGCAGTAGTCAATGAAAGCATATCTGCTGAGGAGAACCCTTCTGATGGGAAACTCTCTGAGGATGCAGATCTTCAAGAGGCCTATAATAAACTTTGCAAAGTTGCTGCAAAGGATGCTATGAATGTTGAACTTGGCTTGAAGAAAATTGATTCTCTTGAGCTTGAAAAGAAAAATTTGCTTGTTAAATTATTTGATGCTAATGATCTTTTGAACCATGTGAAATCTGAGAACATACTTTTACTTGATAAAGTTAAAACTTTAGAACATGATTTATCTATTGCTAGAACTGCTAGTTCTAAACTTGATCACATGCTGAATGTTCAAAAGTATACTTCTAATAAATCTAGGATAGGATATGTTGAAAGCATCTCTGTGTCTACTCCACATACCACGAACTTTGTTCCTGCTTCTTCTTCTGAACCTTCTGTGAGTGAGGTTGTGAGTGAAACTGTCAAACCACCTGTGAGTGAGGTAGTCAAACCTGTAGAAGTTTCACCTCCTAAGAAGATTAGGGTTAATTTGAGAGAAATTAAACCTACCCTACCCAAGGACAAGATGCATGGTAAACCTGTTTGGGTTTGTCATTATTGTGGAAAGTCTGGACACATTCGTCCTAACTGTTACAGGCTTCAAGCTGCTAAGAGAGCAACTAAACCAAAGGTGCCTATGCCTCAAGCACAAGATCCAATGGCACTTATTGGTGAATTGGTAAAGGTGTTGAACCTTTATTCCAAACCTGGAGTTGGAAATCACTCAAATGTGAATAGGAACTCCAATGCTCGTGGTGCATCTAAAAGGTTTTGGATGCAAAAGACTCGACCTAATTGAGTCTTTTTGACATGGTCCTTGTGCTTCATTGCTCATTCCTCTGTGACCATTGTTCTTTGGTTTTCTGTGTTTCTTTTGTTTTGTTTCTAGGATTTGCATTGCATTACATTCATGCATTTCATTCTAGGATTTATTTGTTTTCCCTTCATTTAAAAAAAAAAAAAAAGGAGAAAAGGAGAAAGCAAAAATTTGTTTGACATTATGTTTCTTGGTTTTTGACAACAAGGTTGGTCAATTTATTTACATATATCATGTCTTATGTACCTTGTTTAGCTTTGATGAGCTTATTTATTGCACTTTACTAGTTGAAACTTTGTAGTGCATGTTGTGTGGGAAAAATGTTTATGGTGTTTATCACTTTGTCTTAATCTTGAAGTCACATGTTATTTGACTGTCAGACTTGGTCCTTTTGAGAAAGACATAAATAACCATCTCACCACTGTTCACTAGTCAATCATGAACACCTTAGTGCATATCATAAGATTTTGTGCTCGAGAAAGTGTAGCACATGCACAAAAAGAACATAAGGTGATGCCTTGGCTTAATTGCTTAATGCTTAAAATTGGTGTGTACTATTAGGCTTGATGCCATCTCACATAATTACAATTGGTGTGTACCATTAGGCTTGATGCCATTTCACATAATATATTTCACATTATAATGGGGCAAAATTCAAGAAACTTACATGATTGCAAGCTTTTGTTCTAGGAGATGTGGGAGTTATAGGATGTAACTCTTTAGGTGCTAGTCTCTTTTGAATTCTATGTGATGAATTTTGTAGACTTTGTGATTGATTGCTATTCACATATCACCTCACATGTTTCTCAAAGTTTTTGCTAGTTGCACACACTACACAAGTTACTCTTTGCTAAACTTTGTACATGTTATTGTGTGTGTTTTTGGTCTGACCAACCAAGTTTGAAAATACTTTGAGAATTATGCAAAACATTTTTTTTGCTTGAGAATTTGAAAGGAAGAATGGCTAAAATTATCTTTGAAGAAACTGGGATTAAAATTTGGGTTTTTGAAAAAGCATTCCATCTCATACTCATGCATTTTTTTGTGTAATTTAATGCTTTGAGGAGTTATTTTCAAAATATGGTTTATGTTTTTCAAAACTGTGGTTTTTCTCAAAATTTTGTGAGCCTCTGCCTATTTCGATCGATCCAGTCTGATTTTCGATCAATCGAAAAAGTGCTTTAATTTGTCTTAAATTGACTGTTTGTTTCGATCGATCGAATGTGATTTTCGATCAATCGAAAAAGTGCTTTAATTTGTCTCAAAATGACTGTTTGTTTCGATCGATCGAATGTATTTTTCAATCAATCGAAAGTCGCGAATCAGGTTTTTAAAAACACTGTTCTTGACTTTTTCAAAAGTTTTTCAAAGACTTTTCTCTCTCTCTGACTTGGCAAGCTCAACTATTCCAATTTTTTGTCGTTTTCCTCCAAATTTTTTGCAAGAAATCTCTTTCCTCAAGCCGGTATGTCTATCTTACCCCTCCTTTTTGAGTTTATTTACATTTTTCATGCATTTTTGCTCAAAATTTTGGAACCTTTTCTTTTTGGGATTGTTGTTGATTTAGGCCCAATTTTGTGTAATTGATCAATGGGTTTTTGTGGGGACACACTATAAACATGTTCTTAATGGTTTAATTTGATCAATTTTGGGTTTTGTGAAAAATTTAAAATTCTAGGGTTTCTAATTGATCCAATTTGGGGATTTTGTTCAATTAAGGTTTAATTGATGAAATTGGCTTGTTGTATTGATGAAATTGGTTATTATAATCTGTTTTCAACCTTGTGTAATGATCAATTCATCAAATTTGTTGCAAAATTTTACAAGTGGTTTTCAAATTTTTAGGGTTTTTGTTAGAAACTCTATGTTCGAGCCAATTTTGTGTAATTGAACTTAATTTGAACTGTGTTTACTGCATTAGTTCATGCATCACAACATTGTTATTGTTCATGCATCATATAGATTTTTGTTCTATATTTTTTTGTGCTAATTTGCAATCTGCCCTTGGTTTTGTTTTCTTTTGTTCTTTTGGTTTTCACTTTGTGTCTCTGTCCTTTCCATAGCACTATGCCTAGGAAGACTAGAGCTCGTAGGACTGTTTCCTCACCTTCTCCTTCACCCCCTCCCTCCTTCGATCGTGAGAAGTTTTCGAGTGAGAAAAACCAAGAGATTTATAAGAAGCTAAACGTTAGGAGAAAGATTTGGGCTGAGCGTTCTGTTCACTTAGATGAACTTGATCCTGCCATTAGGGCAAACTTTGAGCGTCGGGGCTGGTTACCCTTGGTGGATATTTCTGATCCTCCTCCACCTTCTGCCTTGATTAGAGAGTTCTATTCGAACATCTCTATCCATATCTATGATTCCAACACTTTAGTCAAGAGTTGGATACGAGGCGTAGAGTACTCCATTACTCCCCAGATAGTGGCTGATGCTCTAGGGGTACCTTTGGTCCAGAATCCTGTCTATCCTTATGATGTGTCTCCCGAGATTAGTGATGTCTTGTCTTACATCACTGGGACTACTGTCCAATGGGGTTCTGATCCTCGGATCACTTCTGCTGAGCTCTCTGGGTTGCACTATCTTTTCTTTAGGATAGCTTGTCATTCTATCTGGCCCATTTCTCATCTTCACGCTATACCTCTCGAGCGGTATGTCTTTTTGTATGCTCTGGTTACAGATGCTCCTATTAGCTTTCCTCATTTTTTTCTTCGTTCTTTGAACGATGTTTATAGGAGTTCATCTTCTGCTCATGCTCTTGTTCATCCTATTTTCATTCATAGGATTCTCCTTTATCTTGATCTTGGTGGCTTCCCTTCCTCTGAGCCCGTTCATGTGATAGCTCCTATAGGTGCGTCTTTTCTTAGACAAAGGGCTGCTCATCTTCGAGCTGGCTCTAAACACCCTAAGTCTGAGCTGTCTAGTAGCGCACCTCCTCCTTCATCTTCTACAGGTCTTGCCGGTGAGGATGTTCCTGATCCAGTTGGTGATGATGCTGCTGCTGCTGATGTTCCTCCACCTCTTTCGACCGACTTTGATGTTCGTCGTACTCTGGAGACTGTCATGACCGTTCAGGCGGCTCATGGTCAGATTTTGGTGGACTTGCTAGATGAGTTTCGTGCTCTACGAGCTGACTTTGCGCGTCTTCATTCACCCTCACCACCTCCTTTTGATGGTGACTTGTGATTGCCCTTTGGCATTCCGTCACAAAAAGGGGGAGTGGAGTTTTTGACTTGTAGAGGAGTTTTTGTAGTTAGGGGGAGACTTTTTGTTGTTGAGGAGCTTGTGGAGTTTTTAGATTGTATCTAGGTGCTTCACTTTGTATATCATTTTTGGGGATATTCATGTTAGGGGGAGTAACATTGATTGATATATATGTTATATTTATTGATTCTTGTTGCTTTGTGATTCACTGCTTATTGACTTATATTTATGAGTTGTTCATTCATATATGTCTTTATTTTGTGTTGTGTGAATCTTACAAGAATGTTATACCTGTTGTTTTACTCTTTTCTTTCACACATGCGTTTATGCGTTTGTTGAGTATTTCAGGAATATACAGGTTGATTCAACAAAGCTGTTGTCTACACTTGCAACCGATGGATAGTAGTTAGGTTTGAATTTGATTTTATGAGCATTATTTTTGTAAAGGGCTTTTTACTTGTAAACTTTGAGCTTTTAATTAGGGTTTTGTCACGGATTGCCAAAGGGGGAGTTTGTTAGGTTCTAAAGGTTTAGGAATTTATGTATTTAGAACTCTAATTTGCAATATTGGCAAACCATGATCAAAACAACATGTTTAGACTTGTTAAAGTATGCTCAAAGTTGATTAATTATTGTAAAGTTGGAATCAAGAGACTGTAGATGCATTGGGGCATTTCGGTCTGGCTCGATCGATCGAAGAATAGATTCGATTGATCGAAAATCGATCAGATTGCGTTTTTCTGCAGTATTCCAACTCAGCCCTAACTCTTTAAAACGTTTAGGGTTTTTATGTTTTTGCCCTAGGTATATAAGGCAAAACCCTAGCCACGTTTTAGAGTTACTTCAAGTTGTATTGTTGCTCATACATTGCTGTTTTGTGTAAATCTCTTGTGAGATCTAGAGGAGCTTTCCTTTACACAAAGCTTAGGATTTTCTAGATGGAGATTACTTCAACATCTTGATGATCAACTTGGTTTCTGCCTTTGAAGCTTAAAGAATATCAAGCGTGGGTGCTTGTAGCTGATTGAAGAATTCAAGAAAGAAGGAGTCCGTGGATTCGAAGCTTGCACGGGGTCGTGTCAGTAAGTTCTACTAGTAGGTAGCATTAGGAAGTCGAGCGGGGAGCTTGTAAGTCCTTTTGTAAGAACTTCAATTCTTTCATAGTGAATTCAGTTTTGCCTTGAGGATGATGGGTAAAATCCTCCCCAGGTTTTTTACTGGTTTGGTTTTCCTGGGTGATCATATCGTGTGTTATTTATTATTCCATTGCTATATATTTTCATGATATGATTGTTTGATTGTTTTAACCTAGAATTGCTTAATTTGACTAAGTAACAACTTGGCTAATTAACTAGGCTACTCAACTTGGCTAAGCAAGCATGGGTCCTCGCTAAGAACCAAGCAAGGACATCTATATAGTTGTATTAATATATATTCACGAGTAATTCTTAAGTATTTTTGAAGCATGAAAAATGAGTAAATTCTAGATATCTTTAGGTTTCATGGTGTTCCTGCTTCTTCATGGTGTTCCTGCTAAATTGGTAAATTCTAGATATCTTTAGGTTTCATCCTCATTCGTTTTGGAGGCTAATAATGTATATACTCAATGCCCAAACTCGAGCCACCCTTAAACTTGGATAAATATTTGCAAAAAGAAAAGAATATATATATATATATATATATATGGTAAAATATCATTTTCATCCTTAAACTTTTATAAAAATTTGTTTTTTGTTCCCGAAGTTTCAAAATGTCGTTTTTCGTCCCTAAATTTTACAAAACGTTTTACTTTTCATCTTTTCATCTATGTCTGTTAATTTATGTCTTATGTGGCCTAACAAAATGATGATGTGGTATCTAACTTGGACCAAATGATTTTATTTATAAAATTATGGATATATGGCAAAGAGTTATTGACACACATGAATTAAATATTTTGTGATATGGCATCCTTACAAACTGATGAGGCATTTTAAAAAAAAATAAGTTTCAGCTCATATTTATGTTAAGAATTTATTAGGATTTAAAATAAAAACTTAAAACACCAAAACATTAAAAGAAAAGAAAAAAAAAAATTCAGTTCAAGCTATCCATTTCCAATGATGTTTAACCAAAACTTCCTAGATCTTTCATTCGTTTTTGATGTTTTGATGGGTTTTTTTTTTTTAAGCAATTGCTTCTATTATCTTATAATTAAGTTTTGGATCTTTAGAGTGTTATATATTGTGAGGCATGAACAGAGGAAGGGTTTTTTTTTTTTTTTTTTTTTTTTTTTTTTTTTCCTTCTATTTTTTTGAGAAAACACCAAATCTTCTTGTAGCGTAGACTGGTGTGCAAGTGAGGGCAGATTTTTATGGACAAGGATGAAAGTCTTTGTAATTCGTAAAGGCCACTGTTTATTGGTTGCTAAGAAAGCCCCTACTTTGTTGTCAATGTCATAATCTCCTTCTTTCTCTAGTGCTCTCCTTCTTGTTTCTCTAGTGCTCGTCATCATTGCAAAAAAGGATAGACGTTTGTGTTAGGTTCTAAGACTTTAGGAACTAATGTATTAGAACTTCAATTTGTATTATGTTGGCAAATCATGATCAAAACATAGAGTCTAGGTTTAGGCTTGCTCAAAGTATGTTTATTTGTAAAATTGGAATCGAGTGATTGCGGAATTTATTGGACTAAATTTGCAAGGCTCGATCGATCAAAAATTAGACTTGATCAATCGAACCACGTGCAGATTTATTTTTCTGCAGAGTTCCAGTTCAGCCCAAACTCTACTTAAACGTCTTGGGTTCAAGTAAAACACTCCTATATATAAGGGAAACCCTAAAACGTTTTTGAGAGCTTTTAGAGAGATTAAAGTGCCGTGTGTGCCTTTTTTATTTTTAGGGTTTTATACCCAAAGGCTGTCTAAAGGTTGTTGCTCACATTGCTATTTGTGTGAATTTCTTGTGAGATCTGAGAGGAGTTTTCCTTCACATAAACCTAGGATTATCAAGGAGGAGATTTATTCAAAAACTTGATGATCATTCAGTTGCTGCCATAAGAGCTTAAAGATACGTAAGCGGGAGTGCTTGTACTTGCTAGAGAATCCAAGAAAGAAGGAGTTCGTGGTCTCGGAGCTTGCACGTGGTCATGTCAGTAAGTTTCTACTGGTGGGTAGCAATAAGATGTTAGTGGTCTAAGTCTTATTGTAAAACTTCAATTCTTTCTATAGTGGATTCAAGTTTACCTTGAGGATAGCTAGGTTAAATCCTCCTCAGGTTTTTACTGGTATGGTTTCCTAGGTGATCATATCTTTGTGTTATTTATTTTTCCGCTGCTATATACATGACATGATTGTTTGATTATGATAACCTAGATTTGCATAATTTGACTAAGTTAATCACTTGGCTAATTAATTAGGTTAAACAATCTAGGTTTACAGGGGTCTAAAAACATACAAGTGGTATCAGAACCTGGTCATAGGTTCGAGTCGTTGGAGCTGCATTGTGAGGGATTTCACAATTCGCTCCAATATCAATGGGCTTGGTCTGCGATCAAATGCTATAAAAGATTTGTGCCCCCTCATCCTTCACCAATTGGTCGTTAGATGGATCGGTAAGGCACATAGTCCGACAAGTGGTATCAGAACAGGTAGCTCTTTTGTGTTAGATCTTTTGATCTAAGAGTTGATTCTTGACCCCTGTTGTCATGGATAATTTGAAGTGTCTTTCTGCTCATGTTTGTGATAATTTGAATAAAGAAGATGCTATTGTTTCTATTGATCTTTTTGATGCTTGTGAAACTCTTCGTAAGGAATTATCTAAATCTTTGAAAATTTTTAAGAAATTCAAGGAAGAGTTAAAATTGGCTAATATTGAAAAAGAGGAATTGGTTGTTAGATTAGATGAATATAATAAAAAGAATGAATTTTTGAGAAATCAAATTTCCTCTCAAGATGAGAAGATGAAAAGCTTGGAACAAGAGTTAGTTGAATCTAAAGCTAAAATTGAAAATTTGACTAATACCAAGCCTGTTATTGATAACAGAAGTGTTTTTGTTTCTCTTAAGCCTAAAACTGAGAAAGTTTATATTCCTCATTTCAAGAGGAATAATAAAGAAAAGGCTTATTTTGCTAGGTTAGACAAAGGTAAAAGTTCTGATGTAGACGCTAAAGTTTCCAAACCTATGTCTAAACCTACTGTTACAGAGCATAATAAATCTGTTTTTGTGCCTACTTGTTACCTTTGTGGTGTTGTTGGTCACATTAGACCAAATTGTTCTTTGTTGAGGCAAAAACTAAAATCTAAGACTAGATTTGGTGTTAGGAATACTGATGTTCCTAAATTTGTTCCTGTGTGTCACTTTTGTGGTGTCTCCAGTCACATTCGTCCTAATTGTCATAAATTGAAATTTAAACATTCTATGTTTTAATCTAGGATATGTGATGATATTTCTCCTGCCATAAGTCTATACAAATTATTTCATATTATTTTGAAAATTTTAAGTTTGTTGGCTTGTGAAAGGAATTTGCAGGATTTTAGTCTTTCTCAAAAGATTGGTGTAATCCCTTAAATACACTCTGCTTCTTATGGATTTTCACCTACAAAGCCAAAGACTCGTGCTATATGGGTGAGAAAAGGTTCTCTAAGGTGAGTGTTGTTGACGTGTCCCTGATTTAATTTTTTCAATTATTTGTGGACATGTTTTGTTTCTATTTTTGGTTGTTTTGTTGATTTTAGGTTTTTTTTTTTAATTAAAAAAAATCCAAAAACAATGAAAATTTTTCAAAAAGACAAAAATATTTTATTTTGAGTCTTGTTTTATTTTTCTTGAGGATTACATGAATTATGATCTCTCTCTCTCTCTTGATTTAGAACATGCTTGACATTGTGGAGAAACTTGAATAGTGTGTAATATATAAGTGCTAAACTATTTCTGATTTTTGTGTGAGTATGTACTAATTGGTGAAGGATGAGGAGGCACAAATCTTTTATAGCATTCGATTGCAGACCAAGCTTATTGATATTGGAGCGAATTGTGAAATCCCTCACAGTTTGGATGGATTGAAATGAAACCGATGAGGACATGGGCGGGTGGTGGTTACCAGAGAATAAAGCTTGAATCGGTGCCAACAGCAAAAGATTGGAGGAGATGAATAGTTGGCTTAAATTAGGGATTTTGATATTTTGGTGTTTTAAATTTTGATAAATTCTTCCATTAAAATCTGACCTGTTATTATCATTTTTTTTAATCCATTTGTGCCAATAACTCTTTGCCATGTGTTCATAATTTTATAAATAAAATAATTTGGTCTAAGTTAATTAGATATCGCGTCATCACTCTGTTAGGCCACATAGGACATAAACTAACTAATATAGACGGAAGGATGAAAAGTAAAACGTTTTCTAAAGTTTAGGGACAAAAAATGAACTTTTGAAAGTTTATGGATGAAAAACAAACTTTTGTGAAAATTTAGGGACAAAAATGATGTTTTACCTTTGAATCATTTACTTAATTGTTGTTTTATAATTTATTTAATTAAAAATGTTAGTAAATAAACGTAGATGTATTTGACTAGCACTTATAAAATTGTCAGTTTAATATGTAAATTACCAACATATATAGACACAGACACACACACACATAAGGGTAAAATATCAAAACGTTTTACTTTTCATTCTTCAGTCTATGTCTATTAATTTATGTCCTATGTGGCCTAACAAAATGATAACATGGTATCTAACTTGGACCAAATGATTTTATTTCTAAAATTGTGGATATATGGCAAAGAGTTATTGGCACACATAGATTAAATATTTTGTGATATGGCATACTTACAAACTAATGAAGCATTTAAAAAAAATAAATTCCAGCTCATATTTATGTTAAGAATTTATTAAATTTAAAATAAAAACTTAAAACACCAAAACATTAAAAGAAGAGAAAAAATAAATAAAAAATAAAAAATAAATAAAAAAACAGTTCAAGCTATCCTTTTCCAGTGATGTTCAACCAAAACTTCCTAGATCTTTCATTCGTTTTTGATGTTTTGATGGTTTTTTTGTAGCTTTTAGTGTTATCTTCTATTACCTTATGATTAAGTTTTGGATCTTTATAGTGTTATATATTGGGAGGCGTGAACAGGGGAAGGGGTTTTTTTTTCTTCTATTTTTTGAGAAAACACCAGATCTTCTGTAGCGTAGACTGGTGTGCAAGCGAGGACAGATTTTTTATGGACAAGGATGAAATTCTTTGTAATTCATAAAGGCCACTGTTTATTGGTTGCTAAGAAACCCACTACTTTGTTAGCATTGTCATCATCTCCTTCTTTCTTTAGTGCTCTCCTTCTTGTTTCTCTAGTGCTCATCATCATTGCAAAAAAGGATGAACATTTGGATGGATTGAAATGAAACCGATGAGGACATGGGTGGGTGGTGGTCCCAAAGAATAGAGCTTGAATCGATGCCGACAGCGAGAGATTGAAGGAGATGAATAGTTGACTTAAATTAGAGATTTTGATGTTTTAAATTTATATTTTAAATCTTGATAAATTCTTACATTAAAATTTGACCTATTATTTTTTTTTTAATCCATGTGTGCCAATAATTCTTTGCCATGTGTTCATAATTTTATAAATAAAATAATTTGGTCTAAGTTAGATATCACATCATCAATCTATTACATAGGATATAAATTAACAGACATAGATGTAAGGATGAAAAGTAAAACGCTTTCTAAAGTTTAGGGGCGAAAAATGAATTTTTGAAAGTTCAAGGACGAAAAACAAACTTTTATGAAAGTTTAGGATATAAATAGATAATTTTTTTTTTTTTTTTATATTAGAGAAATTTCATGAACACAACAAAATCTCACAATATCTTTACAATAATCTTATTTTGAATTGTTATGAGTTTGGGGTATAAATTTATTATATTTTAACATACGGTAAATTAACATCTCAACTTGTTGAAAACATAATGTGAGATTTTTTTTTATTATAATAGTAGAATTCTTTACATTACATTTAAAAATGTTGAATCAGAATAAAATTTAGGTTTAATTATACATTTATTGCCTATTTTGATCTAGCTTTTCAGCTAGTTTTTAGATTTTATGTACAAATTTTTAGTGAATTCTAATTTGATCAACCAGTAAAGTCTCTAATGGTTAAATAAGAAATGTATGGTTCAATCTCCGCCTACTCCAAAATTGATTAGTGTCTTGGTCTGATGATAAAGAGCAGATTCATCATAAACAAATGTCATAGGTTGAAACTCTATTAAAAAATGTACAAATTTTTAAAACTCACTTTTTCTTCCCTTTTTATAACTTTTTTTCAAAATACAAACATACTTTGGCACACATTCAATAAACAAAATAGCAAAAAGCTAAATAAACTGGAATAAAGTTTGGCTACAAATTTGGTTATAGCCTAAGGCTATAACTTCCATTAAAAAATTTACATAACTACATATTTTGACAATCTAAATTGATGCCAAACAAACGCTTAATCCTCAACTTTTATCGTATTTTAATATGGTATTCATCTTTTGAAATGTGTGGTGGGCCTTTCTGAGATTGTGGGCTGGGCTGCCTCTTGCCACACTACGGCCCAAAGGTTCTGGGTAGGAGAGTCAGGACCGATCCAATTGCAACTCACCTCAGACCGACTTGTGCGCAAGCCAAAGTCCCTTTGTTGAAACTTTGGTCACATGCCCATGGCAGATGAGACTGTTACACAAGAGTTATGGCAGTCAAATACAATATGACAACAATAAAAGAAATATACTTGCTGTTAGACAGAATAAGTAAAGGATTCTCAATAAAAATAAAGAAAGGGAACGACACAACACCAAGAAATACATTACAAATGAAATGGCAAAGGCAAAAGAGAAATAATACTAGTACTTAATCAATAAAATCAAGGAAGGAATGGCTAATATGCCGTGCTCAGTTGCATTACGGGACTATGACCAAGGAGGGAACCACTCCCTCAATGTGAATAACCTCTCAGGAAGATCTTGCTATAGAAATTACCCACGGGCCTAAATGGCTTATGCCCAGAAAATCCTTAATCCTTAACAGATGATGGACTTTTAGAGGGAGAGAAGGGGTTAGCCTACTGGTGCATGCCTGCCATTCTATTCTCTCTCTGTTTTTTCTTCCCAGCTTTCTCTTTCTTTTTTCTCCATTTTGTTACTTTGCTTTTTCCACTTTTTTCTTTCTAGCTCTTACTCGTGTGTTATAGTGGTGATTGTTGTTGTTGTTATGAATCTCTCGTTATGATTGTTGCTATGTTGATGATCCCATTGTGCACGACAGAGGCTTCTTATATACTGCCTATCGTAATTGGTTTTTTACCATTTCACCCTTTAACCACTTTTTTCTGGGTGTGGATGTCCTTCTAGGTCACCCACTAGTTTGTTAGCTGCCTAGTCACCACCACTTACCTGTGCTGGCCGTGCCACTCCCCATTACCAGACAAAGAAAACTATTTTGTTTGCTTGTTCACCGTGGCATTCCTATCCGCAACAGTGTGGGTATTCACTCTTACTATCCCTCATGGCATGCACCTAATGGTTCCAACTCATCCTTCTCTCTTTTAGGTGGTATATCATCCCAGCAGGACATCTCCCCCAAAAGAGTTTAAATGGGAACCCCAAAATAGGCCCCCCCTTTCTCCCCACCGCCAGACCATACCCTCACTTACCTCTGACCCATGACCCACCACTCCTGTATTGGCTGGGTATAGGTTCATGGTGCCTGGGCCTTGCGCATGCTCCACTTCCGTGTATGTCCAAAACTTGTCTGCTACTCATACGTTTGCCATAGTCTAGAGGCTCATTGATGCATTTTGCCGCTCATCCTTGACCTCTTATGTCGTGAAGTGTTTTCTGATCTTCCATTATTTATGGCTTACTTCCTTCAAGGGCTGGGCCTTGCTTGATTGTGGGGTTTTCTCTCTTTAGCCCACTCTTCGCTCCTTATGTAAACTTGCTACCATTCCTGCCATGCTACTCTGTTATTCCTGTTGTGGTGTTATTTGACCTGTGTTTGCTGGACCTCTTTTGGGCCTGCTGCATGCTTTTCTTTCACTTGATTACAGTGACCCAGCATTGTCATTGGGTCTACATTCATGCTACTTGGGTTTTCTTGACCCATTCCATTGCTTACGGGCTTCCTTGACCCATTTCTACCTCCTTAGGCATCCTCAGCCAACTTCTTTTCCTTGGGCATCATTGGCCCATTCTGACTCTGCATTCCTATGGGCTTTTGCTAACTCTTTTGGGTTTCCTTGACCCAATTACCATATCCTTTACCTTTGGGGTTCATAGGCTTTCCATCAACCCCTTACTCACTTACTTCATCACTTTGCTATTCTTGCTTTCATACTGCCTATGGGTTTACTACTTCTTTTTCTGGGCTCCTTTAGGCCCTCTTGCTTCCTTCGAGGCTCGTTTATCATTTTATGGGCCTTTGATCCATCATTCCTGTCATTCGGGTTTAATGGTTTTTCTCTCAATTTACTAACTCTTTTCCGCCCATATTGTTGGGCTTCTTCCTGCTATTGGGCTCTTCCAAAATGAACATAAACAAAATGTTTCTTTTTGTTGTTAATTCTCACTTAGATATGAGTAATACAATAGATATAACAAAAAGTTATGAAAGCTCGAAAACGTGTTGAAAACACAAGAGCTGTTTAGACCCCTCCAATTAAAATTACGGCTCAATAGATTTTACACAACTTTAATACAAAGTGCGGAATAGTGTAAAAGCGAGTGAATGAACGAGTAAGCTACTCTAATTCATAAACTAAGCAACACAGCAGTATAATGGAATTAAATAAGAGTAGGGAAGAAGGATGCAAACACAGAAAACATCGAGACGTGTTCTCGAAGAGGAAACCGAAGAACTCGGCGAAAAACCTCTCCGCCGCCCTCCAAGCAGAAATCGATCCACTAGACAATCAGTTGGGATACATGAGTAAGCAAGAGACCCTCAAGCCTAATCTACCCGATGTACCTAAGCCCTCCAAGCTCCTACTCCAACAAGGCTTCTCGGAACCGTGTCTTGTCTAGCACCCCGGATCCCGCAACAAGCTCCATGTTGCATCTGCCATTCCAGGCTTCTTCCAATGCTTCCCAGTAGCACCAAAACGTCACTCAACACTCTCAAAGGGTGTGGTAAGTGTTTGGGCTATCAACCTCTCAATGGTGTGGAAATAGAGAGGGAAGAGTTGAGGAGATACCACAAGCAAGTGTATAGAGAAAGGTGGGGATGACAACCTCTAATTGCAAATGTGTTTGGCTAGGGTTTTCTCTCTGAAGCATTCCTCAACATTTGTGGGTAATGAGGGTATATATAGGATAGGTACAAAATGTGTGAGTCAGTCAGTACAGGCTGGCAGAACAGCATGTCTCGCGGGTGTCTCGCGAGAAGGCCTTACCCGCGAGAGACAGCTGTCTCCACCTGGCCTGACTCTTCGCATTCCAACATGTGCAGGGCACATGCTTCACTTCACGGGAAGCTAGGTCGCGACATACCCGCGAGAATCCTTCAGCCTCCAAATTGCTTGAGTCTTCACACACTCTCTATCACACAACCCTTACATCAATTCCCACAACAAATACTGGGTATAAACGATTGATAATAATTACAATCAAATTTGGCACGGAATAAAAGCCAACAAAATACATAGTTGTAAATAACAACTTTACAATCTCCTCCTTTGGCTATTCCGTGACAAAACCCTAAAACAGACTCTAGACTTAAACGTGAGTTTGGGAACAAAGGCAAAACTCACTCACACCTAATTCTAGATTCTGATAAGCTCTTGAAACATATGAACAAGTAACTCCTGAAACACAACAACAAAATAATATCATTGTATGCAGAAAACTTGAAAAGCATATGGAGCAATAAAAGCATGATCAAGCAAAATGAAATAGACATACTAGATCATGGCAAGATCAAACAAGTAATCACTATACACAGGCAATTACTATGCTCATTCACACAAGGAATGAACAACCAGATATGCAAGATGATAAGCTCATATGAAGAGTACCATTTGAAAATCCAACACTCAACCAATGCAAAATACTTGAAGTATTTGCATCTAGGAACAATCCTACTAGGGCACAAGAGTGTTCATCACTCAACCAATGCATAGAACGTATATGCATCTAGGAACAATCCTACACGGGCACAAGAGTGATGTAGTGAAGTAAATGTATGACATTAAACTTCAATAGCACAAGCATAAAGGCTGCATAAACAAAGTATTGCATATGCATGGCACAAACTATAAAAGCCTACAAACTATGCAATGAAACAAACCCTTAAAGCTTACAAAAGTAACATGGGTACATGCAAAGTATGCTACAAAGCATAGAGAATATCACAAAAGAAACATCTGAAATAATACTTAAATAAAGCATAGTATCAAAGTGTTAAGCCAAAAGCAGTAAAACAGTTATAAACACTAAAAGAAACTAAATAAAACCGTCTTTAAAACCAATAACCAATGCTACTATGTTTCTAAGCTATGCTCCCCCTATCGCTGTGCAAGCTCTCCCCCTATCGTTGTGCAAGCTCTCCCCTTATCGCTATGCAAGCTCTTCTCCAGCTCCCCCTCAGAAATTTCTCCCCCTTTTTGACCGGAATGGCCAAAGGCCTAGAACCGATCGGACTCTGAATCTGAGCCATGAGTGGAGGACAATTCTTGAACCTGCGATGCTAATGCGGTGATCTGTCCTTGAAGGTACGCGAACTGATCTGCTGTGTGCTGCACATGGGAGTCAAGCACTATAGACATCTGATCCATCTTAGCAAGCAACTGATCAAGTTTGCTTAAGCCTTGTGGTGGAGCAGAAGATGATGGCTGTGCAGAGGGCTCTAGAGCCGAGGTGAACCTGTCAATCTCTTCTTCTGTATCTTCACCTTCATCCTGCTGAACCCGTCGTGGTGGTGGTATGGTATGCACACCAGTCTTGGAGCCTCTAATGTGTGCAGTGCTCCTAGTCAATGTATGACCACCAATGGGGTAATCCCTCTGAACAACTGTGAGGCCACTGGGTAGCTTGAGCTTTGTCTTGGCAATCAATTCCATGATCAAAGAGGGGAACGACATCACAGTCCGTGAATTCTGCTTTGTGATGCTCTTCTTCAGGACATGCATGATATGGCCACAAATGTCAATCTCCTTATGTGTATAGAGATCATACAGGAATCTTGTTCTCGGAGCAGATAGAGTGGTGAGATTGGTGATCGGATACAGATTGTGAATCATCACATAGCTTAGTGTCCTCATTTCTGGAGAGAACTTGAGAGTGTCCATGGATGATTTCTTCGGTTCACCACCAAGGACTGTAATCATATCAGCAATATTACCCAATCTGTCCTCATAAGCAACTGTGATTTGCTGAGATGGAGGATGAGTCTCCAAAAAGTCTTGGATGCTCTCTCTTGTAATCTTAAACTCCTTGTGTCTTACCCAGCACTCAATACAATCTCCGTTGACAGTGGCATTAGAGAAGAACTCCTTGATAATCTCTGAATATACCACTCCAGTCGGGTTTAGCAGCTTGGTCCACATTCTATCCTTGAACACTTCAGGGATGCAAGTGCCCTCAAGAGTCTCTAGCTGGACTAACCGTTCCATGATGATCGTCTTGTCCTTGTAGTAGTCATTGTACTTCATATCAGCATCTATAGACTTGAAATGTTCAGAATCAGTTCGGGCTCGCTTTGAAGTCGATTTCTTCCTAGCTGCATGCTTGGTGGGAGACATCTGCACAATTTCACAAAGTCAAGAAGGAAAAAATGCACAAACACAAACCAGAAGACAAACTTCATTAGATTTAAGTTAGTTCCAAATCAGACTTAAACTAACTGAAAACATAGCATGGTAGACACTAAACATCATGCTAAAAGACTCCAACCTATAAAGCATAACTACAATGCAACAAATTAAGAAACAGTGCAAGAGTGTGTGTCTGTGTGCATGTGCTGATGAGTGTGTGCGGCATGAGATGCATGAAGGTGCCTAAGTGTGTCTAGTTGTGTGCCAAGAGTGTGCAACATGAGCAAAGTGAGTGAAACACACAATCAATGACCAAACCAAGTACAATAAGGTCAAAACAAGTGAAAATCCATGGATTGAAATCACTTGATTCCATTTTGGCACAAAAATGTCACTCAGACATTTTGACAAACACTTAGCATGCACAAATGCAAATACAACATGAATAATGCATGAACATGGGAAAATCTACCCTCAATACATGGTAAACTACCACAAGAGGCCAACATGGATGCAGACACAACAAATGGGACACAGCCCAATCAAAATATTAGAGAAAAATTCACCCAATTTTGAAAACTAACCCAAAGTTTCGAAAATCCCCAATTATCAAAACCCTAACAAAAATTCTGCATAATCTAAGCAAAAACCTAAAAAGAAATGATAATCAAACATACCTTGAAGAAGAAAATGCAGAAAAAATGCTTGGATTGAAGGGGTTGAATGGAATAGTGATTTGGGTTGAAAAGTTTCGAGAGAGGTTGAGCGAAGGAAGTTTTAGAGTTTTGAAAAACTGTCACATCAGCTATATAAAAATTGAAAACACGCATTTTTCGCGGGTTAGGGAGTGGCGACACAGTCGCGATACAGTCGCGAGGAAGGCCATTGAAGCACAAAAATTTCACGAGAAGCATTAGGTCGCGAAACAGTCGCGAGACAGTCGCGGTAACTTCTGTCTGAAATTGGAAAAATTCAATTTTAGCCAAACAGCATTTCGCGAGAAGCTGTTGGTCGCGAGAAAGTCGCGAGACAGTCGCGAAAGTTTCTGTGTGACATGATAAAAGAAAATTTTCCCTCAACTCCTTTTCGCGGGAAGCTCTAAGTCACGAGCTTCTCGCGAAACAACCCCTGAACCAGTTTTTGAAGAAACACAGAAACATGCATTTTAATCAAAAGCAAAAGACATGAGAGTATAAAAACACTTTCAAAAACAAATATAACACTCAAAAATCTTTTTGGGTTTGATCAACAAAGATTGAGCATGTGAAAACGCATTTAATCAAGTACAATCACACAAATGAATATGACATTCATTGAACATAGACTTGTGTGTTGTGTGTGGATATCAAAAATGAGATAGTCCTTAGTCCAATGTGAAGCTTCAATGATCAATTCAATCAAGGCATACACAACTAGCACTAGATTATGTGACCTATCTCAATTATAGAAACATGCATATATGACCTCCCACACGTACTTGATAACAATTCATTGAAGCTTTTCATTTGGCTCCATATTCAACATATCATTTGCAACTTTTGAGCAAAGAAAATCTCATTTAGAGAAAGATGCCTGAAATTTTTGATATTTCAATTGATGAGTTAGCCTTTGGCTTTTTGGGCATCATACATTTTATTTTGGTCACTTTCCCTTTTTCCTAGTCGAATACTAGTTTATGCGACAGGCTTTTGCAGCTCTATATCTCTTTTCATTTGGAGATTTACAATTAGAGAGCTCTTTTAAGCAAAAAAAAAAAAAAAAAAAAGTGGGAAGATATATAGGCATGAGTCTATGCATGTCTCAAGATCAACAAAACCATTCACTAATCATTCATGACAAGGTTGAAGATCTATTTACAACAGTCACATAGCTTTTAGAATTTCTTCCACAATGATATGAGTGCATGAGGGACAAGCTAAGCTCGTTAAATGCACAAAGCCATAAGTACAAAGGTACAAGGCAAAACATGCTTTGAGACAAAACTCAACAAAGTGATCAAACTTTTTGGATTTTCTATTTTTTATGTGTTTTTGAATTTTTTTTTTTTTTTTTGAACACACCCAAAGTAGAACAAGAAAAGAAAGATCAATAAAAATAGCCGGTACAAACCAACCGGACAAAATAACAAAAAAAAATGCATGAAAAGATGCAACAACAAAAGTCCTTAAACATTGAAAGAATTTATGCATGGACATGTTATAATGCTTATGCATGAGTACCCCTCTTCACCCACACGTCACGTGCGTTTGGGGTGATATCCTTAACAGATTGGGTACGAGAATTTGGACTGTCAAACCTTCTGGTGAAACTCTCCAAGCAGGTGGTGAAGGCACCAATCATTTTCATCACATCCATCATACCAGGATCACGATTTTGACTAATCGGTTGTTCACCACCCCAAGACCTCATGTCATTTCTCCTTCCTCGTAACCGAGGTGCGCTTGAATTGTTGTCTAATCTCAGCTTTTGACAGTTGGGTCTGGTATGTCCTTGCATTCCGCAGTAATGACACACATAGTTCGTTCTGGGACCCCGTTGTGATCTTGAGAGAGATCTTGCTCTGGTTTCATGTCTGCCCATAGATTGATTTCGGTGCTTATTCACCATCCGTTGCTCACTCACATTCTTCTTCTCAGCCTTAATATTCTCAGGGATGGTTTCTTCTACAATAGGCTCTATGGCCTTCACAAATTTCACTTCTTTGGTAGCTTTGGCTGATGAGCTGCTTCCTCTGGTGTATCCCAACCCGGACTTGTCTGAAGAAGGTTTTTGAGATGAGATAACATCATCTAACTTCTGGGAGGAGACTCTCTTTATCTTGGCATGAGCTTGCACTACCTCTTGCTCAAGAAACCTCACCTTCGTATAGGCTTCAGACAACTCGCCATTTAGTGTCTCAATCTCACACTTAGCCTCTTTATATCTGATCAAGAGACTTCTGTAATCTTCCTCAGCTTTCTTCATTTTCCTTACAGCTGCCTTGGCTACTCTGGTATACTCTCCTGACTTCTCAAGTAGTAAGGAGTAATTTTCTTGAAGATTAGCTGTATTCTCTTCTTCTTCTTCGGCATCTGATTCTTCCATATTCCCAATAGACTCTGAATCAGAATGCTCACCAAGCTCCTTCACAAGTGCACCCAAATCATCTGATGACTCCACATGAGCAATGGTCATGAATGCGGAGTAGTTTCCCTCTCCGTCACAGCTCTCTTCCGAGTCAGAATCAGAGGAGTCTGAATCACTGAGTGTCGTGGCATAAGCTTTGCCTTTTCCCCTCAGAAAATTTGGACACTCCTTCTTTAGATGTCCATGGCCATTGCACTCATAGCATACAATTTCTGAAGAAGGTTGAAACTCCCTCCCTTCTTTCCTTGTAAACTCTTTCCTATCACCTCTTGAAGATGAAAATTTTCCTCTGTTGAATGGTTTTCCACTGTTCTTCATCTTCAGAAATTTTTGGAAGTTTTTCTCAAGTTATACTACTTCCTTCTCCACTCCATCTTCTTCGGAAGGATCATCCATTCTTTCGGTGATGGTTTTAAGAGCAAGTGATTTACTCATCTTATGGGAAGGCAGTCCCATCTCATAGGTTTGGAGAGACCCAACTAATTCTTGAATTTTAATCTCATCCAAATCCTTGCTTTCCTCTATGGCTGTAACTTTTGCTCTAAAACTTTCAGGCAAGGACCTCAATACTTTTCTCACCACCTTAGCATCTTCAATCTTCTCCCCAAGATTGAGTTTAGCAATTACAATTTCATTGAGCTTCCCATAGAATGAATCAAACGGTTCATCATCACCCATCTTGAGCTCTTCAAATTTAGTGGTAAGCATTTGAAGCTTTGTGTCCTTCACTTTCTTTGTACCCTCATAAGTGGTCTCCAAAATCTCCCAAGCTTCTTTGGCAACTATCATATGAGAGATCCTGTGAAATTCATCAGGAGACACAGCACAAAAAATAGCGTTTAAAGCTTTACTATTAGCATTGGCTACTGCGAGAGCTGCCTTATCCCAATTAGCCTTAGGAGCCTCCGGCTTAGTCCAACCTATCTCTACCGCATCCCAAACGGTATCTTCTATAGAGCATAAAAATGCTCTCATTCTGACTTTCCAGAATGCATAATTGTTCCCATAAAAAAATGGTGGAACATTGAGCGATTGAGACCGGTCCATCTCAAATAGGGTCAAGGATCACACTACGGTATTTAAACCACAGCAAGTGTACCCACTCTGATACCAACTGAAAGCTCGAAAATGTGTTGAAAACACAAGAGCTGTTTAGACCCCCCAATTAAAATTACGGCTCGATAGATTTTACACAACTTTAATACAAAGTGCGGAATAGTGTAAAAGCGAGCGGATGAACGAGTAAGCTACTCTAATCCATAAACTAAGCAACACAGCAGTATAATGGAATTAAATAAGAGTAGGGAAGAAGGATGCAAACACAGAAAACACCGAGATGTGTTCTCAAAGAGGAAACCGAAGAACTCGGCGAAAAACCTCTTCGCCGCCCTCCAAGCAGAAATCGATCCACTAGACAATCAGCTGGGATACATGAGTAAGCAAGAGACCCTCCAAGCCTAATCTATCCGATGTACCTAAGCCCTCCAAGCTCCTACTCCAACAAGGCTTCTCGAAACTGTGTCTTGTCTAGCACCCCGGATCCCGCAACAAGCTCCATGTTGCATCTGCCATTCCAGGCTTCTTCCAATGCTTCCCAGCAGCACCGAAACGTCACTCAACACTCTCAAAGGGTGTGGTAAGTGTTTGGGCTATCAACCTCTCAATGGTATGGAAATGGAGAGGGAAGGGTTGAGGAGATACCACAAGCAAGTGTATAGAGAAAGGTGGGGATGACAATCTCTAATTGCAAATGTGTTTGGCTAGGGTTTTCTCTCTGAAGCATTCCTCAACATTTGTGGGTAATGAGGGTATATATAGGATAGGTAAAAAATGTGTGAGTCAGTCAGTACAGGCTGGCAGAACAGCATGTCTTGCGGGTGTCTCGCGGGAAGGCCATACCCGCGAGATACTCGCGAGAGATAGCTGTCTCCACCTGGCCTGACTCTTCGCGGCCTTCCCGCGAGACACCCGCGAGAGATAGTTGTCTCCACCTGGCCTGACTCTTCGCATTCCATCATGTGCAGGGCACATGCTTCACTTCGCGGGAAGCTAGGTCGCGACATACCCGCGAGAATCCTTCAACCTCCAAATTGCTTGAGTCTTCACACACTCTCTATCACACAACCCTTACATCAATTCCCACAAAAAATACAGCGTATAAACGATTGATAATAATTACAATCAAATTTGGCACGGAATAAAAGCCAACAAAATACATAGTTGCAAATAACAACTTTAGAAGTTACAATAATTTCTAATTTAAATTATGTAGCATGTTAATTTGGAATATTGTAAAATTACTATAACTTTTTTTTTCCGTCCATTGCATTCTATGCATAGATCTTTTCACTCAAATAACACCAAGAAAATTGTTTTCATCATAGTTGTTCTTTTTTTTTTTTGGCCACCAAAGGCTGGACTAGCCTTTCATCAGTCATCCCATGGCCCATTTCTTATGCATACACTATATATATGATTACTGATTATTGTTTTTATGAATGGTTATTGTCCTCACTTGGCAGGAGTGGCTTTCAGAGCTTAAAAATGAAAAAGATATGAGGATAGGTTCAAAATAATTTCCTGATAGGGCAAAAAAAGAAGGATTGACACCTTTGGAAAAGTAATTAATTAATTAAGTCAATTTAACATGCAATGGCGTGGTAGCACAAACAAATCACAAACTAAACTAAATGCAGCGAAAATTAAATTTGACATAGGTGATTTATTTACGAATGGGGA
Organism: Quercus ilex subsp. ballota; assembly: GCA_032727855.1. Taxonomy (NCBI): domain Eukaryota; kingdom Viridiplantae; phylum Streptophyta; class Magnoliopsida; order Fagales; family Fagaceae; genus Quercus; species Quercus ilex. The sequence continues at coordinate 87,201,861 of CM064912.1, forward strand.
AAACACCGAGGAAAAACTCCACTGGGTGATTTTAAGGTCACCGCTCCCGAGAATCCACTATTGTCAAAACAAGCAGTTACAAGTATAAGGAATCCCAATATCCAATACCAACCTACAGTTGAACCCTTACCCCAATACCCAATTGGACTTGTATTGTAGCTGCAATCTCTTTGTTCAATGCACGAATTCCAATACGTGACTAACCAATGATACACGGATCCCAGTACGCGACTAACACACCAACTTGAGAAGGATTGTTGGCTGCAAAGTTCTTCAGTTCACCAACGATAAGATCAGGAAGCTCCTTGGTCACAAAACCCTTAGCGTAAAGACGCAGTAACTTCTATAGAGAGAAAGATGAGCTAGGGTAAATTATGTCTCTAGTCACACAATGTATGTAACACCAATTGCAACAACCTGTGACAACCCTTAAAATAATCCTTATGTATGTCTAGGGTTGTGAAAAAAAAAAAAAAAAAAAAAAAAAACCTACACAAATACTCAAGGATATGCGTGTAATCAGATCTGAAAAACCTGATTTCATAATTCTCGACAGATACAACTTCTGTCGAGCTTCTACATTAAATCTCGATAGAAAGTATTCTATCGAGACTTTTGTCGAGCTTTAATGAACAACACTTCTTCACTTGTTTCTTGGTTAGACTCGCATGACTTTAATACTAAATTTGAATTCTTGTTTCTTGAAATACTAAACCTATCCTAGATCTACCCAATTACAAGTAAAGTGCGTCTTGTCAAAAGATTAGTGAATTACATCAATATGACCCTAACATTTCCCATTAAAGTGGGGTAATATTATGGATGGGATTGGGAGATTTTCTTTCCAAGCATCTACCTCTAACTCGTGTCATTACTTTTCCACTTGTTGAAATCAAAGCTTCCAAACAATTTTGACGATGTTCACATAGTAGTTATTAGACGGGTGGGTAACCTATATAAAGGTTACATTAATGATGGGGGCATGGGGCCACCCTATTTGCAATAAATGGATAGACTTAAACCTGGTAAATGGTTTGGATAAACCAGGTTCAGGTTTGATTCAATGGGGTTTAAAGCAGAAACGAGTTAAGCCTAAATGGGCTTTAATAACACTTATATTCGATCTTTCACAAATCGGATTTACCTATATTTTTGTTTGTTGCAAAAATTTAAAAAAAAAAAATTTAAAAAGTTTAAACATATTCTTTTTAATTTTTATCTTCTTTTTAATAAAAATAAGAGAACAAAGACTTGAAATAATACATTAATATATAAAGGATAAAATTTAGCTACAAAATTGGTTATAACCTTAGGCTATAACTTTACTCAATAAAATAAATATTACTACATATTTTGAAAATCTAACCATTGAATTGCATGTTCGTTATGCTCTTAATACACATGTCAAATTTTGTGTCAATCAAATGTTATTTACTATATGATTTATAAGCTTATATTTTATGCATAATTTTAAACTACAAAAACTTGCAATTTAAACATTTTATTGATGACATAGCTATTGATCTTTAATATTCTAGAAATTTTGCAAGTATGGAGGATATAAGAAGAAGATGTAATCCAATGGTAGATTTTTCAATTTCACTAATAAAAAAGATATTGAGTAAGGTTGTAACCTTAAACTACAACCAATTTTGTAGTTAAACTTTATTCATATATAAAATAAGGAATAAAGTCAATAGAATAATAACCAGAATTTTAAATTTTACCAAATAATAATAATCATGGTAAGATTATGTATGGATTGCATAGGACAGTTTTTGTTTAAGCCATGTAATTCAAAAATATTTAAAAAGAGTTTTAAAAAGACAATAACATCTTATTACATAAAATAATTAAACACTAAAAACGTATTATACAAATTCCATATAAAAATAACTTTGACAGATTTAATTATTCTTTTTTATAAATAGTAAATTTTTACATTATAAATATTTTAGCATTTTCGTGTAATACGAATGGCTAAAGAATATTAGATATAAAAATAAAAAAAACAAATAAAATTAATGAGTAATTTTAACTTCTTGCTATAGTTTCTTTAACATGCATATTCATATTTTTGTTAGAAAATTTAGAAAATAAGTTTCTTTAATATACATTTTCAATTTTTTTTTAAAAGTCGAGTAGAAACAAACTCAAAAATTATGAGGGTTTTCAATTAAAAAAAAATCGTCAAACGGTTGAATGCAATGAGAGATGATGGTTGGTAATTTTTTGTCTTGACAAAGGGAGATCTTTGATAAGAAAGAGTGCAAGATCAAAAAAGTAGAAGACACTCAACTGGCATAGAACATCCCAAAATGCCAAATTCCTAAATTTTCAAAATCCTAGATAGTGTATTTCTAGAGATTAGTGAAGCTGTGGGGTTCTTAACTTAAAAAATGAATGAATTCATTTACTAATCTATCTTAAATATTTTCATTGATACACCATATTAAATATGTTAAAATAGATGCAGACGCAAAAGTATAAAATAAAGCAATACAATAACATGTATACGAGGGTTGTGTGGTTCAGCCTTATGGCCAACATACACGGAGAAAACCATCTTTAATATATGAGAGTGTAATACAAATCCTGTGTTACAATTATATAACATATGTATATATAAGAAGCTAAACCCTAAACTAATTATACACTAACTATTGTTAGTAAACTTAAGGAAAAAATTATAAAGCCTTGGTTGTAACTACAATTTATGAAAAGTACATGGTTTTTATTTTTATTTTTTTATCCTAGTTACATTCTATTAAATGTAAAAATTACATGTATGCACTATTTATTGATCTAAGTTTTGAAGTTAAATTACAAAGTGAGAACGTGTTAAGCACCCACTTTGTCAAATAGGAACTGATCTTCTAGATTAAGGTGGCCAAATTACATGATGTTGGGAATATTTTAGTGAATAAACAAGTTTGTATACAATAGATAATAACTCTAACAATTTTCAAGAACATAAAATAAAAATAAGTTTAGAACAATCTCACAATACTATAAAATCACGCTGCGAAAGCATTATCCTTAAATATTGATTTGTGCCACTTAGAGTGAAAGTCGATGCGATTGATTTTTTTGACCAAACAACCCACAAGGATTAGCTTATAGTGTTAACCTTTGTGATGGACGCACTTCCACTCATGAAGGTTCATGAACAACCTTCTAATATTGCTTTTCCTCAAAAATTAAAATTGTAGAAAAAATATATGGGATAGAAAAAGAATAGAAATTGTGTATATGGAAATATAGAGTAAAAAATGACTTATAGGAAATAGTGTAGTGATAAGAATTATATAAGCTATTCATGACAATAATATCATATAGTTATTAGTTACTAAAAACTCATAAAAGCCCAAAGGCTAGATTACCCATTAATGTTAAACAACTATTTTTCTCATAATTGCCCAACAATTATTTTATCCTTTATTACCCAACATAAATTCCCAACGGCTAGAAAATAAAAAATAATAATAGTGTTTGAAAAACACACCCACACCAACACATTTCCCACCGTACAAACATGTAAAATCATAAAGCATATCATACAATCATTTTGGATGAATTGAAATATGAATTTGGAACATGGAAATTTGAACTCTGAAATTTGAAAAATAAAATTTGGATTTTGAAAAGAACATATGAACAGCACAAAACATGAATTTATTTTGAGGGAGTTAAAGGAAAAACAAATTTGACTAGATTTTTTATATACCTTTTGTATTCAACATAACAAATTGATTGAAACATGGTAAGAATAAACAAAATTTTAAGTTTAGTATAAAAAAAAAATGTTGAGAGGAAAAATAAATTTTTACATGTGGCTAGGATTAAGCATGAACAATGTATGAGCATTTGGCAAATGAAGAACATGAAAGAACAAACGTGATTTCATATGAAATTATTAATAAATTAAGATCTAACATCACAAAAAAATAAAGAACATGGAAAAAACGAGCAAAGTTTCATATGATTTTACCTTAGAACAAAGATCTAGCATAACATTATAAAGAGAAGGCATAAGTTTCCTATTTAGATCCTAATTAGCATGGCAAAGCAATTTGAACATGAAACCACAAACACCATAGCGATTACAACAACTTAAATATCATAAAAATATAAGCATCATAATCACACAAGCATGATAACATTACAACAAAAGTATGAAAGAAATTACCTGCATATAATTAAATACAAATAAGGAGGGAGAAATTACCTGCATATAATTAAATAGGAAGATGATCTTGTATGCCTAACTTTGTTGCTTCCTCTAGAACTCTATAGGAACTATTCTATGGTCTTAGAGAGAAAGCAAAAAAAAGTTTGTTTACACACTCAGAATCTTGGTTGAAAAAAGTATGAAAAGTAGCTTCTATATCCTCTAAGATGCTAGGGGATGGCCGGATGGGTGCCTTGGATGGGGTTGTCTCCCTCTATTTATAGGGGGAAAGAAGGCTCTAGAAGAGGGTGGAGCCTCTTGAGCAGTGCCGGTTCATAGCTGTCAAGTTTTAAATTCAAATATAAAAGGGATTTAAGGTTGTTGCATAAAATCTCATTGTGGGATTGACACTTGGATCCAGAGTTTTGAACTTCTAATGGCTAATGGATTAGATTCCATGTTTTTGCAAATTAAAATCTTCAGGATTTGGTTAATTTCCAGCAAAATAATGATTACTTTTAATATTAATTGTTAAGGACACATTTTGTGTAATTGGCTAATCCTTTGACAAAACGCATTTTACTTGTAATTGGGTAGATCTAAGATGTTTTTAATACTTCAAGGAACATGTTGTTCAAGTCTAGTATTAAAGCCATGAAGATTGGACCAAGAAACAAGTGAAGAAAAGGTGTTCAATAAAGCTGGACAGATAGCTCGACACCTGCGGACAAATAACCTGACAACTTCCCGACACCTCTCGACAGCTGGCTATCTATCGAGATCTTCAGTTGATTGTTATCGCCATCTTGACACCTTCTCGACAGCTAATGGATCGATCGAGAAAGCTCTTGTCCCCTCGATAGCTTCTTGACAGATAGCTATCAATTAAGGTTTAAAGCTCGACACCTCCTCGACACCTTCTCGACACCTGCTATCTATCGAGGTTATGGGAAATCAGAATTTTCAGATCTGATTTTTGGACCAAGCTTATGTATTTGTGTAGGGTTTCTTTTCTCACAACCCTAGACCTATATAAGGCTTATTTTAGAGGTCGTCACATGAGAGAATACAAGAAGAACATATGCAAAAGGTGACCGATGCCTTATTCTCTCTGAAAGAAGTTACTGCGCCTTTACGCCTTAGGGTTTTGTAACCAAGTGCTTCTTGATCTTCATTGTTGATGAAGTGAAGAACTTTGCAGCCAACATCTTCTTCAAGTTGGTGAGTGAGTCACGTATTGGGATTCGTGGAAAGGAGTTAGTCACGTATTGGGATCCATGCATCATCAAAGGGTGGCGTTCATATATTAAAGAGTTCAGAGGTTCTGAAGCGGTAGAAGGTTTCTGCTGTGAGTTGATCTACGGGGATTGTAGAGTCTAGGGACAAAGGTTTTATACTAGATCTGAAACTTCTCTTTACTATAGTGGATTGCTTTTCGGGAAGGTTTCCCCCCAGGTTTTTTACTGTGAAACTGGTTGGTTTCATTGGTTTTCCTGGGTCATCATATCTTGTCTTATTTATTTTTCCGCTGCATGATTTTGACATAATATTGATGTTTGTTTGTTTTAACAAGTTTTATTCATAATAAATCTAATTAACAACTTGGGTTTAAAACTTGTTAATTCTATTAACCGGGGTCTAAATTTCCTAACAAGTGGTATCAGAGCGGGTTCACTCTGATTGGATTAATTTCCTGAGTGTGATCCATTGACCCCTGTTGTCATAGATAGAGGACAATCTTTATTTATATCTCCTTTATTTGATGGAACTAATTATGCGTACTGGAAAGTGCGTATGAAAAATTTCTTGCAGGCCCTAGGTGAACAGGTATGGCAAGCTGTTGAAGTTGGCTGGATTAAGCCAAAGGAAACGCTGGTGGATTGGGATGATGCAACAATCATAGCGGAAAATTTCAACAGTAGGGCTTTGAATGCTTTGTTTTGTGGGGTGACCAATGAGGAATTTAAGAAAATATCATCCATGGAAGTTGCCAAGGAAGCATGGACCATTCTTGAGACCACCTATGAAGGTACCAAGGCAGTAAAGACTGTGAAGCTTCAACAACTCACTAGTAGTTTTGAAGAAATAAGGATGGATGAGGATGAGACCTTTGATGAGTTCTATGCCAAACTCAAGGATATTTTGAATTCTGCTTTCAACCTTGGAGAATGTATTGCAAAATCCAAAATTGTTAGAAAAATCCTTAGGTCCTTACCTGAAAGATTCCATGCCAAGATCACTGCCATTGAAGAGGCAAAGGACATTGATCAAATTCCTTTGACTGAGCTTATAGGGAACCTTCAAACCTATAAGATGGGATTAGGCTCAATAGGAAAAGGTGAAAAGAGTAAAAACTTGGCTCTCAAGGGTATAGAGGAAGAGATTGAGGACTCTGAAGATGAAGATGAAAGTGAAGATGAAGATGAGGATGAGGATCTAACCTTCATAACTAATGAAATTATCAAGCTTCTTCAATTTAGGAAAACGGATAAGGGCAAATCTCCTAGGAAATTTAAATCCTTTATGAAAGGCAAGAATGAGAAACCCCTCATTCAATGCCATGAGTTCAAAGGTTTTGGTCATATGAGGATAGTGTCCAAACTACCTTATGAAGGAAAAGACCAAGGAGTCTAAAGATAAAGGGTTGATTGCTACTTGGAGTGATACTGAGGATGACTCTTCTGATGAGTTTGTGGAGGAATGTTGTCACGTTATGGCCTTTACTGCCTCAACCGATAAGGTGATTGTGGAGAGTGCTAGTGACAGTGAGGATTCTTCTGATAATGAAGTACCTAAGAAGATGACCCTTCAGGAAGCCTATGATAAGCTATGCACTGTATTCATAAAATCTGAAAAGACTTCTCATCTTTGTAGAAAAGAGTTTAATGAGGTAAAAATTGAAAAGGATGATCTGTTAGTCAAACTAGATGAGACTACAAGGTTAGTTGAGACTCTTGTTGTGGAGAACACCTCATTAAAAGAAAAGGTCAAGAATCTTGAAGTTGAGCTTAGTCAAGCTAGAACTCAAATAGAGAGGATGTCTAGTGCAAAGCTTGATGAGGTATTGAGTGCTCAAAAGCCTAGTTCTGATAAGACTGGCTTTGGATATGCTGTTTCCTCCAGCCCCTCCTCTTCCACGGCTTCTTGATCAAGGACTATCTTTATGCCACAATCTGAGAAAGGTAATAAAGGTATGAAATCCAAAACTAATTTGTCTAATTCTAAATCCTTTGTTAGACCTCATGTTTGTCACCATTGTGGTGTTTCTGGACACATTCGTCCTAACTGCTCTAAATTGTATCCTCATAAGCAATTGTCCAAACGGTCATAGGTTTCATCTCAAGGACCTACCTACACCTTTGTTTGGAGAGTTATTAAAAGTTTTGAGCTTTTTAACTCAATTTCAGGAGAATTCTAATTCTTCTATGTCCTTTAGTAGACATACTAGGACACGTGCCTTTTCATATTTACGGCCAAAGACTCGTACTATGTGGGTGAGAAAGGAGTCTAAGACTTAATTGTCTTTTCTGTTTGTCCTCTGCTTTGATTCTTTCTATCTAAAGTTGGACTTTCTTTCTTGATTTCTTAATTGTTTTTGGAATCATGTTTTCATGCATTTGCATCTAGTTTATGCATTGCTTTGTTTTGTTTAACATGTTTTTGTTTGTTTATTTTCAGTTTTGATTTATTTTGTTTTTCATAAAAATAAAAATTAAAAAAAAATTGAAAATTTGAAAAATACAAAAACAGTGTGTGTTTGTGTACATTGGTACTTGTGTACCTTGGATGGCCATTGTTAAGGACATATTTTGTGTAATTGGCTAATCTTTTGACAAAACGCACTTTACTTGTAATTGGGTAGATCTAAGTTGTGTTTAATACTTCAAGAAACATGTTGTTCAGGTCTAGTATTAAAGCCATGAAGATTGGACCAAGAAACAAGTGAAGAAAAGGTGTTCATTAAAGCTGGACAGATAGCTCGACACCTCTCGACAGCTGGCTGTCTATCGAGCTCTTAAGGTGTTTTCTTATCGCAATCTCGACACCTTCTCGACAGCTGGTGGATCGATCGAGAAAGCTCCTGTCCCCTCAATAGCTTCTCGACACCTCCTTAACACCTAGCTATCTATCGAGGTTTAAATCTCGACACCTGCTATCTATTGAGGTTACGAGAATTCAGATTTTCAGATCTGATTTTTGGGCTAGGCTTTTGTATTTGTATAGGGTTTCTTTTCTCACAACCCTAGACCTATATAAGGCTTATTTTTAGAGGCCATCACATAAGAGAATACAAGGAGAACATATGTAAAAGGTGACTGATGCCTTATTCTCTCTAAAAGAAGTCACTGCGTCTTTGCGCCTTAGGGTTTTGTAACCAAGTGCTTCTTGATCTTCATTGTTGATGAAGTGAAGAACTTTGCAGCCAACATTCTTCTTCCTCAAGTTGGAGAGTGAGTCACGTACTGGGATTCATGCAAAGGAGTTAGTCACGTACTGGGATCCGTGCAACAAAAAGGGTGGCGTTCATATATTGAAGAGTTTAGAGGTTCTGAAGCGGTAGAAGGTTTCTGCTATGAGTTCACTTACGGGGATTGTAGATTCTAGGGACAAAGGTTTTGTACTAGATCTGAAACTTCTCTTTACTATAGTGGATTGCTTTTCGGGAACGTTTTCCCCCAGGTTTTTTTACTGTGAAACTAGTTGGTTTCATTGGTTTTCCTGGGTCATCATATCTTGTCTTATTTATTTTTCCGCTGCATGATTTTGATATGATATTGATGTTTGTTTGTTTTAACAAGTTTGATTCATAATAAATCTAATTAACAACTTGGGTTTAAAACTTGTTAATTCTATCAACCAAAGTCTAAATTTCCCAACAAGTGGTATCAGAGCGGGTTCACTCTGATTGGATTAATTTCCTGAGTGTGATCCTTGACCCCCGTTGTCATGGAATCTCTTGATTGTTTTGATGTGCAAGATCTTGTGTTGAATGATGATGATGATATTCAAGATGTCCATTGCAAGCTTTATAATTTTTGTATGAAATCTCTTGAATATTCTACAAAATTAAAAGCTAAATTGAAAAAGGTAAAGCTTGAAAAAGATGATTTGATTGCAAAATTGGATGAAGCCAATAATTTGAATGAGAATTTTAAAAATCAAATTTCATCTCAAGTGGACAAAATTAAGAGTTTGGAAGAGCAACTAGTTGAATTTAAAACTAAAGTTGAAAATTTAACTAGTGCCAAATTTGTTGTTAAGCCCAACTCAAAAGAAAAAGATTTTTATATTCCTCCATTTAAAAGGAATAATCAAGAGTTGAAGGCCAATATTGCTAGGATAGACAAAGGTAAACAATCTGATGTTAATGCTGAAGTTTCTAAACCTATGTCTAAAACTCCTCCTAGGTTGAATGATAAATTTGATTTTGTCCCCATTTGTCATCATTGTCATATTGTTGGTCATATTAAGCCAAATTGTTCTAAGTTGAGGTCTCTGTCAACCTCTAAGGTTAGACCTCCTTCTAGGAAGCCGAGTAGCTCTAAAACTACTCATGTTTGTCACCATTGTGGTGTTGCTGGACACATTCGTCCTAATTGCTTTAAGTTGTATTCTCATAAGCAATTGTCCAAACGGTCACAGGTTTCCTCTCAAGGACCTACACCTTTGTTTGGAGATTTATTAAAAGTTTTGAGCTTTTTAACTCAATTTCAGGAGAATTCTAATTCTTCTATGTCCTTTAGTAGACATACTAGGACACATGCCTTTTCATCTTCACGGTTAAAGACTCGTGCTGTGTGGGTGAGAAAAGAGCCTAAGACTTAATTGTCTTTTTTGTTTGTCCTTTGCTTTGATTCTTTCTATCTAAAGAAGGACTTTCTTTACTTGATTTCTTATCTATTTTTGGAATCATGCTTTCATGCATCTGCACCCTTCTATCATGTTTTCATGCATATACATCCATTTTTCTTTCATGCATTCATGTTATTTATCTGTTTTTGTTTGGTTGTTTAGTTTTTTTTTTTTGTTTTTTTTTCAAAATAAAAAGAAAAAGAAAAATCAGAAAATACAAAAACAGTATGTTTGTGTACATTGGTACTTGTGTACCTTGGATGGCCATTGAAACAAAGTTTTCTAAACTTTGTATCTTTTGTAGCTTAGATGAGCATCTCCATGCACAACTAAGTAAGTGAGCTTTGTGGCTCTTGTTTGTGATGAGTAAGATTAAGTTATCTCTTAAACTTAACACTCATATCACTCTTTTTGACAGGTAGGACTAGAAAATCCTAAGAGAAAGGTATAAATAACCCTCTCACCACTGTTGTCCGCCAATCATAATATGACACCTCTATGCTTCGGCATAGCAAAAGTGCAGTGTCAAAGACATCCGTATGCTTCAGCATAGCAAAAGTACAATGTTTATGCTTAACATGTTGAGTATTTCTTTTCTCTCTTTTTATGCCCATGCATGACATGCTTAAAAGAAAATATGCAAAGAAAATAAAAAGCAAAAAGATTAAAATGCTTTAAATATGATTGCAAGCGTGTTTTCTAGAAGATGTGAGAGTTATAGGATGTACCTCGAAGGTGATAGTCCCCATCAAATAGTTATGATTGTGTGTGAGTTAAAGTTATTTTCTCATATCCCAGATCGTCGTAACATGTATACACATATGCAATCTTGCGATGTTTTTCACACACAACATGCAATATTCTTTGCTACTCTTGATACATGTGCAGGTACAATGTGAATTGGCCATCACTAGGTTTACATGTGCTTATGTATGCTCACTAAACTGTCTTGACTTATTTTTAAAATATAAAATTGGTTAGACTTGTTGTGTGTGTGTGTGTGTGTGTGTGTTTTGGGATCTATGTGCTTAACATTTTTCTTGCTGAGAGATTTATTTTTTCACATGTTTTGCATCCTTCTATTATCTTGTCATCCATAGCATCTTGTTTCATTACATTCATGCATTTATATGTGAACAGTTTTAGACCCCTTAATACACAACCAGATTGAGTAGCCTAGTTAATTAGCCAAGTTGTTACTTAGTCAAATTATGCAATACTAGGTTAAAACAATCAAACAATCAAACAATCATATCATGAAAATATATAGCAGCGGAATAATAAATAACACGTGATATGATCACCCAGGAAAACAAAACCGGTAAAAAACCTGGGGAGGATTTTACCCACCGATCCTCAAGGCAAAACTGAATTCACTATGAAAGAATTGAAGTTCATACAAAAGGACTTACAAGCTCCCCGCTCGACTTCCTAATGCTACCTACCAGTAGAACTTACTGACATGACCCCGTGCAAGCTCCGAATCCACGGACTCCTTCTTTCTTGAATTCTTCAATCAGCTACAAGCACCCACGCTTGATATTCTTTAAGTTTCAAAGGCACCAACCAAGTTGATCATTAAGATGTTGAAGTAATCTCCATCTAGAAAATCCTAAACTTTGTGTAAAGGAAAGCTCCTCTAGATATCACAAGAGATTTACACAAAACCGCAATGTATGAGCAATAATACAACTTGAGCAACACTAAAACGTGGCTAGGGTTTTGCCTTATATACCTAGGGCAAAAACATAAAAACCCTAAACGTTTTAATGAGCTAGGGCTGAGTTGGAAAACTGTAGAAAACGCAACCTGGTTGATTTTCGATCGATCGAATCTGTTCCTCGATCGATCGAGACAGACCGAATTGCCCCAATGCAACTACAGTCTCTCGATTCCAACTTTACAATAATTAATCAACTTTGAGCATACTTAAACAAATCTAAACATGTTGTTTTGATCATGGTTTGCCAACATTACAAATTAGAGTTCTAAATACATAAATTCCTAAACCTTTAGAACCTAACAATATGGATTTCTTTGTACCCCCTTGATCATCCTTGATCATCTTTATGTTTCTCGGGTGAAGCTTTCTAGCTTCTTGTACCCTTTGTCAATCATGACAAGTTAGGGCGAGAAATACATGCCTCTGTAAGGGTGAGTTGTGTTTCATCTTGTTAGGGGGAGTGCTTACTTCCTTCTTCTTATACCTTGGGTCTTGTGACCATGTTTACATACATTGTGCTTATCTTTGATATCTATATGATGATGTATGTTTTCTTCACCTACCTCTACATGTGTTGTTTCTTCTCTATCTTTATACACATGTTTCTTATACTTGTATGCAATCTATTATTTCTGTTTCACACAAAGATGCCTTGATGAGTTTTGTTTAAAGTGTTTTAGAAATACAGGCTGTCGACAGAAATACAAACTGTCAAAGTCTACTTGCCATAAACTCTCTTCTTACAAAGGTTTTCAAGAGTTTGTATTAGGATAAATTTTATTGTATTCAACAAGTGAATATGAGTTGAGTGATTTATAACTTCTCTCATATGTTCATTTGTCTGTTGTGGTTTTGTCACGGATTGCCAAAGGGGGAGATTGTTAAGAACATATTTTGTGTAATTGGCTAATCCTTTAACAAAACGCATTTTACTTGTAATTGGGTAGATCTAAGTTGTGTTTAATACTTCAAGGAACATGTTGTTCAAGTCTGGTATTGAAGCCATGAAGATTGGACCAAGAAACAAGTGAAGAAAAGGTGTTCATTAAAGCTGGACAGATAGCTCGACACCTCTCGACAGCTGGCTATCTATCGAGCTCTTAAGGTGTTTTCTTATCGCAATCTCGACACCTTCTCGACAGCTGGTGGATCGATCGAGAAAGCTCCTGTCCCCTCGATAGCTTCTCGACACCTCCTCGATACCTAGCTATCTATCGAGGTTTAAATCTCGACACCTCCTCGACACCTGCGATCTATCGAGGTTACGAAAATTCAGATTTTCAAATCTGATTTTTGGGCCAGGTTTTTGTATTTGTGTAAGGTTTCTATTCTCACAACCCTCGACCTATATAAGGTTTATTTTTAGAGGCCGTCACATGAGAGAATACAAGGAGAACATATGCAAAAGGTGACCGATGCCTTATTCTCTCTGAAAGAAGCCACTACGTCTTTGCGTCTTAGGGTTTTGTAACCAAGTGTTTCTTGATCTTCATTGTTGATGAAATGAAGAACTTTGCAGCCAACATTCTTCTTCCTCAAGTTAGAGAGTGAGTCACGTATTGGGATTCGTGCAAAGGAGTTAATCACGTACTGGGATCCGTGCAACAAAAAGAGTGGCGTTCAAATATTGAAGAGTTCAGAGGTTCTGAAGCGGTAGAAGGTTTCTGCTGTGAGTTCATCTACGGGGATTGTAGAGTCTAGGGACAAAGGTTTTGTACTAGATCTGAAACTTCTCTTTACTATAGTGGATTGCTTTTCGGGAAGGTTTCCCCCCAGGTTTTTTACTGTGAAACTAGTTGGTTTCATTGGTTTTCCTGGGTCATCATATCTTGTCTTATTTATTTTTCCGCTGCATGATTTTGATATGATATTGATGTTTGTTTGTTTTAACAAGTTTGATTCATAACAAAATCTAATTAACAACTTGGGTTTAAAACTTGTTAATTCTATCAACCAGGGTCTAAATTTCCCAACAGCCATTGAAACAAAGTTTTCTAAACTTTGTATCTTTTGTAGCTTAGATGAGTATCTCTATGCACAACTAAGCAAGTGAGCTTTGTGGCTCTTGTTTGTGATGAGTAAGATTAAGTTATCTTTTAGACTTAACACACATATCACTCTTTTTGACGAGTAGGACTAGAAAATCCTAAAAGAAAGGCATAAATAACCATCTCACCAATGTTGTCCGCCAATCATAATATGACACCTGTATGCTTCGGCATAGCAAAAGTGCAGTGTCAAAGACATTCGTATGCTTCGGCATAGCAAAAGTCCAATGACTATGCTTAACATGTTGGGTATTTCTTTTCTCCCTTTTTATGCCGATGCATGATATGCTTAAAAGAAAATATGCAAAGAAAATTATAAAAAAAAAAAAAAAAAAGACAAAAAGATTAAAATGTTTTAAATATGATTGCAAGCGTGTTTTCTAGGAGATGTGGGAGTTATAGGATGTACCTCGAAGGTGATAGTCCCCATCAAACAAATATGATTGTGTGTGAGTTAAAGTTATTTTCTCATATCTTAGATCGTCATAACATGTATACACATATGCAATCTTGCGATGTTTTTCACACACAACACACAATATTCTTTGCTACTCTTGATACATGTGCAGGTACAATGTGATTTAGCCATCACTAAGTTTACTTGTGTTAATGTATACTCACTAAACTGTCTTGACTTGTTTTTGAAATATAAAATTGGTTAGACTTGTTTAGTGTGTGTGTGTGTTTTGGGATCCATGTGCTTAACTTTTTTCTTGTTGAGAGATTTGTTTTTTCACATGTTTTGCATCCTTCTATTATCTTGTCATCCATAGCATCTTGTTTCATTACATTCATGCATTTATATGGATTTCTTTGTGCCTCCTTGATCATTCTTAATCATCTTTATGTTTCTCGAGTGAAGCTTTCTAGCTTCTTGTACCCTTTGTCAATCATGACAAAAAGGGGGAAAAATTATGGAGACTTTGTGGTTTCTTTCTTTAAGATTCTACAAGTTAGGGGTAGAAATTCATTCCTTTGTAAGGGGGAGATGTGTTTCATCTTGTTAGGGGGAGTGCTTACTTCCTTTTTCTTGTACCTTGGGTCTTGTGACCATGTTTACATACATTACGCCTATCTTTGATATATGTTGATGTATGTTTCTTTCACCTACCTTTGTATGTGTTGTTTCTTTTCTATATTCATACACATGTTTCTTATACTTGTATGCAATCTATTATTTCTGTTTCACACTAAAATGCCTTGATGAGTTTTGTTTAAAATGTTTCAGAAATACAAGTTGTCAAAGTCTACTTGCCATAAACTCTCTTCTTGCAAAGTTTTTCAAGAGTTTGTGTTAGGATAGACTTTATTGTATTCAACAAGTGAGTATGAGTTTAGTGATATATAACTTCCCTCATATGTTCATTTATTTATTGTGGTTTTGTCACGGATTGCCAAAGGGGGAGATTATTAAGGACACATTTTGTGTAATTGGCTAATCCTTTGACAAAACGCATTTTACTTGTAATTGGGTAGATCTAAGATGTTTTTAATACTTCAAGAAACATGTTGTTCAAGTCTAGTATTAAAGCTATGAAGATTGGACCAATAAACAAGTGAAGAAAAGGTGTTTAATAAGGCTGGACAGATAGCTCGATACCTGCGGACAGATAGCCCAACAGCTTCTCGACACCTCTCGACAGCTGGCTATATTCGAAATCTTCAGTTGATTGTTATCGCAATCTCGACACCTTCTCGACAGCTAATGGATCGATCGAGAAAACTCCTGTCCCCTTGATAGCTTCTCGACAGATAGCTATCTATTGAGGTTTAAAGCTCGACACCTCCTCGACACCTTCTCGACACCTGCTATCTATTAAGGTTACGGGAAATCAGAATTTTCAGATCTGATTTTTGGACCAAGCTTATATATTTGTGTAAGGTTTCTTTTCTTACAACCCTAGACCTATATAAGGCTTATTTTAGAGGCCGTCACAAGGGAGAATACAAGGAGAACATATGCAAAAGGTGACCAATGCCTTATTCTCTCTGAAAGAAGTTACTGCGTCTTTACGCCTTAGGGTTTTGTAACCAAGTGCTTCTTAATCTTCATTGTTGATGAAGTGAAGAACTTTGCAGCCAACATCTTCTTCAAGTTGGTGAGTGAGTCACGTATTGGGATTCGTGCAAAGGAGTTAGTCACGTATTGGGATCCGTGCATCATCAAAGGGTGACGTTCATATATTAAAGAGTTCAGAGGTTCTGAAGTGGTAGAAGGTTTCTACTGTGAGTTCATCTACGTGGATTGTAGAGTCTAGGGACAAAGGTTTTGTACTAGATCTGAAACTTCTCTTTACTATAATGGATTGCTTTTGGGGAAGGTTTCCCCCTAGGTTTTTTACTGTGAAACTGGTTGGTTTCATTGGTTTTCCTGGGTCATCATATCTTGTCTTATTTATTTTTCCGCTGCATGATTTTGACATGATATTGATGTTTGTTTGTTTTAACAAGTTTTATTCATAATAAATCTAATTAATAACTTGGGTTTAAAACTTGTTAATTCTATCAACCGGGGTCTAAATTTCCCAAAATTAATTAATTCCAAATCATTATTTTAATTAACAACAATTTAGGATTATTAATATTTAAATAAGAAATTTTATTTTGTGTGTATATCCACATAATTATTTCTAGCCTTATCCAATAGTATTTTGACATTAAATTAATTTCAAATTAATATTTTGATGGTCCAATTAAAATTAATTGCTCATAATTATATATAATTCAGCCTTAATAATACAAATGTATACTAGCAATCGAAATTTGATGTTGCGATATCATGTGATTGAATAGTCGGATTGAGGCCCATGACATGTCGTTTTAATTGTTAAATTCTCTAGATTCATTTTGTGAAAAGTAATCTAATATCTAACAGTTCAAATTATGATTTTGCCCTTGGGGTAGTGACCATTTTGTCTCTAGATGAGATTAAATATAGGTTATAAAATAAGTAGTTTGCACAATACACATTCATACGGTCAAGTCCATACAACATTGGGTACTATAATCCACACGACTTAAAATCTTGACATTCTCATTAGAACTTGCATTGTGATGTATTGCCCTAAGTCATAAAGAATTAATCAAGAAAGCTACGATACCATTTCTCATAGCTCGAGAAAAGCATTAGCTAATTAAGTTATACTCAAAACTGACTAGTTAAGTTATAATTAGGGTTTCTTGAAATTCCTTATATAGTTTCGTTCGACAAATGCCCAATGTGGGACTCAATACATTACACAACACACTCTTATAATTAAATCCACACAATTGAGGGCATCACATGAGAAATGTTCAAGAAAGTATTCTATGACAGCATCATCCCTAATGTTGTAGATAAACGTAAAAAGCATGAGTATGCAAACTTAATGCAGAGGAACATGATAATGGATTAGTATGCCACTAAACTTATTGAGTCATCTTGCTTTACTTGCTCCCAATTGTGGCTAAGGGCTAAGGAACCGAGCAAATTCCAAAAGCCCTAAATGAAAGGATCTCACATAACATCATTGCATCAAGCTTTGAAAATCATATAGAGTCAGTCAAGAAGGCTATGAGACTTGAAGAGGATTTCAAAAATAATGCCATGAATGGAAATCCAAAGCGAAATACCAAACTGTCAGCGTTTCAACAAGGGAATGCCTGTTGTCACTATGTAAAAAATTTGAGAACTCTTTCTAAATAAAACTCAGTTTTATTGATATGAAGAAAAAAAATCTCAGAATTGAAAAATAGATACAATAGTCCAGACTATATATACAATCTACAAAGAAGAAAGAAAAGAAACTAACTAAACTAAATCCGAAAAAACCGAGAAAGTTTGTTGGACTAACTACCAATGAAATACAGACACATGGCAAAATTAGTTAACAGGGAACCGTTAAGCAGGGTGTTGAAGAACTTATCATCAGGTACGAAATTATGAACGTCTCTAACGCCGACTAAATGATCAACATTACTGTAACTAGAATTGTCACTATCACTCCCACTAAGAGTGTTTTTATCTATATAATTTCTAATCGAGAAGTGATACGGCACCGTATCCATAAAATCAGTAGAGCTACTACAAAACGGGGCTGCATGTATAAAACTCATTAGTTCTTTACTTAAATCAAACGCTGTCATTTTGGAGTCTGGCTTTAATGAGCTCGTAAACAACTGCGTTTCATTTCCCTGTTCTTCTTTGTTTTCAACACCCTAGGCTAAGAAGAGAGGTGTTACGTCTACAACATTTTTACAAAAAATCATAGGTTTTTTTGGTTCAAATTTGAACCTAACACTATGATTACTTTTTTTCCCTAACAATAACAACTAGTAACAACCTGCCACTTAGAATTTGTTGTAAAAATATTGTGGACATATCATTTCTTTTTACAAAATTAAATTAAATACATATAGATTAACAAACACACACACAAACATTTCTACATGAAAAGATAAATTGAATTAATCCACTATACTAAATTGAGATTAGTACTTTACAATGCTCACTCTCTTTTACATAACTCCCATTCCTTGGTGTTCTTTCAACCCTATAATAAGAGTACGTTTGGTACACTGAATAGGAATTACAATAGGAATTGTAATATTTATTACTAGAAATAAAATGTGTTGTAATGTAATAACTAAACCTATTCATTAGTTTGGTTGTGAGTTATAACATTAGAATGAAACTTAATATTTATTTTAAGAAATATCTTACTCATACAATTATATCTCCTTAAAAATTGTTATTTTTAAATTTAAGAGAGAAATGTGTTATTTTTATAATTGTTAGATGTATATGGAAAGTTTGTTTATTTAATTAATGGGACACACCATTCATGTGAGAGAAGGGAGTACGCATTTATGGTACTCCAGAAGTACACAATAATTTCCTTACAATCTTTTAAAGAAGAATAGTTATTCCTCATTTTGAAGAATAGATATTCATAAGGAATGACTATTCCTTGTAATAAAAACATAATCAAACTAAAGAATAACTAAACCATAAGAATAACTATTATATTACAGCGCCTATTGCAGTCT
Source organism: Quercus ilex subsp. ballota (assembly GCA_032727855.1). Lineage (NCBI taxonomy): Eukaryota > Viridiplantae > Streptophyta > Magnoliopsida > Fagales > Fagaceae > Quercus > Quercus ilex. Next base: position 87,220,684 of record CM064912.1, read on the forward strand.
TCCAAACATGCCCTAAGTATTGTTGATGACAGTTTTTTCTCTCCCAACATCTACGGGCCATGATGTTAACAGTTAATTTTACACAAACCAAACGTAATAAGTACAACAAAATAAATTTAACATATCTGGGCCCAACAAATTGCCACAAGCCCCAATTGCCCACGATTGGCCCAAAGGCAAGGCAAGGCCACCTACCAAACATGCCCTAAGTATTGTTGATGACAGTTTTTTCTCTCCCCACATCTACGGGCCATGATGTTAACAGGTAATTTTACACAACCCAAACCTAATAAGTACAGCAAAATAAATTTAACATATTCGAGCCCAACAAATTGCCACAAGCCCAATTGCCCAAGATTCGCCCAAAGGCCAGGCAAGGCCACCTGACCAGAGGGTTCGCCCTCAATTTGCATGCAAGAATCCAAATTCTAGTTCAAAATTAAATATTAAAAAAAAAAATCATATTCTCCACTTTGGATCAAGAGAATGTCAAAAATTAACTTGATTTTTCCTAATTGAGGGTCGCATTAAACAATTTTAGGGATCAAGAGTCAAAATGACCGACGCTCTGTTTGTTTCAATAATGATATTTTCTAGAAAATAACTCATTTTCCAAGAATCATTTCTTATAAAATTATCTCATTTTCCAATGTTTGGTAGTAACTTTAAATGAGTTGAAAAACAACCTGCTAACTTCCTTTATTTAGCTTATTATGAGATAGAGTTGTTTTCTAAAAAAATTTACTGGAAAACAATCTTTAAAAATAAGCTATACTTTTTATGTTGACTAAAGATAGTTTTCCTTAGACTTATATATATATATTTTTTTTAATGCTACCAAACACTGGAAAACACGGAAACTATCTTTACACAAGGTTTTCCATCGAAACAAACGAAGCTGCGGCTATGAGAAAGAGTTGTTTTCTAAATTAATTTAGTAGAAAACAGTCTCTAAAAATAAGCCACATTTTTTATGTTGACCAAAGATAGTTTTCTTTTTTACTTATCTTTTTTTATGCTACCAAACATTGGAAAACATGAAAAACTATCTTTACACAAGGTTTTTCATCAAAACAAACGGAGCGCAAATGTCCTTTTTTTGACCAAAAAATTGAATGACTGATTGAGATAAATATTTTTTAGCCCAATGATAGTCAATTGAATTCCCTTCATAATGATTACTCATGAACCCAAATTAGACTTAAAACTAGCTAGCAAGATATTGCAAAAACAAGAAAAAAAATTCTACTTCGAATCCAGAGCATATTACCTCCAAACCTCTCCTTGTGGAGGAGGTATTTGGTATCAAATGATACCATGTCAGCAGTACCAAAATCTAATAAATGCAAGACAAGGTTAGTAAAAAATAACTACTTCACAAACAAATGAAAGACATGTGTTAATAGGTAGTTATTTTTACACACGTGTCTTTCATTTATTGGGATTACTGGGTTTTGGTACGAATGACGTGATATCATTTGATACAAAACACTTTTTTGTCCTTGGAACTCCTCACAACGCTGAAACCACCAGCAAGCATCCATGGAGATTTTACCAACAATGGTCATAAAAGATTCCTGATTTTGCCACAATATCCTCCTTTTCACCCCAACATTGGATTTGAAGTAGAGTTATTAGGGTTAGGTATAAAAGACTTAAATTCTACTTCAAATTATTAGCACAGCAACAAAAAGTGTAAATATTTGTTTCTATTATTGACTAAAGCTTCATTTGTCGTTTTTGTTATATATATATATAGAACATCGGTACTTTTGTTGATGATTTCATTGGTAAAATACATGAAAACACTCCAAATATTAATTAAAAATATATAGAACACCGGTAATCCATCAACCTACTTCAATTTTTTTTTGCTTCTTTGATATTTGGTGCAAAGAAGATGGTAGTGAATCTTGACCCACATTAATTCAAAGCGTAGCTCAGCCCAAAAAATAATGTATGTTGCTGTTGTTAGTCATATGTAACAAGTTTTGAGTTAAATAATAAAAATCTTATGAATAGCTTGTTTGTGTTTCACTTTATACTCCATCAAAGAAAGAGAAGAGAGAAAGAGGAGAAAGACTGCTACACAGATAGAAGGCCGGTGGAGATCGAGGTCGTCGAAAGGACAAAGCCGGTGGAGATCGGTGTTCACCATGCAGCACTACCTCATCCACCTCCACTCGTCCACCGCCCCACCGTCGCTCGTCCTCCTCCCCACCACCAGACTGGGTCAAATTGGCTTGTTCTTCTTTTTTTTCTTTTTCTTTTTTTCATATTTGCTTGTTCTGATTCAACTTTATTGTAAGAATTGGATTTTGTTTTGTGTTTTGTGTTTGGATTATGTGAGACGTTTTTTGAGAGTGAAGCTAATAGGTCACAATCTGAATGACCCCTTGTGATTAACCCTAATTAATTAATTTAGCCAAGTAATTAATTAATCAATTAATCATGCAATTTTATGGAAGCACAAACAAATCACCAATCAACTAAATATGCAGCGGAAAATAAATAACACGGTGCTTTGTTTACGAATGGAGAAAACCCTAATGGCAAAAACCCCACCGGGTGATTTTCAGGTCACCACTCCCGAAACTCCACTATTATCAAATCAAGCGGTTACAAGTAAAGGAATCCCAAGTACCTTACCAACCTACAGTTGAACCCTTACCCCAATACCCAATTGGACTTGATCTGTAGTGACAGTCTCCATCTTTGATGCACGGCTCCCAAGTACGTGACTAACCAATGCGCGGATCCAAGTACGCGACTTTAGAACACCGAGGAAGAATGGTTGGCTGCAAAGTTCTTCAATTCATCCACTTGATGAATAGCAGGAGGATGCTTGGTTACAAAACCCTATGGTGCAAATACACAGCAACTTCTTGATGGAAGATGAACTAGGTCAAGAACTTCGTCTGTTGATCACAATTTGCTTAAACAGAGATTGCTCAATGATAATGCAACTTGTGTCACCCAAAACGGCTCTTAAAATAATCCTTTTATATGTTTAGGGTTAGAAGAAAAGAGGGCCCAAAAACATATTCACGGATCCCAAGAAAATCAGATTGGAAATCTGACTTTTTAAATCTCGACAGATAGCAGGTGTCGAGGTAGCTGTCGAGAGGTGTCGAGCTTTAAAAACTTTGCACTTCAGCTTGCTTTCTCTTGGACAGACTTGATGACTTCAACACTTGACCTTGAAACATTGTTTCTTGAAGTATTAAAAACACCTAGAACTACCCAATTACAAGCAGAGTGCGTTTTGTCAAAGGATTAGCCAATTTACATAACTAAGTGACATAAGTTCTTAAACAAGTTAAAACATATATGACCTAACAATCTCCCCCATTGGCATTCCGTGACAAAACCACAACAAACAAATGAGCATATGAGAGAAGTCGTAAATCACTCAACTCATATTCACTTGTTGAATACAATAAAATCTATCCTAACACAAACTCTTGAAAAACTTTGCAAGAAGAGAGCTTATGATAAGTAGACTTTGACAACCTGTATTTCTGAAACACTTTAAACAAAACTCATCAAGGCATCTTGTGTGAAACAGAAATAAATAGATTGCATACAAGTATAAAGAACATGTGTATAAAGATAGAAAAGAAACAACACATGAAGAGAGAGGTGAAAGAAACATACATCAACATATATAAGAGATAAGATAAGTACAATGTATGTAAAAATGGTCAAAGGACCTCATATACAAGACCAATGTATCTAAGAGATAAGAAAAAAATACATGTAGCCTCACTACATCCCTAAAAAAAAATGACAACACTCCCCCTATCAAAAATGTCCTATACTAACTCTCCCCCTAAGATGACTACTCTCATAGCCCAAAACTACTCCCCCTTTTTATCACGAGTGAGAAAGGGTAGAGTGTCATGTAGACATCTCATCGGCAGAGCTAGCATCCCCATCATCATCATCATCATCATCATCATCATCCTCAGAATCTGACGCTGCTGGAGTAAATGGTGAAGGAGTAGCCTTTGGAGCAAATCCACCCATGATCGCCTGCCGTCGTGCAATACGACCCACACGAACATTCACCTGATACAACTCAGCAGAGAGTGTATCAAAACGAGTGTCCATGCGCTGCAGCTGCGCCATGATATCACCAAGGGTACATCGCTCGAAGAGGAAGAAGGAGCAGATGTAGATGGAGCTGATCTGGATGGCGCTGAACGGGAGGGAGGAGTGGCACCTGGCTGTCTCGACCTGAACTGCTCCTCACTACGTTTTACGGTAGCGGCATCTATGGCAGATACGTGTGTGAAGTGGTTGGACACAGGAAAGGGAACGGAAAAATGGCGTAGAATCCGCGTGATAGTAGAAGGAAAGATGAGCTTATCACGGGACGCCGAATCAAGATAAACCTCTATGATAGATCGGATGAAGTGAGAAGGGAAGTCTATGGTAAGATGCTCAAGTAGAGAAAGCAAAAATTGAGCACGAGGCTCTGTGATAGAGTTATAGTGAGAAAGAGGATAGAGAACAAAAGTTATCACCATGTTAATGAATCTAGGACCTTTAGCAAAAGGCCTACATGATGTGAACTGATGCTCACCCCAATCAGCAGGGCGCTCACAAAAAGCAGGAATGAGCTTATCTTTGGACACAGTCCTCAGACGCTCACAAGATGGGTAATCTGGAAACTCTATCCTAGGTACCCTAAGCACATCCTCAATAAGTTGCAGTGTGATAGGAATGCGCATACCTCGAACGCGAGTGACAAAATGAGGTACTGAAAGATCAATCCCGTGCATGTTGGAGTAGAATTTCTGTATCAGCACGAGAGAGCAAGTGACCGGGATGTCACACAGTGACCCCCATCCCCTACTATTAATGACAGAAGGAAGGTCAGTATCAGCGAAGTCCGCCAGAATAACTTGGCGTTCCGAATGAACACCTCGTTTAGAAAAGTTCTCCGAAAATGCCTTATGGGCATCTCCATCACGGAACCGAATATTAAAGGGAGTAGTATCTGAAGAAGTAGAAGCTCCAGAACGCAGAGGGTTCCAAGCAGGAGTGGATTTACGTTTGGGTGCCATAGACACTACTAACGTAAAAGAATGAGAGAAAGAGAGAGAGAGAGAGACACTCAGAAAAGTCCCAACACAGTTCAAATATGTTGAACAACAAGTACGTATGCATGGGAATGCATGAGCATGTGACATGCAAAGGAAAAAAAAACTTCATGGGCTCAGCCCAATCCAATCCTAGCAGCACACAAACATAAAGCACACATCTAAAGGCATGTAAATATCATTATAATGCAAATGAAATGCAATGTATGACATTTTGAAATCATCTAAGTACATACCCAACCCAAAATTTCAATAAAAACTCAACAATTTTGAAAAACCCCAAATTTTTATGAAAAATCCCAAAAACTAGGTTTTCAAAACATGAAATGCATGAAAAAGGAAGAGACAAGAGATCTTACCAAGTGATTGAAGCAAGGAATGAGCAAGATCCAAGAGGGTTGGAGGATTTGAGTGAAAGGAGAGTGAAAGGGAGATGAACAGACACGGAGAGATCGAGAGAGATCGAGTGAGAAATGAAGAAAATCGCGACAGATCCTTAAATAGGCACCTCAATAAATCTCTACAGCTGAGGTGTCGAGAGGTATCGAGGAAGCTGTCGAGGAAGGTATCGAGGAATTAGCCGCCGACAGCTAAAGGTATCGAGAGGTATCGAGATGCAAGAAGAATTTCAAATACGTGATGCTCGATCGATCGCAAAGGTGTCGAGAAGGTATCGAGGAGACAGAAGAAATCTCGATCGATCCACAAGGTATTGAGACAGGTGTCGAGAAAGAAGACTCAAACAACATAAGTGAATCTCGATCGATCCAACAGGTGTCGAGAATCTATCGAGAGGACAGAGACTTTCTCGATCGATCCATCAGGTGTCGAGGAGGTGTCGAGATTGCGATAAGAAACAACTTGAGAAGCTCGACAGATGACCAGGTATCGAGGAGGTGTCGAGGGAGGTGTCGAGCCAGCAGAAAAAGGCAGTTTTTCGAGAAGGGAAAAACACAGATATGAATGCAATCCAACACACACCTCTACCAAAGATCCACTCAACATTTAAACCTCTCAAAAACATCTCTCAACAAGAAAATAAGCACAAGGATCATGCAAAACACACACACACACTAAACAAGTCTAACCAATTTTATATTTCAAAAACAAGTTATGACAGTTTAGTGAGCATACATTAGCACATGTATAACCTTTGTGATGGCCAAATCACATTGTACCTGCACATGTATCAAAAGTAGCAAAGAATATTGCGTGTTGTGTGTGAAAAACATCGCAAGATTGCATATGTGTATAGATGTTATGACGATCTGAGATATGAGAAAATAACTTTTAACTCACACACAATCATAACTGTTTGATGGGGACTATCACCTTCGAGGTACATCCTATAACTCCCACATCTCCTAGAATACACGCTTGCAACCATATTTAAGCATTTTTAATCTTTTTTCTTTTTGTTTTCTTTGCATATTTTCTTTTATTTTAGCATATCATACATGGGTATATAAAAGAGAGAAAATAAATACCCAAGATGTTAAGCATTTGACATCGCACTTTTGCTATGCCGAAGCATACGAATGTCTTTGACACTGCACTTTTGCTATGCCGAAGCATACAGGAGTCATATTATGATTGGCGGGCAACAGTGGTGAGATGGTTATTTATGCCTTTCTCTTAGGATTTTCTAGTCCTACCCGTCAAAAAGAGTGATATGAGTATTAAGTTTTAAGAGATAACCTAATCTTACTCATCACAAACAAAAGCCACAAAGCTCACTTGCTTAGTTGTGCATAGAGATGCTCATCTAAGTTACAAGAGATACAAAGTTTAGAAAACTTTGTTTCATTGGCCATCCAAGGTACACAAGTACCAAAGTACACATAACACACACTGTTTTTGTATTTTTCAATTTTTCAATTTTTTTTTTATTTGTTATTAAAAACAAAATAAGCAAAACTAAAAATAAACAAACAAAAACATGTTATCAAAGCAAAGCAAAAACTAGATGCATATGCATGAAGAAGAGGGGCAAGAGAAGGATATCAATCCATGGAGATGACACCAATGTTTTGACGAAGAAATTCAAAACGTTTGCTATCAAGAGGTTTGGTAAACAGGTCAGCCTTCTGATCATCAGTGTGAATAAATTCAAGAGTGAGAGTACCATTTTCGACAAGCTCCCTAATGAAGTGATGTCGAATCTCTATGTGTTTGGTTCGAGAATGTTGAACCGGATTCTTAGAGAGATTAATGGCACTGGTATTGTCACAATAGATAGTGAGATGCTCTCGACTAATACCATAATCATGAAGGAGTTTTTGCATCCAGAGGAGTTGTGTGCAGCAACTACCAGCAGCAATGTATTCAGCTTCCGCAGTGGATAATGAGATGGAGTTCTGCTTTTTGCTCATCCAAGAGACAAGATTGTTACCCACATAAAAACAACCCCCCGAAGTACTCTTTCTATCATCAGCATTACCAGCCCAATCAGCATCAGAGTACCTAGCTAAGACACCATTAGTGTCCTTGCTATACCACACACCAAACTCAGCAGTGGTATTGACATACTTTATGATTCTTTTTAAAGCGGTCATGTGGGATTCCTTGGGATTAGCTTGATATCTAGCACACACTCCAACACTATAACTAATGTCAGGTCTACTGGCAGTAAGGTAAAGAAGACTACCTATCATACCTCTATAAAGAGAGGGGTCAACACTCTTACCTAACAAGTCTTCAGTGAGTTTCACATTAGGGCTCATAGGAGTTCTAACAGAACTAGCAGATTCCAAGCCAAACTTTTTCACAAGATTTTTAGCATATTTAGATTGAGAAAGAAATATACCTGAGTCTTGTTGACGAATCTGTAATCCTAGGAAGTGAGTCAGTTCTCCAATCATGTTCATCTCGAACTCGGCTTGCATGAGTTTTGAGAAGTCATGAGCAAATTCATCCTTAGTCGACCCAAAGATGATATCATCAACATAGACTTGAGCAACTATCAGCTCGTCGTCTTCCCTTTTGATGAAGAGAGTTTGATCAGCCTTTCCTCTTGTGAACCCATATGACACTAGATATTGTGTGAGTCTATCATACCACGCTCTTGGAGCTTGCTTCAACCCATAAAGTGCCTTTTTAAGGTATAGCACATGATCCGGGAAGTGTGGATCAATGAATCCTTTTGGTAGAGCCACATAGACATCCTCTTTGAGTAACCCATTCAAGAAGGCAGTCTTTACATCCATCTGATAGATTTTGAAATTCAGCTGACATGCTAGGGCAAGCAGAATTCTGATTGACTCCATTCAGGCAACTGGGGCAAATGTTTCATCATAGTCTACTCCCTCCATTTGCGAGTATCCTTGAGCTACAAGACGGGCCTTGTTGCGAATCACATTGCCTTCTTCATCAGTCTTGTTGCGGAATATCCACTTTGTACCGATGATGTGCTCACCTTCTGGTCTGGGTACTAGAGTCCAAACATCATTCCTCTGAAACTGGAGTAGTTCATCATGCATTGCTTCTACCCAACTTTCATCTTGTAGTGCTTCCTCAACTTTCTTGGGTTCAACCTGTGACAAATAACAGGAATAAGACACAAAGTTAGCAACACATTTGTTAACTGTATGTTTCCTTAGTGTGAGTTCATTCATGTTTCCCACAATATCTTCAGGAGGATGATTTAATTTGATTCTAGAGGAGGGTCCTTTTTCTTCATGAGACACAGAATCTGGTGAAGTAGGAGCATCTGTAGAGTTTTCCACAATACTAGGAGTACTTGGAGACACAGGTTCTGATTCAACAATGTCTTGAACTTCATTAGGCTCAGGAGGAAGAATTTCTTTAGAGAGTTCCTCAATGCCTTTCTCAGTGCCGGAATCTGAAGACTCATCAATAACCACATTTATTGTTTCCATTACTTTCAGAGTTCTCTTGTTGAATACCCGATAAGCCTTGCTTGTGGATGAGTATCCCAGAAATATGCCTTCATCACTTCGAGAGTCAAATTTTCCCACATTCTCTCTATCCTTAAGGATGAAGCAAGTGCTTCCAAATATCCTGAAATACTTTACATTTGGCTTTCTTCCTTTCCACAACTCATAGGGGGTCTTTTTGGTACCAGGTCTAAAGTACACCCTATTAACCGTATGACAGGCAGTGTTTACGGCTTCTCCCCATAAGTTTCGAGCCACATTTTTGTTATGCAACATGGCTCTGGCCATCTCTTGAATAACTCTGTTCTTTCTTTCTACCACACCATTTTGCTGAGGAGTAATAGGAGCAGAGAACCCTTGAGATATACCTGATCTTGTGCAGAAAGACTCCATGTATGAGTTTTCAAATTCTTTACCATGGTCACTTCGAATTCTATCAATCTTTAAGCTCTTCTCATTCTGCGGTCTTGTGCACAAAGCCTCAATGTGCTCAGGAGCATCAGACTTGGATCGGAGTAAGATGACCCAAGTGTATCTAGTGAAGTCGTCTACCACAACCATGATGTACCTTTTTCCACCAAGAGATTCGGTTCTGGTTGGACCCATAAGATCTAAGTGTAAAAGCTCCAATGGTTTGGAAGTAGCTGAAGTCTGAGTGCTCGGATGCTTAGCTTTAGTTTGTTTCCCAAGTTGACATGGTCCACACACTACATTGTTCATTCTACTAAGCTTTGGTATCCCAAGACAGATTCATGCTTAGATACAATGGATAGATGCTTGTAACTAGCATGTCCCATTCGTTGATGCCATAGTTCTTCATTTGGCAAACGAATGCTATTGCACACTACATCGGCATCAGGAACCAATCCATAGCAGTTGTCCAGATTGCGAACCCCACTAATAAGCTTCTTTCCAGACTCATTCACGACAAGACACTTTCCCTTTGAGAACAGCACCATGAAGTCTTGATCACATATCTGACTTGTGCTCAATAGGTTAACCCTTAGACCTTCTACATACAAAACATTTGCGATGTCTGGCAGTCCTGGTAAAGATATGATTCCTTTCCCCTTAATTTGTGACTTGCTTCCATCACCGAAAGTCACATTGCCACCCCTTTTTGGCTCAAAGATCTTAAAGAGAGATCGGTCACCAATCATATGTCTTGAGCAACCACTGTCAAGATACCATAGACATGTATCCATTACTTTGAAGGCAGACTTCATCATGAAACACACTTCATGCTTGGATGACAGATCAGAGGGAATGGTTCTTTCACTCAACTGCCTTTGATGAGCTAGGCCTTTAACTTTTACTCTTCTCAGGCGAACTCCTTTGCACATTTTTACTCTGAGACAGTCTAGTTTCCTTTTAGCCAAACTGAGATCCTTTCCATTATTCATTGTAAAGGAATTCAAATAACTTTTAGACTTGTGTTTTCTGAGACACTCAAACAAATAGTGATTAGAAAAACAAGATGTATTTGAAAACAAAGATCTTTTCAAACCAGTTATAGCCATGACAACAAGGGTCAATGGATCAACACAGCAAAGATTAAATCCTAATCAGAGTGTGCCCGCTCTAATACCACTTGATAGGTCACAATCTGAATGACCCCTTGTGATTAACCCTAATTAATTAATTTAGCCAAGTAATTAATTAATCAATTAATCATGCAATTTTATGGAAGCACAAACAAATCACCAATCAACTAAATATGCAGCGGAAAATAAATAACACGGTGATTTGTTTATGAATGGGGAAAACCCTAATGGCAAAAACCCCTCCGGGTGATTTTCAGGTCACCACTCCCGAAACTCCACTATTATCAAATCAAGCGGTTACAAGTACTTGATCTGTAGTTGAACCCTTACCACTCCCGAATCCCAAGTACCTTACCAACCTACAGTTGAACCCTTACCCCAATACCCAATTGGACTTGATCTGTAGTGACAGTCTCCACCTTTGATGCACGGCTCCCAAGTACATGACTAACCAATGCGCAGATCCAAGTACGCGACTTTAGAACACCAACTGAGGAAGAATGGTTGGCTGCAAAGTTCTTCAGTTCATCCACTTGATGAATAGCAGGAGGATGCTTGGTTACAAAACCCTATGGTGCAAATACACAGCAACTTCTTGATGGAAGATGAACTAGGTTAAGAACTTCGTCTGTTGATCACAATTTGCTTAAACAGAGATTGCTCAATGATAATGCAACTTGTGTCACCCAAAACGGCTCTTAAAATAATCCTTTTATATGTTTAGGGTTAGAAGAAAAGAGGGCCCAAAAACATATTCACGGATCCCAAGAAAATCAGATTGGAAATCTGACTTTTTAAATCTCGACAGATAGCAGGTGTCGAGGTAGTTGTCGAGAGGTGTCGAGCTTTAAAAACTTTGCACTTCAGCTTGCTTTCTCTTGGACAGACTTGATGACTTCAACACTTGACCTTGAAACATTGTTTCTTGAAGTATTAAAAACACCTAGAACTACCCAATTACAAGCAGAGTGTGTTTTGTCAAAGGATTAGCCAATTTACATAACTAAGTGACATAAGTTCTTAAACAAGTTAAAACATATATGTCCTAACAGAAGCAAAGAGACTAAAACAAAGAGATGAGAGGAGAGAGAAAGAATTGTTTTTTATTTGGTTGTTTAAATTTTTTAAGGAGAAAAATTCATTTGGAGTTGCTACAGTGTTCTCTAGATTAAGAGAACTACTGTAGCAACTTCAAAAAAAAATTGGAAAAGTTTTGCTTTAAGAGAAGCCGTTGGAGTGAGTTTTTGGTGTATGTGTTCACCAAAATTGGTTTTAGAGAACCTATTGGAGATGCTCTAACCTGGCTTAATGAAAATGATGTCACATCATTTTATTGGACAGACTAAACACGTATGACAAGCTTATGTCACACTTAACGAAAAATATGGATGGACTAACTGCTGATGCTAACGAAATATAATTTCAAAGAGTAAAATCTAAATTCTAAAACTTCATAGTGTAAAATCTAAATACCTCTAAACTTTAGGGGTGTAGTTTACCCTTTAATAAATTTCAACTATTAGATGGATTAGTACCATATTATTCAATTTTTCCTCACACCAAAATAAGAAATGATAGCTAAATGGTAACCAAGTTTTATAAACATGTTATCACATATATTTCAAATTTTAAATCTACAATGCATAATGATTGTGTTCTCTGTCTTTCTGTTTGTGTCTACCCGAAACTTTGATACTCCTTTGTTGTGTTCCCTTTTTACCATTGTTGGCGTTACCCATGTTGGAAAGTGAATTCCCAAAACTAAACAGTAAAGCCCGTTGAAGCTAGAGAGAGTGTGTAGGGCATGAAAGGTATAGGGTTGACTAAGGTATGTGTTACGAAATGCAACAGTGTTAAGAAAAACATGATAATTGAGTGTTAAACCTAGGATAGTATGGATAGGTTGTGGAGATCCAACTCCTCTGTTAGCTCCAGGACTAGTTGTCCTCCTGATATTGTAAATGAAGAAGATCATACTGTTGAAGAACATGAGCTCCCTGATTTCCATAAATGGAATATTCCTAAAGTTGATACTAAAACCATTTACAAAACTAGTTGGACTGAAAATAGATTTTATTCTGCTTACAAAGTCAAAACTGTTGAACAAATATCTTCTATTTCAAAAACTCAAGAAAAATGTTGCTTGTTTTCTAAAAAAAATATTGGTGATTTTCTTGTTAAAAAATTCAGTTATTTGCATAATGGTATGGTTCAAGTTGCTGTTAAACCACTCACTAGAAAAGGTATAAATGCTTTTGTTCTCATGTGTTTAAGAGATGCTAGATTTAAGAACTCTAAAGATGGCATTCTGTTGAGGTTCAAAATAATTAAATAGCCACAAAAAGGCCCAAAGAGATGGAAAGGACATTGGGCCCATTTCACACCAAAAAAAAAAAGAGAGAAATAATAAAGGGTGGGCTCTCACAATAAAGAAAAGAGAGAAGAAAAGAAAAAAAGGGGAAGAAGCCCAGAAGATCTGATCCGGAGGTCCACGAAAAAAAAGGCCCAAGAAAACAGATAAAATCAGCAAGCCAAAGAAAAAGCCCAGAAAGAAGAATTGGGTCGGGATGTCCAGAAGCTCCCTAGAGGCAGGGGATCCCTGGACACGCGAAGTGAAATTAAAGCAGATTTGAAGAGAGAAAGGAGACAAAAGGCACGCGGACCTTATGACCCAGACGCGCAGTGGAAGTACAAGGCAAAATGCAGAAGCTTGGTTCCAACCATTTGGAGAAAGAGACAGGGAACAGTACGACTGGAAAAAGCTGGAGCAAAAGCCAAAAAGCCTCAGGTCAGCCAACGGGGAAATCTGGAAATAGGAAGCTAGCTGGGAGACTTTCATCTGGTCTCAACAAAAAGAGAGAAACTATGAAGAAAAGGAAAAGACATGATCCTGAAACAATCTGGCACGGGACAGACTTTAAGGGGCAAAAGGGAGAAATTGTTAGTACCCCGGGAGCCCGAAGCTGTGCTATAAAAGGAGGGAGGGATCCATGCTACAGGGGTCCGAAAATTCAGAGAGAAAAAGAGAGAGAATTCATTTACGATTAGATCATTTTTTAAAGCATTCACAAGTGCATTTTCTGAAGTCTCATAAAAAATGGTAGAAGGGACTCTGTAAACTTAAGAGAAAACAGAGGAATTTGTTCCCGGTATCCCAGAGACAGCCACTACAGTACACGCTCGGATTCAACAAGTTCAAACTTTGCAAGTCTTTGAAGCTTGAATGGCTATCAAAGTCTGTAACTTTTGAACTCAATTGAACCTTGCATCACGTCTTAGTGAGCAATTGTAATCACAATTAAAGGAAACTAATGAAATACACTTCACTAATCAGAGGATCCCTAACGTGTTCTTTACATTATATTTCACTTATAATGCATTACTATTAAATTGTCATTCAATACGAATACTCTTTTTTGTTAGCTGTTTGTATTGTAGGAAGTTTGTTCTGTGCACCAATCGATTCTTAAAACAGCCCTTTAGCTGCAGAGAATCGATCCTAGTCCATCAAGAACATCTTACACGGCCCAGGATCCTTGGGCCATAGTGCTGAAGAAAAAGCACTCTCACATTTTGGCAACTCCACTGGGGACTGGGTAAAGAAAAGGGAAGAAGCAATCCCTTCGCAGAACATGCCTCCAAGACAAAGGAACAGTAAAGGTGCTAATGTGCCACCCACAGCCTCTGAGCCCGTGGGAGAAAATGAAGTGGCCTCCAGACAAAGAGGCGAGGTGCCCCTAGCAGAGCACGAGGCAGTATCAGAACAGAGGAATGCAAGGTAGGAGCTAGACCCTGTAGCTCAGATGACTGCAATGTTGAAAGATTTACAACAAGAAGTTCGCCTTCTTAAAGAAGGCAAGACACAGGAAGTCAGAGACAATGCCCCCCATGTGGGCAACCAAGATGGAACCCTGCCAGAGGGAGGGTCAGCAGTGGGAGGAGGAACTAACCCCCAATACCTAACACTGGCAGATGTTAGTGCCCTCCTAGAGCAAGAAAGGGAAAAACTTTCCGGGACCCCCAAGCAATTTTCTCGAGATCCCCCATTCCCACCAGAACTCCTTGGCAAGCCATACCCCAAGGGATATGAGCTACCAAAGTTCCATCCTTTTGATAGAAGGAATGGAAGTGCAGTAGAACACATGAGTAGGTTTGTCCACACTATGGGCCCCTACGCAGGAGACTGGGAGCTGTGTCTAAGAGAGTTTGCTAAGTCCCTAGTGGACAGAGCATACACTTGGTACACCACACTGAGACCTGGGTCCATTAAGACCTGGGACAAAATGATGGAAAGATTTTGTGCAAAATATTACCCTGGTGAGGACAAGGTCACTTTCCAAAGCCTTCAGATGGTAAGGCAGAGGCCTGGAGAGGATCTTGTCCAGTTCATCAAAAGATTTGAAGATGTGTCCCTAGACTGTTATGGGGACCATGAAGAAAAAGAGCTCGTGGAGACTTGCATCTCTAACATGCTTTTCGATTACAGACTCAACCTCGAAAATTTATGTATTACACAGTTCGCTGACCTGTTACAAAGAACAAGAAGGACAGCACAAACTATGAGGGCGAAGAGGGTGCTAGCATCCCAAGCCATGACAGCATCGGTAGGAGAAAAAAGGAAGAGGCCTGATGGAAAAACATTAGAGGAACCACCTGTGATCCCATGTACTGAAGAAGAATTAAACCACGTCCTGAACAAATGGATCGGGGATGGAGTGGTTAGGCCATTCACTGTGTCCAGGCCACCAACCGAGGAAGAGAGGAAAAACCCTTTGTTTTGCAGGATTCATAACTATGTTAAGCATTCCACCAAGGATTGCTGGACCCTCCGCAGGCTTTTTCACAGGAAACTAAGAGAAGGAACCCTGGAGCTAACCCAGAAGGAACCAGAAGTACAAAGGAACCCCCTGCCCAACCACAAAGGAAAGGGGGTGGTAGCTGTGGTAATCCATGGGAACCCGGCAGAAGCAGAAGAGCCAGAAGGATCCTTCCACCCAAACACAGTCAGGACCCTCCAGAAAAATCCCAAATTCAGATCACTATTCAATCAGCTGGGATTTGGACTAGAAGTAAGGAGGGTGGCCACGGAATCTCTCATGACCATAGCAGCAGATTCAGGAATGGAATGTTTCACAGCAGAATCACATGCCAGTCGAGCTTTCCTGGAAACAACCAATGCCATAACTTTCACTAATGAAGACATGGAGGTTGAGCATCCAGACCACCGCAGACCTCTCTACCTAATGGCCACCATAAATGGTGTCCAAATCATTGAGCACTAGTGGACACAAGGGCATCACTCAACCTCATAGCCCTGAGTACCTTGGAAGCCGTGGGCTTAGCTGGAAGGAGGATCCTGGGGGCTCCCATGGAGATAATCGGATTTGGAGGATTAGCAGAATCAACCAAAGGATATATACAGCTAGCTCTAAGGGTGGGGCCAATAGTAGCCTTGACCAGATTTCATGTAATCAACTCAGAGGTGTCCTACCATGTACTGCTGGGACGGCCATGGCTTCATAAGCACCGCCTTATACCATCCACATACCATCAGTGTGTTAAGGGGAGATTGAATGGGAGGCCTGTAAGGATCCCTGCCAACCATAACCCTTTCAGCCAAGGAGAAGTAAACTTTGTAGAAACAATGTTCTATGATGAGCTAGAACCTGATGATGAGAGTCCCATGCCAGGGACCCCAGGAACACCTATCTTGGAAAAGGAAGAAGGAGGAGGTACCCATGACTTGAGGGACCTCCTGAAGAGAAAAAGGCAAAAGAAGGAGCCCAGCACCTCAGGATCCCGAGAATGTGTAGTAGTGCGGGAACCCAGGGGAAGATTAATATACCGCTTGTGAAGGTGCGCGGGGCCTGAGTGCATCGTGCAGGAAGGTCCCGGACCACCAAAATGTATGATAGCCCAAGAGGAAGTCCCAGAGGAACCAGTTAAAGAGACACAAATCCAGCCTGAGCAAGAATTGCAAGAAGTAAACTTAGGGGCTGAGCTGGGATCCCAGAAGCCTGTTTTCATCAGTAGTCAATTGGCAACACAAGAAAGGGGGCCACTGGTGGCTTTGCTCAAAGAACACACAGATGTGTTTGCATGGACCTATGATGAGATGCTTGGTCTGGATCCTGGGCTAGTGGTCCATGCCCTCAATGTGGACACAGGAGTTAGACCAGTAATCCAACCAGCCAGGGTCTTTCACACTGATATAGAAGCCCAGATAACTCAAGAGGTCAAAAAGCTGCTAGCAGCTGGTTTTATTAAGCCCATTCAGCACCCCAGGTGGCTTTCTAACGTAGTACCTGTGAAGAAAAAGAACGGCTAGATCCGTTGCTGTGTAGACTTCCACAACCTGAATAAAGCGTGTCCTAAAGATGAGTTCCCTCTTCCTAATATTGACCTCCTTGTGGATTCAGCTGCGGGAAGTTCTATGTTCTCATTCATGGACGGGTATAGTGGGTACAACCAGATGAAATCAACAGAAACATGAGAAGAAACATGATCAGACAGACACTTCAAATTGTCCATGACAACAGGGGTTAATGATCAGCTCTTAGATCAAAAGATCTAAAACAAAAGAGCTACCCGCTCTGATACCACTTGTACAGTTTTTAGACCCCTTAACACAATTGGATTAACCTAGTTAATTAGCCAAGTGATTAACTTAGTCAAATTATGCAAATCTAGGTTATCACAATCAAACAATCATATCAAGTATATACCAACGGAAATATAAATAACACAAAGATATGATGACCTAGGAAAACCAAATCGATAAAAAACCTGGAGAGGATTTAACCTAGCTATCCTCAAGGTAAACTTGAATCCACTATCTTGAAAGAATCGAAATTCATACAATAAGACTTACAAGCCCCCACGCTCGACTTCTTATTGCTACCCATCAGTAGAATTTACTAACACGACCACGTGCAAGCTCCGAGACCACGGACTTCTTCTTTCTTGGATTCTCTAGCAAGTACAAGCACTCCCACTTGTGTATCTTTAAGCTCTTATGGCAGCAACTGAATGATCATCAAGTTCTTGAAGAAATCTCCTCTTGATAATCCTAAGTTTATGTAAAGGAAAGCTCTTCATAGATCTCACAAGAGATTTACACAAACAGCAATATGAGCAACCTCTAAAACGTGGTTAGGGTTTGCCTTATATACCTAGGGCAAAAACATAAAACCCTAAACGTTTTAGGAGTTAGGGCTAAGTTGGAATTCTGCAGAAAAAATGCATCTGACCCGAATTTCGATTGATCGAGCCTAAGCTTTGATCGATCGAACCAGGCCGAGAAGCACTATTAATTCTTGCATCATCTTGTTCCAACTTTACATAAATAATACAACTTTGAGCAAGTCTAAACAAGACTAAACAAGTTGTTTTGATCATGGTTTGCCAACAACACAAATTAGAGTTCTAAATACATGAAATTCTAAGTCTTTAGAACCTAACAAGAACCAAGAACAGACAGTCTAATTTGACATGGGGCTTACCTGTTGATACAGGATTCAATTATCTTGTGAGGCTCCATTTCTACGAAATAGAGCCTGAGATACATGCCAGTGGGAATAGGGAATTCTATATCTATATAGACTATCAGTTGGCTGCAGAAAGAGTAGATGTACTATTCTGGACTGATGACAATGATACGCCTTACTACAAGGACTACATAGTAATGATAAAAAAACAAGGGTAATGACACACATCTGCTTTCCATTAATCTACAATCTAGATTAGATGCTCAATTGATCGATGCCATTTTAAACGGCGTGGAAGTATTCAAATTGAGTGACTCAGACAACAATCTAGCCGGAGCCAATATTGCAGCTCCATTGCTTGATCAACAACCTTCTAGGGCATCCAACAAGTCCAAGTCAAAGAAGACAACAACATTCATTGCCATTGGAAGTTTTGGGCTTATTAGTCGTGCTCACTTTAGTTTGTTGCATGGTTCCTTGTAAACTGAAGAAGACCAAGCACTATGGTTCTTACCATCCACTAGCAAAGTGGTGGTGGTGGCCTAGGCCAGATCCCTACAAAAGAGAGTTCTCAAGGAGAGCAGCTTCATCACTGCCTGGAGAACTATGCCACTACTTTAGACTAGATGAAATCAAAACAGCAACCAACAACTTCAATGATGATCTAATTATCGGTGTACGTGGCTTTGGAAATGTTTATAAGGGTCTGATTTAGCAGGGTAATGTATAATACCATGATTATCTTTTTATTTTTAGTTTTTTCCTAAATTTGTCCTAATTGCAGTAATATCGGGATTTCTAACTGCATATAATTAAGATTAGTGATACTATTTTAGGACAAGTCTTTGCATCTTATAGTTTCCAAAATATTATAGAAACTAGACATAAGTCATAAATATTTTTGTTTACACACAATAATATAAGAGTGGTGTTAGCTACAGTTAGTGCAAGTTTTATTAAATAAAACTTACAAACTGATATGTCCTTATAGGTTATTGAAATCCATCAATTACATTCATTGTCACATCTATTGGGTTTTTAAAAACACAATAAAAAAATATTTCGTCCTCCAAGTAATATGATGGTGGCAATCAAACGCATGAAACAAGAGTCTCAACAAGGTGCTCTTGAGTTTATGACAGAGATCAAAATGCTTTCTCAATTTAGTCATATGCACCTTGTGCCTCTCATTGTGATACTTGTTTACAAGTACATGACAAATGGTACCTTATGCCACCACCTCTATGACACGCCTAACGATCCCCTCACTTGGAAACAAAGGCTCCAAATATGCATAGGAGCAGCACGTGGTTTGCATTACCTCGACACATGTACAAAGCACCCTATTATCCACCGTGACGTTAAGATAACAAATATTCTACTGGACAAGAAATGGATATCCAAGGTTTCGGATTTTGGATTGTCCAAAATGGGTTTGAATAACACTGCTGTTAGTACCCTAGTAAAAGGGACATGGGGGTATTTAGATCCAGATTATGCAAGACGCCAGCATTTGACTGAGAAATCTGATGTGTACTCATTTGGTGTAGTGATGTTTAAAGTGTTGTGCACCCGAAAGGCACTAAATCCAAAACTTCAAGAAGAGCAGCGAAATTTGGCTAATTGGGCTCAGAAATGCATTGATAGAGGGACCATAAGCAAGATCATTGATCCATATCTGACGAACAAGATAGTGCTAGAGTGTTTAAAGGTATACGTGGAACTTGCAAAAAGTTGTATACGTGATCATGGAATCCAAAGGCCCTCAATGAATGATGTTATGGAAAAGCTAGAGTTTGCATTAGAGCTCCAAGAGCAAGCAGAAGCGACTAATAAAGATACTGATTTAGAAGTGGTATCATTTCGTGTTGCCACTACCAATGGAGCTCCTTGGTACGACAATTTTTACCATAGACAGGTGTTTGAGTCAAATAGTGGAGTTGAGTAAAGTACAACCTGTCGGACCGTGTGCCTTACCAATCCATCCAACCACCAATTGGTAAAGGATGAGGGGGCACAAACCTTTTATAGCATTCGATCGCAGACCAAGCCCATTGGTATTGGAGCGAATTATGAAATCCCTCACAATCCCTCCCTCACAATGCGGCTCCAACGACTCGAACCTATGACCAAAAGCTCTAATACCACTTGAACAGTTTTAGACCCCTTAACACACAACCAGATTGAGTAGCCTAGTTAATTAGCCAAGTTGTTACTTACTCAAATTAAGCAATTCTAGGTTAAAACAATCAAACAATCATATCATGAAAATATATAGCAGCAGAATAATAAATAACACACGATATGATCACCCAAGAAAACCAAACCGGTAAAAAACCTGGGGAGGATTTTACCCACCGATCCTCAAGGCAAAACTGAATTCACTATGAAAGAATTGAAGTTCTTACAAAAGGACTTACAAGCTCCCCGCTCGACTTCCTAATGCTACCTACCAGTAGAACTTACTGACATGACCCCGTGCAAGCTCCGAATCCACAGACTCCTTCTTTCTTGAATTCTTCAATCAGCTACAAGCACCCACGCTTGATATTCTTTAAGCTTCAAAGGCAGCAACCAAGTTGATCATCAAGATGTTGAAGTAATTTCCATCTAGAAAATCCTAAGCTTTGTGTAAAGGAAAGCTCCTCTAGATCTCACAAGAGATTTACACAAAACAGCAATGTATAAGCAACAATACAACTTGAAGCAACTCTAAAACGTGGCTAGGGTTTTACCTTATATACCTAGGGCAAAAACATAAAAACCCTAAACGTTTTAAAGAGTTAGGGCTGAGTTGGAATACTGCAGAAAAATGCAATCTGATCGATTTTCGATCGATCGAATCTATTCTTCGATCGATCGAGCCAGACCGAAATGCCCCAATTCATCTACAGTCTCTCAATTCCAACTTTACAATAATTAATCAACTTTGAGCATACTTTAACAAGTCTAAACATGTTGTTTTGATCATGGTTTGCCAATATTACAAATTAGAGTTCTAAATACATAAATTCCTAAACCTTTAGAACCTAACAAACTCCCCCTTTGGCAATCCGTGACAAAACCCTAATTAAAAGCTCAAAGTTTACAAGTAAAAAGCCCTTTACAAAAATAATGCTCATAAACTCAAATTCAAACCTAACTACTATCCCTCGGTTGCAAGTGTAGACAGCAGCTTTGTTGAATCAACCTGTCTATTCCTGAAATACTCAACAAACGCATAAACGCATGTGTGACAGAAAAGAGTAAAACAACAAGTATAACATTCTTGTAAGATTCAAACAACACAAAATAAAGACATATATGAATGAACAACTCATAAATATAAGTCAATAAGCAGTGAATCACAAAGCAACAAGAATCAATAAATATAACATGTATATCAATCAATGTTACTCCCCCTAACATGAATATCCCCAAAAATGATATACAAAGTGAAGCACCTAGATACAATCTAAAAACTCCATAAGCTCCTCAACAACAAAAAGCAACAAAAAGTCTCCCCCTAACTACAAAAACTCCTCTACAAGTTAAAAACTCCACTCCCCCTTTTTGTGACGGAATGCCAAAAGGCAATCACAAGTCGCCATCAAAAAGAGGTGGTGAGGGTGAATGAAGACGCGCAAAGTCGGCCCGTAGAGCACGAAACTCATCTAGCAAGTCCACCAAAATCTGACCATGAGCCGCCTGAACGGTCATGACAATCTCCAGGGTACGACGTACATCAAAGTCGTTCGAAAGAGGTGGAGGAACATCAGCAGCAGCAGCATCATCACCAACTGGATCAGGAACATCCTCACCAGCAATACCTGCAGAAGAAGAAGGAGGAGGTGTGCTACTAGACGGCTCAGACCTAGGGTGTTTAGAACCAGCTCGAAGATGAGCAGCCCTTTGTCTAAGAAAAGACGCACCTATAGGAGCTATCACATGAACGGGCTCAGAGGAAGGGAAGCCACCAACATCAAGATAAAGGAGAATCCTATGAATGAAAATAGGATGAACAAGAGCATGAGCAGTAGATGAACTCCTAAACACATCATTCAAAGAACAAAGAAAAAGATGGGGAAAACTAATAGGAGCATTAGTAACTAGAGCATACAAAAATACATAACTCTCGAGAGGAATGGTGTGAACATGAGAGATGGGCTAGATAGAATGACAAGCTATCCTAAAGAAAAGATAGTGCAGCCCAGAGAGCTCAACAGAGGTGATCCTAGGATCAGAACCCCATTGGACAGTAGTCCCAGTGATGTAAGACAAGACATCACTAATCTCGGGAGACACATCATAAGGATAGACAGGATTCTGTACCAAAGGAACACCTAGAGCATCAGCCACTATCTGAGGAGTAATAGAGTACTCTACGCCTCGTATCCAACTCTTGACTAGAGTGTTGGAATCATAGATGCGGATAGAGATGTTCAAGTAGAACTCTCTAATCAAGGCAGATGGTAGAGGAGGATCAGAAATATCCACCAAAGGTAACCAGCCCCTACGCTCAAAGTTTGCCCTAATGGCAGGATCAAGTTCATCTAAGTGAACAGAATGCTCAGCCTATATCTTTCTCCTAACATTTAGCTTCTCATAAATCTCTTGGTTTTTCTCACTGGAAAACTTCTCACGGTCAAAGGATGGAGGGGGTGGAAAAGGTGAGGAAACAGTCCTACAGGCTCCAGTCTTCCTAGGCATAGTGCTAAGGAAAGGATAGAGACACAAAGTGAAAACCAAAAGAGCAAAAGAGAACAAAAACCAAGGGCAGACTGCAAATTAGCACAATAAAAAATATAGAATAAAAATCTATATGATGCATGAACAATAACAATGTTGTGATGCATGATCTAATGCAGTGAATATAGTTCAAATTAAGTTCAATTACACAAAATTGGCTCGAACATAGAGTTTTTAACAAAAAACCCTAAAAATTTGAAAACCACTTGTAAAATTTTGCAACA
This sequence comes from Quercus ilex subsp. ballota, assembly GCA_032727855.1. NCBI lineage: Eukaryota > Viridiplantae > Streptophyta > Magnoliopsida > Fagales > Fagaceae > Quercus > Quercus ilex. The sequence continues at coordinate 87,243,671 of CM064912.1, forward strand.
AATTTGATGAATTAATCATTACACAAGGTTGAAAACAGATTGTAATAACCAATTTCATCAATTGAACCTTAATTGAACAAAATCCCAAATTGGATAAATTAGGAACCCTAGAATTTTCAATTGTCCACTAAACCCAAAATTGATCAAATTAATCCATTAAGAACATGTTTATAGTGTGTCCCCACAAAAACCCATTGATCAATTACACAAAATAGGGTCTAAATTTCCAACAATCCCAAAAAGACAAAGTTCCGAAAATTTGAGCAATAATGCATGAATAATGCATGAAAAATGTAAATAAACTCAAAAAGGAGGGGTAAGATAGACATACCAGCTTGAGGAAAGAGTTTTCTTGCAAAAAATCCGGAGGAAAACGACAAAAATTGGAATAGTCGAGCTTGCCAAGTCGGAGAGAGAGAAAACTTTGTGAAAAACTTTTGAAAAGTGTTTGAAAAAGTCAAGAACAGTGTTTTTAAAAAACTGATTCGCGACTCTCGATTGATCGAAAATCACATTTGATCGATCGAAACAGACAGTCATTTTAAGACAAATGAAAGCACATTTTCGATTGATCGAAAATCTGACTGGATCGATCGAAATTGGCAGAGGCTCACAAATTTTTGAGAAAAATCATAATTTTGAAAAACACAAACCACATTTTGAAAATAACTCCTCAAAGCATTAAATTACAGAAACAAAATGCATGAGTATGTGATGGAATGCTTTTTCAAAAACCCAAAATTTTAATCCCAGTTTCTTCAAAGATAATTTCAGCCATTCTTCCTTTCAAATTCTCAAGCAAAAAAAATGTTTTGCATAATTCTCAAAGTATTTTCAAACTTAGTTGGTCAGACCAAAAACACACACAATAACATGTACAAAGTTTAGCAAAGAATAACTTGTGTAGTGTGTGCAACTAGCAAAAAAACTTTGAGAAACATGTGAGGTGATATGTGAATAGCAATCAATCACAAAGTCTACAAAATTCATCACATAGAATTCAAAAGAGACTATTACCTAAAGAGTTACATCCTATAACTCCCACATCTCCTAGAACAAAAGCTTGCAATCATGTAAGTTTCTTGTATTTTGCCCCATTATTTAGGTGAAATTTGCCATCAAGCCTAATAGTACACACTAGATTAGATTATGTGAAATGGCATCAAGCCTAATAGTACACACCAATTTTAAGCATTAAGCATTTAAAGAGGCTACACCTTATGTTCTTTTTGTGCATGTGCTACACTTTCTCGAGCACAAAATCTTATGATATGCACTAAGGTGTTCATGAGTGACTAGTGAATAGTGGTGAGATGGTTATTTATGCCTTCCTCAAAAGGATCAAGTCCGACAGTCAAGTAACATGTGACTTCAAGATTAAGACAAAGTGATAAACACCATAAACATCTTTCCCACACAACATGCACTACAAAGTTTCAACTAGTCAAGTGCAATATAAAAGCTCATCAAAGCTAAACAAGGTACATAAGACATGTTATGTGTAAATAAATTGACCAACCTTGTTTTCAAAAACCAAGAAACATAATGTCAAACAAATTTTTGCTTTCTCTTTTTCCTTTTTTTTTATTAAGGGAAAACAAATAAATCCTAGAATGAAATGCATGAATGTAATGCAATGCAAATCCTAGAAACAAAAGCAAAAGAAACAAAAAAAAACAAAGAACAATGGTCACAAAGGAATGGGCAATAAAACACAAGGACCATGTCAGAAAGACTCAATTAGGTCGAGTCTTTTGCATCCAAAACCTTTTAGATGCACCACGAGCATTGGAGTTCTTATTCACATTCGAGTGATTTCCAACTCCAGGATTGGAATAAAGGTTCAACACCTTTACCAATTCTCCAATAAGTGCCATTGGATCTTGTGCTTGAGGCACAGGCACCTTTGGTTTAGTTGCCCTCTTAGAAGCTTGAAGCTTGTAACAATTAGGACGAATGTGTCCAGATTTACCACAATAATGACAAACCCAAGCAGGTTTACCATGCATCTTGTCCTTGGGTAGGGTAGGTTTAGTTTCTCTCAAATCAACCCTAATCTTCTTAGGAGGTGAAACTTCTACAGGTTTGACTACCTCACTCACAGGTGGTTTGACAGTTTCACTCACAACCTCACTCACAGAAGGTTCAGAAGAAGAAGCAGGAATAAAGTTCGTGGTATGTGGAGTAGACACAGAGATGCTTTCAATATATCTTATCCCAGACTTATCAGAAGGATACTTTTGAACATTCAGCATGTGATCAAGTTTAGAACTAGCAGTTCTAGCAACAGATAAATCATGTTCTAAAGTTTTAACTTTTTCAAGTAAAAGCATGTTCTCAGATTTCACATGGTTCAAAAGATCATTAGCATCAAATAATTTAACAAGCAAATTTTTCTTTTCAAGCTCAAGAGCATCAATTTTCTTCAGGCCAAGTTCAACATTCATGGCATCCTTTGCAGCAACTTTGTAAAGTTTATTATAGGCCTCTTGAAGATCTGCATCCCCAGAGAGTTCCCCATCAGAAGGGTTCTCCTCAGCAGATATGCTTTCATTGACTACTGCAGTAGCAGTGAAAGCAATGAAGTTTCCATCCTCGTCACACTCAAACTCATCATCAGAAACCTCATTATCACTAAGGGTTACAGCCATAGCTTTACCCTTATTTTTCAAGAATGTAGAACATTCAGATTTAACATGACCATACCCTTGACAGCCAAAACACTGAGCACCCAAAGAGTTGTTTGAAGATTGACCTACTCTTTCTCTAGGTTTTTCAAAGTTGTTAACCTTAGTGGGATCATTCTTCCTAAAGTTTCTAGGTTCAACAGTGTTTGTACCTCTTGCCCTTCTATTTGTATTTCTCAGAAAATTTCTAAAATTTTTGGCAAGGTAAGCTATCTCTGTAGCAGAGAGCTCATCATCAAATCCACCAGCCTTAACATCATCAACAGATTTAAGAGCCATTGATTTGGATTTGTTTGTTTTGGGTAAGTCAGACTCATAGGACTGAAGAGATCCTACAAGCTCATCAACAGGGATGGAGTCCACATCCTTGCTCTCAGTTATGGCAGTCACTTTGGGTCTAAAGTCTTCAGTTGAAGATCTAAGTATCTTCCTAACAATTTTAGGTTAATCATAGATTTCACCCAAGTTAAAAGCAGAATTAACAATATCATTCAGTTTGGCATAAAATTCATCAAAGGATTCATCATCAGACATCCTAATGCTCTCAAACCTAGAAGTTAATTGCTGCAGTTTGTTTATCTTAACTACCTTTGTGCCTTCATGCACAGTTTGGGGGATTTTCCAAGCAGTATGAGCAACCTCAACATTAGAGATCCTCTTAAATTCCTCCATAGAAACAGCATTGAAGATGGCATTCATAACTTTACTATTGAAGCCTGCTGCTTCTTTTTCAGAAGTTTGCCACTCACTCACAGGAGTAGTGGGCTTCTGCCATCCGTATTCAACGGAATTCCAGACTCTCTCATCAATGGATTTCAGGAATGCTTTCATCCTTACTTTCCAATAGGCGTAGTTGTTTCCATCAAAGTGAGGAGGAACAAAAAGAGAGTGTCCATGCTCCATGACAACAAGGGTCAAGGATTAGCTCAGAGATAAAAAATCTCAGACAAAAAGAGCTACCTGCTCTGATACCACTTGAACAGTTTTAGACCCCTTAACACATAACCAGATTGAGTAGCCTAGTTAATTAGCCAAGTTGTTACTTAGTCAAATTATGCAATACTAGGTTAAAACAATCAAACAATCAAACAATCATATCATGAAAATATATAACAGCGGAATAATAAATAACACATGATATGATCACCTAGGAAAACCAAACCGGTAAAAAACCTGGGGAGGATTTTACCCACCGATCCTCAAGGCAAAACTAAATTCACTATGAAAGAATTGAAGTTCATACAAAAGGACTTACAAGCTCTCCACTCGACTTCCTAATGCTACCTACCAGTAGAACTTATTGACACGACTCCGTGCAAGCTCCGAATCCACAGACTCCTTCTTTCTTGAATTCTTCAATCAGCTACAAGCACCCACGCTTGATATTCTTTAAGCTTCAAAGGCAGCAACCAAGTTGATCATCAAGATGTTGAAGTAATCTCCATCTAGAAAATCCTAAGCTTTGTGTAAAGGAAAGCTCCTCTAGATCTCACAAGAGATTTACACAAAACCGCAATGTATGAGCAACAATACAACTTGAGCAACACTAAAACGTGGCTAGGGTTTTGCCTTATATACCAAGGGCAAAAACATAAAAACCCTAAACGTTTTAATGAGCTAGGGCTGAGTTCGAAAACTGTAGAAAACGCAACCTGGTCGATTTTTGATCGATTGAATCTGTTCCTTGATCGATCGAGACAGACCGAATTGCCCCAATGCAACTACAGTCTCTCGATTCCAACTTTACAATAATTAATCAACTTTGAGCATACTTAAACAAATCTAAACATGTTGTTTTGATCATGGTTTGCCAACATTACAAATTAGAGCCCTAAATACATAAATTCCTAAACCTTTAGAACCTAACAATATGGATTTCTTTGTACCCCCTTGATCATCTTTATGTTTCTCGGGTGAAGCTTTCTAGCTTCTTGTACCCTTTGTCAATCATGACAAGTTAGGGGGAGAAATATATGCCTCTGTAAGGGGGAGTTGTGTTTCATCTTGTTAGGGGGAGTGCTTACTTCCTTCTTCTTGTACCTTGGGTCTTGTGACCATGTTTACATACATTGTGCTTATCTTTGATATCTATATGATGATGTATGTTTTCTTCACCTACCTCTACATGTGTTGTTTCTTCTCTATCTTTATACACATGTTTCTTATACTTGTATGCAATCTATTATTTCTGTTTCACACAAAGATGCCTTGATGAGTTTTGTTTAAAGTGTTTCAGAAATACAGGCTGTCAAAGTCTACTTGCCATAAACTCTCTTCTTACAAAGTTTTTCAAGAGTTTGTGTTAGGATAGATTTTATTGTATTCAACAAGTGAATATGAGTTGAGTGATTTATAACTTCTCTCATATGTTCATTTGTCTGTTGTGGTTTTGTCACGGATTGCCAAAGGGGGAGATTGTTAAGAACATATTTTGTGTAATTGGCTAATCTTTTGACAAAACGCACTTTACTTGTAATTGGGTAGATCTAAGTTGTGTTTAATACTTCAAGGAACATGTTGTTCAAGTCTAGTATTAAAGCCATGAAGATTGGACCAAGAAACAAGTGAAGAAAAGGTGTTCATTAAAGCTGGACAGATAGGTCAACACCTCTCGACAGCTGGCTATCTATCGAGCTCTTAAGGTGTTTTCTTATCGCAATCTCAACACCTTCTCGACAGCTGGTGGATCGATCGAGAAAGCTCCTGTCCCCTCGATAGATTCTCAACATCTCCTCGACACCTAGCTATCTATCGAGATTTAAATCTCGACACCTCCTCGACACCTGCTATCTATCGAGGTTACGGAAATTCAGATTTTCAAATCTAATTTTTGGGCCAGGCTTTTGTATTTGTGTAAGGTTTCTATTCTCATAACCCTTGACCTATATAAGGCTTATTTTTAGAGGCCGTCACATGAGAGAATACAAGGAGAACATATGCAAAAGGTGACCAATGCCTTATTCTTTCTGAAAGAAGCCACTGCGTCTTTGCACCTTAGGGTTTTGTAACCAAGTGCTTCTTGATCTTCATTGTTGATGAAGTGAAGAACTTTACAGCCAACATTCTTCTTCCTCAAGTTGGAGAGTGAGTCACGCATTGGGATTCGTGCAAAAGAGTTAATCACGTACTGGGATCCGTGCAACAAAAAGGGTGGCGTTCAAATATTGAAAAGTTTAGAGGTTCTGAAGCGGTAGAAGGTTTCTGCTGTGAGTTCATCTACGGGGATTGTAGAGTCTAGGGACAAAGGTTTTGTACTAGATCTGAAACTTCTCTTTACTATAGCAGATTGCTTTTCGAGAAGGTTTCCCCCCAGGTTTTTTACTGTGAAACTAGTTGGTTTCATTGGTTTTCCTGGGTCATCATATCTTGTCTTATTTATTTTTCCGCTACATGATTTTGATATGATATTGATGTTTGTTTGTTTTAACAAGTTTGATTCATAACAAAATCTAATTAACAACTTGGGTTTAAAACTTGTTAATTCTATCAACAAGGGTCCAAATTTCCCAACAGCCATTGAAACAAAGTTTTCTAAACTTTGTATCTTTTGTAGCTTAGATGAGTATCTCTATGCACAACTAAGCAAGTGAGTTTTGTGGCTCTTGTTTGTGATGAGTAAGATTAAGTTATCTTTTAGACTTAACACGCGTATCACTCTTTTTGACGAGTAGGACTAGAAAATCCTAAGAGAAAGGCATAAATAACCATCTCTCCACTGTTGTCCGCCAATCATAATATGACACCTGTATGCTTCGGCATAGCAAAAGTTATGCTTCGGCATAGCAAAAGTGCAGTGTCAAAGACATTCGTATGCTTCGGCATAGCAAAAGTCCAATGACTATGCTTAACATGTTGGGTATTTCTTTTCTCTCTTTTTACGCCGATGCATGATATGCTTAAAAGAAAATATGCAAAGAAAATAAAAAAATAAAATAAATAAAAAAAGACAAAAAGATTAAAATGTTTTAAATATGATTGCAAGCGTGTTTTCTAGGAGATGTGGGAGTTATAGGATGTACCTCGAAGGTGATAGTCCCCATCAAACAATTATGATTGTGTGTGAGTTAAAGTTATTTTCTCATATCTTAGATCGTCATAACATGTATACGCATATGCAATCTTGCGATGTTTTTCATACACAACACACAATATTCTTTGCTACTCTTGATACATGTGCAGGTGCAATGTAATTTAGCCATCACTAAGTTTACTTGTGTTAATGTATACTCACTAAACTGTCTTGACTTGTTTTTGAAATATAAAATTGGTTAGACTTGTTTAGTGTGTGTGTGTGTTTTGGGATCCATGTGCTTAACTTTTTTCTTGTTGAGAGATTTGTTTTTTTCACATGTTTTGCATTCTTCTATTATCTTGTCATCCATAGCATCTTGTTTCATTACATTCATGCATTTATATGGATTTCTTTGTGCCTCCTTGATCATTCTTAATCATCTTTATGTTTCTCGAGTGAAGCTTTCTAGCTTCTTGTATCATTTGTCAATCATGACAAAAAGGGGGAAAATTTGTGGAGACTTTATGGTTTCTTTCTTTAAGATTCTACAAGTTAGGGGTAGAAATACATTCCTTTGTAAGGGGGAGATGTGTTTCATCTTGTTAGGGGGAGTGCTTACTTCCTTTTTCTTGTACCTTGGGTCTTGTGACTATGTTTACATACATTACGCCTATCTTTGATATATGTTGATGTATGTTTCTTTCACCTACCTTTGTATGTGTTGTTTCTTTTCTATATTCATACACATGTTTCTTATACTTATATGCAATCTATTATTTCTGTTTCACACTAAGATGCCTTGATGAGTTTTGTTTAAAGTGTTTCAGAAATACAAGTTGTCAAAGTCTACTTGCCATAAACTCTCTTCTTGCAAAGTTTTTCAAGAGTTTGTGTTAGGATAGACTTTATTGTATTCAGTAAGTGAGTATGAGTTTAGTGATATATAACTTCTCTCATATGTTCATTTGTTTGTTGTGGTTTTGTCACGGATTGCCAAAGGGGGAGATTATTAAGGACACATTTTGTGTAATTGGCTAATCCTTTGACAAAACGCATTTTACTTGTAATTGGGTAGATCTAAGATATTTTTAATACTTCAAGGAACATGTTGTTCAAGTCTAGTATTAAAGCTATGAAGATTGGACCAAGAAACAAGTGAAGAAAAGGTGTTCAATAAAGCTGGACAGATAGCTCAACACCTGCGGACAGATAACCCGACAGCTTCTCGACACCTCTCGACAGCTAGCTATCTATCGAGATCTTCAGTTGATTGTTATCACAATCTCGACACCTTCTCGACAGCTAATGGAGCAATCGAGAAAACTCCTGTCCCCTTGATAGCTTCTCGACAGATAGCTATCTATTGAGGTTTAAAGCTCGACACCTCCTCGACACCTTCTCGACACCTACTATCTATCGAGGTTACGAGAAATCAGAATTTTCAGATTTGATTTTTGGACCAAGCTTATATATTTGTGTAGGGTTTCTTTTCTCACAGCCCTAGACCTATATAAGGCTTATTTTAGAGGCCGTCACAAGGGAGAATATAAGGAGAACATATGCAAAAGGTGACCGATGCCTTATTCTCTCTAAAGAAGTTACTGCGTCTTTACGCCTTAGGGTTTTGTAACCAAGTGCTTCTTGATCTTCATTGTTGATGAAGTGAAGAACTTTGCAGCCAACATCTTCTTCAAGTTGGTGAGTGAGTCACGTATTGGGATTCGTGCAAAGGAGTTAGTCACATATTGGGATCTGTGCATCATCAAAGGGTGGTGTTCATATATTAAAGAGTTCAGAGGTTCTGAAGCGGTAGGAGGTTTCTGCTGTGAGTTCATCTACGTGGATTGTAGAGTCTAGGGACAAAGGTTTTGTACTAGATCTGAAACTTCTCTTTACTATAATGGATTGCTTTTGGGGAAGGTTTCCCCCTAGGTTTTTTACTGTGAAACTGGTTGGTTTCATTGGTTTTCCTGGGTCATCATATTTTGTCTTATTTATTTTTCCGCTGCATGATTTTGACATGATATTGGTGTTTGTTTATTTTAACAAGTTTTATTCATAATAAATCTAATTAATAACTTGGGTTTAAAACTTGTTAATTCTATCAACCGGGGTCTAAATTTCCCAAAATTAATTAATTCCAAATCATTATTTTAATTAACAACAATTTAGGATTATTAATATTTAAATAAGAAATTTTATTTTGTGTGTATATCCACATAATTATTTCTAGCCTTATCCAATAGTATTTTGACATTAAATTAATTTCAAATTAATATTTTGATGGTCCAATTAAAATTAATTGCTCATAATTATATATAATTCAGCCTTAATAATACAAATGTATACTAGCAATCGAAATTTGATGTTGCGATATCATGTGATTGAATAGTCGGATTGAGGCCCATGAGATGTTGTTTTAATTGTTAAATTCTCTAGATTCATTTTGTGAAAAGTAGTCTAATATCTAACAGTTCAAATTATGATTTTGCCCTTGGGGTAGTGACCATTTTGTCTCTAGATGAGATTAAATATAGGTTATAAAATAAGTAGTTTGCACAATACACATTCATACGGTCAAGTCCATACAACATTGGGTACTATAATCCACACGACTTAAAATCTTGACATTCTCATTAGAACTTGCATTGTGATGTATTGCCCTAAGTCATAAAGAATTAATCAAGAAAGCTACGATACCATTTCTCATAACTCGAGAAAAGCATTAGCTAATTAAGTTATACTCAAAACTGACTAGTTAAGTTATAATTAGGGTTTCTTGAAATTGCTTATATAGTTTCGTTCGACAAATGCCCAATGTGGGACTCAATACATTACACAACACACTCTTATAATTAAATCCACACAATTGAGGGCATCACATGAGAAATGTTCAAGAAAGTATTCTATGACAGCATCATCCCTAATGTTGTAGATAAACGTAAAAAGCATGAGTATGCAAACTTAATGCAGAGGAACATGGCAATGGATTAGTATGCCACTAAACTTATTGAGTCATCTTGCTTTACTTGCTCCCAATTGTGGCTAAGGGCTAAGGAACCGAGCAAATTCCAAAAGCCCTAAATGAAAGGATCTCACATAACATCATTGCATCAAGCTTTGAAAATCATATAGAGTCAGTCAAGAAGGCTATGAGACTTGAAGAGGATTTCAAAAATAATGCCATGAATGGAAATCCAAAGCGAAATACCAAACTGTCAGCGTTTCAACAAGGGAATGCCTGTTGTCACTATGTAAAAAATCTGAGAACTCTCTCTAAATAAAACTCAGTTTTATTGATATGAAGAAAAAAAATCTCAGAATTGAAAAATAGATACAATAGTCCAGACTATATATACAATCTATAAAGAAGAAAGAAAAGAAACTAACTAAACTAAATCCGAAAAAACCGAGAAAGTTTGTTGGACTAACTACCAATGAAATACAGACACATGGCAAAATTAGTTAACAGGGAACCGTTAAGCAGGGTGTTGAAGAACTTATCATCAAGTACGAAATTATGAATGTCTCTAACGCCGACTAAATGATCAACATTACTGTAACTAGAATTGTCACTATCACTCCCACTAAGAGTGTTTTTATCTATATCATTTCTAATCGGGAAGTGATATGGCACCGTATCCATAAAATCAGTAGAGCTACTACAAAACGGGGCTGCATGTATAAAACTCATTAGTTCTTTACTTAAATCAAACGCTGTCATTTTGGAGTCTGGCTTTAATGAGCTCGTAAACAACTGCGTTTCATTTCCCTGTTCTTCTTTGTTTTCAACACACTAGGCTAAGAAGGGAGGTGTTACGTCTACAATATTTTTACAACAAATCATAGGTTTTTTTTGTTCAAATTTGAACCTAACACTATGATTACTTTTTTTCCCTAACAATAACAACTAGTAACAACCTGCCACTTAGAATTTGTTGTAAAAATATTGTGGACATATCATTTCTTTTTACAAAATTAAATTAAATACATATAGATTAACAAACACACACACAAACATTTCTACATGAAAAGATAAATTGAATTAATCCACTATACTAAATTGAGATTAGTACTTTACAATGCTCACTCTCTTTTACATAACTCCCATTCCTTGGTGTTCTTTCAACCCTATAATAAGAGTACGTTTGGTACACTGAATAGGAATTACAATAGGAATTGTAATATTTATTACTAGAAATAAAATGTGTTGTAATGTAATAACTAAACCTATTCATTAGTTTGGTTGTGAGTTATAACATTAGAATGAAACTTAATATTTATTTTAAGAAATATCTTACTCATACAATTATATCTCCTTAAAAATTGTTATTTTTAAATTTAAAAGAGAAATGTGTTATTTTTATAATTGTTAGATGTATATGGAAAGTTTGTTTATTTAATTAATGTGACACACCATTCATGTGAGAGGAGGGAGTACGCATTTATGGTACTCCAGAAGTACATAATAATTTCCTTACAATCTTTTAAAGAAGAATAGTTATTCCTCATTTTGAAGAATAGATATTCATAAGGAATGACTATTCCTTGTAATAAAAACATAATCAAACTAAAGAATAACTAAACCATAAGAATAACTATTATATTATAGCGCCTATTAAAGTCTACCAAACATGCCCTAAGTATTGTTGATGACAGTTTTTTCTCTCCCTACATCTACGGGCCATGATGTTAACAGTTAATTTTACACAAACCAAACGGAATAAGTACAGCAAAATAAATTTAACATATCTGGGCCCAACAAATTGCCACAAGCCCCAATTGCCCAAGATTGGCGCAAAGGCCAAGCAAGGCCACCTACCAAACATGCCCTAAGTATTGTTGATGACAATTTTTTCTCTCCCTACATCTACGGGCCATGATGTTAACAGTTAATTTTACACAACCCAAACGTAATAAGTACAGCAAAATAAATTTAACATATTCGAGCCCAACAAATTGCCACAAGCCCAATTGCCCAAGATTCGCCCAAAGGCCAGGCAAGGCCACCTGACCAGAGGGTTCGCCCTCAATTTGCATGCAAGAATCCAAATTCTAGTTCAAAATTAAATATTAAAAAAAAAATCATATTCTCCACTTTGGATCAAGAGAATGTCAAAAATTAACTTGATTTTTCCTAATTGAGGGTCGCATTAAACAATTTTAGGGATCAAGAGTCAAAATGACCGACGCTCTGTTTGTTTCAATAATGATATTTTCTAGAAAATAACTCATTTTCCAAGAATCATTTCTTATAAAATTATCTCATTTTCCAATGTTTGGTAGTAACTTTAAATGAGTTGAAAAACAACCTGCTAACTTCCTTTATTTAGCTTATTATGAGATAGAGTTGTTTTCTAAAAAAATTTACTGGAAAACAATCTTTAAAAATAAGCTATACTTTTTATGTTGACTAAAGATAGTTTTCCTTAAACTTATCTTCTTTTTTTTTTAATGCTACCAAACACTGGAAAACATGGAAACTATCTTTACACAAGGTTTTCCATCGAAACAAACGAAGCTGCGGCTATGAGAAAGAGTTGTTTTCTAAATTAATTTAGTAGAAAACAATCTCTAAAAATAAGCCACATTTTTTATGTTGACCAAAGATAGTTTTCTTTTTTACTTATCTTTTTTTATGCTACCAAACACTGGAAAACATGAAAAACTATCTTTACACAAGGTTTTTCATCAAAACAAACGGAGCGCAAATGTCCTTTTTTTGACCAAAAAATTGAATGACTGATTGAGATAAATATTTTTTAGCCCAATGATAGTCAATTGAATTCCCTTCATAATGATTACTCATGAACCCAAATTAGACTTAAAACTAGCTAGCAAGATATTGCAAAAACAAGAAAAAAAATTCTACTTCGAATCCAGAGCATATTACCTCCAAACCTCTCCTTGTGGAGGAGGTATTTGGTATCAAATGATACCATGTCAGCGGTACCAAAATCTAATAAATTTGAATTCCCTTCATAATGATTACTCATGAACCCAAATTAGACTTAAAACTAGCTAGCAAGATATTGCAAAAACAAGAAAAAAAATTCTACTTCGAATCCAGAGCATATTACCTCCAAACCTCTCCTTGTGGAGGAGGTATTTGGTATCAAATGATACCATGTCAGCGGTACCAAAATCTAATAAATGCGAGACATGTTAGTAAAAAATAACTACTTCACAGACAAATGAAAGACATGTGTTAATAGGTAGTTATTTTTACACACGTGTCTTTCATTTATTGGAATTACTGGGTTTTGGTACGAATGACGTGATATCATTTGATACAAAACACTTTTTTGTCCCTGGAACTCCTCACAACGCTGAAACCACCAGCAAGCATCCATGGAGATTTTACCAACAATGGTCATAAAAGATTCCTGATTTTGCCACAATATCCTCCTTTTCACCCCAACATTGGATTTGAAGTAGAGTTATTAGGGTTAGGTATAAAAGACTTAAATTCTACTTCAAATTATTAGCACAGCAAAAAAAAGTGTAAATATTTGTTTCTATTATTGACTAAAGCTTCATTTGTCGTTTTTGTTATATATATATATAGAACATCGGTACTTTTGTTGATGATTTCATTAGTAAAATACATGAAAACACCCCAAATATTAATTAAAAATATATAGAACACCGGTAATCCATCAACCTACTTCAATTTTTTTTGCTTCTTTGATATTTGGTGCAAAGAAGATGGTAGTGAATCTTGACCCATATTAATTCAAAGCGTAGCTCAGCCCAAAAAATAATGTATGTTGCTGTTGTTAGTCATATGTAACAAGTTTTGAGTTAAATAATAAAAATCTAATGAATAGCTTGTTTGTGTTTCACTTTATACTCCATCAAAGAAAGAGAAGAGAGAAAGAGGAGAAAGACTGCTACACAGATAGAAGGCCGGTGGAGATCGAGGTCGTCGAAAGGACAAAGCCGGTGGAGATCGGTGTTCACCATGCAGCACTACCTCATCCACCTCCGCTCGTCCACCGCCCCACCGCCGCTCGTCCTCCTCCCCACCACCAGACTGGGTCAAATCGGCTTGTTCTTCTTTTTTTTCTTTTTCTTTTTTTCATATTTGCTTGTTCTGATTCAACTTTATTGTAAGAATTGGATTTTGTTTTGTGTTTTGTGTTTGGATTATGTGAGACGTTTTTTGAGAGTGAAGCAAAGAGACTAAAACAAAGAGATGAGAGGAGAGAGAAAGAATTGTTTTTTATTTGGTTGTTTAAATTTTTTAAGGAGAAAAATTCATTTGGAGTTGCTACAGTGTTCTCTAGATTAAGAGAACTACTGTAGCAACTTCAAAAAAAAATTGGAAAAGTTTTACTTTAAGAGAAGCCGTTGGAGTGAGTTTTTGGTGTATGTGTTCTCCAAAATTGGTTTTAGAGAACCTATTGGAGATGCTCTAACCTGGCTTAATGAAAATGATGTCACATCATTTTATTGGACAAACTAAACACGTATGACAAGCTTATGTGACACTTAACGAAAAATATGGATGGAGTAACTGTTGATGCTAACGAAATATAATTTCAAAGAGTAAAATCTAAATTCTAAAACTTCATAGTGTAAAATCTAAATACCTCTAAACTTTAGGGGTGTAGTTTACCCTTTAATAAATTTCAACTATTAGATGGATTAGTACCATATTATTCAATTTTTCCTCACACCAAAATAAGAAATGATAGCTAAATGGTAACCAAGTTTTATAAACATGTTATCACATATATTTCAAATTTTAAATCTACAATGCATAATGATTGTGTTCTCTGTCTTTCTGTTTGTGTCTACTCGAAACTTTGATACTCCTTTGTTGTGTTCCCTTTTTACCATCGTTGGCGTTACCCGTGTTGGAAAGTGAATTCCCAAAACTAAACAGTAAAGCCCGTTGAAGCTAGAGAGAGTGTGTAGGGCATGAGAGGTATAGGGTTGACTAAGGTATGTGTTACGAAATGCAACGGTGTTAAGAAAAACATGATAATTGAGTGTTAAACCTAGGATAGTATGGATAGGTTGTGGAGATCCAACTCCTCTGTTAGCTCCAGGACTAGTTGTCCTCCTGATATTGTAAATGAAGAAGATCATACTGTTGAAGAACATGAGCTCCCTGATTTCCATAAATGGAATATTCCTAAAGTTGATACTAAAACCATTTACAAAACTAGTTGGACTGAAAATAGATTTTATTCTGCTTACAAAGTCAAAACTGTTGAACAAATATTTTCTATTTCAAAAACTCAAGAAAAATGTTGCTTGTTTTCTAAAAGAAATATTGGTGATTTTCTTGTTAAAAAATTCAGTTATTTGCATAATGGTATGGTTCAAGTTGCTGTTAAACCACTCACTAGAAAAGGTATAAATGCTTTTGTTCTCATGTGTTTAAGAGATGCTAGATTTAAGAACTTTAAAGATAGCATTCTGTTGAGGTTCAAAATAATTAAATAGCCACAAAAAGGCCCAAAGAGATGGAAAGGACATTGGGCCCATTTCACACACAAAAAAAAAAAAAAAAAAAAAAAAAAAAAAAAGAGAAATAATAAAGGGTGGGCTCTCACAATAAAGAAAAGAGAGAAGAAAAGAAAAAAAGGGGAAGAAGCCCAGAAGATCTGATCCGGAGGTCCACGAAAAAAAAGGCCCAAGAAAACAAATAAAATCAGCAAGCCAAAGAAAAAGCCCAGAAAGAAAAATTGGGTCGGGACGTCCAGAAGCTCCCCAGAGGCAGGGGATCCCTGGACACGCGAAGTGAAATTAAAGCAGATTTGAAGAGAGAAAGGAGACAAAAGGCAAGCGGACCTTATGACCCAGACGCGCAGTGGAAGTACAAGGCAAAATGCAGAAGCTTGGTTCCAACCATTTGGAGAAAGAGACAAGGAACAGTACGACTGGAAAAAGCTGGAGCAAAAGCCAAAAAGCCTCAGGTCAGCCAACGGGGAAATCTGGAAATAGGAAGCTAGCTGGGAGACTTTCATCTGGTCTCAACAAAAAGAGAGAAACTATGAAGAAAAGGAAAAGACATGATCCTGAAACAATCAGGCACGGGACAGACTTTAAGGGGCAAAAGGGAGAAATCGTTAGTACCCCGGGAGCCCGAAGCTGTGCTATAAAAGGAGGGAGGGATCCATGCTACAGGGGTCCGGAAATTCAGAGAGAAAAAGAGAGAGAATTCATTTACGATTAGATCATTTTTTAAAGCATTCACAAGTGCATTTTCTGAAGTCTCATAAAAAATGGTAGAAGGGACTCTGTAAACTTAAGAGAAAACAGAGGAATTTGTTCCCGGTATCCCAGAGACAGCCACTACAGTACACGCTCGGATTCAACAAGTTCAAACTTTGCAAGTCTTTGAAGCTTGAATGGCTATCAAAGTCTGTAACTTTTGAACTCAGTTGAACCTTGCATCTCGTCTTAGTGAGCAATTGTAATCACAATTAAAGGAAACTAATGAAATACACTTCACTAATGAGAGGATCCCTAACGTGTTCTTTACATTATATTTCACTTATAATGCATTTCCTTTACTGTTAAATTG
Source organism: Quercus ilex subsp. ballota (assembly GCA_032727855.1). Lineage (NCBI taxonomy): Eukaryota > Viridiplantae > Streptophyta > Magnoliopsida > Fagales > Fagaceae > Quercus > Quercus ilex. The sequence continues at coordinate 87,259,911 of CM064912.1, forward strand.
TCATTCAATACGAATACTCTTTTTTGTTCGCTGTTTGTATTGTGGGAAGTTTGTTCTGTGCACCAATCGATTCTTAAAATAGCCCTTTAGCTGCGGAGAATCGATCCTAGTCCATCAAGAACATCTTACACGGCTCAAGATCCTTGGGTCATAGTGCTGAAGAAAAAGCACTCTCACACATTCTTGGTATGATTATTGCTTCTTTGTATGATGGTCCTGTATATTTCAACTGTTATCCTAATATTACTCTTGCTTTGGATGATCCTAATATTGTTAAAGCTTTAACTTTGAATAGTGCTTCATCTGGTTATCACATGGATGAAGGCAGTAAGCCTTTTGCTTTGATTTATCGCATTTATTAAAGACTTTTGGGTACTCAATTAAACCCTGGTGCTATGATTAATAGAGAACCTTCTAGTAAAATCATGTTAATCAAATGTTCAACCCCTGATGCTAATTTTCAAGTTCCAAGAATGATTCAATGGCAAGATTTTAAGCTTCCCACTGAATGGTTATTGGAACAAGAATCCCCTCTTGCTAAACCTGTTTTTGATGAGCTAGATCTCACACATATTCAAACATATCTTGATGGTACTGTTAAAATAAGTTTTCAAAATAATCAACCTTTAAGGATCAACGAAGGAAGACATTCCTTTGCTGGATCTGAAAGTATTTCAAAAAGAGATTAAGATCTCAATGAATATTTGCAAAAGAGTTTTGAAAAACCCACTGATTTAAAGCTAAAAGGTGTTTCAAGTGAAACTTCTTCTCCATATGACAGAATTGTTAATGAAGAAGAAGAAGACACTAGATCTGTTTATCCATCTTATTCTGATTTTCCTCCTATTGAAAACCCTATTTTCCAAAGTCAATTAAAGGTTTTAACTGTTTTGGATGAAAACTTTGAACTTGATATGGTTTCCCTGTTTAAAGAATTTATGCTTGCTAAAAACAAAGATAAAAGGAAATATTACAAAAGTACTTTTGCTCAGTCTGAAAAAGATCGTGTCAAAAGGAAATGGAAAGAAAAAATGAATCAATTGAAAAAACATATTTTGTTATTTGATTTTCTTGAAAAATATTATGTTCCAAAGAATGAAGTTTCAAAAAATCATTTGAATTTGATAAAGAAATCAAATTTTGTTAAAGAAGATAAAACCATTGTTAGGTCTAGCCATCCGCCTCTTAAGACAAGTTTGATAACCAATAAAAAGGCTGATGTTAAGGCCTCCCCTTTCAAAAATTTTGATGATCAAACTCCTATTATTAGTATTATTGAACAAAACAATTTTACTAATGAATCTTCGCATGTTATTGGTCAACAACTTGATCACACTGAAGGTAAAATTGATGAAAAAACTCATGTTTCAAAGTCTGAGAAACCTTTGATTGATTTACCCAGTCAAGATGGAAAGTTAAAGTTTAAAACTTCCCAAGCTAAAACTCTTGACATTGTGGAGAAAATGTTTTCTGATTTAAAAGTTAAAACTGAGGATACTTCTACAAGTGCTGCTCGGACTATTTCAAGAAATGAAAAAGAAATTGTTTCTGAAGAAAAGACAGATTCTGATACAGTATCTTCTGTTTCTCCAAAAAGGTTTTTGATGATGATTTACTAGAAATTAAAATATTTGTTGGAAATTCCAAACCCATATCTTTTACAAAAAAACTGGTATTCAAAACCTACTCCTCCTGATATGCAGTTTGAAGAAAGATCTTTTCAAACTCAATTCTCTGTTTCTACTGATAAAATTTATGAATGGAATATTGATGATTTATCTGAACAAGAAATAATTAATAGAATGGGTCATATGTCTATGGTTGGAATTGCTTATATTAGTAACCATAATCTTGATCACCCTGAAATTGTTAACCTTCTTGCTACTGGTTTTTCTGGTACTCTTCGTGGATGGTGGGATTCATATCTCACAGAAGATTCCAGAGAATCTATTAAACATGATGTTTAAAAGAATGATGAAAGTATCCCTATTTTTTATGAAAGTATTGGTTGAGGTATTCCTGATGGTGTCAATACCTTAGTCTATACTATTCTCAAACATTTTGTTAGTACTCCATCTAATATTTCGTCTCGAATATCTGATTATTTGAACAATTTGAGATGTCCTACTATGTTTGATTAAAGATGGTACCAAGATGTTTTCATTTCCAAAGTAATGCTTCGGAAAGATTGTTACAAGCTTTATTGGAAAGAAAAGTTTATTGACGGTCTACCTCCTATCTTTGCTCATAAGGTAAAACAAGAGTTAATTGGTAAAAATGATTCCATTGATTATGATAATTTAACTTATGGTGATATTTTAAGCACTATTTAAAAACTTGGTATTAATATGTGCAATGATGAAAAATTGTTAAAATACCAATTAAAGAATAAAAGAAAAGCTAAATATGAAATGGGTAATTTTTGTGAACAATATGGTTTGCCCCCTATTACTCCTTCCAAGAAAAAGGGTAAAAAAACATGATAAAAGTCACAAAAATTATAGCCATAAAAAATATAAAAAATACAGAACTAATTTTTTTAAACCCAATGATTTTTATGCTAAAAAGAAAAATGTTTCTAAAAAATATGATAAACAGAGATCAGGTAAAGGCAAATGTTTTATCTGTGGTAAAACTGGACATTACAGTAAAGATTGCAAACAAAAACCTGGTAAGTTAAAAAATAATTTTAACATGTTAAATATTAATGATAAAGATCAAGAAGAATTATTCTGAATCCTTGAATCAAACAATTCGACTGATTCATTGGAAGATGATTTTTCTTCCTCATCTGATTCTTGCTATCAATCTGCTAATGATTCTTCTGATTCACCCAATATTAAAGTTGGTTGTAGAGATTCCCGTTGTAATGTTATTAAATCTGTAAATGTTCTCACCAAAAGTGAAGAAAATGAAAGTTTGTTGATCAAATTGATAAGTCAGACTGAAAACCCCGAATTACAAAAAGAGTATTTGGATAAGCTTAAGAAAAATTTAATCAAAGAGGAAACTAGTAAAAAACTAAAATCAACAATAAGCTTTGAAGAAACTTTAGAAAGATTTAATAAAAAGAAATCCAAAAAATTAACTGTTAATGATCTTCAACATGAAATTAATGTTGTTAAACAAGTTATAAGTGAAATAAAAATGAGTTTAAAAACATTAAAAGTGATAACAATAATCTTAAACAAGAATTGTTATTGTTAAAAAATTGATAAAAACCTTGATAAATCTGATAATGAACAAAATGAGCACAAAGATGGAGATGAATCCAGTCAACAGGCTCTTCTTTCTGATAAAGGTATTGTTGATAATTCTCAACTTAATCTTGTTAACAAAGTGCTTCTTCCAAAATGGTTTACAAAAGTTTAATTGTTGTTTCTCATGATTATCATTTCACTGTTATTGCTATGATTGATTCTGGTGCGGATATAAACTATATCCAAGAAGGATTAATTCCTTCAAAATATTTTGAAAAATCAACTAAAAGATTGGTTTCTGCTAATGGTACTCAAATGAAGATTAAATATGAATTGAATAATGCTCATGTTTGTCATGGTAATGTCTGCTTCAAGATTCCTTCTGTTCTTGTTAAAAAAATGGCTGATAAAGTGATTCTTGGTTTGCCATTTATAAATGCTTTGTATCCTTTTCTTGTTGAATATGATGAAATTACTACTGATCCTTTTGGACAGAAAGTAAAATTCAAATTTTCTTCAAAGTTTGAAATTGATATTGATGATGCTTTAAATTTGATTCATGCTAAAACTAAACATCTAAACTTCCTTCAGCAAGAAGTTAGATACAAGAAAATTGCTGAACAACTTTCTGTTAAATTGTTGCAATCAAAAATTGATAATTTTCTGAAAATTCTGATTGATGATGTTTGCTCTAATGTTCCTAATACTTTTCGGCACAAGAAAAGACATATAGTTAATCTGTCTTATGTTGAAGATATTCCTACTAATGTGCTTATTCAAGAACCAAGGATGGGTTTTTGCCAATATTTCACAGATGTTTTTGAAGGTAATACTCATAGTGCCAAATTCTTAACTATTACCAATTACCCTAACATTCTCAATGTTTCTTTGCAGGAATTGGACCATGCTGCATGGATAAGTACCACTAATAAGTGGAATAATAATAATAATAATAATAATAATACTTATACTTATACTACTAGTAAGTGGATTATTATGGCTTACTTGGCAAAGAGGAGGAACAAGGGAAAAGCACCTGCACAGGGCTATTCTCAAGACAAAAGGCTCCCAGTGGGACAACCTTTTGTAATGCATGAAGGCACATCTTCTGGGGTAAAACCCAACTGATCAATATCCCTTCAGGAATTTGTCCCAAAACAGGTGACATATTCCAGTGGTGATATGGTTGTTGCTTTGTAAGAAGTTTGTTGAGGTACAAAAAAAAAAATCACAGCCCAAGGCCCAAAGAAATAACACATAGGGCTAACCCCATGAGAAATAAAACTAGAGAAATAAAAGAGTTGGGCTCACGTAATAAAAAGAGAAAGAAAAAGAAAAAAAGGATGAGAGGCCTAAAAAGTTGGGATCCAATGACCCATGGAGGAACAGGCTTTAAAACCCATGAAGCAAAGGAAAGGCTTAGCTAGCCAAGATCAGTAAACCAAAAAAAGCCCAATAGGAAGAACTGGGTGGGGATCCCAGAGACTGCCAGGGGCCCGGGATCCCTAGGACGCACAACACAGCCTAAATAGGATTGAAACAGCTCAAAGGAAAGTACCAAAGAGCACAAAGAACAAAGGACAGATGAGTCCCTCTCAAGTGCTCAGTGATACAGTAAAGAATCAGAAGGTATAAAGCAACCATTCATGAATAAAGGAGCGATACTTCAAGGAACCCAGAACGAGAAACTATAAATGGAAGTGGCTGGAAGTAAACTTTCGACCCAGTAGAAATGGATTCTGCTCACTCGGGAAAAAGGACAAAAGGAAGAACAGCCAAAAGCTGGGTCTGAAAAGGTAAGAAGTTTTTAGGAACGTGAAATTGAGAACAGCTCTCTAAGCACACCCTGGAATGGAAAGTCAGCCGTGGGCTTTCAAAGAAACAGCACCCAAAGGAGGAGATTATGAGAAACAGGGAAAGGCTCAGCCTTCTGAGTGATAGGCACAAAACGAGCTCAGGTACCCAGGGAGGGGCAAAAGAGAGAAATCACTACTACCCTGGAGCCCTAGAGTCACACTATAAAAGAAAGAAGCAACCAACGTTGAAGGCATTCAGCAATAGTGAAAATCATAATAAAGTCTTGGAGAAAACTCTATCAAATTCAAGGAAAACAGAGAAACATCTCCCAGTATCCCAGAAACAGCCACTATAGCACATACTTGGATTCAAAATTGTTCAAACTTTGCAAGTCCTAGGGGCTTAGGTAGCCATCTAAGTCTGTAATTTTTGAGCTTATTTGAACCTTGTATCACGTCTTAGCGAGCACATTGTAACTGTAATCAAAGAAAATTAATAAAGTACCTCTCATTAATCTGAAGATCCCTAACCACTATTTTGTGTATTTCTTGATTACTTTGCATTTCTTTGCTATTTTTGTTGTCATTCAATACAAATATTCTCACTTGTTAGTTTATTTGTGTTGTAGGAAACTTGCCCTGTGCACCACTTGGTTCTTAAACAGCCCCTTAGCTGCGGTGAATCAAGCCCAGTCCACCAAACTACAATTATTTGGCCCAAGATCCTTAGGCCAGTGTGCTAAAGAAAAAGGCACGCTCACATTTTGGCGACTTCGCTAGGGACTGGGTGAAGGAGAAGGAAAAAGTAGTCCCTTTCGCAGAAGCATGGCTCCAAGGCAAAGGAACAGCAAAGGAAACAATGTGCCACCTGCGGCCTCTGAGCCCGTAGGAGAGAATGAAATGGCCTCTAGACAAAGGAACGAGTTACCCCTAACGGAGCAGGAGGTCGTGTCAGACCCTGTGGCTCGATTGGCAGTGATGTTAAAGGATTTGCAGCAAGCGATTCACCTTCTCAAAAAAGGTAGGACACAGGAAATTAGGGACAATGTCCCTCCTGTGGGCAACCAAAACAGGACCCAACCAGAGGGAGGGTCAGCAGTGGAAAGGGGAGCCAACCCTTAGCAAGAAAGGGAAAAACTTTCGGGGATCCCCAACCAATTTTCTCGGGATCCCCCATTCCCATCAAAACTCCTTGGCAAGCCATACCCCAAAGGATATGAACCCCAAAGTTCCATCCTTTTGATGGAAGAAATGGAAGTGCCGCGGAACACGTGAGTAGGTTCATTCACACCATGGGCCCCTACGCAGGAGACCAAGAACTCTGTCCAAGGGAGTTTGCTAAATCCTTAGTGGACAGAGCATATACTTGGTACACCACGCTGAGACTTGGGTCCATTAAAACCTGGGACAAAATGATGGAGAGATTCTGTGCAAAATATTACCCTGGTGAGGACAAGGTCACTTTCCAAAGCCTTCAAATGGTAAGGCAGAGGCCTGGAGAGGATCTCGTCCAGTTCATCAAAAGGTTTGAAGATGTGTCTCTAGATTGTTATAGGGACCATGAAGAAAAAGAACTCATAGAAACCTGTATATCTAACATGCTTTTCAATTACAGGCTTTAAAGTTCAATATGTGTGTAAAACACCCTCGAACGTTTAGACCCTGTTGAGGTCCAAAATTTCACAACAAAAGCCCATTCCATAAAAAATAAAGAAGGCCCAATTCGTGCAGCAAGAAGAATCGATATCAAGGCCCTATGTATGTTCAGATTTCCAGCAAAAAAGGCCATTAAAAAGTCCAGCAAATTCCAGTGAAAGAGCTGGGCCGGGATCCCAGAGGCTGCCAGAGGCTCGGGATCCTCGGGATGTACAGCACAGCTAAAGTGGATTGAAACAAGTTTAAAAGAGGGATAAAAGACAAAGAGCATGCAAGTCTCATGCACCCAGACATACAATGGGATCAGAAAGTATGAAGCAAAATGCAGGAGCTGTGCCTCAAGGAACCAACAATGAGAAAACCATAAAAAAAGAAGTAACCGGAAGGAGCTTTCAACCTAGCAGTAAAAGATTCCAACTATTTGAGGAAAATGACAAGGATGGAGTGCAACCAAAAAACTAGAAAAGTGGAAGAAATGGCCAAATAGCTGAAGAATCAGCGAACAAAGGGAACCTTGAAATGGAAAACCACCTAGGGGCTTTCAGCTTGGTCGGACCAAAAGGAAGAAATTATGAGGAAAAAGGAAAGGACAAGCCTCTGGGTAACTGACACAGTACAAGCTCTGAGGGGCAAAAGAGAGAAATTGCTCATGCCCCGAAGCCCTAGAAGTGCACTATAAAAGGAAGAGAAAACCCATGCTGGGGGGGATTCATTGATCACCATTTTGATCTAAGAAAATATATCATAACAGAGCCATAGAAAGAAATCTGTAAAATTAAAAGAAAACAGAGGAACCGCTCCCGGTATCCCAGAGACAGCCATTATAGCACATACTTGGATTCAACAAATTCAAACTTTGCAAGTCTTGGAAGCTTGAACAGCTATCAAAGTCTGTAATTTTTGAACTTAGTTGAACCTTGTATCACGTGAATATAGAACTATAGAAACAGCTCTGTAAAATTAAAAGAAAACAGAGGAACCGCTCCCGGTATCCCAGAGACGGCCACTATAGCACATACTCGGATTCAACAAATTCAAACTTTGCAAGTCTTGGAAGCTTGAATAGCTATCAAAGTCTGTAACTTTTGAACTTAGTTGAACCTTATATCACGTCTTAGTGAGCATATTGTAATCCACAATCAAGAAAAATAATGAAATACCTTATATTGATTTGAGGATCTCTAACAATTATTTCGTGTATTTCTTTATTACATTGTCTTCCTTTACTGTTTCTTACTAAAATCCTTCTCACCTAACTATCTTGGAAGGCAAAGCCCAAGCAAAGCCACTCGGACTTGAGTTCCAAATCCCACAAGTCTTGTGCAAAAGCACCAAGTCTGTGAGAATTGGGGCCAAGATCCTCATGGCAGAATCATTCTCATGAAACTCATTTACATATATGTATATGTATTAAAATGTACATCTTAATCTAAGAAACTAACAATTATTTGAAGATATGTGTAGTGTGTTTTTTTTTTTATGTAGCACCCATAGAGGTAAAGGGAAAAGACAAAACTCTATTGCAAAATAAACATTGAAAAGATCATATAGTTCAGAGAACCAGAGCATTCTAGGTTCTTAAAGGCCTAATACGCCTTGGGATCCCACGACAGTACACCCCGAGGTACCAAGAGGAATTGCATTTTTCATCTTGAGGAGTTTTATGTGACTTGAGCACAACTTGGTTTGTAATCGGCCCCATTTAGCTGCGGTGAACCAAGCCCAGTCCACCAAAACAACAAGTAGTTGGGCCTGAGATCCTTGTCTCTACTTGGGCTTGTGTGCTAAGGAAAAAAGCACTCTCACAAACCCTCAATTACAAATTATCAATTCAAGCTTATTATCAAACAATTAATGTGCGGAACATGAACATAAGCCAAACACAGAATTGATAAACAATCTTAGCCAATTATAATCACATCCACAACAGAAAATAAAAGGCAAAGATAAAGGGAAGAAAGATGCAAACACAAAGACAACACGCGATGTGTTATCGAAGAGGAAACCGAAGCCCTCGGCGTAAAACCTCTCCGCCGCCCTCCAAACGGTCAATAATCCACTAGAAAATGTAGTTGGGATACATGAACAGCAATAAACCCTTCAAGCCTAATATACCCAGGTACCTAAGCCCTCCAATAAACCCTTCAAGCCTAATATACCCAGGTACCTAAGCCCTCCAAGCTTCTTGCTCCAACAAGGTTGCGCCGAACCTTTTTCTTTTCTAGTTTACCGGATTCCCCTATAGCCCATAGCATCAACCAATAATCATTGGTCCCTTCCAAACTGCTTCCCTTAGCACCAAAAGACCTTCTCACAGACGTGGGTGTGGTGAGAAAAGGATTTGGTCAAGAACCTCTCAAGGATGTATTAATGGAGAGGAAGAGAGTAGAAGAATTTGAAGAGTCTCTTAGTGAAGATTGGGGATGAGGCAATCTTGTTTTTCTCTAGGGTTTCTCTCTCAAAATTCTCTCTGGAAGCTCTCTATATTTCGTGGGTATAAGGGTCTATATATAGTGGGGTGAGAAAGGAATGCGAAAAGTCAGTTTTTCCCAAACATGGTAAGTTGGCTTGGCCTCGCAACTGGTATGAGTCGCGAGTTCAAGCCACAAGTTAACGGCCTGGCCAACCTGGGACTTTTGTCCTGTAATGCGACAGCTGGTGTGACCCTTCACTTCCCCGCATGCTTCTCACGTGTGCTGAAGTTGGCAGCTTACCAGTCGCGAGTCAACCATGAGTCCTAGCTACGAGACCCTGCTTCATTGCACAATCTTGAGCATTTTTTCACACTCTCTCACACACTACCCTTACATGAATCCCACCTAAATACAAGGTTATTAAGTGTTAAATTACAAGCAAATTGGCACGGAATAAAGCCAACAAGATGGTTGATAAAATTCAACCTTACAAGACTCATCCTCGAAAATCTATGCATCACACAGTTTGCTGACCTATTACAGAGAAGTAGAAGGACAGCGCAAACTATGAGGATAAAAAGGATGCCAGTATCCCAAGCCATGACAGCATCAGTGGGAGAGAAAAGGAAGAGGTCTGACGGAAAGATGTTCGAGGAACCACCGATGATCCCATGTACCGCAAAAGAGCTAAACCATGTCCTGGACAAATGGATCGGTGATGGAGTTGTTAGACCATTTACTGTGTCCAGGGCACCAACGGAGGAAGAAAGGAAGAATCCTTTGTTTTGCAGGATTCATAATTATGTCAAGCATTCCACCAAGGACTGCTGGACCCTCCATAGGCTCTTTCACAAAAAGCTAAGAGAAGGAACCCTGGATCTCACTCAGAAGGAGCCAGAAGTACAAAGAAACCCCTTCCCCAACCACAGAGGGAAGGGGGTGGTGGCTATAGTGATCCATAGGAACCCAGCAGAAGCAAAAGAATCTGAAGGATCCTTCCACCCGAGCACAGTCAGGACCCTCCAGAAGCATCCCAAGTTCAAATCACTATTCAACCAGCTGATATTTGGACCAGAAGCAAGAAGGGTGGCCACAGAGTCTCTCATGAGTATAGCAACAGATTCGAGAATGTAATGTTTCATAGCAGTATCACATGCTAGTCGAGTTTTCTTGGAGACAACCAATGCAATAACCTTCATTGATAAGGATATGGAGGTTGAGCATCCAGACCACCGTAGACCCCTTTTTCTAATGGTCACCATAAATGGTGTCCAAATCAGAAGAGCATTGGTGGACACAGAGGCATCGCTCAACCTCATAGCCCTGAGTATCTTGGAAGCTGTGGGCCTAACCGGCAAGAGGATCTTGCGGGCTCTCATGGAGATAACCGGATTTGGAGGATCAGTAGAATCGACTGAAGGATATGTATAGCTGGCCTTAAGAGTGGGGCGAATAGTAGCCTTGACCAGATTTCATGTAATCAACTCAGAAGTGTCCTACCATGTACTGTTGGGACGTCCATGGCTTCATAAGCATCGCCTTATACCATCCACGTACCATCAATGTGTTAAAGAGAGGTTGAATGAGAGGCCCGTAAGGATCCCTACCAACCATAACCCTTTCAGCCAAGGAGAAGTAAATTTTGTGGAAACAATGTTCTATGATGAGTTAGAACCAGACAATGAGAGTCTCATGCCAAAGACCCCAGCAGCACCTATCTTGGAAGAGGAACAAGGTGGAAGTCCCGCGACTTAAGAGATCTCTTGGAGAGAAAAAGGGAAAAAAGGGACCCCAACACCTCAGGATCCCAAGAGTGTGTAGTAGTACGGGAACCCGAAAGAAGGTTGATTTACTGCTTATGAAGGTGCGCGGGGACTGAGTGCATCATGCAGGAAGGTCCTAGACCACCAGAATGTATAGTGACTCAAGAGGAAGTGCTAGATAAACCAGTTGAAGAGACGCAAATTCAGCCTGAGGAAGAATTAAAGGAAATAAACTTGGGCGCTGAGCTGGGATCCCAGAAGCCTACTTTCATTATTAGTCAGTTGACAGCACAAGAAAAGGAGCAATTAGTGGCCTTGCTCAAGGAATACACGGATGTGTTTGTGTGGACCTATGATGAGATGCCTAGTCTGGATCCAGGGCTGGTGGTCCATGCTTTTAACGTGGACCTAGGGGTCAGGCCAGTAATCCAACCAGTCAAGATCTTTCACACTAATGTAGAAACTCAAATAACTCAAAAGGTCAAGAAGCTGCTAGCAGCTGGTTTTATCAAGCCCATTTAACATCCTAAGTGGCTTTCCAACATATTACCTGTAAAGAAAAAGAACGGCCAAATCCGTTGCTGTGTGGACTTTCACAACCTGAACAAGGCATGTCCAAAAGATGAGTTCCCTCTACCTAATATTGACCTCCTTGTGGATTCAGCCGCAGGAAGTTCTATGTTCTCATTCATGGATGGGTATAGTTGGTACAACCAAATTCGTATGGCTGCCAAAGACGCGGAGAAGACAGCATTCAGAACTCCAATTGGGAATTTTTATTACACTATGATGCCCTTTGGCCCCAAATATGCAGTAGCCACATACCAACGAACCATGATAGCTATCTTCCATAACATGATGCATAAGGAGATGGAAGACTATGTGAATGATATTGTGGTCAAATCAAAAACTAGGACAGGACACCTTCAAGTACTTGAACAAGTTTTCGAAAGGTGTAGGAAGTACAAACTACGCATGAACCCTATGAAATGTGCCTTCGGGGTGTCCACTGGAAAGTTCCTTGGGTTTTTGGTACATCATAGAGGCATAAGTGTAGATCCAGCCAAAGCCACAGCCATTGCCACAATGAAAAGACTAACAACTGTAAAGGAGCTCAAAAGCTTCCTAGGGAAGGTCTCCTATATTAGGAGATTTGTGCTAGGGCTGGCTTCAGTCACAAGTGGTTTATCCAAACTGTTAAAAAAGGGAACTGAGTTCACCTGGGGAACGGAGCAACAGGAAGCCTTCCAAAGGATTCAGCAGATCATGAATCATTTGCCTACTCTCCAAGCAATAGTACGTGGGCGACCCTTGTTGCTGTACTTAGCATTAAATTCCCAAGCAATAGGAGCCTTGCTGGCATAGGAAGACGATGATGGGAATGAGCAGCCTGTTTACTATGTAAGCAGGACACTCAAGAATGCTGAGACCAGGTACCCCAAGATAGAGAAAGCCTGCCTAGTGGTTATCTACGTGTCCCAAAGGCTGAAGAGGTACTTCTCAGCTCACCAGATCCTTTTGGTGACTAAGTCCCACCCCATAAAAGCACTCCTACATCAGCCCCTCCTAATAGGAAGAATAGCACAGTGGCTGGTCTTGCTCTCTCAATATGACATAGGCCTCAGGACCCCCAAGGCTATCAAAAGTCAAGCCATAGCAGATCTACTAGCAGAGTTCCCAAGAGAGGAAGAAAGCTCACTGAGTGAAGAGATCCCGGGTGAGGTAGCAGTGGCAGAGATCTCAGGAAAGAAATGGACAATGAGATTCGATGGGTCAACTACAACGACCTCAAATGGAGTGGGAGTCGTATTAAGCTGTGAGGATAGGGATACCATACCCTTGTCTTTCAAGCTTGGGTTCTCTTGTTCTAATAATGCAGTTGAATATGAGGCATACTTAACCGAGTTAACTGCAACACTTGGTATAGGAGTAAAGCATATGAGAGTATTGGGGGACTCCAATCTTGTGGTTTTCTAGGTGAAAGGTGAGTTTGCACTAAGAGAACAAAGTTTAGCAGCCTACAGGACTTGGGCGCAAAGGCTGGAGCAGGAATTCCAGACCTTTAGCACAGAGTACACTCAAAGGAGTGAGAACAGGTTTGCTGATGCGCTTGCCACCCTAGGATCCCAAGTACCATTCAAAAGAAGGGACGTGCTGGTAAGAATAGGAAAGCAAGAACATTCTATCATAAGAATCCTCCAAAAGATGTCCCCTAGAGAGTCCAAGCAGTGGGATTGGAAGAGCAAAGTCAAAGAAAAAATGAAAGAGGCAGGACCTAGAGAGAGTTTCAGAGAGCTGAGGGACTACGCTCTGATAGAAGGGGAACTATACAGGAGGCTGCCTGGAAGGATCCTATCCAGGTGTATCAACAAGAAGGAAGGAAAACTGAGATTAGAAGAGCTACATACCCAAGCCTACGGGATTGCAGAAAAGATCAGCCTATATAGAAGAATGCAACCCATGGGATACTACTGGCCTAATATGAACAAAGAGGCAGCAATTATACAGGAAAAAATGTCAAGAATGTCAACTCTCGATGAACAAGGAAGAGAGCTACGCTGTATTTGTTACAGAAGATTGGAGAACTCCCTTCATGGAATACTTGGCTCAAGGGATCCTACCAACCGACAAGACGCTAGCCCACTAGCTCAAGAAACTTGCAGTCAGGTACTTCTTGAAGAACGTGATCCTATTCAAAAGAGGATACAGTGGGGATCCCCTAAGATGCTTGGGGCCAAAGGAAGCCAAGGAAGTAGTCAGGGAGGTCCATTCCGATGATTGTGGAAATCACCCAGGAAAAAGAAGGCTCTATAAACAGTTACTACTGTTGGGGTACTACTAGCCAACAATGAAAAAGGACTCCGAGGAACTAGTCAAAACTTGCCACACCTGTCAAATCCTTGAAGATGCAATCCATACCCACCCAAATGTGTTGTAGGATATGACAACACCATGGCCTTTCCACACTTAAGGACTTGATCTCATAGGGCCTATAAACCCCCCATCCAATGGTTACATATGGATCTTAGCAGCCACCGAGTACTTTACAAAATGGGTAGAGGCTATCCCTTTGAGAAAGGCCACTAGAGCAGTCGTAGCAAATTTCATTCGAGAACACATCATTACAAGGTTCGGGATCCCCAGAAGATTGATCAGTGACAACGGGACCCCATTCGTAAACAAAGACATGAAGGGGTTAACTAAGGCATATTACATCAAACATGGAAGGTCTACGCCATACTACCCACAAGGAAATGGCCAGGCTGAGGCCACTAATAGGGTGATGCTGAAGATCCTTAAAAAGATGAAGCATGAGTATGGAGGAAAGTGGAGTGACCACTTGGCAGATGTACTTTGGGCATGCAGGAGCTCTGTGAAGACAGCCACGGGATTCTCACCATTCTCCCTAGTCTATGGGATAGAAGCTATCAGTCCTGTGGAATTAGTTGTTCCCACACCAAGAGTAGTACTTAAAGAAAACCAAGAGGACACCGAGGACACAAACAATGAAAGGAGATTAGCAAACGTGGAAGGGGTAGAGGAAGAAAGAAAACTAGCCAGGAGGAGGAGCCAGAGGTACCAACAGAGAATGACTAAGGCATACGCGCAGGCAGTACACCCAAGGACTTTCACTAAAGGGCAACTAGTACTAAGGATAGCAGAGCATGTAAGGAGGAACCTGCCAGGACCGTCCACATTCGCCCCAAAGTGGGAAGGACCCTACATCATCAGAGAAGCCCATGATAGTGGATATTACTACCTTACAAAGGAAGATGGGACAGTCCTGACAGAGCCCATAAATGGGAAGTGGCTGAAACAGTACTATGCATAAGAATGGCGAGGTCTCAATACGCCGGGATCCTTTTGCCGACTCTCCAACCTGCTAAGTGTTTTCATCATTTTCTTTGCTTTTATTATGAATTCTCGTTTAAGTAATTTTGTTTAGGAACCCATGGTAGAAGGACACTTTGTGGTTTTTATTATCTTTGTTGTGTTCCTTGAATGGTAATGGTGTTTTAATTCAATGAAATCTCTTTTATTTCTCCTCAACCATTAAGTTCTAAATACTGCAAAGTCCAAGCATGGGCAGAATTAAGGGAGGATACCTGGGCCAAGGCAAAAAAAAAAAAAAAGAGAAAGAAAAAAAAATATTTGATACATGACCCAGGACCCACCTTACAGTTAGTTTCAAATACATGATCTAGGATCCTGGGCAAATGCTCAGGATACCTAGCCCAGTACTTGACAAAAAGACTTGCCAAGTTCATGAACTGAGACTAAAGAAAAAGAGGAGGGAGAAAAAGAAAAAGAAATCACCCGATGTACCCAGTTTAATACTTGCGCAGCAAAACAACCACAAGGGTACCTAGTCTAGGACCTACAACAAAACTTGTAAGGACCACGGCCCAAGACTCAGTACAAAAAAGAAAGAAAGACAATGTATAAAAGAAAAAAAAAAACAAACAAACAAACAAATCCACATGCCATTAAGAAACTAGAAGCAGTCTTGAAACACAAACACTTAGAAGCAATCTCGAAAACACAAGCACAGATCTACACAAAAGAAAGAAATAGTGTTCCAGCAGAGAAAAAAAAATAAAAGTTTATACAACCCCAAATTGTTTATACACATCTAAGCCAGCAAAACAAAGCTAGGGAATAAGGCCAGCCAACAAAGAACCATCTGGGGAAATAGCAGGAACAGCTGAAGAAGAGAGAACCCTCTGCCTTTTAACCTTCAAATCTTGCAAGACCTTGTGAGCACGAGCCAGGGCCTCCTCAGCAGCAGCAATCTCAGCATCTATACTCCTGGAAGCCTGTCTCTGGAATAGCATGTGGGCCAATGAACGCAAGTGCTCCAGCAAGAAGGACAAGTTAAACTTGGCTTCTAAAAGGTCCTGCACCACTCCTTTCCACTCCAAGAGCTTTTCTTCAGATAAGGAGTCTAGTGAAGAATCTTTCAAGGAAATCAGCATGGCACACAGTAGCTCCATTATGATGTTGCCCAAAAATACACCTCCACTAAAACCACTGGTAAAATCTCCATGACTCGTGAACAACCCTTCTAGCAACGGCAGACCCTCCATAGGCATGGAAAAGCATAAGAAGCTGCCATAGGAGGGCCCAAAGTGATGAAAGTGGCTAGCAGGGAGGCTGTTGAACTCCAGAAGATCAAAGCGGGCCAAAAAGGTGGGGAGCCTTGAAGCATAATCTAAAGCAGCCACTCTTGGAGCCTCCCCTATCATTGTATCACCACCTGTAAAGGCTAAGGAACCTTCAGCCCTCTGGGTAGTTTGAAGATCAGTAACCTGAATGGATCCCACAGCCCCCTCAAGAACAACAAACTCAAAACCCCTAACACCTGTATCAATTCCTGCCAAAAAAAAAAAGAGGAAACAGACTTAGTTAAAAAAATAAATAAATAAAGGGAGAGAGAAGAAAGTAAAAGGGGGAAGAGGGGAAACTAGTATTGGCCTTCTAGGGCGGAGACTCCTCCTCTTACTCCTCTGATTTCTTAGAGGACTCAGAGAAAGAACACATAGCAAGTTGAAGAAAGGGTGAGGAAGCCTCAGCAAAATGGCTAAAGGAAGGTAAGGATATAGGGGGCTTTGCCATAAAAGAAAAAGATAGGAGAAGGGCATAAAAGGAAAGGAAGAAAAAGAAACACAGTAAGAGTGATCAACACCCACCTTTAAAATCTTCTGATTCTAAAGAAGAGGTAACACCAGGGGCAGATCTCATACTGGCTTGGCCTAAAAAGGAAAAGGGAGAGAGAAAACTCAAAAAAGGGGGAGAGAGAAAGGGGATACAAGAGAAGTAGGATTAAACGCTATTAAAAGGGAAAATAAGGCTCACCCATTTGTTTGGATGGAGACGCGCCTCCCAAAGGTAACACAATTCTGATGGGACTGGAAGTCTACTCGGGTTGGGGACCTTGGGACTCAGGAAGTTGGGAAGCCTTAAGATCCTGGGTAGCCAGGACACCCTGCATTGGTTGCTTGGCCTCCCCAGTAATGCCACCACTGCGAGCCTTCTCTTCCACACCTTGAGATGCAGCTGCAACCATTTCCTTCTCCAAAGTCCTACCAGCCGTGAGAGGAGGTACTTCCACCTAAAAAAAAAACAACACAAAAAATAATAAGTATAAGTAACAGAACATCACAAATATACAACACCGAAGAAGGGGATGAAAGCAAATAGAAGAAGGCACAAATGGAGGAAAACCATACCACATCTTCACCCGATGATTGACTTCTACCTTTCTTAGGGTCTGACTTACGCTTGGACTGCAAGGAAAATAATCACTCATCAATTCAAGAAAATAATAAAAAACTGCAACATAAAAGAGAGAAGAAGGAAAGAGGCCTTGCCCCTCTCTCTCTCTCTACAGGATCTCCAAGTTTCTTGTGTTTACTACAGGTACGCCTAGAGGGTCCCAAGGGAGACTGAAGTACAAAATCAGAGGATCCTAAAGAAAAATAGACTAAAAAATTCACAGGAACCTGGGAGAAAGAAGACTCTACCTTAGTCTTCACCCAGGTCCTTGAAGCTAAAGGTTGCCCGACTTCCTTTCCCTCGGAGAGCACCAACTGCTTCTGGGATTTCCCAGTCTTCCTCTTTTTCGTTTCAGGGCTAATACCCTCTGCACTTTCTTCGAGTTTAGCTTCCTTCAACTTTTCCGGCTTAATTGCTTTTTCTTTGCCCTTGCCTACGAGAGTGTCAGCACCTATGGCCTCTACTGCCCCCCTCTTAATTGGTACTCTAGCAGAAGCACCAACAATAAGGTCACATCCTAACCAAGTTTTTGGGAAATCCTGTGCATAAGTCACCCAACCTCTCCTGGAAGCATGCCATTTCGCAAACCCTGTTCTGCTACTCACAACAGCAGATACAATGCCAGCAATAAGGAGGGACAGGCGCTTGTTGGATGTCGGAGCAAAAGAAATGTCAGGATTAGGGACTCTCCCAATTATGCCAGAACCAACATAGTCAACAAAGGATTTTTGTACTCTTCTCCAATAGCCAGCATAACCGCTGGAGGCAAAAACCCCTCTCTGGGAATTAGGCACTATAAACTGAAGACTTCTCTGCAACCAATAGGAGAAGGCTTGGGGTCTCAAAAAGGGGTCTAAGGAAGGGGGAGAAGGTACTATATCCTTGAAGGATGGGGGAATATCCTAATCAAAACCAAACTGCCGAAGTACTCGATGTGCTGAGTAATGAGTGTACTTGGGGCCACTTGAAGAAGGCACCAGAAGTCAAGAAGAACTAATACAAGCTAGGTAGGCTAAGCTACCTTCGTCACCGCGACGTAGATCAAAAGTATTTCTTGGAGATGTAAGAAAGGGAGATAATGCAGAGTCACAAACAAAACCAGGGCCAAACTCCCGGGGAGAACGCCAATGCAAATGTCCTGCCTAATCAAACAACTCAACCAAGTTAAGGCTGCCACCTTTCAGGCTAAGCCAATGGAAGATAATAGGGTGGCTATCGGTTGAACTACCACAAAGACCTTTAACCACATCAGGGGATCCTTGGAACTTGTCTTTCAGAAACTTCAAATTTCTACACTTTGCTAAAGTAATCGGAGAACAATCCCACATAAATACCTGGAGGATGGCACAGTAGAGAGAAGAAGTGACTGCATAACAAGAGTCGCTCTCGGCCTCATCTCCATGAAGCTGATCTAGTTGAGAGTAGACATGGCCCAAGAACATAGGGGCTAGAGGATACTGAGCACCTCAGGCCAACTTAATCACCAATGGAAAGAAGGCAGACTTGATCCCATACCCAGGGAACTCACTGAACAGAAACTTATTAAGCCAAAATGCAAGGAACCCAGCTTGCTTAACTTCCTTGTCTTTCTCACGCGAAAGGCTTATAACCTACCTACCCATCCTGGTCGGTTTCCCACCAAGAGAAGTAATGCGCCCACCGAAATGGGTGAATAACTTTTCTTCTACCTTGAGATCCTCATCAGAGAGATTAATATCGAAGGGATTTTCATCCCCAAACACCGGAAGGAGGAAATTGTTGACCACATCCTCTAGGGTGATAGTCAATTCACCAACAGAAAAGAAAAAGGTGTGTAGAGCGAGGCACCAATGGCGTACCAGATGCCTAAGACCTTTGGCGTCTCTGAAACCCTCAAGATTCCTAGAGATCGCCACTGCCTTCAGAATATCGGCGCGCTCCAGGTGACCCATGAACTCCTCGTCAAAAAGTTCCTTATCCACCAAAATGGGCCAGCCTTGGATCTTCCTAGCAACGAAATTGAAAAAGATGGGAACCACCTCTCGAAGTCCCCGCCTGATCTAGAGATCAAAAATCTCTCTAGGGTCTGGGACCTGAGCGGACCCAGCGAAACCTGCCTCCCCATGGGACACCTGAAGGAAGAATAGACTAAGGGTGTACCAGGGGTCTCGTAAGGGAAAGGCAGAGCGCCCAGTGACCTCGTGAGACTCGCCCTGTGCAGAACTAGAGGAGCCCTCACCCTCAGAAAGGCTAGGAGTGCACTCTCTTCTTTTCCGAGAAGAGGAAAAGGCCATCAAAGCAATGGGTATGTCTGCAAGTAAGGAGGATTAAAGGATGGAGAAAGCAAAGAGTAGCAGACTGACTGAAAGGGAGAGAAGAGATTTGGGAATGGAAGATTCTGGGAAGTAAAGAGATAATATGAAGCACCTACAATAAAAACACAAAGAGCAGTTGAAGAAGGCAATGTATGGAAAGACACGCCAATTGCCAAAAATTTAATTTAAAGGAGGAAGAGTTATTAGCAGTTATTAATGGGAGTTACGAGGAATGTAAAAGTAGGTGAAGGAAGCTTTTTACTCCATAACTCAATTTCCACGTCCTATATAAAGTGGGAAGTTACAAGAGAAAGAAGCAAAAAGACCAGGATACCAAAGGCCGAAAATGAAATGTCAGGATCCCCAAAGAAGGATCAAGACGGTAGGATCCTACAGTAACTTAACTACTTACGTGTGGGTTGCAGGCAACCCACGAGCTCGGAGGGTTAAATGTTGAGGTTCAAAAAAAAAAAATCACAGCCCAAGGCCCAAAGAGATAACACATTGGGCTAACCCCATAAGAAATAAAAGAGTTGGGCTCACGTAATGAAGAGAGAAAGAAAAAAAAAAAAAAAGGATGAGGGGCCTAAAGAGTTGGGATCCAAAGATCCATGGAGGAATAGGCTTTAAAACCCATGAAGCAAAGGAAAGGCCCAGCCGGCCAAGATCAGTAAGCCAAAAGAAGCCCAATAGGAAGAACTAGGTCTGGATCTCAGAGACTGCCAGGGGCCCGGGATCCCTGGGACGCACAACACAGCCTAAATAGGATTGAAACGGCTCAAAGGAAAATACCAAAGAGTACAAAGAATGAAGGACAGATGAGTCCCTCTCAAGTGCCCAATGATACAGTAAGAAATCAGAAGGTATAAAGCAACCATTCATGAACAAAGGAGCGGTACCTCAAGGAACCTAGAACAAGAAATATAAATGGAAGTGGTTGGAAGTAAACTTTCGACCTAGCAGAAATGGATTCCGCTCACTTGGGGAAAATGACAAAAGGAATGATGGCCAAAAGCTGGGTTTGAAAAGGTAAGAAGTTTTGAGGAACATGAAATTGAGAACAACTCTCTAAGCACACCCTAGAATGGAAAGTTAGCCGTGGGCTTTCAAAGAAACAGCACCCAAAGGAGGAGATTATGAGAAAAGGGAAAGGCTTAGCCTTCTGAGTGATAGGAACAAAACGAGCTCTGGTACCCAGGGAGGGGCAAAAAAGAGAAATCACTGGTACCCCGGAGCCCTAGAGTCACACTATAAAGGAAAGAAGCAACCAATGTTGAAGGCATTCAGCAATAGTAAAAATCATAATAGAGTCTTGGAGAGAACTCTGTCAAATTCAAGGAAAACAGAGAAACATCTCCCAGTATCCCAGAAACAGCCACTATAGCACATACTTGGATTCAAAAGGATTCAAACTTTGCAAGTCTTAGAGACTTAGGTAGCCATCTAAGTCTGTAATTTTTGAGCTTATTTGAACTTTGTATCACGTCTTAGTAAGCACATTGTAACTATAATCAAAGAAAATCAATAAAGTACCTCTCATTAATCCGAGGATCCCTAACCACTGTTTTGTGTATTTCTTGATTACTTTGCGTTTCTTTGCTGTTTTCGTTGTCATTCAATACAAATATTCTCGCTTGTTAGTTTATTTGTGTTGTAGGAAACTTTCCCTGTGCACCACTTGGTTCTTAAACAGCCCCTTAGCTGTGGTGAACCAAGCCCAGTCCACCAAACTACAATTATTTAACCCGGGATCCTTGGGCTGGTGTGCTGAAGAAAAAGGCACTCTCACAAAGTTTTATCCAGAACTTTGCAATTTCATAATGGAGTTTATAGTGAACTACTAGACTTCATTAAATTTATTCTTGATAACCTTCATGCAGCTTTTACCCTAAATCGCCACACCCTTTTTCAGAAAACCCTCCAAGCACTTGAGATCCACCTTGTTAATCTTACTGCGCAAAATGAGGCTTATATGAGCCATTATGCCAACATTGTTTCAGAAAATAATCTTGTTTCAGAAAATAACCTTGTTTTAGAAAATAAGGCTTTTAGAAGCCATCTTGAAGCCTACATTAGTCAACTCTTTGGCAAAGAGGAAATCCATTCAATGGATAAAAAGACTATAATGGACACTGATTATGCTAGATCGAGTCTTAAGACCCAATCTCTGTTAAGAAGTGCTATTGCCAACTTGCCAACAGATATACAATCTCGTATTCTAAAAAGCAAGGCTATGTTTAGGTATTTTGACCTATGGTTCAAATATTTCAAGAAACTTGTTACAGCCACTATTCCTGATCTGGATGATTTAGATGAATCTGACAATATCTTTATTCAACTGGACTGGGAAGAACACTTTGGGAGTAGTCTTAGAGTGTATGAAAAGAAACATACATTTCCTAGTCTCCTGATCAATTATGATAATGGTTTATATGTTGCTGCTGATGATTCAGATGATGATGATAGAGATCCTAACTGGCTTTCCCAAATGTTTGAATATGGCTTTATCAGGTTCATAAAATTAACGAGCCATGACCAAGCTAGCCAACTTCCACAAATTATTCAGAATGCTATTAAAAAGGTTTGAAAGCCCTTTTGTTTCCATCAGATGCTGGAGCACTTTGCCAAAGTGGGAAAAAGATAACTGGATGAATGTCCAGCCTTCAAAACATCTTGTTCTCATTAATGGGTACACCCACCAAGGACAGTGGTATGAAGGAGATTCTCACTTATCCTTCAGAAATCCCTACGCTCTTGCAGAATGCTGGAGAAATTATTTCAATAATCAGATTATTGAAGTAATTGAAAACCTATGGAAAGATTACCATTTCATAGGAAGCACAGATAGAATTTTTGTTTTTGGCCCTAGGCCTTATGCTGCTGCCATTACCCGCACGAGGATAGCAGATCATTGTAATCCAAGAAGTTTTCTCACCCCTAGAAAAACTCCGGAGTTTGAGTCGCTTCTATATTGTGGATTCTGTAACCAATATGCCATCTATCATGAACATGCATGCAATGACGATTCCCCATGGGATCCTTACGATGGTTATCCATCTGATGCCCCTAATACTGATTAAGTCCTCTCAGTGCAAACAGCTAAACTAGCCAATGCACTTATTACAAGCTTGTTAAGCCCCATCCTTATGATGGTTATCCATCTGATGCCCCTAATACTGATTAAGACCTCTCAGTGCAAACAGTTGAACTAGCCAATGCACTTATTACAGCCTATTAAGCCCCTATAGATGATATTTCCTCTTGATTGAGCAAATGATTGATTGGGAGAATTGATTCCACTAAATTGATTCCACTATTTGTCTGGCCTGCACAACAGCCAAGAATGTTATAATGTTTACCCCTGGTGAAGATCCACTATTGCATTACACCACTAATGATGATGTTTTGAAAAGAAGATTCCCCATGATTCCCCATGCTTTTTGGTCATTCCAAGTTCACTTTCGGCAAGCTTTGGACAAGGATCTTCTGCTGAAAATTTGAGACAAAAAGTGAAAATTACTATTCACTGTACTGTTTACTATTCACTATTCACTTTTACTGTTCATGGTATTGTTTACTCCGAATTTTTGCCTATTTAAGGGGCGTTATCCCTTATGCTAACTCAGAACTTGTTCTCAAGAACTTCTTTTCTTTCAGAAACTTTCTTTAGAGTCTTTCTTTGAGATAGAGTTCCTTGTTTCCACCTTAGGATTTCCTACTACTTTTCCTACAATCTTGTAACTAGAACTAGTTCCAAGTTTTGTAACTATTACACTATTGAACTGTTGAGATCCTATAACTACTACTACTGTAAGTTCTATTATCTATTTTCAATAATAACTACTTTCAGTTTTCAGTTTTAATATACTTGTTGTTACCGCCATCTTGGATGGGTCTATACTTTAAATTGTTTTGATATATATTGCTTGGCTGGTTCTGCCGCCTTATTATTGTTTCAAGTTACTTTGATTATACCTACAATACCGCCTTCTTGGCTGGTTTTACTTTGCTTTTACTTTGCTTATATTACTTTCAATATATTATATTGTGCTTTCGCCTTCAACGCTGTGTCCCTTCCCCCTTTGTGCTATATATATATAAATATATATATATATATATATATATATATTAGAATACGAAAAGGGTGGCTCACATGTGTTATCATAGCCGACCACACCCCACAAATACATCACCTGTGGGTACCACCAGCACATAATGGTGCCCGCGACTTGGACTCCACCCATGCGCATCTCGTGTGTATGTATATATATGTCGGTTTTAAAAAGA